>JARYZH020000010.1:1932701-2552687 GCA_030021035.2 Notholithocarpus densiflorus
ATGTTAAACGGCATTGCAATACTGTTGCATAATGCCCATGCATTAGCAAAGAAGGCAAAGTCCCTTGATGAATTACCGGTCTGGTTAGAAGATGTACCAGATGATGCTTCTCCCATTAAATTTTTGAGATTCATCTTAAGTTTTCACAAATAAAATGACAGTTTTGATTCTCAAAAATAAAAAATAAAAAATAAATTCAGCAAGCAACAAGTGCATTACAAATATGACAACATATATATGATAAGCTTCCCAGATTAGTGCAACATATCATTAATCATTAGCAGAAGAGTCATCCTTCAGTATAAATCATGAGTTTTTAAATATATTGATTAGATTAACTGAATAAAAATTGGAGATTAGGAGGTTTTTAAAAGAACGGGGCATTAAATAAGAAGAATGAATAAATAAATTATTGGCCCCTACAAATCTTAATGGGCTTTTGAGCATGAAAAAATAAATTAAATAATCTTCTCGTTGGTAGAAACTACCAGTCTACAACTACCATTTTTGTGGTTGGTAATTAACAACTATCACTCTCCTAAATTTACATGTTAAAGGAATATTATAAATTTAAAAGATGACGCGAAAAAGTTAATGTCTTATCACTAAATTTATTTTATTTTCCCTAATAAGTGTTCTTCTCTCTTTGATTTTACAATGGATTGCTCCAATCTGAGAGGTTGCATTTGCACTTATCATAAATCTGAAGAAAAAAATGTTCATGAGTATAGAGAAACCCTTGAATAACACTTTAGAATCCACCATGGTTAGACAACAATTCAGACATACAGTCCATGCTTTTGGTAAGGCACAGAAAGAGAGTAACTCTTATCATACAAATCATTTCCCTTCACAAATTTCAATATCCAGTCCACCCATCTAGAAATAGAATACCAAAGCCAAATTAGATATTCCCATTAAATTCAAAGAACCTCTCTCTCTCTCTCTCTCTCTCTCTCTCAAGAATATTCTGTGTAATAAGGACTCCAAAAGTACAAAATAAAACCACTCAACAAAATTTTTCACAAAGTTGTTTTCATGGGTTTTCCTTAACGAAGAAGAAAATCCAACCCAACCACCACTCTTAAATTTTGATAATATCACTCAGTCAAACACCCAATTACACAACCCATGTCCTCATAGAATCAAAATCGCCAGAAACCATGGTAAGAGATAAATCAAATCAACATAAAACTAGAATAAATATAAACATAAACAAAGTCCCTGTCATTAATTGAACATGTACATGTGCTATGAAGGATATAGCAAAACAGGGTCAAAATTTTTAATCACATATAACCGAATTACAGAAATTTCTTCTTTTGAACACTTCAACCCAACCCTCCTCCTCTATCCTTCTCCAAAACAAGCATTTTGAAGGGAAAAAAAAATGAAATTAAAAAAAAAATATATATACAAACAATAAAATTAGCTTACAATAGACCCTGAAATCACAGCTACAAAAGTTGGGTTTTCTTGTGAATAAGATACATCAACAAGAGTGAATCTGAGTTGTAACCACTTGAAGGTACAGCTGGGGTGTTCGGGTTTGAGCTGAGAAAGCCTTCAGCTTGGGAGCGCTTCTGTTTGAACCCAACAAACATGGATCCAATTGTGAGGGCAAGACCTTTGAATATTTTGCGTTTGACATCTCCTCTCCTCGGACTAGGGGCTTGGATTGGTGGGCTGAACATTTTGGTGAATTGGGTGTGAGAAATTTTGAAGCTGAAGAAAGAGAAGGTGAAGAAACAGAGCGAAAACAGAGCAAAAAAGCAAAGAGAAACTATAGAGAGAGAGAGAGAGAGAGAGAGAGAGAGTGTATGTGTGACGAGAACTTTTGAAATGGTTATCGCTTGTGAAGAAGCGAAGAAGGATAGAGTGTTATTTATGAGCACAAGTGACGGCCCATGTGTTGTGTGAGGTGGCCCGGGTGGGTATCTAATTTCTCTCTCTTCCGGTTACTTGCTCCGCAAGATTAAGCCTTTTGCTTCTGTGGCTCTTAACTTATCTTTAAATTCTTCGGGTCTATGCTCGTATTTCCGATTTGTTAATACTATTTCAAAAATTCAACTTTTTGAAGGAATATTATTACATATAATTTTGACTAAAATTTTTTATTAAAATATTTAAAATATTTTTATCCATAAAATATTTATTGATATCAAGTAATCTAAAAATTTTGTAACATAAGAAAAAAAAATCGTAATTCAATAACAAAATTTTCAAAATAAACATAAAATAATAAATTATTGAACAGTGTAATATTGTTACAGGTTACACTAAAGGTCTATTTAAATACCGCTTATTTTGCTGAAACTGAAAGTACGGTAGATAAAGGTAAAAGTTAGTTGAAATAGTACAATGAGGTCTATGAATAGTACCAAAAAGTGCAATGGAGCCCATAAATAGTATTAAAAATAAGTTGAATAGTAAAATAATTTTCATTTTTAAGTGGTATCCAAACGGAAGCTAAGTATAATTTAAACTCAAATCCTTTATATAAACTGGATGCTCTTTCCTAACAATAATAAAATTGTTTTTGGTTTAGTTTATATTCAGTTGTGAGTTTTCTACTTCTTTTTTTCCTCATTCCATTTTTCTTTGTCTCTCTCTTTAATCAAAATCAGATCAAATATCAATCATATATAATGTATTTAAGTGAAAGTTTAATAAAGAATTTATATTATATTAGTTGTACTCTAATTTTGCGCTAAGTATCCTTCTAATTGCAATCCAATTTCATGTTAAATTATATATGCATGAAAATTCATGCATTAAAAACGTAGGAAATGTAAAAAGAAAAACAATTAAAGTTTATTGTGCTTCTATGTAATACAATATATATATTTTTTTTTTTTTCAATTCGTTACTAGGTAGAATAGTATGTTAGGACATATATGATTCACTTGTTAGGAATATATGTCACTATTTTATGTAATTAGCTAATCCTTTGACAAAATGCACTTTACTTGTATTTGGGTAGATCTAGGATGTGTTTAATATTTCAAGAAACTTTGTTTCAAGATCAAGTGTTGAAGCCATGCAAGTCTGTCCAAGATTCAAGCTGAAAAGTGCCTGTCATTAAAGCTCGACAGCTAGCTATCTATCTAGCTTAAAGAGCTGTTCAGCCCCGAGGCTCGACAGTAGCTTGACAGATAGGGCATCTGTCGAGGTTTATGAAAAACAAAATTTCAGATCTGTTTTAGCTCTAATCCAAGTTTATATGTTTGGACTTTCTTTTCTTACAACTCTAGACATATAAAAGGATTAGTTTAAGGGCCGTCAAAGGGGTATGCAAGTTGCACAAGTGTTGAGCAAAGTTTGTTCAAGCAATTTGTAACCAGAGACGTAGTTTTTCCCTAGTTCATCGTTCTTAAAGAAGTTGCTGTGTTTGTGCACCGTAGGGTTTTGTGACCAAACATCTTCTTGATCTTCATCGTTGGGATGAACTGAAGAACTTTGCAGCCAACAACCTTCTCTAGTTGGTGATTGAAGTCGCATACTTGGATCCGCGCAATTCGTTAGTCATGTATTGGGATTCGTGCATCAAAAAGAGTTGCGTTCATATATTGAAGAGTTCAAAGGTTCTGAAGCGGTAGAAGGTTTCTGCTGTGAGTTCATCTATGGGGATTGTAGAGTCTAGGGATAAAGGTTTTGTATTAGATCTGAAACTTCTCTTTATTATAGTGGATTGCTTTTCAGGAAGGTTTTCCCCCAGGTTTTTTACTGTGAAGCTAGTTTGTTTCATTGGTTTTCCGGGGTTATCATATCTTGTCTTATTTATTTTTCCGCTACATTTATTTGTGACATGATATTAATGTTTGTTTGTTTTAACAAGATTTATTCATAATAAACCTAATTAACAACTTGGGTTTAAAACTTGTAAATTCTATCAACCGGGGTCTAAATTTTCCAACACAGTAGAAGTGTTTAATTTACATCTATGCATGGAGAAAGATGACGATTGTATAGTAATAATTGGTTTAAAGCATATTCTGGTTCCTTGTATTTTCTTTTGTCATTTGGAGTAGGTCGTTGAATCTTCTAATTTGTTTTCATTTGCCTATACAAACAAAAAAAATTTGATGCATTAGAAAATACGATGACAAGATCATTCCTCTAATTAACTTATAATATGAGGAAAAAATATCTCTACAATCTATATATTAAATCATCCATGCCTATTCCCATAATTTCAAATCCAGCATACTTATTCTTGTATTTTTGAGAAAAAAACTAACAAACAAAATCCCTCTTCTTTCAGCAAATGTATATCCTTAGGGATTGGAGGTAGGATGAACTTAAAAAATTGGGAGGGGTTCGGGCTGCAAGTTAATGGGGGTCTTTCTTGGGGTCTATTCGAAGAGAAAGTAGGTGAGGTGAAAGAGGGATAAAAGAGAAATCTGCTAGGGGGAGGAGGAATAGGTGGAGCAGCATAAGACTGTCTGGTTCTGGGTTTTGGGGATTTTTTCTTATCTGCAGGGGAACTCATCTTCCCTGTAGAAATTCACGGGTTAGGAAATCAGGAATCGAATTAGTTTCTCCTTTAATATATTCAATATCCAAGTTAAAAACACTTAAAATAGCCTGCCATCTAGCAAAACTCTGTTTGGAAACAAGATTCTGAACATCTTTCTGTAAAACTTCTTCAGCACTTTTACAATCAACTCTGATTAAAAACTTTTGATTAAAAAAATCATTTTGAAATTTTGAAACACATAATATAATAGATAAAATTTATTTCTTAATAGTGCTATAATTCTGCTGGGTAGCTGACTAAGAGCCAGAATGGAATCTAATAATCTGTTCTTTGGTATCATTTTTTGCTACCTGTTTTAGAATTCCACCATAACCTATGTCAGAAGTATCTGTCTCAACAATTTTAAAAGTATTGGGGGAAGGAATAACAATACAAGGAAGTTGCTTAACATATTTTTTTATCTGTCTGATTATCATAGTATTTTTTTCTGTCCATGGATGAGGATTCTTCTCTAGCCTTTTATACAAGGGTCTGCATATCTTTCTTAATCCTTGAAAGTAATCTGAAACATAATTTAGGCTGCCAAGAAATCTTTGTAATTGGTTTTTATCTTTTATTTCATCTGGGAATTTATCTGCAAATTGAATAGCTCTGTCAATGGGGCTTAAGGTTCCCTTGTAAATATTATGACCTAAAAATCGGATTTTATCTTTAAACAAATTTATCTTAGTGGCTGATACAACTAATCCATTATGCTTAATTACTTTAACAAATATATCTAAATGTTTCCAATGGTCATCGATTGTTTTAGAAAAAATTAAAACATCATCTATATAAACATCATCTATATAAACATTATGTTTTGAAATTCACTAGGTGCATTTTTTAAGCCAAAAGGCATGACATTCCACTCATAATGACCAAAAGGAACTATAAAGGCAGTTTTAAATATGTCTTTCTCATCTACCTGTATCTGCCAAAATCCACTTTTCATATCAAATTTAGAAAATATGGTTGCTTCATGAAGTCTGTCAAGTAGATCTTTCTTATTGGGAATATGATATCTTATCCATTGTAATGCTTTATTTAAAGGTTTATAATTTATAACTAATCTTGGAACTCCTCGTTCTAGTTCTGCCTGTTTATTAACATAAAATGTAGCACAGCTCCAAGGAGACTTGCTTTTTCTGATTAAACCTTTATTTAAAAGATCTTTAATTTCTTTTTTACAGTGTTCTAATAATTCATTATTCATTTGTATTGGTCTAACCTTAGTAGGTATCTGTCTTTCATTAAAGTCTTTTTCATAAGGTAATTGTACTATATATCGGTGCCTATGCCAAAAAGCAGTAGAGAGATTAGAACAATTTTCTGTCTCAATCTGTTGTCTGAATACTTTTATTTTATGATTTAATATGGGATCTGTCAATTGATCAGCAATTCTTTCATATATTATTTTTGACTTTAAAGATAACAAATGTTTGTTTTTCCAATAAATTCTTTCTTTATCAATTTCTTTTGTTATGGAAATATTATCTAGTGAATAGATTTCTTTCGGAATAGGTGGTAAAATGAATTTAAAAAGTATGTCTTTTCCTAACACATTAGTTTTAATTCCTTCGTCTGTTGTTAAGAAGGGATAAAGTAAGGCCATAAAGGGATTTCCTAAAATAATTTTAGAAGAAAGGTCTTTAATTAAAAAAAAAATAGTTTCAAAACATACTTCATTGTTACATATATGAACATTAGGTATTTTGTAATTAATTATGAGCTTTTCTCCATTAGCCTGAGTTAATCTTTCAGATGATTTTTCATAATACTTTAAAGGTATTAATCCTTCTTGTATACAATTCATGTTAGCACCTGAGTCTATTAAAGCAATTTCTGTCAAAGAAAACTCTTTATTAATTACTAGAGTGATTTCTGTTTGCCATTTTTGAAAAATTACTCTGTCAATTAAACTCAAGAAATTTTGTCTTTTGTGAGCATCTTTTTCTAATGAAGGGAGGTCTATCATGAGATTAAAAAAATTCTTTTAAATTTATTATTTCTGCAATATTTTGTTCATCTATGTCTATGGAATTATCTTCTTTAATTTAATTTATTTCTTGTTTTACTATTTTTGCTTCTGTCATTAAGTCTTGTAGAGTTACTGATTTTATATCTACGCCATCTTGTTTCTTTTTTGTCTTTTCTTTCTTATCTTTCTTATCTTTTCATTTCTTGGCTTTTTCTCCTTTTCCACACTCCGTAGCATGGTGTCCATATTTCCTACACTTAATACAAGCAATAGGTATGTCTATAGAATCTTTCAATTTTATTAAATAGTCCTTTTTATCTTTTAGGTGATTGGGTAGATTTTATATCAATTTCATTATTATGTCTTTTTGTTTCCTTTTTCTTTTATTGACTTTGAGTGGGTTGGTTGATTTTAGTTCTTCCCTTTTCTTTACTTGGCCTATCTCTTTCTATTTAACATCAAACATTTCCATTAATTCATTTATTACATCTTTCTCAAACTCTAATTTACTGATTTGTTTAACAATTTTATTATGTCTATCACATTGTTTCTTAGTATGTCCATATTGTTTACATTTATGACAAATAGTATTTTTAATATGTTTGTCAGTTTTTTCATTATCTGATAACTCAGTATTATTTAAAACTATTATCTCTCTTTTTCTGTCTATATCTAAAGGTGAATTTAAAATTTCCATATTTTTAGTTAATTCTGCCAAACTATCATTTTGGGTATATATCATGGATCTTTCAATTGATTTTAGTTTTTCATTAATTTTTTCTTTTAAAATATCATTATTCCTAGGACTATTATTTGTCCTTTCTTTGTTGACTAGACCATCATTTTCTTTCTCTTTCCTTATCATGTTTCTTTCTTTTCCTATGTCTTTTTCTATATCTAACTCTTTACGTAGAGTTTCTTTTGAGTTGGTTAGAGTACTATTGCCTTGTTGTCTTTCCATTCCTTTTTCTTTGTCTTCATCAATTATATCTAGCTTCTTCTTTTGTATTATTTCTACAGAACTTCTTTCTTTCTCTACTTCTATCAATTCTGCCTTCTTTTGCAATACGTGACTATAGTCTTTTCTTTCATCAAAGTCTTTCTTGTTGTCTTTATATGCTATAGTTATAGGTCTCTCAGTTGCTTTTAGTTCTCTATCATTTTCTCTACTATTATTTATATGCCAATCCTTTATTACACTATTCCTTTCATTATGCCAATTATATGTCATGGTCTTTGTTAGGTGACCTATGATGAGGTTCAAATTCTCTTTCTGAATTTAAAGCTTTAAGTCTTTCAAGGAGGTCCAAAAAACTATCATTTTTTCTTTCTACTGTAATGGATCTTTCAATATTTTCTAAATATTCTAATTTTTTATTAATCCTATCTAACAAACTATTATTGTATCTATCAGCCTGTCGGTTGATTTTATTTCCTGTTAATGTACTCCAATTATTTATGCTATTGTTATAGTTATAATCATCAGTATCATTGTCGGAATCAGAATTTGTTTCCTCATAATCCATATTACCATTTAACCAATTATTGTCTATATCTCTTATGCTATAACCTTCATCGTAATCTATATCATCATAGTCCATGTTTCTAATTAGTGTGTGCCTAGCCTAAGTGTGAACAAGAAAACAAATGATGAGCTGATAATTAAGGATAACAACTAAATTATACTAGTCCATCTGTTGTTACAGGTTACACTAAGGGTCTATTTGGATACCGCTTATTTTGCTGAAACTAAAATCTTATTACTAAAAATACTGTAAATAAAGGTAAAAGTTAGTTGAAATAGTACAATAAGGCCCATAAATAATACCAAAAAGTGTAGTGGACCCATGAATAGTAGTAAAAATAAGCCGAATATTAAAATAATTTTCATTTTTAAGTGGTATCCAAACGGAAGCTAAGTATAATTTAAACTCAAATCCTTTATATAAAATGGATGCTCTTTCCTAACAATAATAAAATTGTTTTTGGTTTAGTTTATATTAAGTTGTGAGTTTTCTACTTCTTCTTTTTTTCCTCATTCCATTTTTCTTTGTCTCTCTCTTTAATCAAAATCATATCAAATATCAATCATATATAATGTATTTAAGTGAAAGTTTAATAAAGAATTTAAATTATATTAGTTGCACTCTAATTTTGCGCTAAGTATCCTTCTAATTGCAATCCAATTTCATGTTAAATTATATATGCATGAAAATTCATGCATTAAAAACGTAGGAAATTGTTAGGAATATTAAATAATTGTTGTAATCTCTAATTAGTTAGTTGAGATTAGGATGAGTTAGTTAGGATTTGAGCACATGTAGCTCATTTAACACATGGTTTAATTCATAGAGCACATGTTGAATTAACTAGCCAATTATCTTAAGACATGTGGGCCAACGAGATTAGAACTAGTCTCCTATAAATACATAATTGTAATTCAATATTGGATATCAATGGAAGTATAAACCAATTTCTTAGTGCATTAGTGCATCTCTCTCTCTCTCTCTTTATGGGGGGTGACTACCTCAAATTAAGTCAATTTCCCTACAATCCCCATCCATTTCCCTATAATTCTCATCAAATTCCATTAGGAACCACTGGGTTCCTAACAAGTGGTATCAGAGCCGTTGATCTGGAGACGAGCAATTTTGATCAAAGAAAACTTTTGAAAGAAATACAACAAATGTTGAACAAAGCCTTAGAAGAAGTCAAGGATATTTTAAAGAAGATGAAGGCCTTGGCTGAATCTAACATGGCAATGAAGGAAGAACTTTCAAGAGTGCAGGAGGATCTTGAGAATATGTCCGAAGAAGAATTACAACTTCTTGAAGGAACAAGTGAAAAGTTTCAGGTTCTTGACAGTGAAGATGCAAATGACAGTGAAGATGTGGCTGATCTTGAAGAATTTCTTGATTTAAAGGAATTAGTGAGTTTTAATGGTCCATGCAAGGGTCCTATTGCGGTTCAAGTTCAGGTTCACAGCACACCTCAAACTCCAGTAAAGACTATAATTGCATGTCCAGTTTAGGACCAAAGAATACTGGGCAGGCAACCGAGCCTCATTGTGCAAAGCCTGGATGTGGAACATCAAAAGAAGGTCTCTAAATTCTACAACGAACTTCTCCTTTCCTTAGCTTCATGCAGAGGAGTTGAAGTTGATCTTGGCTACGATTGCTTTGATGGCCAAATTTATCTCATGCTTGGACACGTTTATAGTGGCCAAGATTCTATCATACGTGGGTACCACCAAGCTTCTTTAAGGTTTTGTCTTAGTGGCAAGCCCAATTTGCTGTTCCAAGAAGGTTCTTTGGTTACATTCATGGAAGCTGACACCTACAATTTTCCTTCCCAAGACTTCATATCAGTAGATGGTATCCTAATTACTCAAGAATGTTTTCTTGGAGGCAGTAGTGCGATAAATTCCAGTAATGTGATCTCCTATTATCTACACATGAACGATTTCAAGATTATTGGAGATGTGCTTTGGTTTGATTCCCATATTTTGCTACTATTGTCAAATGATGAATCTAGTGAGTTGGATCCAAAGATAAGTGGTAGCCACCTTGGTATGATTGAGAAAATACATCTTCTAGAGCTTGGTATCAGTGTAGTGGAGTTAATGCCTGTCTTTGAAATTGATGCCTTGGAGTTACTTTGGCAGCCAGATCCTCAAGATTACATCAAGGGCTATTTGACAATATATTTCTTTACTCCTATTGGTCGTTGTACTATTGAAGTTGCCAACCCTTATATTCATAACATAGATTCTTGCGTGCTAGATGTAAATAACAATCCATTAAGCTCCACGGTGCAAGGGTTTGATTGTCCAAAAATTCAAGAATCAAGGTTCCACTGGAAGTGTCCCTTTGTTGATCCGGTTAAGAATGAGATCGCTATGCTCAATTTATGGGCCTTGATTAACTGTTTTGTAGTCGGTGTGTTCGAAGCTAAGAATACCTTGGAGTATTGGTTTAGTGGCTGGTCTCCCCTCATGAAGATGTCAACTACAACAACACCTTGTGGGCAAGGTGTTTTCAAGGGGAGGGAAATGTTAGGAATATTAAATAATTATTGTAATCCCTAATTAGTTAGTTGAGATTAGGATGAGTTAGTTTGGATTTGAGCACATGTAGCTCATTTAACACATGGTTTAATTCATAGAGCACATGTTGAATTAACTAGCCAATTATCTTAAGACATGCGGGCCAATGAGATTAGAACTAGTCTCCTATAAATACATAATTGTAATTCAATATTGGATATCAATGGAAGTATAAACCAATTTCTTAGTGCATTAGTGCATCTCTCTCTCTCTCTCTCTCTCTTTATGGAGGGTGACTACCTCAAATTAAGTCAATTTCCCTACAATCCCCATCCATTTCCCTATAATTCTCATCAAACTCCATTAGGAACCACCGGGTTCCTAACAGAAATGTAAAAAGAAAAACAATTAAAGTTTATTGTGCTTCTATGTAATACAATATATATATATATATATATATTTTTTTTTTTCAGTTCGTTACTAGGTAGAACAGTAGAAGTGTTTAATTTACATCTATGCATGGAGAAAGATGACGATTGTATAGTAATAATTGGCTTAAAGCATATTCTGGTTCCTTGTCTTTTCTTTTGTCATTTGGAGTAGGTCATTGAATCTTCTAATTTGTTTTCATTTGCCTATACAAACAAAAAATTTTGATGCATTAGAAAATACGATGACAAGATCATTCCTCTAATTAACTTATAATATGAGGAAAAAAAAATCTCTACAATCTATATATTAAATCATCCATGCCTATTCCCATAATTTCAAATCCAGCATCCTTATTCTTGTATTTTTGAGAAAAAAAACTAACTAACAAAATCCCTCTTCTGCATCATGAATTTATATTTAAGTGAATGTCAAATTTACAAAATTAAAATATATAAGCTCTGATGACTGATTGCCAATTTTAGTTTCTCATATCACATTAATTAAGTTTAGCTAATTGCTTTAGCATATATTCTATGTCAATACCAATCTGGGAAAACAAAAATAAATAAATAAATAAATAAAGCAAAAACGACTGACATCACTTGAATGTTATGTTATAGCACTACAAAACGCGGGGGCATTAGGCCGCGTTTTTTTGGGCCGCGTTTATAAAAATGTGGCCCAAGACGGACTAAAGCCGCGTTTTTTTAAAAACGCGACTTAAATAAAAAACAATAGTCGCGTTTTAAACGCGAGTTCATAGAAGGGTTCTGAAGCCATGTTTTTTTTGAGCTGTAGCCGCATTTTTGGGGATAGACCTATGGCCGCGTTTAAAAAACGTGGCTATAGGACCTCCCTATTTATTTTTTTTTTTTGGCAAATCAATTTTTCCTTTTTTTTTTATTTATTTTTTTATTTCTTAACTGTAGCCGCATTTAAAAAATGTGGCTCTAGCCTGCCTAAAGCCGCGTTTTATAGACGCGGCTTTAAATTTGGTCTGAAGCCGCGTTTTATAAACACGGCTTTAGTTTGGGTTTGGGCCGCATTTATTAAACGCGGCCTCAGATTTTGCCTATAGCCGCGTGTCTAAAATGCGGCTTTAGGCGTTGTATATATAGTATTTGAGAGGAACATTTTTAACCGTAGCTCCCACACATCAGCCTCCATCGAACCTCCTCATCCTCCAAGCCTCCTCAATCTCTCCGATCTCAAGCCCTCACCCTCACCCTCCATCTCCGATCTCACCCTTCCATTTCCAATCTCACCCCCACCTTCCATCTCCGATCTCACCCCTCCATCTCCGATCTCACCCTCACCCTCTGTCTCTCCAATCGAAAGCCCTCACACCCCACCGTCAACGCACAAGCAAAGTCCGTGTCTCGTCTCTCTCTCTCTCTGTGAAATCAGAAAAAGCTGAGAGAGAGGCTCAAATCCGATTCTGCAAGGTACGATTGCTGACCTCAACTCTCATTTTCATTTTCCAAGCATTTTTTTTTTTTGTATAATATACCCATGGCTGACCTCAACTCTCTTGCTTGCATATGGGTCTCTCATGATGTTAATCTCTTGGGTCTCAAGGATCGCTGAGGACTGAGTTTGAGTTTTGGAAGACTTTGTTCCAGGTGAGTTTGAAAAAAGTTTAAAATTGGGTCTTGTTTTTACTTTTACTTCATTGCCTGATTTACTTGACAATTGTACTTTTTTTTTTTTTTTGGCTTCTACTCCTTCTAGCACATTTGCCTGTGAGTTTTTTTAGATTGCGTGACTTTTTTACTATATGTTCTATTGTTTGGTTGATGAGAAAATGAGTGAAACGAAAGGAAAAGTACACAAAGCTTTTGCATTTTATTTTATTTTATTTGTGAACCTCACGGAGTAAGACATTTAACTAGATTATCAGATTCTGGTTGTTCATGTTGGAGAAGTCATAATGATGTAACCATTTTTATAGTCATATTTTTCTTTCTCAATTGCGTAGTATCTGAACATAATGAGGAAGATTTTTCAATTGAGAGATACACAATCTGAAAAATTCATTTTTCATGAATAGAATTTGTCACACTGATAACTATTTTAGGCAGCAACTATTCACAGGAAGCATATGGCCTTATACAAGGAGCCTCTGATTAAGATATTGTGAGGAAGCCTTTCACTAGATATTAGGTGTATTTTAGACAAATTTGATAGAAAGGTATTACTTAAAATGTGCACGAGTCTTCAAACTCCTTCGGAAGAAATGGAATTCATCCAATGCTAGAGGTCTTAGGTTTTGGATCTCCTCCATTGCATTGCCAAATAATAATAATAATAATAATAATAAAGTATATCGGGAATGTACTCACGATGAAGTTCAATCAAACTCTCAAACTATAGTGCTCAAACATATCTAAAAGAGTAAAACAAGGAGAAGAATGAAAAGCAACACTCCAATCTAACAAGGTACAAAAGAATATGGCTTTAACTTCAAGGATAGACCATTCACATCCCTCAAAACTTCTTGCATTTTGTTTTATCCAAAGACACCACAAGATGCAATGTGGCATAGCCTTCCTAAAGGCTTTATTTCTATGCCTTTCAAAAGAACCCTGCCAAGCTGTGAATATATCAATAACCCTCTTGGCATAACTCATTGGAATCCAAATAAACAAAACACTGTTGTCCACATCTTGTAGGCAATTGGACAATAATAATAAATATAAATATAAACATAAAGATTGTAGATATGAACAATTGTAAAGTTAGAATGAAACTGTGGCAAAAAAACAAAATAGGCTAAAATGCATTTTACACACTAGAAGTTTGGGGTTGATTTAAATTGGTCATTTGAGTTATTGCGGTTGTTAACCAAATAATAAATGAGTACTTTCCATCATTTGTGAGACAGTGCAGCATCCTTTTATTGAATGTGGTGTTTATGATTGATGTTTTGGTTCTTTCTTTGCTGAATATATTTGTGATTTAAGAAGTGTTCTTTTGCATGTGAATGTGTTGCTTTTAAGAAAAGGGCTGTGCTTTTGATTTTGTAAGTTGTGATCCGCTCTCTTTATATTGCTTTAGATTTAATCTCTTGCGGTTGTTATTTTTTTGTGATGTTACAATGTGAAACTTGGAATTCTGTTTCTTTATGAAACTATTCTTTTGTACTTTAAGGATTAATCACACTTATCCTATTAGTTTGCTTATTTATGATTTAGTATTATGGCTTCTTCTTCTTTTTTCATCTCAAATCTCAATAAGTTTTGGCACCTAAGGGAAGTGACCTCTGCTGCATGAGGTACAATATTTTTCCTATATAAGTTGTGAAAGTATCTTTAAAGATTTTTTAAATTTCGTTAGGTATAGTTTTGGTCAACATGGCTAATTTTTACAAATTAATCCTATTTAAATTGTAATTAATTATTTGAACCCCAGTCCAACCTTAAAATCTTTTACCTTCGCAATTTTTTGTTTGCTCTGGTTTTTAAAAAATTGACACTCTAGCTAGTGGGGGTAAAGGAATTGGCTTGTGAGTTTCTATAACATATGGATTCATCCTTTATCTTTTTGCTTCTCTTCTTTTTATCTGGTTCTTAAGAAGAAAAATAGGAACAAACAATACAAACATAATAGCCAAGACAAACAGGACGAAATTAAATGATATCAGAAAAGGTAGTACCAAGTGCATAAAGCACCCACTCTTGCAAGGTTTGGGAGAGGTGATTGATAGGAAACCATACCCTCCCACCCTTTTTTTGGGTGAAGCTGACTTCCTAAAATCATATCAGAAATGGAGAAAATAAAATATAGGAGAGATTTTGGAAGGATTGGAAGAGTAAAATAAGCCAAGATATCTTGTGAATATCTGAAATTTTGGATACAATTTGTTGTGAGTTGTCATTTCCATACATTTTTCCATACTTATTTCAGAGAATATGAACGGAGAGCTTACTTTGAACTTAAATTTAAGTTAGCAATTGTCATAACAGAGTCGTATTTACCATTGGAATGCTTACGTCTTCTGTGAAGATTTTCTACTTTGTAAAATTGAAGCTTATGCAAAACTAACACATATGCGTAGGCAGTTTGGCTAGGGGAAAACTATTGCTGGTGTTAAATTACATTACTCACATAATTCATGTGTTTTGTTAACGCCTCTAAATGAATATTTTATTGAAAACAGCAGTTCTGTAATTTTGCTTGTGTCTAGTCTCATAAGTTGACATTCATTTTTGCTTCTGCTTATATACATGTATATATGCCGCATTGTTTGCTCATTCCTTACATTTTAGTTTTGCATTGTTTTCCCTATACTTTGGCCCTAACATGTCTATCTTCAGTAACTGCACTTTGCTTGAACGTTACCTTTTTGTCTTTCAAACGGTCTTCTTCTCTTTTTAACAAATAATAAATAATCTATGCAAAGCCAGAAGATGAACTTTTTCAAATGGTTCTGAACTTTATTATGCTCTCCATGCCCAAAAATACCCCTGAAATTAATATTTTCTATATATTTGGTCCCACTTGTGTTTGATTAGTCATATATTCTCCCATATAGCTAGATAGGGTTTGCAGATGCCATTCCCAATTTATCAGTTTCTATTCAAGGGTGGTGCAGATTCATTTTAAGAGATTTCACATCATCCCTAATTAGATTTTGTAAGCATATACATCAATATTCTGAGAACAAATATATTGGGATTCCAATGAAAATTTGATTTTGGCTTCAACTTTACATTTTCACGACCACAGGAGGTGCCTCATGCCTGCACCAATATAAAGATTTCTATTTATGTATAATATATGCTTGATGTGTATAAGAAACATTTTCTCATCTGTAAACAATTAATGATTTTTTTTATCGTACTAATGAATAGTCAAGTTTTTCTAGTTTTAGCATGTGTGTGTTTTCGAAGTTGATATATGTTTGGCCTCATGAAACCAAGGTCAAGGGGCACCATGCACATGGAGAGGAAGAGGGAATGAGTGACAACTTGTACCATTGGCTGCTGTGGATTTGTCTCTCTTATAGCCTTTAAATTCATTTTAGTCACTAGAAAAATAGATGTGTGTAGCTTGTCTGATCTGCCCATTACTTTGGAGTTTGTACCATTCGTCATGGAATCTCTTTCCTTACCTGTATTGAAAAGTATAAGCAACTAAGCGGACGGATTTTATACCCTAGTATGACTAGTTAGTTTAATGAGTAATTCTTAGGTACTCCGAGAGCACGAAAAATGATTCCCTCTCCTCTCATATTAATGATGAGGTCATCCACTAATTAAATTTATAGTGGTCATCCACTAATTAAGTATATGCTCCCTGCTCTTATATAAGAGCAGGGAGCATAATTTATTCGTGTTCTAGTATGTACTTGAATTTTTCCTAGCTAGTTTAAGTCAATGACAATAAACTTCGGAAATTTTGAATTTTCATTTTTAGTAATCTTTTTCAACTTTTTACTATTCTCTTCTTGGGTTTTATAATTAAGAAAGAGATTCACAGTTTCACACAATTTAAAATCAAATTACTCCATGTAGCTAGAAAGCAATATGTTAATGGGTAAATTTTAAATACGATAGTACAATATATTCCTTAATTAAAATCAAATACTTGGTTGTTTTACCCTATGTTAATTAACTTGTATTATTTATATATGGAAAGGTGAATCAGAAAATAGTCATAATTAAATGTGAATAGTTTAATGAGCTTCTCATTTGTGGGGTCTAGAATCAAATCAAATCCCCTCAACTTTTAAAAGTCTGTTTGGTAAGCTTATTTCTGTTTCTTTATTTTGTTTAAAAAATAAACTATGAAATATAAAATAGGCCTTCACCATAGGATTCTTTTGCACAAAATTTGTGTTGGGTCTTCTATGAACCTTGGGCTCTTCTACCCATACTTGAGTGTGGTAGAAGGTTTTGTGTCTTGTTTGAGTACAAGTATTACCCCATTAGTAGGGATTTGGAGGTTTGGAATCAGATTTTGGTCATGGAAAAGAATATAAAAGAATTGTGGAAAAAGTTCTCTAACTAAATAGGAGGAAAAGGGCATAGTCATACATGAAGGACAATTAAGAGGAAAGCGAAAAGGGGCCTACTTTCTAAGTTGAATAGGCAATATAACGTGCCAGTGGGTTTGTTTTAGGTATTTTAATAAATTAATCAAAGATGGTGAGAAGGAAGGCTTAAATTACAAATCGACAAGGCAGATGAATGCCATCGAAGAGGTCTTAAATCAAATTTTAAAATATAGGGTACCAGGGATTGATCGAGCTGTACATAGCGCACTCAAAGGAGAAGTAAAAAAACGTTGGGTCACACCTTGAATAATGATACATTCAAAATGATGAAAGATTGTATTTCTTCTATGTTAGTTGAAAAGTTAATTATCCTCTTTTATTTCTTCTATGTTAGTTGGAAGGTTAATTATCATCTTTTGTGGACCTTATATTTGAGGAGAGAGGTGTGGTCGTTGTTGTCTCTATTCCCTGTTGACTGTTGTTGTTGTTTAGTAAAAAGGAGGGCATAAAAAATGGATGTTTTTTTTTTTAATTTTTTAATTTTTTTCCTTATAGCTATCTTACTTCTTTGTTCTACCTCTCTAATAGCATTATTCTTGTGATGCTTTAGTATAAATTTTTTGAATTTCAGTGTATAGCTGCTTTGTAGAAACTAGAAAGTTTCTCTCTTTTTTGAAATATTGTTGTTATTATGATTGTTATATCCTGCTGTTTGAAGTGTGTGCATCAATTTTCTGTTTCATTGCTGAGAAAGTGTAGGAAAGTCAAAGAAAAAATATGTTCTAGTGTAATTGTATTCCTTTTTAGAACATTTTAAAATAAATAAAAAAAGAAAAGGAAAAGGTTGTTCTATCTTGCACATTATAAGCGATTCTGTGAGGCTTTTGTAGAAATTTTGTGAATTTAAGTGTATAAATGCTTGCTGAGTTTGTCTTATATGAAAAAAAAAACATGAGTGTTGCAATTATTATTATTATTATGATTGTTAGGGTTAATTAAATTAATTTAATTCATAAAGTGAATATATTTCTTTGTGTGTGTTTTAGGCTCCTCCAAGGTTCTCTCTCTCTCTGTCTGAATCGCTTTCATTAAATTTTTTGTTTTGGTTTCAATTTTTCTAAATCGGAAGCTAAATTTTTTTACAGAGTTGTGGGACCTTGTTTCGTACCCACATTTCTCTCGCGAGGGGATATAATCTGGTGCGGCAGACTTCACGCTGTTCCGTTCAATCTCGTTCACGCAGCTTAGGTAGGTGTATTTTTATTTGAACTGAAAATTAGGGCAATGTCTTGATTTCTGTTGATTTTTTCTTTGAATTTTGTAGCTGTTTGTATTCCAATCTAATTTAATTAGATCAATCAAATTAAACCTAAGTGTATGCAAATTCAAAGTCCAATGCTTTTGAAATTTTTTTCAAACTTTTATAGATTATTGTATTTTATTTAAGTGTTTTTTGGCACGTTTTTTGTTGTGGGTGAGGCTAAGTTTGAATAAATGGTAGTGTTGGTAAAAGAATTGCACCTTTGTTAAAAGAAAAATTTACAAAGTCAAGATGTCTTAGTTATGATGCTTGACATAGAAGTGGAAGCTGAAGGAGAGATCGAGTTCGAGTGTGCTTAGCCTGTTGGGGGAAAGCAGGAAGCAATTAAGATGATATTACCTAGAAGGATCTAGAATCTAGTAAAGATACGTCCTTCTTAGTATACCTCTTTCAAACTGGGAGGTCTGTGCTTTTCTTTAATAGAACTTTTATTACTTATCAAAAGAGTCTAGTAATGATATAACCTATCAATCTAGTGCATATGGTATATAATATTTAGTTTTAACTAATTAGTAACAGACTTATTGCTACTTGTACTTTGGAATAGCCTTTTAATGGGTGAATTACATACCCATAACCCCACACCCTCCCTGCTATGGGGTTGGTGTTTTGCTTATTTGATGTGGGTGGGGATAAGTTATAGACTTCTTTTTTCTTTAAGATATTCTTAGTAAGGTTCATGGTGAGATAGGGGGTTCAGGACCTCTGGTTTGTATGTAATCACCAATAAAACATTAAAAAGGTATGGTTCGTACTGTGCTGGGTCTGCTGGCTCTAAAATTTTGGAATGAGAAGCCAAACATATTGATTGCATATTATAAAGAAATAGAAACTGAGTGATTTTGAATTTTCTCGGCAAGACGGTCCTTAAGTAGTTGTCGCTATTGCAAATGAATGGCTGGCTTATTAGGTGCAACTGAGTCTGTTTAGCATGAATGAGTCTAGTGTTCTAATCTTTTATTGTTTACTTGTGAAATTCAAGCTTGAGGTACTTGGTGTGATACCGATGATTATCTGGAATGTTATTGGTTGGAATTGCGTAAATAGCATCCTAGAGCCTTTTTTTTATTTATAATTTTTATAAATGATTAACCTCGTAGAACGTGAGAGAGAGAAGATAGGAATTTGGGTTAATGTTGATCCGGACACTTGTGAGAAGGTTGTATGTTGATGTTCTGTCTGGACTTTTAATTTCAATGTTGATTCGGACTTTTCAATGCTGAGGAAAAACAAGAATTTTTTGCATCATCTATTTCTTATTTCTTACTTTTATTTTCTTTAGCATTTTTGTTTTCATTAATATACGAATTGTTTTCAATTCTAACTTACAATTTTTCAGAACATAGCTTCAAGTGATTATTTAAAATATATGAATAATTATCTCTTATATTTATTTATTTCGATATAATAAAAAATTGTTCAAAGTATTATTTCTTCTCAACAAAAAAGTCTTAACCTTATTTCTTCAAGAGCTGGATAACATCTAATGTGATGCTAACCATATTTGCATGATGCTTAAGGTATATATGATTAAATTCTACTGCTACATTTAATTTTTCAAAAATATTATTTCTTTTATTATTATTTTATAACTTAGATTAAATATTATAAATCTAAAGCTATATAACCTATCATGACAGATTAAAATTTTAGGTTAAATAAAGTAAATTGAAAAGCATATATTAAATAACTTCTACTTGAGAGCATATATTAGACAATTTTAGATATGCATGAGAAAATCACCTATTGTTGTAACTATTAAATAAAAAAATTGTCATGTTATTCAAAATTTTATATGAAGTGACAAATTATAGACCGTTAGATCTTGAAAAAAAATCTTAATCAACCATGAAATGGATGAAATAGAGAAGATCATTTTCCAATTAAAACAAGATTCTTCCTTATAATGAAGTGTTTTTTTTTTTTTTTTTTTTTAATATATATACGCATCAGTAAAATCTCACACATTGAATAGTAATGAGAATTATGAGTTGTTAATATAACATTATTAAACTCAAACCTATTAATTTACGTTTTTTGGTAAAGTGGTGTCATATATATTATATTAATTATTTAATTAGAGTATCTCCAATGTGTTATCTCCCCAACCGTCATTGTGTTCAATATTGTATGGAGAGGGAGATTAGAGAAGGTTATTTTTCCCCCTTCCTGTTAATTATATTATATTAAGGCCATAGTTTATGTCCAATGCATTAGTGCATTGGGCATATTACTAGGTAGCACCAATAACAACAATAATATTATTGGATTACTACATGTATAGATAACCTTTATATTAAAAATGGTTGTCTATACATATAGTGGTCTAATAATATTGTTGTTATACTAATAAGCAAAAAAACCTACATATGAAAATCGCCATTCTTAAATTTAACTACTATTAAGCATTTGGTCAGATAATGAGATAAAAAAAAAAAAAAAATAATGGTTCAAGTTGGGCATAGTAACCCACATGGCCACATATGCTCATTCAGCAAAACCAATAACTGGCTAAACAAATCGCACAACAACGAAAACTGTAAGTAGGTAGGTTTTGATATTCAATCTTTATTAACTCAATTATGGAAGAGATAAGTGCCCAAGCAGTGTACTGAGTTCACGGCCGTCCTTGGTTTCCAAACTATAACTGTTAAGAATACAGTTTCCTCTCTAATCAAGATCCTAAGTGTGGGAGAACACCCATTTGCGGAGTTTGGCCACTTGCTCGGTTGGCTAACTTGTGTGATTAGTTGGGAATAAAAATCGAAATAAATAAAAGAAGTTAATTGCAGTTTTTCTTAAGAAGTTAAAGAGGTTTTTTAGGAGTAAAACGTGGGGAGTGGAATTCAAGTGTTAGATATTTGCATTTGAGTTTAAATAAAATGTTTGTTAAATATATGTTGTATTATTTACTTTTACGCACTTAGTTATTTTTTGTTTAGAGTAGTGCTTAATAAATTTCAGGGGTATTTTAGACATTATAGTTAAAGGGTAACTAACTTTCTAATTTCTCTTAATATATAGAGATATAGAGAGAAGAGACATAGACATTATACGGATTTGCAACAATTTGACAAAAAGAAAAAGAAATTGATCATAGGGAAGCTGTCAATGATATTTGAAAAGGAAAAATGTTATTTGGGGGAAGTTATCTTTAAACATAAAATATTAACTAAATGGAGAAAACTGCTTCTAAATAATAGGATAACTTTAGGAAAAAAACCCAAAACGTGGGTTTTCCTTCTTCTTCTTTTCTTTATTAAATTATGGAGATAATTGCTTCTAAATACTAATAGGCAGCTCCTCAAAAAATAAATAAACATAAAATTAAATAAAGAAATAAATGAAAACCAAACTAATAGGCTAACTTTTAGGGGGGGTGGGACACCTAAAACGTGTGTTTAAAAAAAAAAATTTGAAAAACCGTGTTAGTTAGTAGTCTATCATAGCATAGGATTCAAAAATCGTACAATTTAGGATTTTTTTTTTTAAATTGTAAAAAAGGAAAAAAATTGAAGTTCAGTTTGAATTTGAAAACCAAGAGGGAGTGGTCCTATTTTATAAGCAATTTTTTTGCAAGAGTTAAAATATATAGTTTTACTAAATTATCATTTAGTTTTGTTCCTACTTAAATCTAGGGAAATAGGGGTATTTTGGAATATAAAAAAATCCGGTCCAAATAGGTGCAGCTTGTTAAATAGTAGTATATATATGTTGATATGGAAATATTGATGTTGTTTTTATTTAATTCAAAATGTTAAAGAATGTGTCTTCTTTTTTAGGAATTTGGTTTTTTTTCTTCATAATGTGTCGTAAACACATAATTGTTGGAATTACAATATTTTTAAATATATGAATATTTTGTGTGATTTTTCAACAAAAATACATTAAACAAAAAACGAAATAAACTACTGTCTAATGCTTATTGTATTCATTACCATATCGAGAGTAAATTTTTTGAACAAATACAGTACTATATTGAGAGTAAATAACTTAAATTAACAATGATTACTACATGAATAGTCATCTAATTTAATGGTTGAAAGGTATTCCTTCAAGCTAGATTCCAGGAAATCTTCTTCCATTCTAGAACTGTTTTGTATGTTTAGAAAGTAAAGATTGGATCATAATAATAATTTGGATTAATTATTATTCCTAGAAGTTCACTTTAAATTTGGGGTACTGTAACTTCTCAACCAAAAAAAAAGGTACTGCACCCCATGGTAGAAAATCCTTTTAAAATTGAGGTATTGAAAAGTAACCCACTCTACTAAAATTCACAATTATGATATCACTTGTAACAAATTTTGTAATTTAACTCATGCAAGTAACATGAGCATATTATTGACGTTTATTATTTTTAATAGTCAATTGGGTTATGGAATGTAATTTATTGTTACACGTATGGGATGCCAAGTCCAAGTAGAAATGAGACAGAATAGTATTAGGCTAATATTGTAGACGGCAAAGAGTTTCAGCAAGTTTTCTATTGGGCCAGCCAAATCCCACAGGCCGAATTTTTCATTTTCTGATATCCAAATTTAGTGAAGCCTCCCTTCAGTTTTGAGCTTTTAGTATTTTTGCCTTCACTAGTGTAGACCTAGAACTTCAGGGGAACCTAAGCCTAACTCACCCACCTTTATATACTACTGACCTCCCTTTTCATTGGGGGGCATATGAAATGTTTATCTTGGAGGTTAGCTAATCGCTAGTCTCACGCTTGACTTGCGCGTGAGATAAATGTCCAAAGGTTCCCAATTCCTCTATAAATGAATACAACAATAATCATCCAAACAAATAATAATAATAAATAAATAACCAACTAGGTAATTTTTAATGTCATGGCAAAGATCATGACATTTTATGTATATATCAAAGTCTTATTTATTTTTTGATAGTAATGAAAAGCTAATATGTGACTATCAAATACATCTAACGATAGCCATTTACTTCAAATTTGTTTTTGCCCAGGATGAGAAAAAGCACAAATAATAAAAGACCTTGAAACCAAGTAAGGGCCAAGCATCCTTTTATTATTTTAAAAGAAGCTACTCAACACCAATATTAATTGCATCAGCAAGCTAATCATTCAAGTAAGGTAAACAGTCTTCCATTCGCATAGGAAAATATATTTTGTACTCAGTCTCAACCCTCTCTCTAAGCCCATGTAAAGCCCCTTTCTAGGAAATCATGTTAGTTGGATTGTGATCATGACAAGAAACTGAGTAGTGTGTACCCTTGGCCATTTCTACTGCTAGGCTGCCCATTGCTAAGTGCGTCTCATGTCATCTTGAATGTTTGCTAATATTCAATCGACTAAGAATTTTTTGAAGTATAGCCTAAATTTTAAGTTTTTTTTTTTTTTTTTTTCATTTCAATCTGTAAACTGTAATCGTCACGTTCAATTTGGTGAAGACTTTGAATTAGGTACAACACATTATATTTCCCAATTAAATTGAAATACATAGATGCATTAAGTAATACAATATAAATAATGTGATCTTTTACAAGAATAATTAAATTTAATATAATTATGTTTTTGAATTCAATATTGGGAGAATGCTTGTATTTAAGTTGTCTTTTTGTCTAGTGTCATCCAATGTATGGGTTTGAGTTTGGTTTAATTCTCATTATATATGCCACATCTACAACTTATTATATAAAACTATTCATGTTCTTTAATATGAATTATTTCTTAATTTCAGGTGCAAACAGTAAACAAGCCGTGTGAAAATTTCATCCAGACTGGGCATCAAAAACTGACATTCGCTAGCAGGTTGAAGCTGAACCATAATTTACGCTTATTTTCCGTACAAAGAGAAATTTTTTGCAACTTCATGTCACTAAATGTATGCTGATGGAATGGTTTTTATTTTGTTTAGGAGTCTTGAATTTTCTCTGGATATTTAGTTGTCTTTTGTTGTTAAAGTACATGATTTTCTGTCAGGGACGGACCTAGTAGGGGGCCCCCCCCCCCCCCCCCCCCCCCGGCCCAATATTTTTTTTTTAACTAGGTATATTTTATATTTTTAATAGTTGGGCCCCTCCCTCCCAACTTATAGGACCCTTTTCAAATTTTTGAAGCAAGGGAGATTTAGGTCTAGGCCTAGAGTTGGTCATGCATATGCATAGTCGTATTAATTTTTGGACAAAACCTAAGTACAATTTCTTGTGCAATGCATTAGATTCTCAAGATAATTAAACACATTTTTGCACTGACGAATAAATAAGAAAATAATGTTATTTTTTGTAAAGATAATTCAGTTCAATGAAACTATGTCTTCATAATTTATCTTATTCATGCTATCAGAGTGTCCAAACCCATAGATGTATCACAATGGATTTAGTTAAATTACTTGAGTAGTTGGTAATATAAAGGGCCTATAATGCCATGATTTTTCAGTAGATTTCTATGTCCCAACGACCTCGATGATAGTTGTCATCTAAGCTAATGTGTAGATTTTGAATATGTTTGAGTTGTTGCCATGTGGTTATAATGGTTATTGTGTTCCCTATGATTTTACTTTCCTTTTCAAAACCTGCCAACTTTTTGTCGTTTATTGGGTGTCATTGCATTATTTACTTCTGCGATGACACTGTGTAAAACAGAAAGCAAACAAAATGAGTCCTTTATTTAGGCATTGTTGATGGATTACGTTCATATAGGTCATTTTGAAGCACATGTTTGGTATGAAACCAACATCACACTCTTGAAAATGTGCCGATTAACGTTACTCGACACATTTTCAAACAACATTGCATTACGAATTAAATTGTCAACCAAACTTTTTTGAACTCACTTTTGACATCACACTCTTAATAATGAGTATTTGTTTTCATATATTTAAACCACTTATGCTTAACTAGTTTTACAACTTATGACATTGAGTTAGTCTAGGACAAGTGTTATATGTTCTAAGAAAATAGCTGCATACTTGGGTATGTCTGTTCTTAACAAATGACAAATGAATGTAATTATAATAATTATTACCTTTGTAGTAACAAATTTTGGTGTAGGTAAAAATCCGTAAATATTGTATCGCAATGGATAAAAGTTGGATGGACAAGAGGAGGGGTTCAAGGGAATATTTTGAAGGTGTAAACCATTTCGTGGAATTTGCCTCTCCATCCGCGCGTGATGGGAAGATCTTATGTCCTTGTTTGAAATGTGTGAATTTGCTTTTACAACCGCTAAATGTGGTACGTGATCATTGTTGGGCTTCAGGGATGCTTAAAACTTACAAAGTTTGGAAATTTCATGGGGAATCGGCGGCTGCCACACCAGCTACCGAATGTGGGAGCTCTCATGTGCAAGAAACCCAAAATCTATATGGTGATTTTCGTGGGATGTTGCACGATTTCTGCCCCCCGCATGAAATGGCACCCGAACCAATGGAAGAAGGTCCAACTGCACAACATCGGGCTGAAGGTCCGAATGATAACGCCAAGAAGTTTTACAAAATGATAGATGATGTAGACAAACCTTTATATGAAGGTTGTACAAAATTTAGCATTTTCTCAGCCATTGTCGTGTTGTTCCAGTTGAAGACTCTGTGTGGTTGGACGAATAAGTCATTTACTCTGTTGCTTCAAGTCCTGAGAGATATGCTTCCTTCATACGCAAAGTTGCCAAAGGACCATTATGAGGCTAAGAAGATAGTCCGAGATTTGGGTTTGGGTTATGAGAAGATCCATGCTTGTCCCAATGATTGTATGCTGTTTTGGAAGCAAAATGTTAACCTTGAGGCGTGTCCTTGTTGTAAAGCTTCAAGGTGGAAAACAAATGAGGCATCTGTTGCTAGTAAGCATGCTTCATCCAATAAGGGGAAGAAGAAAGCTGCGAAGATCTTACGATGGTTCCCTTTAAAGCCAAGATTGCAGTGACTATTTCTTTCACCCGATCTGGCTAGTTCTATGAAATGGCATGTTAATGGTCGTATTGATGATGGGGTAATGCGGCATCCTGCTGACTCAGGTGCTTGGAAAATGTTTGACAGTAAGCATTTCGAGTTCTCATCTGACCCTCGTAATGTCAGACTTGGATTAGCTGCGGATGGGTTCAACCCCTTCGGAATTATAAGTACCAGTCACAGTACGTGGCCTATCATGTTGGTCCCCTACAATCTCCCACCTTGGCTGTGCATGAAACGGTCATCTATGATTCTATCATTAGTTATCCCTGGTCCTACCTCGCCAGGGATTGCTATAGATGTGTACTTGGAACCGTTAGTAGAAGAATTAAGGGAGTTATGGGATGTTGGACTACAAGTGTACGATGCATCTTCAAAAGAAGTATTCCAATTGCGTGCAGCATTGATGTGGACCATAAATGATTTTCCTGCATACGCAGATTTGTCGGGTTGGAGTACAAAAGGTGAGTTGGCGTGTCCTTCTTGTGCCGTGGAAACCGACTCTCTATATTTGATAAATGGCCACAAATTTTGTTACATGAGACATCGGCGATGGTTGGATGTTGACCACCATTTCCGGAAAGAAGGTATGTTATTTGATGGATCTAATGATACGCGATTGGCTCCTGAACCACCAGTCGCATCAGACATTATTGTGGGAACTAAACATTTACTTGGACGTTGTCTGGGAAGGAAATGTCAAGTTGCTTACAATAAAAGAAAGAGAATTGAGGTAGACCAGATTGGTTGGAAGAAGAGGAGCATATTTTTCACCTTGCCTTACTAAACACACTGTTGAACGTGAAGGACCAAACAAAGGATAATTACAAGGCACGCCTTGACTTGGCGGAGATGGGGATAAGGAGTGAACTCCACTTACAACGAAAAAGTGATGATAAGTATATCATACCGGCCGCATGTTTTCATATGACTTTATCGGAGAGAGATGGTTTCTTGCAAGTTTTGAAGGACGTAACAGTGTCTGATGGGTACGCTTCCAATATCTCACGCCGTGTGAATATGAAAGAACGTAAGATTCCTGGTTTGAAGAGTCATGAAAATCACATCTTGATGCAGCAGCTTTTTCCCATAGCATTATGTGGGTCTTTGTCATCTCATGTTACTAGGCCTTTGATAAAGTTAGCTTGCTTCTTTAGAGAAATTTGTTCCAAAACCCTTACGGTTTCAGATATTGTGACTGTTGAGGCAGACATTGCAGTGACATTATGTGAATTGGAAAAGATATTTCCTCCATCCTTCTTTACAGTGATGGTACATTTGGTCATGCACTTAGCTGCTGAAGCTAAGATTGGTGGTCCAGTGCACTACTGTTAGATGTATCCCATTGAGAGGTAAGATGTGTGTAATATTATTGACCAACTTCCAGTTTCAAATAAAATGCGTTCGAATTACCATTGCCAATCATTAATCTTATCATTCCTTTATAGGTACCTCTCACGCCTTAAGTCTTACGTACGAAATAGAGCTGCTCCGGAAGGGTCTATTGCTGAAGGATACATAGTAGAGGAGTGCTTAACATTTTGTTCACGGTATATGGAAGGAGTTGAAACTATATTCAATCGACCCACCAGGACGATTGAGGAGTCAACAGGGGTGGTTTCGATCGTGACACTAAACAATAGAAAGTGGACCCAAGCCCATTGCTATGTTTTATTCAATTCCGAAAACATCAACCGCTTTCGTGAGTAAGTATTACGTATACAAATATGATTGCACGTCAATCCAATGTACGTTAGGTCTATTAACCCTAATACAATTGCCTGCACAGGATGCATAATAGACTGATAGAGGATGAACTCCGAAATGGCCAGAATCGTAACGTTTCCAAGGCCATTATATATAAGCACCACATGGAGAAGTTCTGTACTTGGTTTAGGAGTCACGTACGTATGACATTTTCAACTTATTAAACTTGTAACACTGTGTCAACTATGATTACTTGTACTGATATTAATTATTTTATTTTGGCCAACTGATGTTAGGTGATGTCCCTCACTGGTGCTGATAAGGAAAGGGAGGGAGTTAGTGATACTCTTGCTGCATTGTCCAAATGGCCATATATTTATGTAAAGCGGTTCAAGCATTATGTCATAAATGGCTTAAAATTTAGGAGTGTAAATGATGAGGCAAACAGGAAAACGCAGAATAGTGGAGTTAGTGTCGCTACTGATGGTGGCATTACGTACTATGGTGTTTTAACTGATATAATCGAGTTAAATTATTCTGACAATATCAAACATGTGTTATTCAAATGTAAATGGGTTCATGACGAACATAGGAGAGGATATAGGACTAATGAATTTGGGTTTCCTATGGTGAACTTTACACACTTCATACATGGTGGGGATGAAATGATAGATGAACCATACGTCTTGGCATCTCAAGCTACACAAGTTTTTTATGTGGAAGATAAAAGGCAGAAAGATTGGTATGTTGTTGTCAAAACGAAAGTTAGGGATGTGTTCGATGCCGGTATTGGTCCCTAACGTGACGAGGATGATGTATATAGTTTCTCTGAGAATGTTTCGTACAATATAAGTACTAATGAGGTTGTGAGTGACAACCTTCGTTGGGCTCGGGATGATCTAGAGGGAATGACAATTGATGCCTCTATCATTGCTGAAAGAGATCGTCATGGAGTAAACAACTTAGATGATTGTGAGTTTATTGACGATGAGTCTGACACTGAAGATGACAACTAGGACGAGTACACCGAGGATGAGTAGTGTAATAGTTTAGTGGTGTATTATGCGTTTGGATGTTACAGTTGTTAATGAAAACGTATCCATTCATGAATTAAAGCCATTCCTCTGTGTTGTATTTGATGAATTTGTTAATTCCTCTTAATATTGTTAATTCCTTTAATTTGTACTTATTATGCGTCCAATTCCTTCCCCTCTTCGCTATTGGATTTGAAATTCATTTCTTATGAACTTGGATATATGTTTGTGTGGTGTTAGGGTTTCATTTCGTCGTGGTTGTAGTGGTTGGCAAAGAGAAGCTCTTAAACTTGGAAATATGCCTGTATATATTGTTAGATATTAAAATTAGTTATTTTACTTTGTCTTTTTCCCATAATACATTTTATGCAATTAACTGTTGTCTATAATTAACATTTTATTTTTTTTGTAAAGTTGTTGTACGCAAGAATGGGAAAGAAACGCCGATTGCCAATTGTAGAAGCTGGCGAAGGACCTTCACGTTCACGATAGAGGAGGAAGGGGCTGGAAGCCGCCCGTACTAGGGATGCTGGGACACAACCCACAGGTAGTTTACATGTCTTTCTATGTAACGTTTGATATTTATTACTTTCCCAATTAATTTTCTGGTTGTTTGGTGCAGTAATGGAAGGGGAACATCCATTGACAGTTGTGGAAGTTGGCCAAGGATCGTCACGCTCACGAGACTGCGTGCAGGAGGAGCAAAGGGCCGCCTTTGCGGTTGAGCAAGCAAGAGAGGAGGGAGGAGATGATGATGAGACACAGCCGCCTTCTCCAGGTAGTTCACATGTCTTGAAGAGTTTGATAATAAATACTAGATGCTTATTTTTCCATTTCTTTAAGTGTGGTCATGTTCGTCCACTTCTCATTACAGAATTAGCCGTTAAGTGTCTGAAAAAGAAAGTAAAGATTGGTAGTTTTGCATTTTCAAAATAATACTCTTTAAGGACACCTAATGATACCATGTGATTATGGCAAACTTAACATAAGAATTACATTGAATAAACGTTAAAGTTATCGTATTCACTTAAAAAGACCGTTGAGGTTAGAAGACTAAATTGAATTTATGAGACAATTAGATGATGTAATTTGTATATTAACCTAACCATTGTATATATGAAAGTAGGCTTTAAATTCTAGATTGTTGTGACCCACTTGAAACTTTAATAGAGTTTCATCTGTGGAAAATGATCAACATATTTGGGCTAAGGATAACATGTAATGCATTTCATTTCTATGGTATGACAAAGTCTTACCATATTTTCATAACTGATGAATTTTAGTTGTAGCCATAGAAGAAATAATATGAAAAAAAGGTCAATTTAAAAATTTTTATGTGTGTCCAACCTTCACTCATGAGTAACTTCAATTTTTCTTAGCTAATTATAGAGAATCTAATCGCCCTCATTCTGAGAAAAAGAAAATAAAGAAAAGAAAAGAGATACTATTCTCCTTTTATCTTATTAGACTGATTTTAAAATCGATCTAAACATGCTTTTAAACATACTTTTTTATTATGTTTTTGACATAAGAAAGATAGGCTGCCCATTACTTCTTTTAAATTTATGAAAATATGAACGAGTGAATTCACTTATTGTTAAACTTGTCCATGACCACTTCAAAAGGCAATTGTACAATTTCTTTTTTAGTACAAGTAGTAAAATCACCACCACACTAACTTACACCAACACTAACCTTCCTACATGATGGTCTCTTTATGCTAACACATGCGAAGCCAACCTGTGGGCTGTTGGAGAAGCTAAACTTGTTTATCTAGGGTATTGGAGCTTAATAACATGCCGTAGTTTTGGAACAACTACAGAGTAACAACTCCGTGATTGACTGAAAATTAAGTGCAAAAGCGTAAATGTTTTAATTGTTTTGAATATGTACATTAGATTAGTGATTCTATTATATATTTAGATATATAATATGTACATATGTACATTACATGGCTGCAATCAATTTATATATATATTCAGATATATATTCATTCTAATATTGATTCTATTCAGCTGAGGAGTTAATTTCCAAATGACACAATAAGTTTCTTGTTTGAGAATGTTGCATTAATCTGTTCTTATTGTCCTACGTAATAAGTAAATTAACAGCACGAATGGGAAAAATAAGCTAATCAGAAAACCAATTATCAAAATGTATATCTATACACAAAGATCACATATATCATGTTAGTTGAGCACTTGAGCTATATATTGTAACTTTCTCTTGTTGTGAACTTTGAAATTTCATTACTAATAGTGGTTTACTATATGCAGGAGCTTTGGTCCAAGAAACCCTAGTTTCTAGTAATGGGTATGCAGAAGATTCGGTTCAGGAAACCCCAGAGTCCAGTAATTTAAATAAAAAGCGTGGGATAACGCTAATGCACCGAATATGGACTCTTCCAGCGAACAAAAAAATTACATGTGCGTTAAATGGGAGCGGCCAACCCATTGGAGAGAGCGGACAAACATTCAAAAGGTAGTTGGGCACTTTTTGCCTCTGCCACACCTATTGCCCATTTGTGCCAGTTAATTGGGCGCATGTCCCTAATAACGTTAAAGAAAATACCTGGACAGAGATAGAGGTAGTAACTTATTAAGCTACTTTTAATTGTTAGTATCAAATGACATTTTCAGTAGGGTGGACTATTGCACTATGCTAACTCAATTTTTGCATTTCAAAAAAAGTGGATCTTTGACCCCGAAATTATCAAACCACCTAATCAAATGCACTGGGCAATGCGCTTATTGGGGGAACTGAGGAGGAAACGAAGGACCAAGTTAAAAAAAAATGCTACCCAAAAGATGCATTGAAAGAAGCTGTCATTTTGGCCAAACCAGCATGGGTTGACAAGCAGGAGTACGAGGTGCTAGTTGACTACTGGTTTGATTCTAAAATGAAGGTGTCGCTATTTTCTTGCTCTATTATCTTTTAGTGGTAATTTGGTATATGATGGGTTTTTTTATTTTATTTTATTAAGAAGGTGTGTTTTTTAAATGATTTAACAATTTTTTTTTTTTTTTTTGTATTGTTGGCGGGAATGTGTTTGTAGATATTAATTGATAAGAACAAGAGAAGTCGTGAGTTTCAGAAGGACATAGCGAGGTCGGGGCCTATAAGTTTTGCCCAAACTGCTAAGAATATGGTAAGAAATGCATTATACAAGAACTAGCCAGCTTTTAATACACATATGATATTTTAATCGAACTTGTGACATATTGGTATCAATAAATTCTAGGTGTTTTCTTTTATTTCTTTTTTTTTTATAAAGAACATGGTCGATTCGAAGTCATGAAAATTAAAAAAGATTTTGTTGGCCTAAGTTTAGCATGGGAAATGGCTTGCATGGAGATGACAGTAATGGTGGCAGTGCCCAACGTTGTCGTAGGGTCCAAACTAAGCAATCCACAATTTCATTACTGTAATAATATAAACTTCTTGTCTCATAAAAAATCAACATTAACTTCATTTATGCATTTTCCGCACATATTGTTAGGTTAAATTGAGGGAGTTATTAATATTAAGTTCTTTTTGAATTCCAACTTCTCTTATTCTTGAAGTCACTTTTTTTTTCATGTGAGTGTGTAAACGTTCACATTATGAGCTATAATGAGATGTTTTATATGTTTTTTGTGAACATGGGAGTTTTTATATATCCATCAAATAATAAAGCCTAGCAAACATGAAAAAGCTAGAGAAAATTTTTTATTATTATCAAAACTTTAGCTTCTCTTCTAGGGTGGTCCAGCTTATAAGTTTATGGAAAACATGACACGGTGAAAGGCAAAGAAAAATTTGGTCTAACTATTAGCTGTCTTCAATTTCATAACACCATTATTGGCATTATTATAAGCTAATCACACATAAAAAAGAAGAACAAGAAGAGCAAAATTGATTAAAACGCCTAAGGCTTTATAACTTTTGCAAAACACCACGGCCTAACTATAGCTATATACCACGGCCTAGCTGAAGCTGTCAACAAGGGTCCTATGGCCGCACTTTTTCAAACGTGGCCTAAGAAATGGCTATTTTATTTAATCAAAGGGCAGGTAGTGATCCCAAAAAAAAAAAGAAAAAAAAGAAAAGAAAGGCAGCTAGTGAAAATTAAAAAGAGAAATCAATGTCAAAATAATGGAGTAGAGAAATTGGTTGGAGATAGTTGTGTACAATATGCGTTAGCTTTATAGGGACAAAAAAACCAAAAAAAAAAAAATGATTTAGTTGAAGAATTTTTATTGAGAGGAACATTTCATGTTTCTTCATTTTTTTGTTCATAGTTTTGACGGTGTGACAGCTTTCTTAAGATGATTACAATAAAAATTGCCATTGTGACAACAAAGGCAAGTGAGAGAGAGGAAATGTGAGGAAGTTGAGTGAAGTCAATTGGGTTGGGTAGTAGCTAGCCAATATATAGAACTTTGGGATGGGGCTAGGTAGGGACTATTTCAGCCACTGTCACAACTAACTGCGATGGACATAGGCGAATGTTGGGACCAAAAATCGCTTGATACAAAGCATTCTAGCATGAAGAAAACAGCTTAGTAGTTTTTTTCAACGTAATAAGCTACATTTTTTAGGAATTTGTTTTACATTTATGTATGCATGTTATGTCCCAAAATTTTAGTTGCTATGTTTGGTTGTCGATTGTCGCTTCATATCACCAACATAAAATTTCACTATTGTAATGAGACTGTTGAATATGATGTAGGCAAAAGATAGTGGACAAGTAGTGGAGCGTGCAACTATTTTTGCGAAAGTATATTGCACAAAAGATGGGCATCCTGTTAGTGCTGAAGTGAAAGATAAGATTGTAAACCCTATATCGTTGCTTAATATATCTTTTGTATTTTGTGCGTGAAATGTTTATAGCAAATAATATGTTATTTGGTTCTTGTGTGAAAACAGGATAAAATGAAGGAAATTTTAAACAACGGGGGCTCACTACAAGGAGAGTGTCAGGAAGGAATCCTATGGTCCACAAATGATGCGTTTGCTCAAGTGATGGGCAAAGAACGTTGTGGACGTGTACGTGGGGTCGGTTTTGGGCCAACCCCAACAGGAAGAAGTGGGTCTAACCTTCCATGTTTGACCGGGCCGTCGTCTAGCGAAACAGCCCATTGGATAACTAAATTGGAAAATTCGATGAGGGACCAACTTGCCCAGTCAGAGCAGAGGCATCAGGAGCACATCGCTGCATTGCATGCACAGCATAAGGAAGAAATCGCCGAAGCACTAGCCGAAGCAAATCGGCAATCAGATGCACGACATGAGTAGCAAATGGCCGAAGCAAAGCAACAAATGGCGAAATCAAAGCGGCAATTGAATGAAATGATGTCCGGCGTGAAAGCCATGTTACAAGGATTCGGGCCATTTACACCTGCTTCACAAATTTTCCAGGTACTAAAAATGTTGCCTTACATTTATTGAAAGTTGCGTGTTTATTGCAATGTATTGATATGTGCTACTAATACGATATGTATAATATACTCAGGATAGCGCTGCATCATAGTGAGGACTCTTCGTGGAAATTTTGAAGAGTGTATGTTGTATTACTTTTTGGCTGTATCAGAAGGAATATTGTACACATGAAGTTTAATTGGACAATGTTTTTTGTGAACATACAACACATTTACCTGATTAGGCATTTTTCCATTATGCTTGCTGACATATTATTTTGGAGCGCACTGGGACCATTAAGAAAGGACATGGTCAGCCTCAATACCTTGAGAAGTTGCAGGTATGTCCATTTATACTTCTTTTGAGTGTATGATATTGTCATGGGTTAGAAGAGTTTGTTTCCTAGCTTTAGTCACGTTCTAAAAACAAACAAACTTTACTATCACTACCTACATTAATGTTGTAAATTTGTTTGTAGATTGTAGTTTGATCATTGATGAGAAGACATCGTTGTCATGCTTGCACACCTTACACGTGAACTATATAGGTTAATAATTGCATTGGTTGGTGCATGGAATGTCCAATGTTGCTATAACATCCATCTTATACATTAAAACTTTAGATAATACTGTTAACTCCCTAAAATTTTGATTTATACCGTAACTACTAGAGACTGAAATTATTAAGGAAATTGTCCAATTAGCAATTCCTGCTGCCTATTCCATTGTCCCACACTCCCACTCTAAATGTGACAATTGGGCACATTGCATCAATTAGATGTCATAGGCTCATTATTGTAATTTAAAAATGTAGCCTAAAAACTAAATTTGGTAGTATATATGCAGATGATAGTTGTAACTCTTGAAGTAGCAATTCCTAACTTTAGTCACGTTCTAAAAACAAACAAACTTTACTATCACTACCTCCATTAATGCTGTTTTGTTTCCTAGCTGTAGCCGCCGGGGGGGGGGGGGTTTCATGTTGCTATATATATTGGCCTGTGGAACTTTTTTTTTGCTATAGTTTGGTTTTGTAAATGAAGTTTGATTTAGTTTTGGTATGCAAAATATTTGACGAGTTTGTTAGGTAGTTGGTTAGAATTATTAAAAAAAAAAAAAAGTATGCTTAGTTGTTTAGAAAGAAACATGAAATGGGTATTCGTAGTGCTGAAAAGTTGTATAACTTCACTAATCTTGTTTGTAAGAGCGTCTCTAGCTGCTGAAAAGTTGTTTTCTTTATATGAAGTCTGACATTATGATGACTGCTAGGCTTGAAATAGCTGACTGCTTTTATTATATTTTTGCAGTGCCATCAAGGATACAAAACCGATGCCCCACTTGTAGACAAGGCACCCCTAGAAGCATCCGGGATAGCCATAAGAAGTTAGGGTAGCCGCATGTGTGATGCTCGCTGCATCTTTTTTGTGTCAAATGAACATTAGCGTTATCCTCCATTTTGTTGTTGTATATTCCTCAAACATTGATAATTTTTCCATATTTGTTAAAGATATTGATTGAAATTGTGACAAGTTTGAGAAAATTCTAGCTTGATATTTCTTTGAAATTGTCGCTTGTTGCATGCAACAAGTTGGAGTTTTGTGTGTGTGACAGGTTTTGTTGCTGTATTGATTGAAATTGTGACAGGTTTCCTGGCCTAGAAAGGGAAGAAAAAAAAAACATAAACTATAGCCGCGTTTAAAACGTGGCTATAGCCGCGTTTTAAATGTGGCTAAAATAGCTAACTTTCAGGCTGTCGACCAGGGAGCTATGGCCGCACTTATAAACGCGGCCTAAGGATTTGGTCTTAGGCTGCGTTTAAAATGTGGCCTAAGGTTAGTACTGTGGCCGCGTTTAACACGCGGCCTAAGACCGATACATTAGGCCGCGGTTTAAACGTGGCTGTAGGCCAAAAGCTAAGGCCACGTTTAAAACGCGGCGTAAGGAATAGGTCTTAAGCCGCATTTTAAACGCGGCTATAGTACCCACCTTAGGCTGCGTTTAAGCGCGGCTATAAGACCAGGTCTTGGGCTGCGTTTAAAAAGTGCGGCCATAGACAGATCAGTCCTATAGTCGCAGGTTTTAGGCTGCTTTAAAAAATGCGGCCTAAAAAAACGCGGCTATAGGCCAAATCGGGCTATAGCCATGTTTTTTTGCCCTATGGCCGCGTTTTTAAAACACAGCCTTAGAACTATTTTTTTGTAGTGTAGACCCGTGAAACTAAAATGATTGAAGGAACTTGCTTACAATAATTAGAACTAGGAAGATTTAACTAAAATCTAAACAAAAACAAAGATAACACCTATCAAATTAAAAAAAAAAAAAAAAAAAAAAAAAAAAAAAAAAAAAAAAAAAAAAAAGGATACCAAAATTTATTCCAACTTATAAATTTTATTATGTTTAATTTTTTATTTTTAGTATTATTTTTTTTAAGAAGGAAATGCCCATCTCAGAATATTCGATCATATATATATATATTTATTTATTTATTTAAGACGGATTGAAATAGCTTTAGTAGTTTTTCTTTTGTTTTGGTCTTATATAAAGTGAAATGGAGGGGAAGAAAGTGTGAGAGATTTTTTGTTTCTTTGTGTTTCCCCCCTTGAAAATGGAAATTTGTATCAACTAGAAAAAAAAATATATATATATATATATTTATATATATACTAGCATTATGCCTGTGCGATGCACAGCTTAATCAAAATTCATATGTAAATAATTATTTTATTAATTTACGTAAAATAAAATATAAAAATAAATGAATATTTTACTTTTAAGTTACATAATGAATGCATGTTTTGTGAGACTAAGGTATCATATATATATATATATATAAATATATATAATTGAATGGAAGATGATAGAGGTATCTAAAAATATATATATATATATAAAATGATTTTCAATAATACATTGAACTTTAAGGCTCAATTAATCACATATATTTAAATGAAAAACCCTTGAATTTAATAGTTAAAAACTATTCAAAACAATAATTGAAATCATGCTTAAGTAGAAACCTCAATTTAATAATTAAGAACAATCTAAATTATTAAACATTTAAAAATTTGAAGTAGAGAGACTCACATAAGAATTTAATTTTTGTCCTTGAAAGCATGGAAGAAGATATTGAAACTTGAGTGAGTTTCACCCTACCAAGTTTAAGTTTAAACTTAAAGTTTAAGTCATGTGCGTTGCACGCTACATGTGTATGTATATGCATGAAAAATTATCTGAATTTAACATCTATTGTGGAAAAGAGGTGGTATAGTCTTACCTTGTCTAGCTAATTATTGTTATAATCCCTTTGTGTAGCGTGTGTATATGCATGAAAAATGATCTGAATTTAACATCTATTGTAGAAAAGAGGTGGTGAGAGAGAGAAAGTCTTACCAAAATTTTAATTAAAATAATCCAAAAAAATTTATTTTTGCTACTTTAACAAACATACACTTATATTTTTTTTTTTTTTTTGGGTAAGAAAGAAAAATAGGGATTCGCTAGGTTACGCTAGCCCCTGGGCAGGGTGCTAAGGTTAAAGCCCTTGGGCCAACCCGTGTGGATGCCCACCAATGAACTCCTGCTGGCAACGAGACTCGAACCTAGGTGGGTTAGACGAAGTATCCGAGCCTTACCAACTGAGACAAGCTCCCATTGGCAACGTACACATATATAAGTCCCAATAATTATTTTTTTACGTTATTTAAATATTATTTTTTCTCACTCCAAAATATAAATAAATAAATTTTTTTTACCATCTTCCCCACCCAACACCACCTTCTCCTTCACAAGCACCATTGCCACCACCATACACAAACCACCTTCCATCCAAAAACACACCACTACCAACACAAAAAACCCAGGTTCCTCGATCAAAACACAAGCCAAATGCCTCAACCACAAAAAACACCAACGACCCACCTCCTAATTTCTTTCTCTTTCTCAAATTCTCCTTTCAGGGCCGGCTTTCTTTCCAATTCCCATTTCTTTGAAATCATTTTCACAGTCATGAGATTTTAGATTTTTATTTTTTATTTTTTATTTTTAATGAAAACTCCAAGATCTCCAAAACCCATTTCTCCTTCAAATAAAAAATTTTGGTTTTTGTTGCCTTCATTGAAGATCCACTAGTGAAAGTTCATTTAAACCCAGCCATAAGTCGAAATTTGCAACCTCAACAACCACTAGTGCCGGCAAGTGAGTAGAGCAGAAAGCGTGAGAGAGGGAGAGCAGTGAAATTGAGAGAGTGAGAGAGTGCATGTGAATATTCAAAAAGAAATATAGCAAAACTTAGGACATTGATATAAGATAACACATGGAATTAGAATTCATAGACCAGAAGCATCCTGTCTATGTATTGTTCCAAGAATGTCAACTACACGGGCAGAAATATATTTATATATATATATATATATATATATATATATAAAATGATTAAAGTAAGTAAAAGTAGAATTAAAAGCTTAAAGTAAATACTTTAACAGTAGATGACAATAAAATAAACACTTACACGAAATAGTTGTAGAAACAAGTTTTTCTGAGCAGGAATAATGAAGGTTACAAGGTTAGATGACTTAGAAAGTAAGTGATCGATAGGATTATCCTTCGGTAGGAAAAATGCAATCAAAGTGCACAGCGGAAAAATTAACGGATCTACTTCATTCACAATCTATAACATTCACTATGTAAATTTCAGAATTCAAGTATAAGAGAGCGTACCTTGAAGCGGTGAATTTCAAAAACAAAGATCGAAGCACTTAGGAATACTTTTAATCTTCACTCCAATTACACTAACGCCCAAGAAGTGTGGACTCTCAATCGGTTACAAAGGGAGAATTAGAGAGTAACTTACACTCACATACACATTTCACAATGTTGTTTCTCTCACATAAAATTCTGAACGTTTTTCCCTTTGTATCTAACCAATTATCTAACTGGGCTAGCCTTTTGGGCCTTTCTAATTGGGCTTAAGTGTGTGGCTTGGAGTGGGACCAAAAGGGACCAATAAGACACTAGCTCTAATGGGCCTTGAGCTTTTTTGTCAACTCTTGACAAGTCCAAAGTTACCATTAACTATATTTAATACCACTATATAAATATAGTTGCACTCTACTCCTTATCTATAAATTATATCCTAAGATTTTATTGTGCATGCAACTCATTCATAAAATATTCGTAGTAACACAAAGTCATGAATGTAGACTGCCACTTTGTAAATTACTACATCTTAATCTTTGAGTACCCAGTTTAATCCTTTTATGTTATTCACCATATATTTATGAAATCCAATTTCATAAATATATATTTTAGTCTAACTAAAGTGGTTAGGCCTAACTCTCTGAATAACAAATCCATTAAACTTATATCAAGGGAATATTTTGTATCTCCTTCAAGGAAATATTTTGTATCTTCTTCAAGAGACTATGAATTCCATCTTGAGAATATATGTTCCATCAACACTAAATGTGGCTGCCCAACATACTGAGGTTTTGACCGTTACTTTAAATCTCACTCCTGATATATCAAAGTAACCTACATCTCATGATCAGCTCTATTATTCTCTCAGGATTAAGAGTTCATGCAAATATAAGTCGTGAGATTTATTATTCATTTGACAGTCGTTAGGAGAATAATAAATCTCACAGCGGTCCAGTTCAATATGTCTTAAATCTTAAAACATATCAACATATCAACTAGAAGTCTCAATTTCCATGATCAAGACAAAACATCGTAATTGATATGTTATAGTCTTCGCAGATAAAACGCCCAATTTCATCACCGACTACGAATTACAATTTTGAAATTACAAAGAACATGTGACTTATATCTTCTGTGACTAAATCACATAAATCACATACTATACATCTCATGGACTATATGATAATGTCCGAATATTCATGTTACCATTATTTCAAATAATAATAAAACAACTTTATTAAACACAATATTAAGTCACATATAATGTCACACATAATGTCATACTTAATATTATACATAGCATCATACAATAGGATTTAAGGGCACTTATCCTAACACCTTCATCTCTATCCGTGCTTCCTCCAGACAAAAAACAAAAGTCTAGAATGGCTGAGATGTGGGTCAATCCAGAAAAATTACAAAGAAGAGCCTATTTCATTATCTTATAGGCTACAAAATTAAATTCCCAGAAGGTGTGATTTACAAACCAACCAAAGAATAATTGGATAAATTTTTTTTCCTCAATTAGGTTCACTATAGACAATTGTGGCGAAGAGTGGTTCCATAATGGGAGGATTACATTCATAGCAACTCCTTCACAAATCTCTATTAAATTTTTATTCTATTTTAGTTGATTTTGATATTGCTAGGAGTGAGGCATTCATAGCAACTCCTTCTTAAATCACTTTTTTTTTTTTAGTTGATTTTGATATAGCTAGGAGTGAGACATGGGCTTGTAAGAGACTGTAAGCTCTTGGTGAATACGGCGCATGTTAATGAGTGAGGTCATGTTAATTGTCTCTCAAAGTACACAGTTTGATTAATGATATTTGACCTCCTAGATTGAGGGTTTTTCATAGAGTTAACGCTTATTTTATTAAATTTGAAAAATAAGAAAACTACATGATAAAAATACTCATTTTATTGATGGCACTTGAATTTATATTTGGTGGAACATAAAAAGGAAAATTGCATGGTCTTGTTCCTAGATACAATTTAAGAATAACTATATGGTTTTGAGTCTTAGTTATATTCTAAAAAATGAAAATTACATTAATAAGACCTAATTTAGAATCATTGATCTAAGATCGAAAGCTAAATTCTGGAGTAAAAAGGTATTAGGTATCCACCTCACAAGATAAATTTGTATTCTAAAATATGGTCACTACATATCACATATTTAACGCATCCAAACATGTCATAAACAGGAAAGTGACATATTGTAATCAAGGAAACAGATCTAAAAATTAGTTCTTTGATAACATCTTTTGTGTATGTTATCATATTAATTGGAAACCTTAATTTTATAGTTTGCATGTTCATCATGTTTATCCAATATCATCAATCGCAAACATGTTTTATTGCATCAAAAATCAAGGATTCAAATCTACACTACTTCAACTTCTTTTGTTGTTATTGTTAATATTAAGTCAAGGATTTTATTCATTATTCATCAAGAGAAAGATACAGTACATCTTGAGCCACTCAATCATTCATGGAATATCTTCTACCCAGGTTACATAGTTATATAGCTAGAAATATTTCTAGCGTGTTGAGAAAGAATGTGAGCCAATGCATGCTCAATCTGTATCACGCCACTTTATCTTATTAAAGCAAACATAGTATCCTTATATTACTTCTCGCCTTCTCGGCCAATCTTACCAAAACAAATTGATCATTGGGTTATAAATTAACTCTCATATATAATCCAAGGGATTTAGTTATAGGGGCTAGAGGTGCCCAGTGTTGAATAAATGTTCTACAATGAAGTTCATAGATTATATATAAAACAATTCTCGAAACTAAGCAACTGATATTCTAGTTCTAGTTAAACTTTTCCTCTTATGACTAAACAATACTAAACTCTTGTTTATAAAAGGGTCATGTTAACACCACTCTGCAGGGGATTACATCATTTACTTCGTTTTTATTATATAAAGAAGTCCGTTTTTCAAAATATCAAATCAATGGCATGGTGTGGTTTCGCCATCTCCTCTCAAGTCCCAAGTCAACCCCATTTTTACTCGGCTAACCGTTAGGGAAATTGGCTCAGTAGGTGTACGATTTCGGAGTTTGTAGACCATGAATTATCCCATTCACGCGGTGTTGGAAATTTAGGATAACTGTTCATCATTCAAACCATATAATTAGTTGATGTTCGGAAAATAAACCGAGGGAAAATTATTAAATACCTTCATCTTTTCACATAAATGATGGATCAGTATCTTAAATGAAGTGAATTGTAAGCAAGGTATAGTGTCATAGTGACCTCAAAGATTGAGAGAAAAATACATTCAAATGTATTGATTGGAGTTAGCAATTGACAACATTGAATGTGGTATTGAATAATTTGAATTAACATTGAATGCATGTTAAAAGTGTCCTCTAAGATTGAAAGAAAAGCACTTTCACGTGTATTGACTGGAGTTAGCAATTGGCAACATTGAATGCGGTATTGAATATTTTTTTTAGAAAACCGTATTGTATAATTTGAATTAACATTTCATACATGTTAAAAGTGTGGTTGGAATCAAGAGTTATGTACCTCAATTCATCCACACTTTTTAGTGATTTTATGATATATAGGATTCAAATTCTCCTTCTCTATTGTAACTATGGATTAATAAATAATAATAAAAACCAGAAAAAAAAAAGGTTGGAGTGGCAGGATAAAATAATGGAAAGCGTGGGTCCTAGATAAAATAATTTCTGTTGAATTTTTCATATAACTGCGAAAAAACTATTCCCATGCGTGCACATAACACCATCAGTGTGTCAATGAAAGGGAACCGAGCTAGAAACCAATTACAGCATGCAAAATTATCAACGACAAATAAAGTGGTTATTGAAAAACGGTGTCATCATTGGGAAAATTATCTTATCTTTATGGAAACTGTATGCAGTCACCAACCTCAAACAGTCACGTCCAATCACTCAATGCATTATATCACCATGAAAACATAAAAATAAAAAGAATTCGGTTAATATATGTTATTTAAGACATATATTAATCATTAATTTTAGAAAAAATTGAAAAAAAAGTCGGTCACTTCTTTTCATTTTTTCATAAAAATTTTCCTGAAATGTATACCATAAGTGCAAAGGCATATATACATTTATAAAACCCAGAGATAAAATAAGGTTACAATTTTCAAAAAAGGGCGACGAAGGCGACATTTTAAACATGTGCATCTGAGAGAGAATTTCGAGAACAACTACCATACGACTTGCTAACGATGGAGTTACGAATATATGTCATGGAATTCAGAGGATTCAGATATGACGTTACCTAACATCCAAACTTTCTCTAGCGATGTAAAGAATTTCAATCTTTCTAGATAACACCCATCATTAATTTAATAAAACTCACCTCATAAACTCTCAAACTTGCTGGATAACTCTACTTTAAAAAAAAAATTTAAAGGAAAAATAAATAATTATGAAATCACTACTTTCAATTTTCAAATAGGTAAGAAGTTAAAATAAAAAGAAAATTATAAATTCAAAGAATAAAAAAATTGTTATATCATCAATTAAATATTTAAATTTTAAGTTTTTGTAGTCTAAAGTTATACATAAAAAATAATTTATGGATGAAATAGTAAATAATATCTGACAAGTACAAACTTTAATATGTATGTTAAAAATATTAAAAACATGCAATTCAAAAATTAGATTTTTTGTATCAAAAAAAAAATTTAGATTTTTAAAATATGTAGTAATGTTAATTTTCTAAGTATAGTCAAATATTGTCCAACTCTTTTACCCCAAAGTTTTGTTTGGTCGATGAGAAAATAAAATGAAAGGGAAAACATATTTTCCTTTTAAGTTTAAGATGTAACGAGAAGGAACTTAAAATTTCTCATTTTCTTTTTCCTTAGCTGTTCTGAGGGGGAAAAAAAGAGAGAAATATTCTCATTGGATGTTAATTTGCTTTTGTTTGGAAGGGCCGGCCAACAGAAGAGAGAGGGAAGGAGGGATTTTTGGTTAACGCGTTTGCTGTCCCTATCCTCCTAATCAATTCGTTGGTTTCGGGAAGAAATAAGACAACCAAAAACAAAATCATTGTATACCCTATTGGGTTGTAGCTCTTCAACTTAAGTTTTTAACTTCTTTACATGCATTGCATCAAGACAGTGTGAATATTCACAAACAAATTTAGCAAATAAACCTAGATCAGTGTAAGATATCATAAAGGATTAGAACTCACATTAACGTCTTTTCTACATTCTAAGAGTGTCAACTACACAAACAGTTGCATATATGTTTTATAAATAATCAACAATTTAGGTGTGAGAATTTGAATTCTATATGTCTCCAAATGAGATATTAGAAAGTATTAGTGCTAACTAGTTAAGTTATAAGACTCTTAACAATGGTTATATAATTAGCAAATAGACATTAATTTTCAAATATTTCAACTCTTTAAGAATGGTAGGAATGTAGGATCAAATCTTATAAAATCGCATATGGTTGTCTTTATTTATCTAGTTTGTACCCCATGTCCTCAAAATGTAAAGATGATGAGTGGATGAAATTTTGGTTCACTTTGTGTACGCGCATAGAAAACATAGCGCCACAGTCCTATTGGCTATTAAAGAAGACGGTATGAATATTACTTCTTGGTGAAACTTACCAAAACAAAATTGTGTCATTGGGTTATAAACTCTCGTACTTAACCCAAGGAGGTTAGTCTTTAGGAGCTAACAAACTTGCATTATTTTATTGTTTGATTAGCAACTCTAATAATTAAAGTAGGGACAAAGTTTAACTATAAAATTAGATGTAACTCAAAATTATAACTTTACTCAATATCTTTTTATTGGAGGTGAATTTTGACAAATCCATCATTGGATTACATTTTCTTCTTATATCCTTCATACTTGCAAAATTTCTAGAAAATTAAAGATCAATAGTTATGTCATCAATAAATTGTTTAAATTGCAAGTTTTTGTAGTTTAAAATTATGCATAAAATATAAATTTATAAATCATATAGTAAATAATATTTGATTGATATAAAATTTGACATGTGCATTAAGAATGTAGAAAACTTGCAATTTAACGGTTAGATTTTCAAAATATGTAATAATGTTTATTTTATTGAGTAAGGTTGTAATATTAGGTTATAATTAGTTTTGTAACTAAACTTTATATAAATTTATAAAGTATAAACACCATCATGCGGAATTGGAAAGGTCGGTTTTCTGTGAGGAAGAAAAGGAGAGAGAGAGAGAGAGAGAGAGAGAGAGAGAGAGAGGAATGAGAAAATTCAGTATACAGTATACATCACGCCTTACCACATAGGCGTGGGCCCCAGCCCTTGTGAGAGGGAGGTGATAATGTGGAGAAACTACACCCTGTTACAGGTGTATGTTTCCTCCATCTCACAAGCTGGTGGGACCCCAAGCTGGTGGGTCCCACCAGCTGTAAGAGGGGAGAAACATAGACCCGTAACAGGGTGTAGTTTCTTGATAATGTGAGAATAAGGGAGGGGAGAGAGGGCTGGCCGCTCAATAAGGAGAGAGGAACAATTTCTTTTACGTTTTTTATGGGCTGGTGGGCTAGAGTTTTATGAACAAAGCCCACCCTATTCCTTATCTACTCGGCCCTATAAATTAAGTAGACATCCATTTAAATTTCTTGATCTCAAGTAAAAGACAATGGGTTGCTTAGAATAACATTCCCTTTATCAAATTTTGTCTCAATATGCACTCATGTTTCCTTAAGTTTTTGTAGAATTATAATTTTCCTTCTTATGTTACATACAACAAATAAATATTAAATAATATTAAATATTACATTAAAAGTGTGGGATGTTACAAAAAGAGTATTAATGATATTTTCACAATACTTTCACAATAATTTTAAGTAACAGGTGGTTACTAGTTGTTCTTGGTGGGAAAAAAGATAATTCAAGTGGTGGGTTCAAATTAAAACTAATAACAACTTACCACTTATAATTTGTTGTGGAAGTATTGTGAAAAATATTGTGGGCATAACTGCAAGGTTGGGGGTTTGACTTTATCTTACGAATTTTTTTATAAATTGTTGATGTGATATGTGGTTATTAGTGAGTTAAAAATTGATATTAGTGGTGGTTTCAAGTGAGAAAAAATTAGAATTTGCCATATTAATAATTTATAAAAATATTGTAAAATAGTTTGTGGCTGTAAAATTAATTAATTAATTATTTTTACTACATCATGCCTTTAATTAAATTTATTCGCGTGTCCAATAGGTGAAGGGTGTCCAGACATATAATTTACAATTTTCAAATAAAAGGGGAAGTTGTAACACATGATTGTTGCTCCCATAACAATTTTATCTTATCAATTATTAAAATGATTATAAAAAAAATTGTGTTTGTTTCATTTTTTTTTTTTTTAAATTTTTTTTAGGGAAAAATGATAGTAGATTTTATTTGTTCATAATTACATTGTACAATTTGAAAGAGAAAAAAAATGAGCATTATTCAAATCAAACAATGCATTCTTTTTCTCTTATGTAACACTAGCATGGGCTAGAGTAGCTTTAATACATCGCAGAGAGCTGACAAAAATAAATAAATAAATGAATGAAAACTTTTACAAATTAGAATAATGTTTTCAAGTATCTTCGTGACCTTCCATAGCCAAACATAACTTCTTCGAGAGAGCATCTGCAACACTAATATGAGATGTCAGCTTATGTTCGGAATTAAACAGAGAGGTAGTAGCAGGAGAATTCAACTTGGCCCGTGTCATTGGTGATCACTACTCACTAGGTGAATGTTACAAAAGCCATATTCTCAATTCTCATTGATGTTTACTACTGGTTTATTTGCTTTTGTTGGGGAGGGCCACCAGTGGGGTTGGTTTGTTTACGCGTTTATTGTTGCTACTCCTACTCGCTTTGTGGAAAGAACAACAAAAAAACAAAATTGTTGTGTACCCTATTGGGTTGTAGCTGTAGATAAATGGATATAGCTTCAAGTCTCCAAAAAGTAAAAAACTAATCAGTGTCTTGGTCTGATAATAAAGAGCTATCATCAGAAGCGGACGCCATAGGTTGAAACTCTCTCAAAAAAAAAAAAAAAACATTGCATCATAATATCACGATTTATATCAAAATTAGAAGGATAGTGTTAATACTCACGAACAAATTTAGCAAAACTTTGGTCATTAATGTAAAATATCAATACAAAATTAGTCACCAATTAACTAGGTCATTAATGATAAGGTCCTTGTAGCTCAATACAAAATTAGTCACCAATTAACTAGGTCATTAATGATAAGGTCCTTGTAGCTCAATTGGTGTTAAAATAAATAAATAAATAAACAAATGTAAGATACCATAGAAAGTTAGAAACATTATTTTAAGAACGCCCACTGATGAGTCAAAAAATAACATAGGATCATCATTTCCATTAATGACGATCCAAGCAAGCGTTACACATTTATTGCGCATATTGATGATGAAATGTAACGAACGAAGCAACGGTAACAAGTGAGCTGTGCACTTCAGAGCTCTCATTGATAACACACTAGCCATTGAGCATAAATACAGACACTCATTATCCATTAAGATAGGTAATAACTATAAAAGAGAGGAACAATAGAATAAAAAGGTACACACAAATATTCATCCAAAAACCACTCCAAGTCAATTTCTCTCTAAACAACTTTCTCCTTTTCTGACTTGAGCATCGGAGTTTTTTTGGCAAACACCACACCGGTGTATTACACTTCTTTCTCAAGCATTCTTGCAGATTTTCACCGGAGACACGGCCAACCACGAGATCGTCCATCCAGTGAGATGAGGTCCTCAACTTGGTGATTTTTCGCATCATCACCCACTATTCATACGGTTATATTGCTTAGGTAACGAACAAATAGCACAAAGTGTTTGGGCTCTAGTGGGGGAAAAAGGGTTTGAGTTATGAGGTTAACAACACATTGTAACTATCTTTAAAAAAAAAAAAAAGTAACAAACAAATATTTTTAAGGATAAAATACTATCTTGGTCCCTTAACAAACAAATGTTTTTCATCTTTTCATTCCTAAACTATTGAAAATATTTCACTTTCATCCTTAAACTTTAAAATGATCGCTTTTCATCCTTAAACTATTGAAAAAAAAAAATTCATCTCTATTATTGTCTCTAAACAATTTACAAAGTTCAAGGATGAAAAAAGAACTTTTTAAAATTTAGGGTTGAAAAATAAACTTTTGGCAAAATTTAGGAATCAAAATAGTATTTTACCATATTTTTAAATATTTAACTCTTTAGGAATAGTAAGATCAAATCTTATAAAGTTGCGTATGGTTGTCTTGGTTTATGAGTTTATCTAGTCTCTACCCCCATGACCTCAAAATGTATAGCTAAGCTGAGTGGATGAAATTTGGATCCACTTTGTGTGTATCAATAATATCACGCCACTCAGTCCTATTAAAGAAGACATTATATCAATAATACTTCAATATAACCGCACAAAATTGATCATTGGGTTATAAACTCTCATACTCATTTCTATTAAAAAAAAAACACTCTTATACTTAACCCAAGGAATTAGAGGAGCTAGAGTTGCTAATTTGAACAATTAAGAGGGTGTATGGTTTAGGCTAAACTCTAACTCAAAACTCAACTTTCAGGCAAAAATGGCCCACTACCACTATTTAGCAAAACAATTAGTAATCTACCACTGTTTTGGAAATATGTAGGAATCTACAACTTTTTTGAAACTCGAGTTTGGCATGAAACTCAAGTTCCAAAAACTCGAGTTCTTTAAAAAAATATACTCTGAAAAATTTTGAAAATTTTTTATGGAACTCGAGTACCATAAAAAATTTTAAAAAATTTTCCATGGTACTCGAGTTCCATAAACTTGAGTACCATGGAAAACTCAATTTTGCCAAACTCAAGTACCCAAAAAGCGGTAGATCCCTACATATTTCCGAAACAGTGGTAAATTGCAACATAGTTTGCAAAAAGGTGCTTTTTGGCTATTTTCGCCCAACTTTCATCACTCAATTCTCAAAAGCCGTGGGCCCCACCTTAACAAAGTTTGTTTGGCTAAGTTTTTGTTTTCAATTTTCATAACTCAAAACTCAAAATTTTGAATTTTGATTTTAGTGAAATTGGAAACAACTTTTGAAAGTTTTCAAGTTATGAAAACTAAGTTAGCGTGGTTTTCTTGTAAATATTTGCATTTGTGTGAGACCCATCTCCATCAAGTCAGAACCCAAGCCACATCTCCCAACGGCTCCCTCTATCATTCTTCGTTCTCATTCTCATTACTCCAAACTCTGAAACCACACCCACCCCTTTTTTTCACCTTCATTCTCTCTCTCGCCCTCTACATTTTTTCTTCCTCTGCATCCGAAGAACAACAGCTGCCCAGCCGAAGCTAATAATTATTCATGAAGTCAAAAAAAATAATGGTTTAGCAGTAGACGTTCATCATCCAGATTACTAATAAATGCAAACATGTCTACCAGTTAAAAGAATGAAAATGAAAAAGCCCCTCAAATCCTGCCAAATCATATTCCAATATATATGATTATGTCCACTAATCATATTCCCTAAAAAAAGAAAAAAAAAAAGAAAAAAACTATCATAAACCCCCCACACAGATACTATTGCTCTTTCTAGGTACCCTTTTCTACCTCTAGTTGCAATAACTCTCAATCACAGTTGTCTCCTGGGATGCACAGATGCGGAAAAACCCATGCTGCACCCGCATTCGACGCGTGAGGGATGCCGCTGCTCGCGCGTCGGTGCCGCGTCTAGCTTTTTTTTTTTTTTTTTTTTTTTCACGACTCGCGCCGACGCGGCTCAGACTTAGGCCGAATCGCGCTGATTCACGCTGATTCGGGCCGTATCGGGCGAAACTGCCGATTCAGGCCAAAATTCAAAAAAAAAAAAAAAAAAAGGTGCAAAACGCACTGTTTGAACTTAATAACAAACCCGAAAGGGCCTAAACTCTCTCATGCATTCTCACTTCATTCAAACTTCAGCTCTCTCTCACTCGTCTCTTTGCCTCTCTGTGCTGTGTGCTCTCTACCTCTTTGTCTCTGAGACACTCAACCACTCAGTCACACACACAATCTCACTCTCACACTCACACAATCTCACTCTCAACTCACTCACAACCTCACCGACCCACTCTCAATCTCAAGTTCTTAACTCTCAAGCTCGACCACTCTCAAGAGTCTCAACTCAGGTTTCAATCTTAGTTTTTCAATTTTTTTAAGCTCAAGCTGATCTGATTTTTTTAGTCTGAACCTCACCTAATCTGATTTTTTTTAATTTTTTTTTAATTTTTTATATAAGCTGTAATGTAATAATGTTGTGACTTGGGTTTGATTTTTTATTTAGTTAATAGTTATTACTCATTACTCATTGTGATTTGTGAATTTGTGAACTTGGGTTTGATTTATTATTAATTTATTTAGTTATTATCTACTATTACTCTTAAATTTGGTATATGTTTATATAATGTGAAAAAGTATGCTTAGCAATATATTAAAAATATAAATATTAATTTTTTAATCGCCGCACCCGCACCCTACTTTTTCAAAAATTGCCGAGTCCTGCACCCGCACCCGAATCCCGAAATGCACCCGTGCTTCATAGGCTGTCTCTCTCTCCCTCTATATGAAAAGAACATCCCAACCACTACCACAATACCAATTACCCACACCAACAACGAAAAAGCTCATAATCACATTAATCCCAAAATATGCAAAACCCACAGTCAGATAAAACCCAAATTGTAAGAAGGACAAAAAAAGTGTTAAAATGGTGTCCTAAAATCAGAAAATTTCATCATCAATGAACTCAAAATTTGTACAAAAAGTTGCCTACCAAAATGAAAGAGAAAACCAAGAGAGAGAGGCAAAAAAATTGGGAAGAGAAAGAGGAGAGAAAGAGAGAGTTTCAGAGGAAAAGTGAAGAAGCAAGGGACAAAAAAAAAATGAAAAGGAATGAGGAGAGAGAAATCATATGTAGGGAAGAAGAATGGCGTTCTGAAGAGGACAGTGTGTGGGCTTCACCAAGGCATTGAAAATTTGACTTTAAGAAATGAGATATGCACTGAAATTAAAACTTGAATCAAACAAAAATCTGAACTGAGTTAGGGAAAACGGAAAAGTAGAGATAGAGATATGAGATATGAGTTAAAAGTTTGTATCATGACAAATGAGAAATGAGAACTGAATTTTGAGTTATGTGAGTTGATTTGAAGTTATACTCTCTTTTTTCTTGATTATTCGGTAATTAGTAGCAAGAGATTTGAGCTCTAAACATGTTAGTTGAAAACACTAAATTAAGCTATAAAACTCTTGATGACATTATACCATGATTAATAAATAACCAACACTTACATAATTGAAAAAGTATTTGACAGTTTTTTCAATTCTCGAGAAAATATTTCTAAAAATAGATGGCTTAATGTATATCCTAAGAGCACACATTAACTGGACCCCATTAAAAAAAAGAAGTCGTTTTGTTTCAAAAGATGTTAACCAATGGGATGGTGCGGCTTGGCGGGGCCCTACCCTCTCAACCCCATTTGTACTCCGCCGACCATTAGGGCAATTTGCTGATTATTAAGTGTGTACTTTGGAGACCATGATTGGATGACATTCACGCGGTATTTTGGGATTTGGGATAAAGTTTTTCATATTTTTTTGCAGTATAAAAAATGTAGCAAGGGTCACTATCACTATATATATTTATTTATCATGTCCAAGATCGAATGAAAAGTACATTATAATTGGCAATATTTGAAAGACAGGAGTTAACATCAACGCGGTATTGAAATAACGTAACGTTTCATAAATATTATTTGAGGTGTGTAACTGTGATTGACAGAATAAAATAAAATAAGCATGGATCCTAGATAAAATAATTTTCAAAATAAATAAAAAAAATTCAAAAAGTGGTGTTATTGGAAAACGGTATCATCATTGGGAAAATTATCTCTTCTTATGGAAGCGATATGCAGCCACAATTCAGATTCAACCTCGGCATATAGGTTTAAGGTTCTTCTAAAAAAAAGGTTTAAGGTGAGTAATTATTGGTACATTCCGAATATAACTGACATAATATTCCAAACCATACCAATAAATATAAATTATACAAGATAAAATTATAACATTGTCTCGATAACTATTATGAAAAAGTTAATTTTACATTACTTTAAAATCATACTTGTATAAGAATGCGGACAACCCTACTTAGATCCCAATCATCCTTCTAATTTGGGCTACAGCTTCTATTGTAATAGATATGAAACATATTTTGTAAAGCTTCCGTTTTTTAAGACTTAATTATAAATTATACTCTCTAACTTTGGTCAGTTTTTTTCTATCCTTAAATCTAATTAATGATGTTAGAGCAGGTTCCGTTTTGGTTTGTTCCTTATTTCTTTTGGCTTCAATAAATTCATAATTCCAATGAAAAAAAATACAATCTTTTTTTTTCTTAATTGCTTATATATTAGACTAAACAAAAATTAAAATAAGTTTATTACATACATTTGCTACCTTGTCTAAGGCAAGCAAGTTCTCCACCACAACCAATGGTAATCAAAAGTTACAAAAGTAGAGTTTAAATTAGCGCCTAGTTTCACCAATGCATCAACACACTAGTTAGCTTCTCTATATATGTGATTAATCTGTGTTCAATGAATGTCCATTATAAGGTTCCTGCAATCAGTAAGTAAAGGTTCCAAATGATGGTTAGGAGTTAGAACTTAAAAGCAGAATTCTTCATAAGTTGAATAATAGACAGAGCATCCATTTTAATAATTAAATGCAAAATTTCTAAATCAAAAGTAAATTTAAGCCCATCACTCAAGGCCCAAAGTTCTACTAGGCAACTATTAGTGCTGCCCGACCCCGAAACCCTTCACCCAAGATTGTTAAGCATATCATTTATTCAAGACTATTAGGTTTGTTTTCGATCTGGGTGTTTCCTAAAGGGTTTTAATGCCCTTAGAGCAATAGCATCTAGGATTGCAAAAAATGTTCTATCTTACCATAAATATGTTCTATTATACCATATCACTTTACAATACACCCAACATTCCAGTTTTTATTTTCCTATAAAGACATTAAAATAATATATCTACATAATAAAATAATATAACCTAAAACCATCTCTCTAATTTCTCTCTCTCTCTCTCTCTCTCTCTCTCTCTCTCTCTCTCTCTCTCCACTAGCAACCCAATCTCACCACCCACTGCCACCGTCGCCAATTCAAACCCAAACAAAACCCAATACCCAAACTGAAACTCAAATCCAATACCCAAATAAAACCCAAAACACAAATCACTTGCCACCACCATCACCACCATGGACAAACCCAAAACCCCCAACAACAGAAACTCAAACAAACCACCAGAAATAAGCCAGCATTGCAAACGCATAGTGAAACCCACCACCACCACCACGACGGGAACCCCCACCTCCACCACCATGAACCCACAAATGACCTATAACAAAAACCGATCCCCACCATCATGAACCTACAAATGACCCACAAAAAAATCAAATCAAAATCCACACAAAAGAAACTCACAAAATCGAAGTAGGCCCATTGTGAGACCATGTGCCCAAAGGATTTCATATACCAATGATGAAGAAAAAAGAGATTCGGCAGTAGAGATTGGGATCATTGGAGTGTATAAGAGTAATGAGAGAAATAGAGGCTTATTCTTCTAAACAGGGCATCGTGAACACTCAAAAGATTTCATATTTAAAGTTTATTTTAACTCCTTGATAACCTTTCGCAGGTTACTCGAGATGATTAATGATGAAATGATTATGGATGAGTTATTGTTATCTCGAGATGATTTTAAAGATAATTATATTAGCTCGAAGTTCTTATTTGACCTTGAAAACCAAGGTTTGGGATTCAAAAATGCATAACTTAATACAACTTTTGAAATATGCAAAAGTTAACAATAGGGAGAATAAAAATCTAAATTAACTAAGTACCTAAATAAACTAAGTCACAATGCAGGCTTGCTCCTAACGGACTAAGTAATCAACGGAGGCATCTTGAACGAAATAGTATTAAAGCAAGACATCTAGAATGGAAGTAAAATATGACACTTGAACTGATTTAATCCTACTAACACTAATTTGCATCGAAATGAACACTCATATAGATCAAATCACTACAAACATATGTACATAATACATCATACCTCACAATATTCACAAATACAAGTACAAAGACATAAACTTACAAGTATAAGATTGAGGAACTTGTTACTAAACCTAAAAAAACTACACTACTGGTCTTTGGAAAGTGCGCTTTGATGTGCTCTGATGTGCTTTGGTTCAGTGCTCTTTAAGCTCTCAGATATGTGCTTTGGTTTATTCATTGTGTTGAAGGGGTTTTGAAGAAGACTTTTTGTAACACTAAAACCTCCATTTATACTTTGGGACTTGATAGTTATTTTTTATTCCCTTTGCCATGCGCCCTTCTTTGTTTCTGTCACCTTGCCAAGTGTCCCACATTCACTGTTACTTTGTAATCTCTTATAAGCATTGAGGCAACCCTTCAGCGTTGAACCCACAATCTCTCGATATTGGTTTCTACATAACTGTTAAAATCATGTGTGCTTTCCTTCACTAATGCCATTACCATGCTATCAAACTAATGCATGTTTGGGCTTCATTATGCTTTTTGGGCCTTGTAAGTATTTTCGTTGAACTTTGTGATCAAATTTTATTAAATTTAATCCAAGTATTTATGTGTTGCCCACATATGATTTGAATTATGTTTAATTTCAATCAATTTGGTGTTAATAAAATGTTCTAGGCTCTAATATGATTTAGTTTGTTACGTACAGGCTCGAATTAGATTGCTTAGAATCAATTTAATTATTCTAAGACCATAACTCTGTTACAATTTTAACATAACAAATTTAAAGTAATTAAATAATTTTTAATATTTAAATAACATTACATATATTTTTATATATCTTTTTACTCACCCATATTTTAAAAAAATAAAAACAGCGTAACTGTTTTGGTACTGATTCTTTCCGATTACTAAAAATATGTCTGACAAAGTTGTCTTAGATTTTATCAAGTTCGAGAAGTGTACCCCAATAGGGTAGTGTACCGACCAGAGACGACCCACAGAATGCAGAGTTGTTGGGCAATTAAGGATCAAAACTCAAGTGGTGGGCCTCACGCACATTCTCTTGTCTCGAAAATAGTGGTGCAGGACCGCTTTCTTCATTGGGGGTCGTGTCTGTGGGAAATGGGAAATAAGGCAAAGCCGCCTCTTGAAGTGACAACATAAGGCTGCAACCACATCAAAGTGCGTATCATTTTCCGTACGTTTGGGGTCCCAATTCCATATTAAATACTGCCAGCAGTGCTACTCTCACCGTCCACTGTTTTTTCTTCCAACTCGTTAAGGAAAATAAGGTCCTTTCCAGGGCATTAATTATACGTACACTAAACCGGGTCCAATAATTTTGGATAATAAGAATTGGTCTACTTTAGAAGTTTTTTTTTTTTTTTTTTTTTTTTTTACTAATTAATTAAATTCAAATTTACAATTGATTATTTAAAAAAAAGTATTATTTGTATTATCTTTTTATATTTAAATTTATTTTTAAAAAAAGGAAATTGTACATAAATTTTGTTCCTGAATTTAAACTTGAACGGAATTTTTTTAAAATGCTTCTTGTATTCTATTAATCGATATATTTGTATTTAATTAAAAAACTTAATATGTATCACATAAAAAATTATATAAAAAGTTTATCCTTCATTAAGAATGACGGGCTGAAGAAGTTTCTTTTAAATGTGTGTCATAGAATCACATCAAAATTTCTAAACATGCTCTATAAATCAATTTGAAGTGTTTATTTTGTCATGAAATTAAAATAATATCCTAAATTTCAACCCATTAAATCCAAGCAACTACCACCACATCAACATAAGCTCACCACTTTGCCGACAATTACCTCCGTGAGCAAGAAAGAGAGAAGATGGGGTGGGGGTTCTATGAGAGAGAGAGAGAGATGCAAAGAAGATGAGGGGATGGACACAAATCACATTAACAGGTTAGTCTTTTCCACTTTGTAAAATGTTTTACTTGAATTTTTTGTTGTAAAACATTTTACAACATTTCGCAAAGGGTGTTTTTTTGTCAAATGAATATATTTTTATAAGTTTTATTACATTTTACAACGAAACAAACATTGTAAAATACAGAAAATATTTTTTGTAAAACAATTTTACAACGAAACAAATGGAGCAGTTATGAAAATAATTGCTTCTAGCATTACTCTTTGACCTAACTCTTTTGTGGGCTAGCTAGGTGTAAGGACTGGGTTTGAGCACTTCTACTGTTGGAAAAGTGGATTCAGGCCCAACTAGTCCTAAACAATAAATTTGTAGAGGATGGGTTTAAGAGTTAGGTCTTAGTGAGGATAGCAACGAATAAACATGGTTATGAGTGAATTGAATATCAGGAAAATGGGCCTTAAGTGTTAGAATCTGTTCTGGACGTTGGTCCGAGGAGCTTTCTTGTTCTTATTATTTCCTCAATGCTTGGATACAGAGGTTACAAAGATGATACAGGTTGCTACAATGTTTTCTACTTCCAATCTCTCATCTCTCCTCTGGAGGACCTCTTTACATTTTATACCCTTTTTAGGTTGATCTTGGCCCTCCATTTGTTGATCGTGCAGGTCACTACTTGAGTGCTTGTCCCATCAGCCGCCGTCCCAAACCTTCTATGAGTTGCAGCAACCAAAGCGGCACTGTTCAGGGGTCATTTCCTCATTAATGCGGCCAGAACGTTAGTTGTGGGCATTTAATGTGGAGGTGACAGTTTCTCTCTGAATTGCTCTCCCAGGCTCCCATGGCTGACCCACGGTACTTGTCCTCTTTCTTGGGACGCTCTACGAAGCCGCCCTTGATGGCGCGCTACCCTTCCCTTCTATGATCTTGGTTCGCCGAGGACATGATTGTCCTCGGCAATACTTCTTGGTAGTTAGGACTTTCTCCGTTCGTCCTCGAACGTTTCTTCTTCCTCGGCGTGGGCTTTGGGCTTAGTATAAAATGGGCCAGGGTAGCCAAATTCATTGACCCCACAATAGCCCCTCAAAATCCTGCTGTCCGGCTCCTTGGACGGAGAGAAGGGTTTTGATGTCCTCGGGCCTATGTCACGACTGGTCGAGTCTTGTCCTCTGTGAGTGCCAGAGCCTCTGTGAGTCCGAGGACCATGCAAGGCCTTAGTTTTGTCTAGTACTTAGATTTTTCTTGAAGTAGCTAGTTTTCTCATAGGTTTGAGTCCAAGGACCATGCAAGATCTTGGTTCTGTCTAGTACTTAGCAGTAGATCCAAGTGGATCCGACATAGTTAAGGCTCTTCTTAGCACTTAGCAGGAGGTTTGAGGGACCCGACATAGCTAAGGCTCTTCTTAGCACTTAGCAGGAGGTCTGAGGGACCCGACATAGCTAAGGCTCTTCCTAGCAGGAGATCCGAGGGGATCCGACATAGCTAAGGCTCTTTTTAGCACTTAGTAGGAGGTCTGAGGGACCCGAAATAGCTAAGGCTCTTCCTAGCAGGAGATCCGAGGGAATCTAACATAGCTAAGGCTCTTTTTAGCACTTGTAGAGATGTCACAGTGTTGATTTTCTCCGAAGCATGTGGTCCGAGGAGCCAGCATGTACTAAGGTTCTGTTCAAGCACTTGTAGAGATGTCACAGTGTTGATTTCCCCGAAGCATGTGGTCCGAGGACTTCAAGCATGACTTGGGTTCTGTTTAACCATTTAGCAGGGGGACTTCCAAAACTAGCCCTGCTGCAGAGCCCCTTTGATTTGCTGCAGCATCAACATATATCTTCCAAAATAGAAGTTCTTGTAGGGAGATTGTGTCAACTGATTTTCCATCCATGCCTTGATTCTCGGCTTCTTCCTCCAATGGGATTTCAGCGAACCGGGCTACTAGACTCGCGAGAACTAGCCCCTAGACAGAGGTGCGGTGCATGTACTTTACGTCATAAGCCCCTAGAACTGTCCGCCACTTAGCAATCCTCCTCGCGTAGTCAGCACTTCGAAATGTAGACTTGAGCGGAGGCCGAGTTATGATAACAACTGTGTGCGTTCTTGGAAATTTTAAGGAAGCCTTCATGTAGCATGCGCCATCACCAAAATGGTCTTCACCAGAGACTCTCGCTGATGGGGGCTTGATCCTGCCATGATTAACCGTTGCACTTACTAACACACAAACTCTTCCCACAGACGGCGCCAATTGGAAGGACTGGGTTTGAGCACTTCTACTGTTGGAAAAGTGGATTCAGGCCCAACTAGTCCTAAACAATAAATTTGTAGAGGATGGGTTTAAGAGTTAGGCCTTAGTGAGGATAGCAACGAATAAACATGGTTATGGGTGAACTAAATAGCAGGAAAACGGGTCTTAAGTGTTAGAATCTGTCCTGGACGTTGGTCCAAGGAGTTTTCTTGTTCTTATTATTTCCTCAGTACTTGGATACAGAGGTTACAAAGATGATACAGGTTGCTACAGTGTTTTCTACTTCCAATCTCCCATCTCTCCTCTGGAGGACCTCTTTACATTTTATACCCTCTTTAGGTTGATCTTGGCACTCCATTTGTTGATCGTGCAAGTCACTACTTGAGTGCTTGTCCCATCAGCCGCCGTCCCAAACCTTCTGTGAGTTGCAGCAATCAAAGTGGCACTGTTCAGTGGTCATTTCCTCATTAATGCGGCCAGAATGTTAGTTGTGGGCATTTAATGTGGAGGTGACAGTTTCTCTCTGAATTGCTCTCCCAGGCTCCCATGGCTGACTCACGGTACTTGTCCTCTTTCTTGGGACGCTCTACGAAGCCGCCCTTGATGGCGCGCTGCCCTTCCCTTCTATGATCTTGATTCGCCGAGGACATGATTGTCCTCGGCGATACTTCTTGGTAGTTAGGACTTTCTCCGTTCGTCCTCAAACATGTCTTCTTCCTCGGCGTGGGCTTTGGGTTTAGTATAAAATGGTCCGGGGTAGCCAAATTCATTGACCCCACACTAGGTTTTTCTCCAATTTCAGTTTGTGGTTAAATTATTAGTTAAGGGCATTCAAAGAAACCTAATTCAGTACAATCACAAATTCCATTTTCTGTGTGTTTTTTTTATTATTTTTTTTTCTTAAAAAAAAGGTAATCGAGAACAATTTTCTCCATGCATGTAGATGCTAAAGAATTACTACCAAAATATTTCAATTAGTTGAGAATAGCAGCATCATTTAAAGATATGCTATTGCTTTCTTTTACACAACCATGATTTAAAAAAAAAATCAAGTGTATATGCATGCATCATAGTTTTCCAATGGCAGATGAGAGACTGACTTCTTAAAATAAGAAGATACTAGGACAGAAAGGAAAGCAATTCTAAGAGGAAACTCGTTTACTTTGGTCTAGATCCGATCCTATTCCTTGATATGTATATAAAGAAACTAAACTAATGCCATTTTTGAAAGAAGCTATTTATGATTAGGCAAGGAGAATAGGTCTGCCTTCAACTCAGGAAGCAGGTAGGAAATAGGAAGTACAACATAAAGAAATAGATCATAATATTAAATTCCACTAAATCTATAGTCAATCATTTAAGACAAAAAAGAAAAGAAAAATTCAAATTTTGATGTAGGCAGTAAAGAGAGTCCTCGTGCCCAATTATTAATAGGAAAATGGTAACGAATGTACTTAGGATGTTGATTAATAATTCATTTAAAAAAAATTTATGGGAAAAGAAAAAAAAAACAATTAATATTTAACAGCTTTTTTCATTTTCCATAAAAATAGTGTCAAAATTTTCCTAAAATAGATTATTAACCAATGCGCTAAGGGCATTTAACATGATCCATTTTTTTCTTTTCCCATAAAATGTTTTTAAAAATATTTTTCAAACTAATATCCTTAAGGCATCCATTAATTTTTCCCAATAAAGGAAGAAAGGTTTTTCTAGTTAAATGGACTAATGCAAACAACATTTATCAAGGGAAAAAAATTGTAGAATGTATTACTATCAAAAAGAGGGGAAAAAAAAGGGTATTATAAAAGGGATATTTAATAAACTCACCAAGCAAATTGCTGAGTTTAGAAAAATGTTTTCCAGAATACAGCTAGCGATCAAAGACTGTAAAACTTTATCTTTGAACTTTAGAAAAATTAGCTTTAAGCATGTTAAATGGCATTGCAATACGTGTTGCCAATGCTTTAGCAAAGAAGGCAAAGTCCCTTGAGGAATTAGCAGGTCTGGTTAGACTGGTTAGAAGATGTACCAGATGATGCTTCTCTCCCTTTGAATTTCAAGATTCATCTTAATTTTTCAGCAATAAAATGACAGTCTTGATTCTCAAAAAATAACTAATAAATTTAGCAAGCAACAAGTGCATTACATATTTGACAACATATGATTAGCTTCCCAGATTAGTGCAATATATCATTAATCATTAGCTAAAGAGTCATCCTTCAGTATAAATCATGAGTCTTTAAAGATATCGATTAGATTAACAAAATAAAAAAATTGGAGATTAGGAGGTTTTTAAAAGCACAGGGCATTAAAATAGAAGAATAAATAACTAAAATTTTGGCCCCAACAAATCATGATGGGCTTTTGAGCATGGAAAAATAAATTAAATAATCTTCTCGTTGGCAGAAACTACCAGTCTTCAACTACCATTTTTATGGTTGGTAATTAACAACTATCACTCTCGATCCTACATGTAAATGTTAGAGGAATATTATAAATGTAAAAGATGCCGCGTAAGACATGAGTCTTATCTCTAAAAAAAAAATTTCCCTAATAAGGGTTCATCTCTCTTTGATTTTACAATGAAGGATTGCTCCAATCTGAGAGGTTGCATTTGCACTTACCATAAATCCTAAGAAAAAAGGTTAATGAGTATAGAGAAACCCTTGAATAACACTTTAGAATCCACCATCACACTATGCTTTTGGAAAGGCAGAGAGAGAATAAAAAGTGTCAAATTCAAATCTATCATACAAATCATTTCCCTTCACAAATTTCAGTATCCTGTCCACCCATCTTGAATACCAAAGCCATATTAATATTCGCATTAAATTCAAAGAACCTCTCTTTCTCTCTCTCTCTCTCTGAAGAATACTCTCTGTAAAAGATTCCAAAAGTACAAAAGTAAAACCATTCAACAAAATTTTTCACAACATTTTTTTCATGGGTTTCCCTTAACGAAGAAGAAAATCCAACCCAACCACTACGCATAAATCTTGACAAAATCTCTCAGTCCAACACCCAATTACACAACCGATGTCTTCATATAACCAAAATTGCCAGAAACTATGGTAAAAGAGAAATCAAGTAAATATAAACAAAGTCAATGTCATTAATCAACCATGTAATTCCGCTACAAAGAAAATAGCAAAACAGGGTCAAAATTTATAATCACATATACCCAAGTTACAACATTGACTTCTTTTAAACACTTCAACCCCACCCTCCTCCTCTATCCTTTTCCAAAACAAGCACTTTGAAGGGAGAAAAACAAAAAAACAAAAAATGAAATTTAAAAAAAAAATTACAAACAATAGAATTAGCCTACAATAGACCCTGTAGTCACAGCTACAAAAGTTGGGTTTTCTTGTGATCAAGATACATCAACAAGAGTGATCATCGATCATGTGGGTCATCTGAGTTGTAACCACTTGAAGGTACAGCTGGGGTGTTCGGATTTGAGCTGAGAAAGCTTCAGCTTTGGTGCGCTTCTGTTTGAACCCAACAAGCATGGATCCGATTGCGTTCGCAAAACCTTTGAATATTTTACGTTTCACATCTCCTCTCCTCGGACTAGGGGCTTGGTTTGGTGGGCTGAACATTTTGGTGAAGTGGGCGTGAGAAATTTTGAAGTTAAAGAAAGAAGAGGTGAAGAAACAGAGGAAAACCAGAGCAAAAGAACAGAGAGGAAACAGAGTATGAAAGCTTTGGAATCTCTTTGGGTAGAGAGAGAGTGTCTGTGAATTCAAGGTACTAGAGCGAGAGAGAGAGAGACAAGAGAGAGCTTTTGAAAATGTTAGTTGTGGAGAAGAAGTATAAAGAGAGTGTTATTTATAAGCTGAGGACAGAGAGTGGTGGTGGCCGTTGTGGGTATCTTCTCTGTTTTTCTCTTCCGGTTGCTTCTTCCGCAAGATTTGCAATGTAATGGGCCCCACCAACTCTCTTGTCTGCGTGGCGTTCTTAGGTTTATACTAAATTTCTTATTAATAAGATGTTATTTAGTTTATAAAATCATCTTTGCATAACTTTGGTTTCTTTTTTTAACTTTGAATTTAAACATTTTTATCCATTAAATATCTATTGATAAATGGCAATCTTGAAATTTTGCAGGAGAATATAAGACAAAAATGTAACTCAATGATAAATTTCAATCCAATTTCATGTTAAATTATAATTTTGGGTCAAATTATATATGCATGAAAATTCATGCATTAAATTTAAGGGAAAAAAAAAAAAAACAATCAAGTTTATTGTGCTTCTATATAATACAGTAAATATATACAATTAGTTATTTAGAGCAATCGTATTCGGATTTGTATAAATGTATTTATACATTTATTTATACAATTAGTTATTTTACAAACATTGCTACAATAATTCTTAAATACGCCAACTTATTGTTTATAATTGCTAAAAAAATTTAGCAATAGACACTCGGGTAAAGTGCCATTTGAGTGTTTGTAATTGTAAAATAGCAATTTGAAGGGGGTTTTACACCACACCCCAATGCTAATGCTCTTGCTAGATATAAGTTTTTAATATACATCTATGCATGGAGAAAGACGAGGGTTGCATAGTATACTAGTAGTAATTGGCTTAAAGTATATTCTGGTTCCTTATCTCTTCTTTTGTCATTTTGAGTAGGTCATTGAACCTTCTAATTTGTTTTCATTTGTCTATACGAACAAAAATTTTCGATGCATCCGAAAAATGAGACGACAAGATCATTCTTCTAATTAATGACAAAAAAATATATATATATATATCTACAATATGTGTATGTATGTATTACATTATCCATAATCCATGCCGAAATTGCTCTTACGCACCATGAATTTATATTAACTTAAAGTCAAGTTCACAAAATTTAAATTTAAGCTCTGATGTCTGATATACCAATTTTAGTTTTTGAAATGTGAAATGATATGTCCACAATATTTTTACAACAAATTTTAAGTGGCAGATTGTTACTGGTTGTTATTGTTGGAGTAAAAATGTAATCTTAGTGTTTGGTTCAAATTTGAACCAATAACAACTAATCACCTATGATTTGTTGTAAAAATGTTATGAACGTATCACCTTTCTTCTGAAATATCACGTTAGTTAAGTTTAACTAAAAATGTAATCTAGTAATAATATCTATTGAAGTAATGAATTTGATACTAGTTTTGCAAAGAAAAAATCAGATTAAAATATAGGTAAATTACTTATCAAAGAAATATGCCATGTAATATTTTATGCTTTAGCAATCTATGTCAATAGACTCAATAGCATTAAGGGAAAACAAAACTACAAAACAAGAACAAAAACGGCTGACATCACTCCGATATGGATGTTATGTTATAGACGCGTGAAACTAAAATGATTGAAGTAACTTGCTTAAAATAATTAGAACTAGGAAGGTCTAACTAAAATCGTTTTTCATTCTCAAAAAAAAACTAAAATCTTTTTTTTTTTTTTTTTTTTTTTGTTGAGAAAAATCTAACTAATAAATTATTATGTTTAAAATTTTAATATATATCTTTTTAAGAAGGAATTGCGAATCTCAGAATATTCGATCATATATTATATATTTTTAATGAATATTCGACGGATTGAAAGTTGAAACGGCTTTAGTTGATGTTTCATTTTGGTCTCTTATTATAAAGTGAAATGGAGTGAAAAAATGGATGAGAGTTTTTTTTTTTTTTTTTTTTTTAAATGGAAATGTGCATGAACCAGAAAAATACAAAAACGAAAAATACGCGTTTGCTGTTCGGCTGTCCCTATCAGCCCATCTATTCAGTTGAGGGACAAGAAGAATAAAAACAAATGAAAAAATAAATAAAACAAAAGGCTAGAATTTCTGTCAATTTGGCTAGATAAGTTTTACAAAAGGACTCATAAAGTGATAATTAATGTAAGGATTTTGCTAATGTGTGTCCTTAATTAATCAATTTTGAAAATATTTTTTTGAAAATTGAAAAAGTATTAATAGTTTTTTCAATTTTCAAGAAAATGTTTTCAAAAATAGATGACTTAAAGGCACACATTAACCGAACCCTTAATGTAATTAATGAATTTCAATAAATAAGAAATAAATTTCTAAATTACTTTTTCTTTTTTTTGTTACTAGTTTAGATTATGAAGATTATGCATGTAGGTAAATTTATAGTACCCTAACCACCATTCAAAACCAAAAACGAAAAAAAAAAAAAAAAAAAAAAAAAGTTATAGTTTTAGATATGGACAAAGCTTAGGTAGAGTTACAATATATTAAAGGAAAATGTTTGGTAACAAATTTTGTTGTAGCCTAAAGTTACAACTCAACTTAATATTTATTGTGGGTTCTAGCTAACTCAACTATTAAAGTCTCTGATGGTTGAATAAGAGATCTGGAATTCAATCCCCGCCTACACCAAAAACTGATTGGTGTCTTGGTCTGATGATAAAGAGCTATCATCAGGAGCGGACGCCATAGGTTGAAACTCTCTAAAAAATAAAAATAAAATAAAAACCTAATATTTATTTATTGGATGTAAATTTTGACAAATCTATTATTAGACTATATTTTCTTCTTATATCCTTCATACTTGCAAAATTTCCAGAAAATCAAATATTAATAGTCATGCCATCAATTAAATGTTTAATTCAATTTTTTATAGTTTAAAATGATTCATAAAAAATAAGTTTATAGACTGTATAATAAATAACATCTGAGTTGCACGAAATTTGACATATATGTTAAAAACATAAATACCATGCAATTCAACAATTAAATTTTCAAAATATGTAGTCATGTTAATTTTATTAATGGGAGTTATAATTTTGTCCAACATTAAATTCTTCAATTGAACTCAAACATATTACATGTGGTTATGTTAACCAATAAAGCACAAACTATATGGTATTTTTCTAGAAAAATTAATTTCAATGTAGTTACTTGTTTGAATTTAATTGAATAACTTAATGTACTGCATCTGAGTAAATGTACTTTTAAGTTTATCCTGCAATAGAATGCTTGTGAATATTCACAAAAAAATATAGAAAATATTAGTACATGAAATTCATTAATGTAAGGTATCACATGGAATTAGAATTCACATACCCAAAACATCATTCTATATAGGACAAAGTTTGGTTACAAACTTGGTACTTCAATCAAAATATTTTTATTGGATGTGAATTGTGAATTTTTAGAAATTCATCATTAAATTACATATTCTTCTTATATTCTCCATGCTTGCAAAATTTCCAGAAGATCAAACATCAATAACTATGTTATCAATCAAATGTTTAAATTTCAAATCTTTATAGTCTTAAATTACTATATATATAAAATAAAATAAAAAAAATTTGAATCGAATAGTAAATAACATCTAATTGACACAGAATTTGACATGCATGTTAAGAATATAAAGAATATGCAATCCAACAATTAAATTTTCAAAATATGTAACCATATTAATTTTTTTACTTGGTATTGTATTTAGGGACGAAGCTAGGACTCAGAGTTAGGGGAGCGGTTCTATTGTTGGTTGTGAGCGATTGCTTCTGCTTCTGGCTTTTCTACTTAGCTAGCAAGGGTTTTCTTTTATTTTGCATGTGTGTGTGTGTAGAGTCAAGAGTGCGTCTTTTGCTGATAAGGACAAAATTATTTTGTTTAAAATTTTTTAAAGGGTCAAGTTATTTGTTTTTGGTAAAATTAGTTTATTAGTCTTAATTTTTTTTAATTTTTTTTTTAGCTCTGCTATCAGTAATTTTTGTTGTTAGACAAATTTTTTTGGGCTTGTATATATATTTTTTTAGATCTATAATTTTTTTATGGCCTTTATAAGGAGGAAAACACTAGATCTACAAACCATTTTCCAAATTTTTTTGTGATGAGTGGTTATTAGTAAGTAAAAATGTGATGTAATTGGTATGCCCAGATGCAAACCAGTAAGAATTTGCTATTTCAATAGTTTTAAAAAATGTTGTAAAAAAAATTTGTAACTATAGCATTTCTTTAAAATGATCAATGATATTTTTAAGGAGGCAAAATGTAATTTTATTGAAAGAAGTTGCTAAAATTAGTAACTATATATATACTACTATTTTTTTAAAGTTTAGCTACAAAATTGGACCTTACTCAATATTAATAACATTACTACATATTTTGAAAATCTAACATTTGGATTGTATGTTCTTTACGTTCTTAATACACATGTCAAATTTTGTGCCAATGGGATATAATTTACTATATGATTCATAAGATTATATTTTATGCATAATTTTAAACTACAAAAACTTGTAATTTAAACAATTTATTGATAACATAACTATTGATATTTAATTTTCTAAAAATTTTGCAAGCATGGAGGATATAAGAAAAAAATATAATCCAGTAATGGATTTGTCAAAATTCACTTTCAATAAAAAGATATTGATTAAGGTTGTCAAAATCCATGTTTGTACCACCCCTGTCCCCCCTCCCCCCCCCCCCCCCCAAGTCCATGAATACCTCCGTCCATATTTGTAGCCCAATGACTACAACCAAATTTGAATCCGAACCTTATCCAACTCTTTTACTCCAAAGTTTTAAAGCAAACATAGCATCCATATATTACTTCTCGTCTTCTCGGCCAATCTCACCAAAACAAATTGATCATTGGGTTATAAACTCTCATATTTAATCCAAGGGATTTAGTTATAGGCCTGGCTATAGGTGCCAAGTTGTTGAATTAATTTAATTAATGCGAGTTTGATTTTCTACAATGAAGTTCATAGATTATATAAAAAACAATTCTCGAAACTGAGCGACTGATATTCTAGTTCCGCTTAAACTTTTCCTCTTATAACTAAACAATACTTAAGTCTTGTTTATAACACCACCCTCTAAGGGATTACATCATTTACTTCGTTATTATTAAACAATAAAGTCTTTGTTTCAAAATATCAAACCAATGGCATGGTGTGGCTTCGCCCTCTCCTCTCAAGTCTCAAACCCATTTTTACTTGCCTAAGCCTAACCATTAGGGAAATTGGCTCAGTAGGTGTGGACTTTGGAATTTGGAGAACATGAAATATGACATTCGTGCGGTATTGAGAATTTGGGATAACTTTTCATCATTCAAACCATATAATTAGTTGATGTTCGGAAAATAAATTAAGGGAAAACTATTAAGTACTTTCATCTTCTCACAAGAACGATGGATTAGTATCTTAAATTTAGTGAGTCGTAAGCAGGGTACAATGTCATAGTCACCTCTAAGATAGAAAGAAAAGTACTTTCACATGCATTGACTAGAGTTAGCAATTAGCAACTGATGATGCCAAAAAATCGTCAATAAGTCGCACGGTCCTCACGTACTCGATACCAAACCTACACAACACAGAAAAAGAAGACCTAACAGAGAGCACCGGTGTGGTGCCGGCCAAATACCCTTTGAAAGTCAAGTTAGAACTTTTCACAACTCTAGAGCACTTCCAACCACGTGAGTACCGTGCATCCCCCTCTATTAGGTTTGTCCGCCTGGGGTCCGTCCCCTTTGTTGGGTCCATCCATATTGAGGTTCGCCTAATTAAGGTTCGCTTCCTCTGGATCCATATGCCCATGGAAATGTATTTGTCAGTCTTGTCATGTTGTCAGCTTTGTAGGTCTAAAAATATCTTTATCAGTTGCCCCCTCAGCACATGTGTCCGTTAGTTTCACCCTGAACGGACTCATGGGGTGACAGATTCTTGCAGTTGTCGTTTCTTTCCTCGGGAGTTACGCTTTGATTGATGGGGTAGTTGAGGGTATACGCTGGCGTTCTGAGTGGCGCTGAGGTCGTCGAAGAAAATGTACCTGCTGATCAGCCTTAGGATTTTTACTTTTAAGTTTATTTTGAGAATAGTAGTTTCGTATATGCTAAGCTCTTTTGAGAACAATGGCTTTTTGTAAGGATAACGATTGTCGCTCATTGGTTTTTAAGCTTTCTTTTGCTTCCATTGCCCTTATATATTTGTGTTTGACCTCTTTCTTTTGTGTCATGAAAAATTCCTAAGTGCTTTAACCCGTCCTTTTTGCAGACTTAGTAATAATTTGGGTACGTCTCATTATACATCTTTCATCTGTCCACCTTGTGGATTTGTTAATAATTAGATGTACTACATTGTATATCTTTCACCCGTCCACCTCGTGGACTTAGTCAATGTATCTGTCCATCCTGTGGACATAAATTTGGATGCTTTTTGACACGTCTATTCATTTTGTGGACTTAGTTCATATATCCGTCCATCCTTTGGACAATAAATTTTGAATTCTAGTGTGTATCCATCCATTCTATGGTAAGAGGACTTAAATTTTTACCAAAGCGCTTGTGAAGGGCTTGGTTCGTTCGTCCTTCAGTAGGTAGGAAGACTTTGATCTTTTACCAAGACACTTGTGAATGGCTTAGTTCGTTCGTCCACCCGTAGGTAGGACTATTAACCAAGGTACTCGTGGGTGGCTAATTTTGTCCGTCCACCCCTTAGGTAGAAGGACTTAGATTTTTGACCAAGGCACTCGGGAGTATCTTAATTCGTCCTTTCTCCCATAGGTAGGAAGACTTAGACTTTTGACCAAGGCATTCGTGAGTGACTTGGTTCGTCCTTCCACCCGTAGGTAGGACTTAAATTTTTTTTTACCAAGGCGCTTGCGAATGGCTTGGTTCGTCTGTCCTTCCACGGGTAGAAAGAATTAGCTTTTTTACCAAGACACTCGTAGGTGGCTTGGTTCGTCCATCCACCTGCGGGTAAGAGACTTATATTTTTACGAAGGTACCCATGGGTGGCTTGGTTCGTCCTTTTGAGGACTTAATGCATTTTAGGAATGAACCCATCCACGTAGTACTTAGAAACTTGTCTATTAGTACTTAATAAACTGTAGGCGTGAACTTGTCCACTTTGGACTTAATTCGTTCTTTTTGAGGATTTAGTATCAAACTCGTCCATTTATGGACTTAGTAATGAATTTGTCCACTTAAGGACTTCGTACTGAATTCGTCCACTTGTGGACTTCGTAATGAACTCATCCACTTGTGGACTTCGTAATGATTTCTGTCTGCTTTTGCCTTGCCTTTATCTTGTGGCCATAAGTGCGGGAGCTCCATCAACACGCCTTTCTCACTACCTTAACCACTGCCTTCCTCTTGCGGCCATTAGTGAGAGAGCTTCGTCGATGCATCCTTTTGACTACCTTTGCCACTACCTTCGTCCTAGGATCATCAGTGCAAGAGTTTCGTCCTCATATCATTCCACATCCGTCGTCTTGCAGTTATCAGCAGTCTTCTCTAAACCGTGACACACTGAGCCTTTTGACTTTAGGTACTCCAACTCCGTGTGTTTGCCGAGCTTAAACTATCGTAATGTCTTTGACGCCCCCAAGAGTAACAGACATGTACCAGCTCTGTGTGCCCCAAAAGCCACAAACATGAATGCACTAGTTCCATCGTCTTGCGTGTTATTACTCACGCCACATATTGAACACGTCCTGAAGCTTTGATTTTTCGTGGGGAAGCATGGTGGCTTTTTTGTGGTTTTGCACTTAAATGCTATAATGAATCATTGGCACACACATGACCTTTACACTTAGTAGACAGCATGCAAAGCTCCACTTGTCTTTCCCTTTACATGCACATATGGTTATCTCAACACGTACGCATGCTTAAATGTTGATATTGAATGAATAGCTTGCTTGTGGTTTTGAATCTCAACGCCACATGCCCTTTTTTTTTTTCGATTGAGCATTCTTTACTTACACATATTTTTTTTCATGTGCAGAGAATAGTAGAATTAGTCGCAGTGTTATAATCTTCTTGCCTTGGCGTCCAACAGATCCGAGCATTGGCGGCTTTGTCTTCGAACAACCTTCTTGAGTCAGCACTAAGTCCAGAGCGAGTCATCGTGCATTGCTCTTCATCTTAGCATCCAACGGATTGCACTTACTGCCCTCGTTCCACAACCATAGGTGTGTAGTTTTGTTCATGCATCCATCGTCTCCACCTCGCAGTTGTTGACGCCGGAGCATAGAGATAGCCACAAATGGATTCAAGCACCAATTGTCATTTCATGGAGGCGATACCGTAGTGAGGTCTCTGTTTTATTTCTGAACTACGCTCTTCTTCTTTCAACGCCTTGCGGATTGAAGTAGCAGCAGCTTCATCTTAGACCTTGTTACAGCCGCCCTCCTTTATGAGTTGGTGTCGTCCGCGCCATGGTCCCGAACGAGTCATGGGGTTCTAATCTTCTTGTCTCAGCATCCAAAGGATTCGAGCATCGGTGGTCCTTTCGCTGTCTCCGAACAACGGGTGCGTAAGTTTCATCCGTATATCCTTTTCACTACCTTCATCTTGCGGCTATTTGGCGTGTAAGCTCCGTCTGCGTACTCATCTTCACCTCGCAACTATTGGTGTTCCTCTCCAAGCCGTGACATACTGAAGCCACGTGTTTCCATGTTCATTCTTTGTATTTGCAAAGTTAAAGGAGGAGTTGTGCTGTCCTTGAAGCTCCAAAAGCAGTCAGCTTGTGTTAATCTCTGCATTCTCCTAAGGTGAATACTCTGTAGACAAGCATCAGGTTTCTTGTTCATTTGCTTCTACGTTGTTCCAGTGTTGTAGGCCTTGTGGCCTTTATCACCAATGTTGCATGTGATAACCTTGGATCATTGAACACATGGCCTAAAGCAGTAGCACACACAGACACATGGTTCCAAATTTACTACTCCAATGCCACACCTAATAACAATGCCACACCTAATAACTAGAAGTTAAGAATATTAATGCATGGCTTTTACACTTAGATGGTGGGCATGTGTATAGTCAGATGTGAAAAGTCATTTGGACCAAGCAACATGCTTGACTGTGAACGCTCGCTTTGACCTGGATCATAACCTCTACAAGCTTGATTATTTTCAAGTGGCTGTGGAGAAAAGAGTCGTTCTGGAAGCCTATTAGCAGTGTCCCTTGGCGCTCGTTTTTACTTGGGTCTCGAGCTCCACTTGCTTGATATTTTCAAATGATCGTGGTCAAGTAGATGTTTTGCTTTTTCTTTCACATGGATTGCAATCTCTACATGCTTTATCAAGTAGATCTTCTGGCGTTTGTCATCACTTGGATCATGAGCACCACCTTGTAAATTACTCGTCTAACAAGCTTACTCCTTCGACATCACTGGCATGTCCAACAGCTGATCTAGATTTTGGTTGTGCACTTGCCCTTGGTATACTCATGTGGTGATTTTTTTTTTTTTTGGTCGTCCACTTTGGGTCACCCATCATTTTTATTTTTTTTTTTGGTCGTCCACTTTGGGTCACCTCGTCATCATTTTTTTTTTTTGGTCATCCACTTTGGGTCACCTTGTCATCATTTTTTTTTTTTTTGGTCGTCCACTTTGGGTCGTGGACTTGTTGAGGTGATTGTGTTCGTACCTCGTCACCTTGTCAGTTGTCCACTTGGGGTCGTGGACTAATTGAGCTGACTAAATTTTGGTGCCTCGTCACCTTTTTGGTCGTCTACTGTGGTCATACGTCCACCGGTAAGCGACTTAGTGTAGTGACTGTCTACCCATAGGGGACTTTTGGTTATACGTCCACCTGTAGGTAACTCAGTATAGTGACTGTCTACCTGTAAGTGACTTTGGTCATGCGTCTACCCGTAGGTGACTCAGTGTAGTGACCATCCACCCGTAGGCGACTTTGGCCATGTGTCTACCCGTAGGTGACTTAATATAATGATCGTCCACCCATAGGCGACTTTGGTCATGCGTCTACCCGTAGGTGACTTTCAATTTGAGAAGTGAGGGCCATGACGATGCCTTAAAATGTATACTTGTTATATATTTATTTAGGTGTTATCTCCTTATCACTATGCTTAATTTGTATAATTAAGCCATGATTTGCATTAGTCCCTATTATTTATTTTTACATAATTTCTTGAATAAGATGCTATTCATTGTGTGTAATTTTCTACTTTCAGGAAATCATGTGAGAAAGATAAGTTTACAGGAATTTGTGAGAGAATGGAGGCCAAAGGACCATGCTTAAATGTCTAAGGAGGTGCAGCTGGAGTGCTTGGATCGTCTACCATGATTGGAAGCTGCAAATAAGGAAAGAAATCAAAGAGGCAGAATCTGAAAAGGAAAAATCTGATTTGAGCACTGATCAGTATTTTGGGCGTATCTCTCTCCTCAAAAATCCAATTGACACAAGACTAGATGGGTTGGAACCGTGACTTAAATATCTACAATTTTCCAGTTTTGAGTTTTCCGAAATTCTCAATTTTTAAAGGCCGAAATTAACTCACAAGTTACTGCTGTAAACCTGGGTGGAAATTAAAATAGAAAAAGTTTTATTTTCTTTGGGCACTTAGACATTAGGGTTTGGAAGGGAGGCTGTGTAGAATGAATTTTGGGCAGAGTAAACCTTGTATTTTTCTTTCTCTAATAGCAACCTAAACTCTTTGCTAGGGCTAGGGGTTATGTTTCTTCTATATGGTATGAATATTCAATGTGATTCTTTCTAGGATTTTATCAACAACATATTTGATTGTTCAATTAGATTTCTTTTGATGTATTAGTTCTTCCATGCTTTCAATAAGTTCAATCATGTTTTTCTTATTGTTTAGATGAATTTCTAATAGTTTCAAATAGAAATAAGGTTTTAAAGTGAATGGGTTTTTCTGAAAACTTTTCTAACCGCATTATTAATCAAGGTTATCATGCATTCTTGAATTGTCTCAGTTCAACCGAATCATAAGTTTATAATTGTATAAGAACAATAAATTATAAAATAGATATTTTCTTAGATCACAAAGAATTTCATATCGATATAGGGAAACACCCCGATGCCCTAGTATTTACATTATTGATTTAAATAAGTTTTTATTATTATTCTTGTTAACAATCACCACGCAAAAGTATTTTTCTTCTTGACCCAAATTTTTGTTTAATTATATTGTCTTTGAATCTATCCTACTCCTTGTGGTTCGACCTCGGTACTCCGAGAATTATATTGTTATGATCTCCTGCACTTGGGAGTGAGCAAGCAGGCCACCTTGAGAATTGGGGTTCACCTTGAAAGGTGATGCTCACCTTGGGAGGTGATATTTTAAGCCAATGCGTTGTACAAATGTTCCTCGTTTGTTGCCCCCCTTCCATGATTGCCTTCGCTACTTGAGTTGATCATCTATGGATGATCTCTCAGATTGTTCGTCACCTTGGCGACTTGGATGATCGGTACTTGAGCTGATCGTTCACCACCTCGGAGACATTGTAGAAGGGTAGGCAGTATTGGTCCGCTTTTATTTTATTTTTATTTTATTTTTTTATCGCAAGTAGAGAAAATACTTCTATTCAAATGGTGAAGCTCGTAGGAAAAATAAGTTAAGTCTCAAATAAACAAATAACCTTAAACTATATGTTGCGTCAAAACGTGAAACTTATAAACAATGTATGAAAAGGAAATGCATGCAGAGTAAATGTAAACATAGTTGCAGGAACTGTACTTCTTCAAGCGTTCGGCATTCTAAGGGTAAGGTAGCTTCTGTCGGTCAAGTGTCTCTTGTAGGGTGGTTGTCATCCAAAAGGTCATCTCCCAGTTCCTTAGTTGGTCCTACCATCAAGCTTTGGTCTTCAATGTTCATGGTGGGCAACTGTTTATCCACGTTGGGCATTGCCACGTAGCACTCTTGTGTATCAGCTTGAGCTCCTCTGGCTTATCTTATATTGTACTCCATAGGGACATTAACCAGGAGGTGCTATGTTGAGGTTGTAGCTCTTAGTGCGTGGAGGGTTGGTCTTCTGCCTTGCTGGGTTGCTCCAGTTCTTGCGGATGTTGTATCCCAGGTCCATTTTTAACAAATCACTGCAACTTTCCTTAACCTACAAGGATCTCTATTTGTTGTTTCAGATCATAACACTCCTTCGTGTCATGTCCATGATCATGGTGGTAATGTCAATATTTGTGCTTTGATTCGCTCAGATCCCCTTTCATCCTCCTTGGCCATTCCAACATGGGGTCGTCTTTGATAAGTGTAAGTATATGGTTGATGGGAGCGTTTAGTGGGGTGAAACGAACGGGTCGGCTGGTAAAGTGTCTAGGCCTCTTGCCTTCTCTTTGGCCAATCGTTCGTCATCGTATAGTATTGTAGTAGTCAGTCATACTTTTCTATTTGCTCTTCCCTTCTGTAATATTTCGAAGGGATGGATAGTGATTATGACCACTTCTTCTTTGATCAGGCGATAAGACTTGATGTTCTTGCGACTGTTTAATTTGAACTTCCAACGCTTGGTTTTGTAGTATATAAATGCTTTATTTTGTTGAGTAAGTCGCTCAATTGCAGCCGAGAGTGTCTGCAGTTGCCGTTCTACAACACTGGGGGGATTTCCAGTTTCTTGGTTGACTGATGCTATCGATCGAGTTTGGACCGTACGGCCTTTTGTCTCAGGGATAAGGCAATGACTGATTACTTGTATTCCCCACAGACAGCGCCAACTGATGATGCTGAAAAATCGTCAATAAGTCACACGGTCCTCACATACTCGATACCAGACTTGCACAACACAGAAAAAGAAGACCTAACAGAGAGCACCGGTATGGTGCCGGCCAAATACCCTCCGAAAGTCAAGTTAGAACTTTTCACAACTCTAGAGTGCCAGAGTTGGGGTAAATTATGCGTACCTTGATTTGTGAGGGTCTCGGGGTTTTTATAGTAGTGTAGGGTTGACATCCGTGCCTTGGTTAAGATGATGTTTCCTTGTAGGAGAGATCCTCTCTAAGTCGCGTATTTTGCGAAGTTCTTTCCTTATAGGACTCTCTTGATTAGGGTTGAGCATGGTGCACAAGATATTTCCTTATATGCTTATGCGTGTAGGCCAAGTAAGGCCATGTCAGACTTGTCAGAGGTTCTATTATTCCCTTCAGCTTGCCTGACGCGTTCTGTCAGCTATTTATGCCCGTCTAACTATCCAAGTCGTCACCTTTGGGTGTCGGTTGACCAACAAGGTGCTGTCGTCAGCTTTAGGATGAGACCGTCAATCTTATTTTGTCGTCGCTCGTGCTATGGTCGTGTTGGTGAGACTAACGACTTTGTTAGGGTCATCGCCTTCGCCTAACATGGACGAATTTACTAGCGCTACAAAACTTCTCTTATCAATGAGCACTTCCAGCCACGTGGGAGCCACGTGAGTACCGTGCGTCCCCCTCTATTGTGTTCGTCCGCCTGGGGTCTGTCCCTTTTGTTGGGTCCGTCCATATTGAGGTTCACCTAACTGAGGTTCGCTTCCTCTGAATCCATCTGCCCATGGAAATGTATTCGTCAGTCTTGTCATGTCGTCAGCTTTGTAGGTCTAAAAATATCCTTATCAGCAACATTGAACATGGTATTGAATAATTTGAATTAACATTTAATGCATGTTAAAATTGTGATTGTCACCAAGAGTCATGTACCTCAATCGGTCCATATTTTCTAATGTTTTTATGACATCTAGGATTCAAATTTCTCTTCTCAATTGTTACTATAGAATTAAAAAGAGTGCTATTAGTAGGATAAAATAACGGAAAGCATGGGTCCTAGATAAAAGAATTTCTGTTTAATATTTCATACAATTGAACAAAACTATTCCCATGCATGCATAAGACCATGAGTACGTCAATGAAAGAAAACTGAGCTAGAAACCAATTACAGCATGCAAAATTATCAACGACAAATATAGTAGTTATTGAAAAACGGGAGTCTTTTGGCTTAATATTGCTAAATTTGGAGTTTATTTGCATTATAGGCACTGTTTCAAGTTATTTAGGGAATTGAGGAAAGAGAGTGAATTTCGGCAACAGTGTTGCCGAAATTCAACAAAAGTATGAGAGAGAAAGAGAAAAAGTGGGAGAGAGAAAATTTTGAATTTCGGTAATCACATTACCGAAATTCCTGCTGCCCAAACCTGCTGACCGAAAACCAATTGTGGCAATGCCATTGCCGAAATAGGGGGGAAAAATTTTTGTGGCAATGCCATTGCCAAAAATGGGAGGAAAAAAATAATAAAATAATGGTTGCCGAAATCTGGAGAGGAATTAAAAAAAAAAAAATGCTACGTCCACAATATTTTTATAACATTTTCACAACAAATTATAAGTGATTAGTTATTATTAGTTCAAATTTGAATTTAACACTGAGATTACTTTTTTAATCCAACAATAACAACCTGCCACTTAAAATTTGTTGTAAAAATATAGTAAAAATTGTGTGCACATATCATTTAAAAAAAAAAAAAAGTGGAAAAATTTCCCCTCCTATTTTGGCAATGCCATCCCCACAAATCCATTCCACTTTTTTTTTTTTTTTTTTATAGAAATGATATGTGCACACAATTTTTACAATATTTTTACAACAAATTTTAAGTGACAGGTTGTTATTGTTTGATTAAAAAAGTAATCTCAGAGTTAAATTCAAATTTGAACTAATAATAATTAATCACCTATAATTTGTTGTGAAAATGTTGTAAAAATATTGTGGACGTAGCATTTTTTTTTAATTCCTCCCAAATTTCGGCAACCATTATTTTTTTTTTTTTCCTCCCATTTTTGGCAATGGCATTGCCACAATTTCTTTTTTCCTCTGTTTCGGTAATGGCATTGCCACAATTGGTTTTCGGTCAGCAGGTTTGGGCAGCAAGAATTTCGGTAATGTGATTACCGAAATTCAAAATTTTCTCTCTCTCACTTTTTCTCTTTCTCTCTCATACTTTTGTTGAATTTCGGCAACATCATTGCCGAAATTCACTCTCTTTTCTCAGTTCCCTAAATAACTTGGAACAGTACTTATAACGCAAATAAACTCCGAATTTAACAATATTTAGCTAAAAAACTCGAAAAACGGTGTCATCATTGGGAAAATTATCTTATCTTTGTGGAAACTTAATGCAGTCACCAACCTCAAACATAAGTCACATCCAATCACTCAATGCATTAAATAACATAAAAAGGAAAAATAAGGTTACATTTTTTCAAAAAAGGGCGACGAAGGCGACCCTTTAAACGTGTGCATCTGAGAGAGAATTTTGAGAACAACTACCACACGACTTGCTAACGATGGAGTCATGAATATATGTTATGGAATTCAAAGGATTCGATTAAGAGGTTACCGAACCTCCAAACTTTCTCTACCGATGTGTAAAGGATTTCAACTTTCTAGATAACACCCATCATTAATTTAATAAATTAAACTCACCTCATAACTCTTAAACTTTCTAGATAACTCAACTTTAAAAATTTTAAAAGGAAAAAAAAATTATGAAATCACTACTTTCAAATAGGTAAAAAGTTAAAATAAAAAGAAATTCTTATGAATTCAAAGAATAAAAAAATTGCTAAGTCAAATCCATGTCCAACCCATTTAGCAAATATAAAAACCATAAACAACTCAACTCATATATTTATCTTGCATATTAAAAATATACAACTCAAATTATGAAAAGAAAACCCCCAAATTAAGCCACACAGGTACTGTTGTTAACAAAAATACATCATTATGCCTCTGTTTGGATTGCACGTTTTGGCTGAAAGTCTGCGTTTGCGTTTGAAAAAGTGGGACCCACGGCTACAGTTAGTTGAAATGATTTTGCTGAAACTATTTGCTACAGTGGTATCCAAACTTAATTTGCTACCGTGTTTTCACTCTAAGCAGTCCCACTATACTATCCTGCGTCAAGGCTGAGAGTGAAAATTATTTCAAAATTATTTGTTACAGTGTTTTCAGTTTTTAGCAAAATAAGCAGTATATAGCAACAAAATTCAGCAACAAACTTGGTTATAGTCTAAAACTACAATTTTACTCAATATTTTTTTATTAGATGTGAATTTTGATAAATTAAGCATTAAATTACATTTTCTTCTTAAATACTGAGGCTGAGCTAAGGGGTCAAGGGCCATGACCCCCCTAGCTTTTTGAAATTTTCCCCTAGAGTAGGTGAAAATACCTATAACTTAGATGAAAATTTGCATAGTTCCCCCCCCCATCCCTCCTGAAATTTCAAATTTTGCCACTTAAAGTGTAAAATTTAGATCATAAAATTAATTTGGCTGCTTTAAGTAGTCCAGAAAACCAAAGAACTAAATTAATACAAAAAATAAATATTAAACTGGTACAAATAAATATTATCCATCTAATGGCCCATTCACTCTGGCAGTCCAAATACTAACAAAACCTAAATTTTCTTTTAATATATCCCAAATCACTCAGAGGAGAACAACAACAAATTAAAAAAAAAAAAAAAAAAACCAAAACAAATCTTTCTAGTTTTTATGTGTTTGCTGTGCGCTTGGAGAAAATACATGGTGTTTTTGATGCATTTATCTTCCCTCTCACATGAGAGCGGACCCCACCCTTGTGGGGTCCACCCTCATATGAGAAGGAGGATGTATGTACCGAAAACACCATATATCACCTCGTGCGCTTGCCCCTTGTGCTGCCAGTCACCTTACCGTGAGTCCGTGGTCTTCAAGGCTCTGGCTCCAGTCCAAGCCGGTGACCATCATTAGTGGTACATATCTCTCGCTCTCTTCGTCTCTCACTCTCTCCCTCTTGCTCTATTTGGTGTTTATTGCTATAGCAACACTAACCTTTGTGATATTGTGTGCTGTACAGTTGTAAAGCACTAACCTTTAATTTTGTTGAGTTTCAAAATTGTGTGGCTGTTAACTTCTGTTTTTTTTTTAATGAATGGAGTGTGGCTGTAAAATTATAGTGTAGTTTAAAATGAATGTTATATAATATAGCAGCTACATTTCATATTTATATAATTTATTTTTTCTTTTTAACCAGGCTATATAACTGTAATTAGTTTATAAAATTTAAAAATTAGAATTGAAAACGTAAGTATTTTATGGAGAACCCATCCATAATTGATGAATATTTTGAGAGAAAAAACATCATAATTTAGAAGCTATTATTCAAACATTATATGTTAAATCCCTTAGAAACACTTGAAAATGTTTACCTAAGCAAATAGATATTGCTTCTTTAGAACATGATCTAGCAAATAAATGTTGACTTACAGTTAATTTATGAAATAAATTTTTTTTTTAGTCATAATAGTCACCCCCTAGAAAATGTTTCTGGCTTCGCCACTGCTTAAATATTTGGCAAAAATGCAAAACTGGCCCTCTAACTTTTAGCTTTTGTCATTTCAGTCCCTTAACTTTGAGTTTTGTTATTTCAGTCCTCTAAGTTTTAAATTTTGTCAATATAGTATTCTGTTAGGAATCAGTTACTCCTCCCGTTAAGTTTGGCCTTTTTTTTTTTCTTTTTCTTTTTTTAATAATTTTCGTAATTAGAAGAAAATGAAAAAAAAAAACTGTAAAAAAAAAAAAAAAAAATGTAAGGGGAACGACGTTGTTCCTCTTCCCCTGAAATCAAAACCGAAAAACGGAAAAATCTCAAGATCAGTCTCTCTCTCTCTCAAATCCACCATCATATATGCATTATGCTTTAAAGCAGACAACCACCAAACATGGAGCTCTCTCTCTAAAACCAGAAGAGAAAGTCTCTGTTCTTCTTTGTTGCTTCTATCAGGTAAGCTTTTTCTCCAACTCCAACTCCAACTCCGACTCCAACCGCCTGTACCACTCTCGGACCGTACAGGAGCACAAGGAGATCGTGAACCAGAATTCGCTGTACCTCACTCGCCTCCGCGAGGCAACCGGAGAAGTGGAGGCTCTCCGCCAGGAGAACAGCCACCTCCACGTCGTCAACCGCGAGCTCAACAAGCAACTCAGCCTCCTCATCCACGCTTTGCTACGCTCCTCCGCCACCTCCAACGACTTCACCACTGCTGCTTCTGCTCTCGACGCCGCGTTTCGAAGGTTGAGAATCAGAGGAGTTAGAGGAGGAATGAACGAAGGAAGTGATCATGATCACGATCAGATCCCCTGGGATGATGTGTCGATGGTGCCAAATCTGATTGAGAGTCCGACGAGCGTGATCGAGAGCGGAAGGCTCCAGAACGCTGACGTGGAGCCTTCCGTTGAGGATGACTATCGGATTTGATGATCTTGAGAAAAATGAACGTTTATCTAGCTGAGGATGAAGACTGAAGGGGGGGGCCTTCCATGTTTTCTTTCTTTCTTTCTTTTTTTTCTTTTTTTTTCAGCTTTTTTTATTTTCTTTTAATTACAAAAATTATTTTCAAAAAAAAATGGTCAAACTTAACGGCAGCAATAACTGAGACCTAACAGAATACTACATTGACAAAAATTGAAAGTTAGAGGACTGAAATGACAAAAGCTAAAAGTTAGAAGGTCAGTTTTGCATTTTTGCCTAAATATTTCATACTTGTAAAATTTGCAAAATATGAAAGATCAATAATTATGTCATCAATCAAACATTTAAATTTCAAGTTTTTGTAATATAAAATTATGTATAAAAAATAAGTTTATAGAGTGAATATTAAATAATATCCGACTGACACAAAATTTAACATATATACGTGTTAAGAAGATAAAGAATATGCAATTCAACAATTAGATTTTTAAAATGTGTAGTAATGTTAATTTTTTGAGTGAGTATTGTAGTTTTAAGCTAAAACCAAGTTTGTAGTCAAACTTTGTCCAAATATTTTGCCCCAAAGTTTTGTTTGGTCAATGAGAAAATAAAATGAAAGGGGAAATATATTTTCCTTTTAAGTTTTAAGATGTAACGAGAAGGAACTTGAAATTTCTCTTCTTTTTTTTTTTTTCTTAAGGTGTTCTGTGGGGAAAATATTCTCATTGGATGTTAATTTGCTTTTGTTTGGGAGGGCCAACAGAAGAGAGGGGAGGATGGATTTTTTGGTTAACGCGTTTGCTGTCCCTATCCTCCTATTTAATATTCGTTGCTTTCGGGAAGAAATAAGACGACCAAAAACAAAATCTTTGCATACCCTATTGGGTTGTAGCTCTTCAACTTAAGTTTTTAACTTCTTTACATGCATTGCATCAAGACAATGTGAATATTCACAAACAAATTTAGCAAAACTTAGATAACGGTAAGATTTTTTAAAGGATTAGAATTCACATAAAGGTCCTTTCTACGTTCTAAGAATGTTCAACTACACAAACGATTACATATATTATTTTAATAAAAAATTTTATAATTTGAATGGAAGAATTTGAATTTTAGATGTCTCCAAAAAAAATATTAGGAAGTACTAATCAATTGAGTTACAAAATTCTTAGCAGCGGTTATATTGTTTAAGTAACAAAAACATATATTTTTAAATATTTTAACTCTTTAAGAATGGTAGGATCAAATCTAAAGAAAATCGCATATGGTTGTTTTTGTTATCTAATCTGTATCCCATGTCCTCAAAATGTAAAGATAGGTGGATGAAATTTTGGTCCACTTTGTGTATGCGTATCAAAAATATCATGCCACTGTCCTACTAAAGAAGATGGTATCAATAATTCAATATTACTTCTCACTGTTCTCAGTGAATCTTACCAAAACAAAATTGTGTTATTGGATTACAGACTCTTTTACTTTACCTAAGGAGGTTAGGGGCTGTTTGGTTTTTGGTGTTTCCATCACTCATCACTCTGTTTCCATCACTCATTACTAAAAAATTGTGGGACCCACGGAGAGAAGCTTGTTTAGATTTGTTTTCAAGTTTTATTTCCATCACTCAAATATTTGATTTTTGAGTGATGAGTTATGGAAATTAAAAACACATTTTAGGTGTTTTCAAGTTATGAAAATAGAGTTATGATGACATTTTAGTAATTTCCTAAGGAACACATGGGCCCACAGTAGAGAGTTGTCCAATCCACCTCAGAACTTTTGCTCTCTCCAACACTCCACCCAACGGCTACTACTCACGTGCCTCTCCCCTTCACACGAAAGCCATTGAAGAGCAAATCCTTCAATACATTTCTTTAGAGCAACATCACCCACACCAAACCCTTCACGGCCTTACTTCTTCTTCTCCAATCTCAAACCCCATTCACGGCCTTACTTCTCATATCTGTCCTTCACCCTTCCCACGGTGACCCATCCGACGAAGAAGATCTCAAACGCCACTCAACCTCAGGCACTGTGAACTCCGGCAACGACGGGATCGACGAGTTTAAGTCTTCACGAAAGTTATTGGTGGGTCAGTTCGGCTTGGAGGATGGAGGAAGCACGGATCGGTCTGGTGTGGGTTGGATTTCAGTGAGGAGGAGGGAGGAAGAAAGCGGTCAGACTGTGTGGGTCCCAATTTTTTTAGCTTTTTAGGATGAAAACATAACTGGGTTTTGGGTGCCAAATGGGCTAAGTGATATATTTCGTCATTATTGGGTGATAGAAAATAAGTTATGGAGAGATGAGTGATGGGTGATGAAAACTGAGTGACAAGTGACCATTTTTTTTACCCAAACAACCCCTTAGTCTTTTAGGAGCTAGAGTTGCTGATTCGAACAATAAAATAATGCGAGTCTGTTAACACGCATTACTTTATTGTTCGAATTAACAACTCTAATTATAGTATATATGAATTTTTTTTTTTTAATAAAAAGTATGTATAAAGTTTATAAATAATCATATTTTGGTATTAAAATTATTTTTATGGTATAAAATATAAACACTCATCATTGCGGACTTAGAAGAAAGGTAAGTTCTCTGAGAGAGAGAGAGAGAGAGAGAGAGAGAGAGCGCGAGATATAAAAGGAATGAGAAAATTCAGTAAATACATCACGCCCTCTCACAGAAGCGTGGGCCCGTGGGCCTCACGCTTGCGGGACCCACCTTTGTGAGAGAGAGGAGATAATGTGATATATCCCTGATGGTACATAAGGTCGTGAGAATAAAGAAAGGGGAGAGAGAGACGCTGGCGGCTCAATAAGGAGAGAGGAACAATTTTTTTTATAGGTTGGTGGGCTAGGGTTTTATGAACAAAGCCCATTCTATTCCTTGTCTATTCGGCCCATAAACTAATTACATCCATTTAAATTTCTTGGTCTCAAGTTATAGACGATGGGTTGCCTAAGATAACATTCCCTTATCAATTTTTGTCTCAATATGCGCTCATGTTTCCTAAAGTTTTTGTAAAATTTTAATTTTCCTTCTTATGTTACATACAACAAATAAATATTAAATATTACATTAAAAGTGTGAGATGTTACACAGAGTATTTGGTGATTTTTTTTTTTTTTTTTTTTTTATATGAAGTATTAGGTGCATTAAAGTTTTGGGATGCTTCATTTTCAAAAAAAAAAAAAAAAATTTATGGGATACACCGTTTGGCGTATACTTTGCCACAATTGTTTTTGGGTATTATTTGGCGATTAGAGTATTTTAAGTGGAGGATTCAGGTGTAAGTGATATAATCTATTTACTAATACTTGACACCCAAACCAGTTGTGGCAAAGTATGTGATAAAAGGGCATGTCCGAGAAAAACTCCATTAATAGAGTAACTAAATAAACTTTGTGTTCCTATAATTCAATTAGAATAATTATGAAGTCACTAAATTTCATATAAAATCTCACACCCTAACTACACTTCCTTTCTCTTTTAATGTGATGGTGGACCAAAATAAAATGTTATATTAGTAGGGTGAGTTTTGAGCCTGTCTACGAACGCGTAAATATTCCATGAACTTTATGGGGAAACTCTTATCTAGTATTATTAAGAGTAATTATTCAATAAGCTGGGAGCATAAAAAATGAGGTTTCCCTACTCTCTTATAATAATGAGTCTCATTAATTAAATTTAGGATGTAAACCATTATTCATTCAAAAAATCTAGTACCACGACCTTATATATCATAACTTTGCCACAACTTTGATGTGACAAAATGTGACTAGTGGAGGAAAAAATTGTAAGTCTATATGAAAGTGACAAACATTCAATCATAGGCTACCATATAAGATAATTGTGCAAGAAGTTGTAGTAAGAGCACTCATAATAGACTCAATACACCAAATGCTTAGCCAAAAAAAAAAAAAAAAAAACCCTTGCATTAGTCTCAATAAACCCTCCACCAAACTAATTTATGTAGTCTCAATACAAATATTGAGCCACTATTCACCTACAAAAATTTTAATATTAATTTCTCTCTCCCATTGCCACTCTCTTTCTTTCATTCTTGTAGAGCTCTCTCCTCACAAATTTATGGGGAGAAAAAAAATACTAATTAAATAAAATCATAATAAAGTATTGAGAATTGTCTATGAATCCTTAGTTAAAGTAATAAAAGTGTGATTTTTTGACCAAATTTGACTGAAATTACCATGAGAGGCTAATGTGAATGTTTTAATTGTTATGATAATAAAATTTTACTTATTAGTACGAGAGAATGAAGTACACATTTATTGTATTTTGGGAGTATATAATAATTATATTACTACTAATAAATACTCGATATATTTATCAAAATTAAATTAAAGGTTTTACTAACGAATGCCCTTAAGGTATGTGTTAGTAAACTTTTTAAAAATTTTTTTTTACGGAAAAACAAAAAAGTGATAAATTTTTTAATAGCTTTTTCAAATTTTCATAAAAAGTTTTAAAAATATATAATTAATGTATGCGTTGCTATGTACATATATTAACTCGATTAAATACATAATAGGATAGTTTGGTAACAAATTAATGCATTGATTGGGTAGTGCACCGGCCAAAGACCCACTAAAGGCGAAGATGTACATAGTCAGTGTCAAGTAGGATTCACATCTAGATTCTAGACTGACCCAAACTCAATTCAACGAAGTGGGGTTCAACCCATCTGAAAGAGAGGAAGCATGTTATGAAAAAACCTTGTATTTTCTCCAATTGAACACAGGGGCCTCACTCACAGTCATGCTCTATAATTCTTTACTCTCTAGAGCCTATACGTGCAGGGCCGCTTTCTTCAGTTGGTCTCATGGGAAATCAAAGCAAAGCCGCCTCTTGAACTTGAAGTGACAAGACAAACCAAACCCAAGATTTTGTCTTATGTCTTTTGTCTTTTGTCTTTTACGAGAGAGTTAGTTATTAATTATTGGGTTGTGTTAACGGGCACCTTACGGTGCCTGTAAATACCCAGCTTTTTTGCAGTCTTTTACACAACTTTATGTGTCTTTTTATCAGATGTGGGTCAGCTTTATAGGAAAAAAGGAACATGAACAAAGAGACCAAAATACCCTTTTTCACGTCTCTCACTAACTCAAGCCTAGTCAAGCGTCTCACACAGGATAATTTGTAAACTCATGCCTCATGCGTCTTTCACAGGAAAACAACACCAAACATCTTACAGAAAAGAAAAAACTTAAATCACAATCCTCTCACAGGAAAAAAACCAACATAAAAATATATATAAAAAAAAAAAACTAAAATCATAATCATCAGGAAACAACAAAGTATCAGTAGATCCAAAAAATAAAAAACCCATCTCACAAGAAACAATTAACATCAATACATCCGAAAAAAAAAACCATCTCACAGAAAAACAACATCAGTACATCCAAAAAAAAAAACCCATAAGAACATATGGGAGAACATAAAAATTTTTTGAGGGAGACGAACTGGGTTGATGGAGGGGAAATCAAGGAGGAGACGAACTGAGTTAGAAAAGAAAGCTGTGAAAAAAAAAAATAGAAGCCAAGGAGGTTGAGCCAAGAGTTTCATATGGGAGAACAAAAAATTTTAAAAGATGAGAAAGGAGAAGCCAAAAGGAAGAAGCAGAAAGGATGGGAAAAGATAAGTGTAACGGTGATGGAATACGTGTGGTTGAGAAAAAAAGGAGAAGTAAAAATAAATAAATTAAAGTAAAAGGTGATTTGATGGGATACGTGTCTATCAATCATGGAAGGAATTTTACAAAATAAAAATTACAAATAGTATTACAATGCAACAAATTATCACAAAATTTTGACAACAGTTGAGTTGTCAAATCTTTTATACAATATTTTAAATTAGTATGCATGTTAAGATCATATAGAATATGTAATCCAACGGTTGGATTTTCAAAATATGAATTCAGTAATAAGTAACATTTTTTAGAGTTACATCAAGTGTAACTTGAACCCAACCCTATATTTCTTAATTCGATGTGAATTTTGACAAATCTACCGTTAGATTACATTATTTTCGTATATTTTTCATGCTTACAAAATTTCAAGGTGATCAAAGATTAAGAGAGAGATGAGAAGAGGGGATGGGGATGGGGATGGGGATGGGAGAGGGTAGGCATTAAATCCTCTGTTCTTGGTCAAATCAACAATGTACGCAAGTGGCCAGCTAGGAAACGTCCTAGCAAGCCGACCACAAAATTATTGAATATATATACACTGAGATATATATCGTAGGTTTCTCCAAAAATATATATATATATATATATATCTCGTAGGAAATCAATTGCGTTGAATTTATATATAATTTTTTTGATTTTGTCTACCATAAATTTAATAAATGAAACACAATTACAATGACCAATAAGTTAAATAACAACAAAAATAGTGTTAAAGACACACAACAAAAAATTCGAGTGGAGTTAAATTTTTATTAAATTAATGCTATGGACACAATAAAATTTAAAATATTAAAAAAATTATTTTTAATAAAGTAATACTATACACACAACAAAAAGGCTTATTTGTTATAATTTCCTTTTTTATAATTTATTTTTAAAAAGGCTTATTTGCTGATTTGCTGCTATTTTAAAAAAGTGTTTTTTTTTTTAGATGTAAATGTGTCAGTAGTTTATGTAGCCATATGGCGCAATGAGTTGCGGTCAACAAAAAGTCAAACGTTTCGACTATTAGTTATTACTAGTCGCTAACCCGTGCAATGCACGGGAAAATTTTGAATGTATTGTTTTACTAATTTCTTCCCAAAGCAATTATTGAAATAAAGTTGCAGCATTTTCACAGTGATCAAACATCTTCTTTTCTATTTCAGCACTTTTGTTGTATCCAAATAGAGAATAACACTAAAAAAATAATTAAATCCATCCTAGAGCCTATAATTCTCAAAGTTAAAAGAGAGTCCTAAATTTCGTTTAATTCCATTAACTGCTTAAGTCAATAAGCACATTGGTATGAATAAAAAAATGAATGGCGTCCGTGGTAAATAACATCCGATTGGCATGAAAATTGGCATGCATGTTAAGACCATATAGAACATATAATCCAACGGTTGGATTTTTAAAATATGAATTCAGTAATAAGTTATTAGGTAGTGTAACATTTTTTAGAGTTACGTCAGGTGTAACTCAAACCCAACCCTATATTTCTTAATTTGGTAAATTACATAATATTGAAAATGATAATATGAATATTCACTAGCATAATATTGTCAAAATGGAAATGTAAAACCAAAAAAAAAAAAAAAAAACAAGAGAAGCATCAAAATTAACAAAGGCATTATATTGTCAAAATTAATATTGTCCAATGACATAATATTGTCAAAATTAACAAACACAATATTGTCATAATTTTTTTCTTTTACAAGCTCAAGAGTTTATGTCTAACATTTCAAATAAAATATTGGATTCAATCCAATTTCACTTGAAGTACATTTTTTTCTTTTTTGGGCACCATTTGAGGAAGTATAGTTATCTTTCTCCGGACATGTTGAGATGTTATGGCCAACATGCTTGCAAAGGCCACAAGACTTCTTTTTCTTTCCTAATTCTCTTCCACCTTTCATTCGTTTTTACTTCGGACGACCTTTTGTCTTTGAGAGCGGAGGACAATTAATGAAGCAATCTCCATCAATCATATCATCAACATTAGCATCAACCATATTTTCTTTGTCCACTAAATTTTCATCATCCACCACTAGCAATTCCTTTTCACTTAATGATACTTCACGACACCAACGTGGTGGTAAATACAAGGATGAAATTTGGTAACAATCTTTATGAAGGAATATACTAAGTACATGACGACAAAGTATACCCCAAAATTCAAAATTCTTGCAACTACAATATGTCATCTTACCATCCCATAATACTTTATGCCTTTGACTAGTTTTATCTTTATAATATTGTAACACAAATTCAATACCATTTTCTTGAAGCACCGAATATTGTGTTGCTCTCCCAAATTCCTCTTGAAAAATCTTGAAAGCATAGGGCGTCAAAACACTATGTGCTTGGTCTTCTAACGGTGACAATGATCTTAAAGAAGAACCTCTATATGTCTCCAACATCGTATCATGTGATTGTGTTTGCTCAATATCTTCAATGGCAAGATCAACCTAAAATTACAAATAGTAAAATAAATTAAAAACTTTTGTATGACACATGAAGACTACAAATATTAACAAAAAAAAAAAAAAATTATACAACAAAAGAAATCAATGGTAAATAATGACTTACTTGTTTGATGAGTTGGATCAAGTTTGTGTGAGAACTAACAAACCGTTTAATAAATGCATTTATACTTTCCGATCTTCCGGTTGTTGTCATTCCACTTTAAAAATGCCCACGAAGGTAACATCGTACCCAAAAGTGCTTGATTTGATATAAACCAATTACATGTTTGTTAGAGAGCATGTCATATTTTGTCATAACTTGAAGTCACTGATTGTCAAACTCTTCACATGACTCTAACTTGTATAACTTATAGAAGTCCATGCACCAATTTGAATATTGATTACAAAGAATTAATGTAAACCAACCGCTAAATTTAGCGGTAATATGCCATATACAAAAGGCATGCTTTGTAGCCGACAATTATTTTGATATTGCCTCTGTAATCCATTAGTGCTACAATATACATATATCAAAAATAAAAATTAACAACATATTAATTTTAACCTATTTTTTAAAAATAACAATGAATCAAATAAAATACAATAGTGGTACCTTGTTTAATTATTCCTCAATCTTTTATTAACATTTCTTCAACTCTTCTTCTCTTTGATATTGGTAAAGGGAGAAGAAATTTAGTTTGATATTGGTAAAGTGAAATAAAGTGAATGGTAAAATATTGGTAAAATAAGATTTGGTGGGAAATAAAATGTGAAAGGGAAGGAAATGGGTTAAGAGGACAATTTTGTCCAAGGAAAAAAGAGTCCTCAGCTAGTGCCAACCGTGTCCCATATTGAGATGGACAAATTTGTCCAATTTTTCCTTACAAGTCATGTCATACTTTTTCTTTAATTTACTCAAATTTTTTATTTGTGTGGGACCCATTTTGGAGAACCTTAACAAGCACCCTCCGGTGCTTGTTAACATTCTCCTTATTTATTTATTATATGGCTGTAACCACATCAAACTATGAACTCCGAACCAGTCTCCGTACGTACGTTCGAATTAAAATATAGCCACTAGTCTACTTTTCCGATCACTTTCACCGTCCAAAGTTTTTTTCTCTAGGAACTGGTGAAGAAAAGAAGGGCCATTCCTTTGGAAAATTATATCTTACGTGGAAAGTGTTTCCTTTCAAAATAATTTTAAAGAAAAATCTTTTAAGTTCTTCTTATATTATTTTGATTGGAGATGAATTTTAAAAATTTAATTACTAGATTATAAATTTTATTATATATTTCATATTTTAAAAATTTTAAAAAGAAAAAAAATTACTAACTATCTCATCCATCAAAATTTAAATTACAAATTTTTATGATATAAATTCATGCATAAAAAATAAATTTTATTGATCGAATAATAAAATTTATTTTTCTCTCTAAATTAGTTTTAACACTAAACCTAGGTAATTCCTTTGAAAAAAAATAAATCAAAATTAATATTTTTAACAATCAACGTTACATAAGTAATTTTTTATTTAATTATTAAATAATCAGTTATCATAAATTAAATGATTTTTTGGGTTTCAACCTTTTTAATCTTAATTTATCTTTGTGTTAAACTCTTAAATAATTAATAACATGGAAAAATTATTATGTACTCTCGGAGTACCATAAATATGTACTCCCTCCTTTTATATGAATGATGTGTCTTACTAATTAAATTCATAGTAGGACCCACCATTTATGTAAGAAGAGAGAGTACGCATTTATGGTACTCCGAGAGTACCTAATAATTTTCCAATTACATGATACTTTTTTGAGAAAATATTGTGTGGCACCAAATAGACCATTAAAATTACTTATCAAAAAAAAAAAAAAGACCATTAAGTAATTAGCGTTATTCATTCAAATTTTTTTTTTTTTGCAATTTTCCATAGCAAACTGCTATCTTGTGTCCTTGCGTCAAGTATATCTCACTCACCATAACAAATCCTTAAAAATAAAAATAAACACATCGACAAATGGAAAGCCACCGTGCTTGCTTAAATCGTTGTACAATTAAACAAGAAAGTTAGAAATACCGTACAAATTTCTTAGAGCATTGTACGTGCTAGCTAGAATAGAGTTAAACCCTGAAATCACGCTAATAGTGAGTCAGTGATGGTAAATTATAAAGGGTCCAGCTAAGAGCACACATTAAATTATCTATTTTTAGAAATATTTTCTCGAAAATTTAAAAAATTGTCAATACTTTTTCAATTCTCGAAAAAAAATTTAAAAAAATAATTAATTATTGTGTACCCTTAAAGCACACGTTAGCAAAACCCAATCATAAAATGTGAAGATGTGACGGGTGTCACAAATCTTTAAATTTTGTCGTTTATTTTAGTATAATAGTAATTTATCTTTTCTATTATATACAATTATTTTTATAAAACATTTACACTAGATTATCTACTATGTTTCTCTCTATAAAAAAAAAAGATTATATGTTATGCACTCTATTATTATTATTGTTCCTATTATTGTTATTATTATTATTATTATTATTATTATTATTATTATCTTTATTTTCTCTTATTCTCTCTCATTTTTTCTTTCTTCATTCTCTTATTACTTCTCTCTTATCTTAAGGCTTCGTTTGGGATGAGGGAATGGAATGGAAAAGAATAAAAAAAAATCATTTTAGAATATTCTTCTCTTCTCTTATTTGGGAGTTTTAATGGAGGGAATGGAAAACGTATTCCCTTGTTTGAGAGTTTAAGTGGGAGAGAATGGAATGGGTAGGAAGAAACACTCATTCTTCTCTATTTCCTTAAAACCTCAAATTTTCATTCTCCCGAAATTTGGAGGAATGAGAGGGAATGAAATTAGATTTAATGATTTTTTTACTAAAACTCTCAAAATACCCCTGTATATTCAACTCTTTATTTTAAAATAGGGGTCTAATAATAATATTGTCATATAATGATTTCATTCTATTCCCTCCATGTTACTCCCAAATAAAATTACTTACATTTCATTAATTTTCATTCATTTACATTCCTTTATTTTAAAACATCCAATCAAGGTTACTTAATTACATTCAATTCTATTCTTTTCCATTCATTTCCCTTACTTAAATACATTCCATTCTTTTCCTTTTCCTTAGGGTCCGTTTGGTTGGAGGAGTGGAAAAGTGGGAGGATGAAAAATTAGTGGGAGGATGGAAAAGTGGGAGGATAGAAAAGATTCGGTTTTCCCTCATGTGTGTTTGGTTGGAGTGGTGGAAAAGTGAGAGAGCGGAAAACTTTTTTGTTTGGTTGGAGGAAAAAATGGGAGGATGGAAAATGTAGTTTATATAAATTGACTATTATGTTCTTATTATATAATAGTGGGAAAGTGAGAGGGGTAAGTAAGTGTAATAAAGTGGGGGTATTTGTGTAAAATGCATTTCTCATCACTTTTCCCTCTTCATTTTCCTCTCAATTTGGGAGGATAAAAAAAGTGGGCACAGGAAGGAAAACTTTATCCCCTATTTTTTGTTTCTCCTATTTTATTTCCTCAACCAAACAGTGGAAAACAGCATTTCCACCCTATTTTCCTCTCACTATTTTCCATCCTCCCTATTTTCACCCCAACCAAACACACCCTTATGATCATTCCATTCCATTCCATTCCCTTCCCTTATGAACTCCCAAACGGAACCTAAATGTCTCTCTCCTCTCTTTCATCTCCAATGTTGTCCTCCCTTTCTCTCAATTTGACTCACCATTATCCTCAACCCCTTTCTGTATCTGACCTAGCCAAGACCCAACTTTTCTCTCTTTCGATTTGAATGGCAACAACAAGGAATCACAAGTTTTTTTTTGGGTTTATTGCTTTTATCACTTGATCTCAACCATGACCCAAACATGGATTTTTTGGGTTGAGGTGAAATGAGTTTCCTAGGTTGAGGTGAAATGCTAATGTGATTTTCAGTTGAATTTAGTTTGCATAATCTGTTGGTTTTAGATAGATTTTGGTTTTATTTTCTATTGATTTTGGGTCAATTTTGTGTTCATATTATAAGGTATTGTAATTAGTTGTGGTGGTGTTGGTGGGTGATGATAGGTTGTGGTAGTGGTTGGATAGTGGTGGGTGGTTGATCAATTATGTCTAGTTTAAAAAGAGAGAGAGAGAGAGAGAGAGAGAGAGAGAGAGAGAGAGAGAGAGAGAGATATGAAATAATGAAATACCCAACTACAGTAACTGTATACATTTACACAGTTACTATAGCAACTGTGTATACACAATTGCTAACCGTGTATACACAATTACTATAGTAATCATGTAAATTTACACAATTTTAGACTAGCTGGTGTGGGAAAATTTTGGGGATAAATGTGCAAAATTAGACACTTTTTTTCTATTTTATATTTGTTAATGTAAATGCTCTTAAATAATTAGAAATGATGAAAGGCTCTCAAAACTATATTTAGGGAAAATGTTTTGGAATGATTCTCATTTCCCAAATGATATTGGTTCCTCTTTTCATACTTTAAACAAAAAAAAAAAAAAAAAATATAAAAAATTATATTATGATTCTAATGTGACACATGTATTAAGTGTAAACTTAACTATGTGTTTATAAGATCCTGGTCACCCTCCCCTTGCAAATTGGATTTCAGGGGTGAATTCTATCCATGAGTTTCTAACATTTGGTATCAGAGCCAACCACTGTGTCGAGTAATTGGACGTAGCTTATTGAGAATGGGATCAAATGAGTTGCGGTTTTTATGGTTGAATTTCGAAGGGGGCGACTTAGAGGCTAGATTAAAATATTTAATAGATAAGTGGAGCCGCCAAAAAAGAGAAAATCACAAGATATTTCATGCTACAAGGAAATGTCGTATAAGGCGGTTTCATGTAATACCTTCTCCGCATGAGAAAAAATAAGAGAAGGATAAGATAGCTGTATTGCAATGTTTTTCAGAATTGTTGAATTGTTATGTTTTTTTTTTATTTTTTATTTTTTTTTATTGATTCTTATCTAGGTTTATAACTAATATTACTTTATTTTCTATTATTTATAACTCATCATCTCAATGGTTTTAAAAATTTTATAAAAAAGTTGTGACTCTAAACTTATTGTTCCTATAACTTTTATGCATTAATATGGCCCATTATATTAGCATCTTTCCCAATTTGAACTTGAAATGAAGAACGTGCATTTGGGATGAAGATTTAATAGAATATATATATTTTTTTTTTTGCCTTTAGAAAATTAAAAAGGAATTCAAAACAAACAAAATCAGAGCTTAACTATCATTTTCACATGGACTTACCATTTTTTTTTATCAATCACACTCTATCACGTCATAGTTGTGGCAGGAAGTTGGGAAGATACTTTGTGGTCCTAAACTTTTCCATTTTGTTTGTAAACAACATTTTAAAATATTACTTTTTCAAGTAAAAGTATACATTATACTTTAGTTCACTTTCCAAAAAAAAAAAAAAAGCAAAAAATTAAATATTATTATATGTTTATTAGAGTTTGAAAAGGTTTTTGTAAAAAAAATATAAACATGAAAATGTGCTGAAAAGTGAAAACTATGCCATTAATTATTAAATATGGGATGTTTGGATGATCCATGCAACATTTTCTCAATTTTTAAATGAATCAATTTTTAATTTTCTCAGAAAACCAAATAGAGAGTGTTAGTGTCCCTAATAACAATCACATAATAAATTTAAATCAAATAGAGAGTGAAGCCATTTCATGGATATGAAAGAATGTTGGTTGTGACATAGAATTGAAATTGTCATTGTATTGAAGAATGCTTACGTTTAACTTTACAAAAATTTAATTGTTGGTTCCCAGTTTAAAATATTATAATAATTTAACGATTCACAATAATGTAACAAACTCACAACTAATCTTATTATTTTTTACTCTTTTTTCTACGGGATTTTACTTATTATTTTAATCATTGTTATTGAAAAAATAAATTTGATGTCTAAATGGTTAATAATATTAATACTAAGGGATATAGATTTGACTAGAATATAGCTTAGTTGAGGCATGCATTCACACCATTGTCGGCAGAATATTCAACGTACATTTCAATTGATGCTATGAGCTCATTATCACGGTGAGAGGGTTGAGAGATGGCAATTTATCCCCTAGGCCAGTAGGCCCCTCTCCCACTCCCAAGTCCTAAGTTCGAACTTATTTTTGGGAGATATATTTCTATTATGTATTTCTAGCTATAAACGGAAAATTATTGTGTACTCCCGAAATATCATAAATGCGTATTCCTTCCTCTCACATAAATGGTGGGTCCTAACATGAATTTAATTAGTGGGACCCACCATTCATGTGAGAGGAGAGACTATACATTTATGGTACTCCGAGAATACCTAATAATTTTCCAGCTATAAACTTCTTTTATTTCATAATTATAATAAATACACTATTATCTCTTTTATATGTCAAAATTCATTTAAAAATATAAAGACATATTTTTCCTATTTTATTAATGTCTTTTATGGCTCAACATTTAAGACAATAGACGTAGAAGGAATTTAAAAAATAAATAAATAAAGAAGAAGAGGAAAATAAAGAAAGTTAGGGGGAAGAAAAAGAGAAGGAACATTATTGTCACATTTAAAAAGTGAAAAAAAAAAATTTTTGATAGGGCCTTTTTCTATATGTAAAAATTTATTTTCCAAGTAAAAATTTGGGGGATAATTACAAAACAATATAAATTTACGTAAGTTATACTTTATGTCAATCTAATTATTAAATATCCCTTTTTCAAGACGAATATTATAACTTTGTAATTTTTCTAATATTTATATCACTTGTGAATAATGACTTCTTATATTTTATATTGGTCTCAAGTATGTTTTGTATGTGTGTGTGTGCGAGAAAACTTGAGTATGCGTACGTAAATTTTATCTCCACAGGCATCAAATCCTAACTCCGTCTGACCCACATATATAAGCAAAAATTCCTCAATTTTTGGTTTTTGTTTATTTTTATATTTTACAGTCTGGAAAAACAAAATTTAGGAAAGTGATTAGAAAATAAACAAATCAAATTCAACTAGGAGAAGTTTCTGGATCCATTCGTGCCTTGGGTTTCTATTCTTGCTCCAACAACATAAGCGAAACTTCGCATAATAAACCATGCCAACCTAACACCTAAATTTTGCCAACATGCACATCCCAAATTAGGAGGGAGACAGAAGAGGAAAAGAAGATTATAATTCCCAAACTCAGGCATGCTTAAAAATAAAATTTATCCCAAATGTTAATTTGAAGCCTGGTCCATGAAAAGTAAAAGCAAGAACAAATTTTATTGCCACTGTAAATAGTACAGTAACACATGCGAGTGCGACTGCCAGAAGATTACACAAAACAAATATACCCCAAGTATTGATAAGTACCCCTTATAAACAAATTAGCAACTAAGCCAATCTAAATGCTTACAACAACATGTACAAACTACTGGACAACCATATAGAAAATAAACTTCAGTGGGTCACAGCCCTGCTTAACCAGCTAAAACATGAGTTAATGCAGGAACAGACCCCAATTCATTCAGTCAAGACTCATGAGTCATGAGTCCTGACCTTCCTTTGATTACCATCTAGATACCTATTAATTGACACATTAGAAAGTAGAAACTTAAATCTTAATATAAATTTACAGAATTTTCTTGCTTTCTAGACACTGCCTTCTCCATTATAAACTAAAAAGCATGGTGAAAGCCAGAAAAAGCTTGAAACAAGCTCAATTCAGAGAATTGAGACGGCATAGAAAGTAGAAACAACAAGTTACTGATTGTTTGCCTCGGAGTTGTATGCACTTGATAGTGGGGTTGACTTTGAAGAGGTGGAGCTTTCGCTACCGCCGCCTTTTCCACCGATTTTCACCAGTTTTGAGGCTGTGGAGACTACTTTCTTGACAAAGCTCTCAAAAATCTGAGCTTTGATATGGCCTCTCTTTGGGGGAAGCCTGGAGTTTTCCTTTTGGGGTGTGGAGGAGGAAGGGGTTTCCATAGGTGTGAAAAAAGCAGAGACAGGGCAGAGTACGTAAAAGAAGGGCTCTGTCTCTAAGGAGAAAAAAATAAAAGGAAATAGACAGAGTATGGATCACAGAATAAAGAAAAAGTAGGTTTTTTTGTAGAAGAAAAAGCATAAATTTTAATTATATGAGGAAAATATAAAACTAGTGGAGATAAACAATGATTAAAAAGCAGGGTACTCTGCTCGGAAGCTAGACCAAACAGAGTCTATCTTTTAGAGGACTTCAATCACATAAGAAGGGGAAGAGGCAGTTGGGACTGAAAGTGGAGGAAGATGAGGCTCAGGGTATATATATATATATATATATATGTCTTTGGGAATGCCTAGCTTCCAAGTTAAAAATTTTCCTTTCAAAAATCTGTACTAACCGAAATACATGTGTGAGTAAAATCTCAAGTTCAATAAGAATGACAATGGTGATTGGTTAATATAACATTATTAGGTCCAAACTTATAACTTAACTCTTTTAGGTAAAGTGATGTCCCTATATGTTTCATATAGGTGAGTTATTATTAAGAGCGGACATCATAAGTTGAAACTCTCTCTCTAAAAAAAAAAAAAAAAAAAAAACGATCGGTATTAATTAGATTTCAATTAGTAGCAGTTGGTACTAATAATTTCCCAATTAATACCGATCGGCACTAATAAGAAAATTTGAAATACTGCCGTACGGCACTCGTTAACATTTCCCATATAAAAACCCAAGTCATAAGGGGAACTCGATTTTCAAAAAATCAAGTTTCAAAACAAGGACACACCTAAATAGTTTGAAAACAGAAACAACCTACTGCATAGTTTAAAAATTAAGGGCAAAACCCAATTTTCTCCGTGTTATCTTCGCTACATCACCATGAGGAATGATGTGTCATTATGCGCCACTTGTCCTCTTATATTTAATCCGGTGTACCATTTTTCCAACCTAGTTGGTGATTGATACATTGCTGTGGGGACAAGAAGAAATTTGATAAGTAACTTTTAAAGTTTCAACTGTAGCAAGTCACATATTCCCTAATGGAAATAGGTAAGTCAAAGTCTAGTAAGGAACATATAAAGATTCCAAGGGAAGAAATAGTATACAACAACATTAAAACCTTAATCCCATACATATGTATAATTAACTTCCCTTCCTATTGCATTATCATGCTTGTATGAATTTCTTCTGCAAGTGCACCAGTTAATGCAACAAGAGCTTAGTCACATGAGTAGTAAACAAATAACTGAATTTGGAAGAACCGGTATTACTAATCTCAGCGATAACTCAATTTGAGGGCGAGTGCATCATAGCTACCAAGAGGTAGCCAGCTTGATAAACTTTTTATTTTTTATTTTTTTTCAAATGTGGTTAGTTGAGAGTCCTGAGAGAACAGCATCAAAAATCTGATTTCATATGGACCATATAAAGCAGCAAGTGGAATCACGAAAGAGAGAAGTAAAAAAGTTAGGCAGTAGTATGTCATCTGATAGATAATGACTGAAGTATTAACCATTTTCGATTTATATAAAGGACCACATTACAAATCATGTAATACGTTAGAAACGTGGTAGTGCAAAAATAACATATAACTTTAAAAGTAAGTTCTAGTTAACTCAACTAATAAAATCTTTTATTGTTAAATAAGAGATCTGATTTTCGAACCCTAGCTATGCCATAGGTTGAAATTTTATGGTATCTATCAAAAATCAAGGCATATTACTGTCACGGCCAAGAAATCCTACATTAATAAAAACAATTCCCTAGCGGCTAGTGGTGAGGAGTCTATATCAAATAAGGAATTTCGTTTAGACAAGTTACCATGATAATATGAAGTAATTTCTAAGAATATGATAAGTACTTTGGCTGGCATATAAGTACAGTCCATAATGCATATACATACAATTATTCCCACCACAAATGATACACCAAAGTTTATATTAAACCGTGGTTAGATTCCATTCACACCAATGGTACTTTCGAAAGAGACAAAAACACTAAAAACAACGGAAAGGAAAAGTTAATTGAGATCAAGAGAAGTTCACAATGATAGTGAGCTTTTGCCCTTCAGCTGCAATAGATGGTTCAATGAAAGAATGGCAAGCAGATAAGTGCACTAAATTAACGAAGTTGTCAATTTTGATTTTTGAAGAGAGCTATGGAAAGTGACAAGCCGACAATTGATAGAAAAAGACAAAAAGTATCAAATTTATGCAACGTAAAAACCTTGGTAACTGAAAAGTAATTGGTGGGGGCCTTTTTATGAGAGCCGTGCTATATAATCCACTTGGTTTTCCGTTTGAGCTTGTGAATTTGGTGATGCATCATGCACTAATGCTCAAGCCTCAATTTTGGAAGAACTTAACATAAAAAAATAAAAAAAATGAATGAGATTCCTCTTTAAATAATGGGGAAAACATGTGTTATATATTTTCTTTACAACTACATTGTTTACTAATCCACGCCCAAACTAAATTGCAAGTCAATTGGTGAGTTGGGTTGTTTTGCTATGAAATCATCAAACCAAAATCAATAAAATCATGCTAAACATCTTCCTGGAAACTCTAATGATTTGGAACTCTTTACACGGCATCAATAATAATGGTTATCATAATCTTAACATACAACCAAAAGTTGAAGTTTCTATACCAGTTTTATAAAAAGGAGTACAAGAAGAGAGCTTCTAGAGATTTGAACTTCTAATAATTCATAGGAGTGACTATAGAAGAGCCAAACCAACATGTGAACAAAGAAAATATTGCAGTACACTTCTGAGTCTTGGAGGGTTGGAGTGCATTTAGGAATTAGGATAACAAAACCGACCAAGCTACTGAGGTAGAGGGAATATTTTAGGAAGCTGCAAAAGCAGTGTGAAAACAATTGGACATATATGGGAATTTCTTGTGAGCAATATCTAGTATTTTAACAGGTAGCATTTTGGTCATGTCTAGCAATTTGGGGCTGGGGGGAGGCCAGGACCAGGACCTTGGACCCTGGACCAAACTTGCATATAGATAAAACCAAAGCTAAAGCTTTTGTAGGCGTTTGACTCTTGCAGCAGCTTTAGAGTAGGGCTGTTTGGTATATCATTTTAAACACATGTTTTCTATTTTCAAATAACATTACACGTATTTTTACACACTTTTTCACTCACACGTATTTTCAAAAAAACTGAAAACTATTGTTTAAACACACGTACTAAACAGGCCTTGTTTACACAATTTCTTGAGATCTCAAGTTATAATTGGTGCAGCCATGCAAATCACTTTCACGTGTGGTCATCATTGACATTGCTTCTACTGCATAGCAATCGCTTCTACTGCATAGCAATCACAACGTACAATCTCTCAACCGTTGTGAAAAAAAGTAAAAAAAATTCGAAGTCATTAATTTTTTATCTCACACTTATTGGTCTTTACTCTTTACTCTTTACTGCTGTAGCCACCTATGAAGGAACGATTGGAATTTGAAAGCATGTCTTTTCAAACGATTGAGGGAATAAAAAATACAAAATTAGAAAGAGTGCGCTTTTTCATTAAATAATATAATCCGTCGACGAAGTGTGAAGCTCAAATATGATAAGGTACTTATGTAGAACTTGCTGAGCCAACCGTTCATTATCTTGAGGGTATGATACCAGAATCTAGTTCGGACAATTGAGAGAGATGTTTGTAAATGGGGATTCTTGAGCAATTTCTTACAGTTCTCTATGAACCTACATTGGTAAAGTCATAAAATTATCATAGAAAGATGCTCTCAGCTGTGTCTTTCAATTGGAAATTCTCAAGGCTGAAGTGGTTGGGGATGTGTTTCATTTATTAGGCCTAATTCTGTACCTATTGAACCAAAATTAAAGCCACGTTCAGATTCAGCACAATAAGTAAATCCCTTGGTAAGTTTTTTCCCAGTACCAATTATCAAACGCCTTGGATTAAAAAAAAGTCACAAATCTGTTGGATCCTTTTTTTTTTTTTTTTTTATATATATATTTGAACGAACAAATCTGTTGGATCCTAAAAGGGTGTCAAGAAAGCGAAAAGAATGATTTAAATTAATAAAAAAATGTTCCACTTCTTGATAAAGTTGGCCTAAAAGATGGTAATAGACTAACAGTATTTCTAAAAGTTTCCATCTATAAAGAGTAAAACAGGATTTCTGAAAGTTTGTCCCATCTTATCCGATATTCTGTTTACATATCTTACCTGAAAACAAATTGCCAATCACTTTAGGAAAGGGAACTAAAGTGAAACATTGGATATTATTGTCAAAATTATATCTCGCTCAGATAATTAATCAATTATAAGCCCCAACAACCATCACGACAAGAAATGAAACTCGAATTAACTTACCAATAATATCTCGAATTAGAAGAAAATACATAATCTAACATCAAGTGCAGAAGAACAAACAAAATGTATAGGCAAACATAAAATTTATTTCCACAAAATTAAAACAATTACAAGAAATGATAAAAGCCGAAAACCCAAAACACCATAGAGACAAACTACCTACTCCAGTTACATCATCTTCTTTCTAAAACTTGTGAAAACAACCAACGGGAGAGATTTTGTACTCTCTTTTTTTTTTTTTTTTTTCCTTAATACATAAGAACTTGTCTGCAAATCCAAACTATTATACTAGACATTACACATAAAGTAAGATGGATTATGGCCCAGCAGAAACTCGCTAAAATTTGAGTCCTGCAGGAACGAAACCAATCTATTCACAACCCATTAAAGGGGTATCTAAACACAACAAGACAGAAGCTTTACGCTGAACCTAAAAGGCTAAAACAACAGATCTACATAGTTTTGACGGCACAGCCTTCTCCAAAGTGAAAAGGCTGCAAAAGCATAGACAATCTCAATTCAAAGAATTGAGAGAATATAGCGTCTGTGTACACTACCCCCACTTGAGAATCATGTCTATGAGAGATCAGAACTCCCATCAGAGTTGTAGGCACTGGGAGGTGGGGTTGAAGAGGCAGAGTTTCTTCCACTTCCACCTTCTCCTATCATCCTTCCTACTGCTCCTCCTACCTTTGAGGCTGCAGAGACAACAGAATTGGCCAAGCTCCCAAAAATTTGAGCTTTGATCTGGCCTCTCTTGGGAGGAAAGTTTGTGTTTTTGGAGGAACTAGATGCCATAGGTGTAAAAGTAGATGATGATCTGTAAAGAAACAGGGAACAAGCAGAGCAAGAAAGCAAAAAGGTCTGGGAGTTTAGATTAGAGAAGAGAAAGAAGAAGCTGAACAGAATGAAAAGAAGGAAGAGAAAACAGGTGCAGAGCAAGGATGGGAGTTAAAAGAACCCTGCAAAGATGCAGGGGTTCAAGGGAGCTTGAGAAGATCTAGCTATGGAGGTTGTAGTAGTTGTGGCCCAAGATTAGCTGGTTAGGTGCTCTTAAATAGATAGAGGCGGCCTCACTTGGTGCAAATATAAAAAGTAGGTGATATTGCAAATTTGCAACCAAGGGCCTTTGTTTTTCTGATTTGTAGATGAGGTTGTTCCATTTATAAAATCTAGGGGTATTTGCTAATTTGCTAAGTTGTTAAGGAGATAAGAACAATTTGATCATACTTTGGTCGCAAGTATTCACATTTCACAATCACACCTTACTCACTTTTTCTCGGACTGAAATTTAAATAAGGATAGGCCTTGGAGAGAATGTTCAAGAATTAGCAGTGCATCTTGGTGTTCCCACTACTTAGCATATGCCTCTCTCACTACGAGTAAGGTCACCTAGTGCTCACACTCAGCACCGCCCCTATCAACACACACACTCCTTCGGTGTATGCCTTTAGGATATGTCTCTCAATTCAAGGTCACCTAGTGCTGCACACATAAGTTCACTGTTTGATAAGGGAAAAGTTAAAAATTGCTCTAAGGGCATTAATTAGAAAATCATGGGAAAAAAAAAATTAATATTTTGATAATTTTTTTAATTTCTCATAAAAGTGGTATAAAAACTTTCCTAAAATAGTTTATTAATAATTACTCTAAGTACACTCATTAACTTGACCATTTTGATAATTCTATAATTAATTGGGAGAGAAATGATTTGAATTTGTTGAAAACATCAAAACTTAAAAGGTGTTAGTTGTGGTACAAAACCCTTGACACACATAAGGGCACTTATTCACGGAAGTTTAACTGACGAAATGAGTTTTTTTTTTTTTTCCTAGCATTATTGTTCCCTTTATACTGGGCGATATCTATAAACATGCCATTTCATTTATGGGACAATTGAATTTTAGAAGAAAAAAAAAATTGGCTTAAAAGACATATTAGTCATTTTACATATGATAGATATAAAAACTTTATCTTGAAAATGAAAGACTAAATTGTAAATTATAGAGCTAAGAATCTTGTAGTTCAATTGGTTGACACCTCCTAGTGACGTATAAGAGATTTATGGTTTAAATTTCTTATTTCTATTATAATTATCCGATTATCAACAAAATAAATGTAAATTTCAGCCTTTCAAGTCTGCGGTCATTTTAATTTTGTTCTGTAAATTTTTTATTTTTTTTATTTGAACCCCTAACATTATATAATATTTTGATTCGAGTCATTTCGTCCATATCTATTATTGAGGTAGCCTTAAGTGCCAAATAAACTTAAAATTATTACATTTGGTCCAATAAAACATGCTATATCATTTATACAACTAATTAAATTTCGTTTAGTAAAAAATAGTAGTTGTGAGATATAATAGAATTATTTAAAAATAATATTTGATTATTTATTTATCTTAATTTTTTTTTAAAGAAGAAGAAATCTTCTCACTCTCTCTCACCCTCACCAAGTCACATTGCACCACCCGTGCACTTCTAGTACCTTAAAGTCTCTTTCACCCTCAACTAGTAAAATCATTGATGGTTAAATAAGATATCTAAGACTCAATCCCCGTCTACACTAAAAATCGATTGGTGTCTTGATTTGATAATAAAGAACTGTCATCAAGAGATGATGTCATAAGTTAAAACTCTCTAAATAAATAAATAAAAACTCAAATGCATTTGTGGCGCATTTGTTGAGGTAAATTCATGTTTTCATTAAATTTGAATCAAATTTGAGGTTGTAACAGGAAATTATTCGTTTATGTTGAGTTTTTTTGGCAAAATATTAGTAATAGCTAAGTTTTTTGGTACTATATGATAGGAGTAACGAGAGAAGTAATTACCAAGCAAAACAGAGGGGAGATAATAATAATAACTATAATAATAATAATAATAACTAAAAAAATAAAAATTAAAGAAGAAGAAGAAGTAGTCTTTGTCCGTGCCCAAAATAGGCGCGCTTGACAAGTCTTCAAACTCCTCCTTGGAGGAAAAACTTTCATTTAAGAACCAACCACTAAGTTGGAAGCTAATATATTTCTTCTTAAAAGGATTAGATATTGTTGATTGGAAGCTGTAAGGTTCTAAAAGTTTAAAACAATTGGCAAACTGTGAAGGCAAATTGTGAACACAAACTTGTTTAGATATAGATTTTAGATTCTATAGGGTATATTAAACAATGCTTAAGGTGCTACAAGTTTGAATACAAGAACAAGGAAGCTATAGGTTTAGGGAATTCAAAACATGCCAGGTTCAATCGATCAAGACTGTGGTTTGACTGATCAAGATGCGTTTTTGCAGAATTTTAAATGAAGCCCATCAGCCCATTAAGCCCATTAAGTGATTAGGGTTTCAAATCTAATTCACATAGTATTTAAAGGAAACCCTAAGGCACGTTTTAAATAATGAGAGAAGAGTGCTTCTTGTGCCTCCTTTTTTAGATCTAGGGTTTCTTTACCCAAAGTTTTCTCAAATTTTCTACTAGCAATTTTCTTTGAAGAAACTCAAAATCTGATATTGTAGAAGTTACTGCCATCACTAGTCATCAAAGGTGGTCTTGGAGTCATAGATTGGAAGTCTATGTGTGAGATCTAAAGCGTGAACAGGTGGTTCATGTGAGAACAAGATCCAGATCAAGGAAGTCTATGGATTTAGAGCCCAGTTTGGTAACTGTGTTAGATTTACTACAAATTGATATTCTAAACTATAAATCTCAACTTGATATAGTGGATTGTTCTCTTGGGGTAGTTCCCCTCAGGTTTTTTTTACCTTGAAACGAGTTGTTTCATTGGTTTTCTTGGATTCTCACATCATTGAGTTATTTACTTTTCTGTTATGCATGATATGATTTATTATTGTTTAACTTATATCTGCATAATTGACATAAGTAACAACTTGGTTATTAAATTAGGTTAACCAAACTATGTTTTTTAGGGATTTAAAACTTAACATAAGCTAATATATTTCTTCTTAAAAGGATTAGATATTTCAACAAATAAAGTATAAGTTCAATTTTTTTTTTCAAATCGATAGTTATAACAATGAGAGATGTTAGATTTGAATTTTGAATATTTTCCTTAAAAATACCAGGAAATACTAGGTAGCATATATGAATAAAATGAATAAGCTTTCATTTTAATTTTTATTATGATTAATATATTTATAGTTTTTTATTGTATGATTTTTGTGGGAGCAAATGATCTGAAGATATTCAAAGGCCCGTAGGCCCTGCCCAAGGATGATCAAAGGCCCACACATGTGTCAACCGAACTCTGACACGTGGGCTAAGACCGAGGAGGGAAGAAGTCGAGATCACTCAAAGCCAGACTAAAATTGAGAATAAGAGGTCCGAAGAAAGAAGGCTAGCTAGCTCGTCGACCGGGGAGCCCGAGGAGTAAATGCACCTCAGGAGTACCTTATGTAACTCCCTGCACCAGAAAGTAAAGCTCTATGGAAGACACCAAAGTCGTGCAAGTAATGGAAAGGGGAAATATCTGGGAAGGTGGCTATCACCTCCACATTTAATGCTCTGCACCAATTGAACTTGCTGCATTTATGAGGAAAAAACACCTAAATAGTGACTCCACAGCTCCTAACTCTCTCTACCACCTCTAGAAGGGCTCTGATGGGAAAAACATCCAGATTACTCCCCTGAGACGTACAGATAAAGGGCTGAGATGTAATGGAATGGACTATATAAGGGAAAAGAGAGAGGGAATTAAAGATCATACTGTAAAAATATCTACCTTGACTGTTCATGAGCAATTCATCCTCGGACTTGCCCGGGGAAGAGTTTACATTAAATCGGAGCTTCTTTCATTCATATTAAATGTTTTAGTCCTATTGTTCCCAAGCTTGTAATTTCCTTAGCATTGCAATTGACTCAAAAACCTACTCTCTAACAAATTTATTGTACTTGGGCTTGAAGAACTGGGAGCCATTATTCTAAGTGGGCCTAGGCTTTTTATTTGAGTCTTTACAATTTTATTGTAATTATTCATTTATTAAAATATAAGTCTTGTTAAAAAATTTGAAATCATTTGTTTGTTTATGCAACTATGCCATGTACTCGAAGTATAAACTATATATTTTTTAACTCATGTAATATGTTTATAAAGCATTTACATTTTAGTTGATAATTTTTTTAATATTAAATGAATACAAATAAATTTAATAAATTAGTAAAAATTAGTAATTGATTAAAAAATTATCTAATAAAATTGAAATAATTTTTAAACATATTACATGATTTAAAAATAAAAGATAATATAATTAATCCTTCAAGTACATGGCATAATTGCATAAAAAAATTTCAAGTTTTTGATCAAACTATATATTATTTTGAGAGAAGACTAATTACAATAAAATCATACAATGAAAAACTATAAATATATTAATTATAATAAAAATTTAAAAAACCGTTTATTTATAAAGATATATGTTAACTAGCACTTACCAGTGTTTCTAACAGAAATGTTTAAAGTTCAAAACGCGCATCCCTCATTGTTATAACAAACTAAATAAAAAATTAAATTATCCTTTATTTGTTGAAATATCTAATCCTTTTAAGGATAAATATATTAGCTTCCAACATTAAACATTAAAATGTGGAGTAGCCAAGTAGTCGATTCTTAAATGAAAGTTTTGAGCAGGCATTTACAAAACAAGACAAAATTCAAGGCAGTTGTAATTCAACAAGTTCAATGCTGAATTTACGGTATAAGGTGGCTTTTGGGCAGTTTAATTATCCTTTATTTCGGCATTAATTTTTTTCATTTTCCAGATTAGTGAAGGCTTTTTGGTAAATAGCACTTCAACAAATGCATCCACAAAACGCAATAATTGCTTTGAAAACACGCGTTTTCAAATTCGTTAAGGGTGACCTTCATTTTCCAATCACGTGATTTCAAAAGTTGTTAATGAGCACCGTAAAGTGCCCGTTAACTACGATTTTCTTCTTCTTTTTTTGGACAATTTTTTTGTCTTTTTTTCTAGCAATTTTATCCATAAACGCGTCATTTCAAAATAAAAATAACATCAATAGAAGGAGAAAATAGGCAGCGTCCTTTTGGCCGGCTACAATAGATGGTTTAGTGAACGAATGGCAAAGCAGATAGGTCATAAAGTGTACTGAATAGGCAGCATTGTCAATTTTGAGGTTGTGGAGTATAGCCCACAATTGATAGAAAAAGGATCATGTACAGGCTAACAGAGAAAGTAACTTGTTGCCAATAATGAAAGAGCCAACGTATGATTGGTGCGGCTTTTCTTAAGAGAGCCATGTCACAGTATAGTACATACCACTTTCAACAACAGCCACCATTTGAATCTGCTAAATAGTGCACTAATGCTTAAGCTTACAAATTTGGGAAGACTTGCGAAGGGCAACGTTACGAGCCAAAAACAAAAAACGAAAGCAACAAAATGGTACAAAACTGCTTTAAATTTATCGAGACAATGAGACAGATTCTAAATTTGTCAACTGTTGAATTAGCTTCCATTAATTTTGGATCCATTGGCCAGATTGAAATCCTCCGAACAATTTTTTGCATTTGGCCATTTAAAAAAATGTGCACTGTTGTTTCCCACAATAGTTACAAAAAAGGCAATTACTTTCATCAATTCTAAACTTGCAAGTAAATACTCAATTGCCAAAGTTGGGTTTTTGCTAAGAAATTAGTGTTACTAGCATGTAACTCATGCAAACGCATGGATATATTAAACACAATTTTTATTATAAAAATATAAATACTTAGTCAAATTATTAGAAAAAAATAGCATGTAACATATGCTACGTATAGATACATTTAAAATTAAACACAATTTTTATTATAAAAATATAAATAATTAGTCAAATTATTAAAAAAAAAATAGCATGTAACACATGCATACGTATAGATACATTTAAAATTAAACACAATTTTTATCATAAAAATATAAATAATTAGTCAAATTAAAAAAAAAACGTAATTATTCACATATTAAAATTCTCACATAAATTTAATACTACTTATGATCATTTTTTATTTATTTTTAATAAGATAGAACGTATTGTGATCTTTGTTGTGTGGTAATTTTTATTGAGTATATGTGATTTTTTTTTTTTTTAATATTATAGTTCAGTAATATTAAATTCTTAGTATTTTGCATTCATTAACTCACTTGACACAAAGATTAAAAAATTTAAGTAGACACATGGCACAAACTTAAGTAGATAATTATAGTATGATCCCGACATAAATTTAGACATATGGCACAAAATTGAATTATCATTTCAAATTCTAATGGAACATTCTCTAAGCTTTGCCTATAAATATATATACAGATTAGCAAACTAAAATCAACAAAATAATGTTAAGTACCAGGAGGCTCAAGCGTCAAGCGTGTACCATGAAAGTTGAGAAACCCAAATGATGTGGAGCTGCTTGCAATTCCATGTTCACTTCATCAATAAAGTGGGAATGAACATCATAATTTGAACATGCAAACATTCATCACGCAAAAAAGTAAAAACTGATAAAGCATAAAAGTTTTTTTTTTTTTTTTGGTTAAATAAAGCATAAAAGTTGAACAACTTGGATAGCATTTAGGAGCACAGGGCCAACCAAAGACTGCCAACGAAGAAGACTTATTTATGACTATTAAGTTACGAATATTGACTCTTACAAATTACACACAGCATTTAGGATCACAGAACCGACCAAGGAAGGCTAGGCTAGCTGTTGGGTGCTGAGGTGGATGGAATATTCTATAAAGATGCAAAAGCACACTTAAAAATTAATATTATATAACACTTGGGACTTACGGTATGTTTACCGTGGCTTCCAGAAGAACTATATATTTTGATTAGATGCATACTACCATCCATACTTTGGCATATTTGCCATTTACATCTCAAATGAGGATTGTCATTGCAAAATGACCCTTTGCCATTCTAGACAACAAGTGTTGGAAAAGTTATAAAATTTCCTCATTAAGATCAACACGAGAGGAAGGGGGCATAACTCAAACACGAGTCAAGATCGACAACAAGATTCAATATTTTGAACTTATCTTTAATCAACTATTATTATTACAAGGAGGAAGCAAAAAAAAGCTTTTTTTTTCCCTCCCTTTAATGTTTAAAGAGTTGTTAGAATAACTATGTATTTATTATAATTTTTTTAGTGCCCTTTAAGTAATGGGTATATACAACTAATCATTAATAGGATTGTGTGACTCAATTCAAATGAATATAAAAACCTTTAGACTCTCTTATGAAAATTATATAATTAAGAAAAAAAATATTTATTGATATATAACAATTTTATTGCTATTTGAAAGCTATAGTAAATCATTATCTAAAATTTTGGGACCATCCTTGTATATAATCAATCTCTATTTAAAAATTTTATTTTTTTGGGTAACTTACAATTTACTCCATTATGGTTTGGTTAGTCACAATTCATTCCACAAACTTTCAATTACTATAATTGACCCTATAAAGTAGATTAAAATGAAACTGTTAGGATTCCATCCAAATTATCTTATTTGCATTTTTTAGACAAACAAATTATTTTCTTGTGGTTTTGGTTTGACCCAATAACAATTTCTAATGATTTCATTTAGTCCAAACATTAGGGAGTCAAATATTACAATTGAGAGTTTAGGACTAAATTGTGATAGGACCAAACAACACTTAGACAAATCATAATTTTCCTCTCTTTCTTTTTTTTTTTTGGTATTGGTTGGGTATATAAAAAAGGGGGGGGGGGGGGGGGGGGATTGGTACCCAAATTGTGGATTGTTCCATCCCATCATTGTTAACTTGTTTGTAGGCCACCTTGTTGGGATTTTTTTTTTAAGATCATTTGTGTGGGCTTCTTAGGCTTGCTTTGTCCTTTCCCCATCTGTTAAAGTGACTCTAAACAATTTGCCATCTTGCTACACACCATCCTAGATTTCAATACCACTTGTTGGGAGAAAACACCTTGGGGAGGCTCCAATTGAGTACTTAACTACGTTGGAGTCTCTCCAAAGTGTTATCTCTCCAACACACCCTCATCCCTTATCAGTAAACCACCATCACAATCACCACTCAATCATAATTGCCATGACTTATCCTCAAAAACCCAAATATGGCCAAATACCTAACTAGCGACACCAACAGCCAAACCTTAACAACAATTTGATTTAATTTTAAGATACTAACCTCATAGTTGTGTTTGCAATTCTCTTAGGATTTTTTTCCCTATTTAGGCAATTACAAATATAAGGAAGGGCTAAAAGCCCCAAGGGAAAATTAAGGCTGGATTTTTAATCTTAATAACAGTTCATAAGGGAATTTTTTTAAATTTTGTTGACACTTGTTTTCAAGAATTAGAGCTGTAAATCAACTTAGTTGTTTAACCACTCAAGTTTGGCTCAAAAAAGCTTATTATGCTTATTTATTTAGCAAACAATTCAAGCTCAAGTTCAAGTTCAAGTTTAGCCTTAATAATAAAACAAGCTAAGGTCAAACATAATAATATATTTGTTAACAAATTTATGATTATGCAACTCGATTTATGTAATATAATATTATATGTTTATATGTGTACAAGTTTAAAATTAGGATCCGGTTAATGAGTGGCTTTAGGGCTTTTGTTAATAGACAATTTCAGGAAAGTTTTAATATTACTTTCATAGAAAACTTAAAAAATTGTCAAAAAAGTTAGTTACTTTTTTCTTTTCTAGTAAAATATTTTTAAAAAATATTTTCTAAACCAATGCTCTTAGAATATCCATTAACTTTTCCCTTAAAAATTTACTCTTATAAACTTGACATTGGATTGTGTAAGTTTGGAAATAAGATATCAAATTATTATTTGTAATTTATTGATAATTTATTATAATTTAACAATATAAGATTGATGAATCTAATTTTTATAACTTTATAGTCAAAAATCATTCTATCTAATTAACTCAAATAATATAATTTCACCTACAATTTAGTTATTAATTATTATAATAGATTTGTGAAGATATAAAAATTAAAAAAAATTAGTCGAAGTGTTTTCTATATATAAGAAAAGAATAAGTTAATCAATTAACTTGTGAACAAGTTCAAGCTTGTTTTACAAGAAAAATGAACTAAGTTTGAACAAATATAGCATATAGCTTGTCAATGAGTTCCAACTCAACTAATGTTTGAAATAAACTTACATGAACAATTTTAAACTTTTACTATTTAGCTCTGACCTACTTGACTCGTTGACTTCTTTATCTAAAATTACATTTTACCCTTTTTTTTTTCTTTTTGTAATCAACACCTTCATTTCCCAACTCACTGATTCAAGGAATTTTCCCTTTAAATGTAATCCTAATTTGGATGGTAGGGTGTTAATTATGTGACACTTTAATTATTATTTTTATTTTCTTATTTTGATAATTCGATGGTTGTATAATAATGGGAAAGAGGAAATTCAAACCCTAGTTTTTATGTTTGGATATTGGTCAAACCCTCATTCTTCTCATAAAGTTAACAAGTTAAATTTAAGGTGTCATATTATGCGAATTATAAATACCATAATCAATGGTAATATGCATTTAATCCTTTTGAAGTCTTGGACTTGTTGGCAAAGTGGGGTTGGGTGGAACCCACCTAGACCTTTGGCCAAATTGGCTATAATGCCTGAACCGTTGGATCCGTTGACCCCTTCTGCCCAAGTCTTTGGATTTTGGAAGCTTTTCAATAACCTTTTTTTCTTTACTGCTGGATTAGGTGTGAATGATTGGAAGCATATCTTTTCGAAAGATTTGGGTGAATTAAGAATTGGAGTAGAAAGAAAATGAGTTTGCTTTTCTCATATGGTGCGTGATATATATCATTATATCCGTCAACAAAGTGCGAGTGACCCAAACACACATATGAATATATGATAAGGTTTTATGTGGGAAATTTCTCAGTCAGGCAGCCATTATCTTGAGAGTAAGATACCCGGATCTTGTAGTTTGGTTCAATTATTCAGTTCACACATAAAAGTAAGTCTTTTTAATATGTTGTTCTTAATAAAATGCATTGTTAATATGATTTTTTTACTAGTCCAAATCCTAGCATCAAACTAGGACCAACATAGCACCACCTAGGAAAGGTCCACCAGGTTTCTTTTTGTTCTTCATGAACTTATTTTGGGAAACAATCAAACCTATTTTGGGAATGATTCCAAGGAAGCGATTGGAGTAGTGTGTTTTATTTAATTTCTTGTGGACCTAAAACTGCACCTATGAACCAAAATAAAGCCATTTTCAGATTCAGCACAAACAGTCTCAAAATCTTCTTGTACTTTTTCGGTTTTTCCCACTTCCAAATGCCATGGATTAATGCACAAGCCAAGAATGTTTAGGATCAAGTTAATCGAACCAAAAATGGGCCACTACTTTGAAAGGCTGCCCTAAACATAGTATTTTCAAAAAGTTTATGCCATTTTATCTTTTTCTATTTCTTATTATTTGCAAAATAATGGCCAATCAATTGAGGAAGGAAAAACCAAAGTAAAACATTAGAGACTATTATAATTTATAAAGATTATATATTGCCTGGAAAGTTTATCAACTAAAAGCCACATATACTAAAAAGACAAGAATTATCCAATATTTAAAGGAAGAAAGAGATGAAAAATCTCGGATTTACTTACCAAAAATATCTCAAATTAAAAGAAAATGCATCATTTAACATCAAGTGAATAAATTAGGACAAACACAAACTAAACGCAAACATAAAATATATTGCCACTAAATTATAAAAATTACAAGCAAAGATACAATTTCATCATCTTCTATATATCTATAAGACTGTGTAAACAACAAACAGAAGAGGGTTTCTTACTTTTTCCTTCTCTCCCTCCTCTCTATAACATAAGAACTCAAAATCAGACATTACAACTAAAGTTAGATGGATTATTCCCCAGCAGAAACTCGCAAAAATATGAGTCCTGTAGGTACAAACCCAACAACCCGTCTATATTCTTACATCTTTAATAAACCACACCAACCGCTATATATATAAAACACAAGAAGATTGAAGCTTTATCCCGAACCTAAAATAATAGAATTACATAGCTTCTATATATGGGGCAGCCTTCTTCAAGTTATGATAAATGAAAAGGCTGCCTAAGTATATACCATCTCCATTCAAATAACTGAAAAGAAGATAGTGCGTCACTTTGGTGTTTAGACACTTGATGATCATGTCTAGGAGATATCAGAATTCCCATCAGAATTGTAGGAGCTCCGAGGTGGGGTTGAAGAGGCAGAGTTTCCCTCACTTCCACCTTCTCCTCTGATCTTTGCCACTACTTCTCCCACCTTAGAGACCATTGAAGTAAAGGTGTTGGCCAAGCTCTCAAAAATCTGAGCTTTTACCTGACCTCTCTGAGGGGGAAAGCTAGTTGTTTTCTTCTTCTGGGTATTGGAGGAATCAGACTCCATAAGTCAAAAAGCAGATGAAGTTGTGTAAAGAACCAAGTTTTGATTACAGAAGAGAAAGAAGAAGTTGAGGAAGAGGAGGGAGGAGATGTTATTGTACAAAATGATAAGAAAGAAGATGCAGGCAGTAAAGTTTCTTAAGAAAGGTGCAGAGAAAGGGTATGAGGGTGTGAGCTGAGAACTCTCAATTCTGCAATGAAGCAGAGTTCAGGAGGCTTGAGAAGCTCTCCTTGCGAAAGCAGTATAGAGCGGTTTCGGTATGAGTGAGGGCTGCGCGATTTATAGGACCTCAACTTTGATAGTGGCACCCCACTTAGTGAATTTACAAGTATTTATCTATTAACTCCTGCTTTCCGATTAGCAATCAAGGGCCATTTTTGGCTTTCTCGATGGGGTTATCCCATTTATCAAACTTTTAGGTGTGCTTGATTGGTAATTTGCTATAATATTGTTGTGACTATTTTTTTTTTTTAGCAAATGTTGTGACTAATTCTAAGACGCATGCACCTTTTACTGCACTTTTTTTTTATAATTATTTTATATGACCTATTATGATTAATTGTTTATTGTTTTTACGTGAATTTAATTTAATTTTTTTCTTCATTACTCATAATATATCATATTAGAATTGTGACAAAGTCTGGCACAAAAACGTGTAATCCTATAATTTTTCTAATGTTATGGGATAAGAACCATCTGATTGTACTTCTATCTCTTTCTTTCTTTTTCTAGTTAAGAATGAAAATATTATAAAGGAGAACAAACAAATGGACTAATTACACGTAGTACTCGCATTCACACCACTTACTTACCCCTTCACTTTTTTGTCCAATTAACACTGAAGTGTCTACTTCTCCGGGACCACCATTGTTGTCTCCTACTTTGATTTCTTTTTTCTTTTCAGTTTATTTGAAAAGAAAAGAAAAACGTCTTGGATGAGCATATTCAAAATCAAAGACTCAGGTAGCAATGTGACGCACACAATACGTATATAAAAGTGGGATTTTGGTATTGCAATAATCCTTCGTCGGTGGTGCATGGCACCCTATTAAGGCCTCCTAATGGTTCTTACTTCGCGCTTTCCACCGCCCCATTCATCCGATCCTTGTGCACGACTTATACAGGTGATTCAGTCGTTGCACTAGTGCTCAGTGAGTGATTAGTCACATATATGTACGCAGCCATGTAGGAAACAAATTAACTTTGTAAATGGTGTACGGTTTTATGGATGCAAGAGTAAGACTCCTTGGTTTTAATCACATAGACATTTTGAGTTTGGAAGTGACATTTTTCAACATTTAGGGCTTGTTTGGATTGAAGGGAGAGAGAGGAAGTAAAGTAGAGTTGGCTAAAAATATACTAATTAATTTTGAGTAAACTCTACTCTACTCTTCTTTTCCCTTCAATTCAAACAAACCATTAAAAATGTGTGAAACACACTCTTTGCTTCTAATTTCTCTTTTTGTCATCGAAAGAGTAACCAATTGCATGCAATTGTCAGATTAAAAAAAAAATTAGAATAACTTATTTCGAGTATGCTTTTCTCTATGCATGCTTGCAACATTATTTACATTTGGGTCCGGTTAATGTGTGCCCTAAGAGCACACATTAAGCCATCTATTTTTAGAAACATTTTTTCGAAAATTGAAAAAACTGTCAATACTTTTTCAATTCTCGAGAAAATTTTTTCCAAAAATAGTTAGTTATTATGTGCCTTAGGGCACACATTAGCAAAATCCTTTACATTTTAACCACAGAAATACATGATAAATGTAGGTATGTGAGAGCCTAGAGTACTGCTGGGGACAACCCAAAAATCACCCATTCTGGTCAACTTTTTTTTTTGATAATCACCCATTCTGGTCAACTATAAGCATAGAATTCATAGTGCTTGATAGCTGTAAATGTAATAGACTCATAGTCCAATTCCAAGGTTCAAGGTCCAATGGCAAGGCAAAATGTTTTAAAAGAACTAATTAAGACTAGCAAAGATGTTAAATGGTCAAGTCAAACCATCAATCTTTCGAATTGCATAAGAAAGACTAGGCCGCCCGCTTTTGCCTTGTCAATTTTATTATCTTCAAGTTCAACGAACAGAGTATAGAAATTCAAGCAATTACAACGTCAACATTGCAGTTTAACGGATAGAATTAAGGGTTATGCTCACAAGTGGCGTGAGACTATTGGTTAATAATTCATTTTAAAAAAATTTTAACACTATTTTTATAGAAAATGAAAAAAGCTGTCAAAACATTAATTTATTTTTTCCTTTCCCATAAAAACTTTTATTTTTTATTTTATTTTTTATTTATTTATTTATATAAGATAAAATTTCTACTCTAACCTAATCTAAGTATATATGTGTGTGAAACTCTCTCTTGAAAACTTGAACCCTAACTCTTGTCCCCCACACCCCACGAGCATTTATACTTGTGGAGTGACCACCGCACTAAGGGTGCGCGGTAGTCATAAAAGCTTTCTTTAAATGGATTGTTAATCAATGCCCTAAGAGCATCCGTTAGCATTTCCCTAGAATTAATGCGTCTTTTGTGTTTGTGACTTTATGTCTTTGTTCTTTTTAGTGTCATGCTAACAAGTACCCTTAGGATAATAGTTAACAATTTATTTTAGAAAAGTTTTGTCATCACTTTTATGGGAAATGAAAAAAGTTGTCATAATATTAATTTTTTTTTTCTATTCTCATAAAAACTTCTTTTAAATAGATTGTTAACCAATATCATAAGAGCATCCATTAGCATTTCCCTTCTTTTTATTCCTGTGGGTGCATTTGTTACAAATTAAAAAACATAGAAATTGGGTATTTGTGTTTTAACATATTGAATACTGCAACTTTAATCTTTTTGTTCTTTTATTTGTTCAATACCATCTTATAATTCTATGTCCTTTTATTTACTCAATACCACTGATGATGCTAAAAATCGTCAATAAGTCGCACAGTCCTCACATGCTCTAGGCAACACCTACAAAACAGAAACAAAGAAGAAGACCTTGTAGAGAGTACCGGTGTGATACCGGCCAAATACCCTCCAAATGTCAAGTTAGAAAACTTTACACAACTCTAGAGTGCCAAAACTGAGATAAGTTATGTGTACCTTAGTTTGTGAGGGTTTTGGGGTTTTTATAGTAGCATAGGGTTGACATTCGTTCCTTGGTTTAGAAGATCTTTTCTTGTGGGAGAGAACTTCTTTAATTCACGTATCTTACAGGATCTTTTCCTTATAGGACTCTTTTAATTAGGGTGAAGCATGGGGCACAAGGTATTTCCTTATATGCTTATGCGTGGAGACCAAGCCATGTCAGCCTCGTCAAAGGTTCACTTATCCTCTTCAGCTTCCCCCCATCAACTTCATATCCCGTCAATATATTCTAGTCGTCTTGTTTAGGTGTTTGTTGTCTTCAAGGTGCAACCGTCAGCTTTGAAGTGGAATCGTCGACTTTACCCTACCGTTGGGTCATGCAAATGGAGCTGACAAGTTCACTAGGACCGTCGCTTTGGCCTAATATGGACGATTTTATTAAAAGCACAAATTTACCCTTATCAACCATCTTATAATTTTATGCCTAAAAGAGTAAAAGCTAAATATGAAGGACCTAGCTACAAGTGATTCACTTTGCAAAAAATAGCGTGTTCTCCGTTTTTTAAGTCAATACCTGGGCATTCGCTGCAATTTCAGCTATGTCAACCCAATTGTATTTATTTATTTATTTATTATTATTATTATTTTGAGGAAGCTATGTCAACCCAAATTAATAATATTTGTCTCTCAAAAGTCAAAATCACCATTTGTCAAATCTGGGAAATCCTTATTTTAAAGTTTCTTCCATCCAACATACCTAATATAAGTTATAACAGGTAGGTAAGCTAGGCGAAAATAGCCAAATAGCATCTTTTTATAAATTATGTTGCAATCTACCACTGTTTCGAAAATATGTAGGGATCTATCACTTTTTTGGTACTCGAGTTTGGTGAAATCGAGTTTTCCATGATACTCGAGTTTATGGAACTCGAGTACCATGAAAAAATTTTGAAAATTTTTTAGAGTATATTTTTTCTAAGAACTCGAGTTTGTGGAACTTGAGTTTGCCAATTTTTTAGAGTATATTTTTTCAAAGAACTCGAGTTTTTGGAACTCGAGTTTCACAAACTCGAGTTTCAAAAAAGTGGTATATCCTTATATATTTTCAAAACAGTGGTAGATTGTAACATAATTTGTAAAAAGATGCTATTTGACTATTTTCGCCTAGCTTACCTACCTGTTATAACTTATATTAGATCATCTCCAATAGATGCTCTATATATATTTTTTGGAGCAAAAACACCACTGTTCACACTCTATTCACACTCCAACAAATTCTTCATCTCCATTTTTTAGATTAGCTTTGCTACAGTGCTTCTCTACAAATAGAGAACACTGTAGCTTTTACTATCATGTTTTTTTTCTATTATAATAATCAGGTATTAAATAAAAAAATGTTGGAAGATGTGTAGTTGTTAAAAGAATAATAAAGAATAAATGAAAAAATAATATTTAAATGAGATGGAAAAAATGATAGAGAATCTGTTGAAAAGTGTATTTAAAAAAGTAGGTAAATAAAAGCTAAATGTTACTGTTCATTGTCTAAACAGTACAAAAATTTGACTAATCTGCTGGAGATGCTCTGAGGTATGTTGGATAGAAGAAACTTTATAATAAGGATTTCCCAGATTTGACAAATGGTGATTTTGACTTTTGAGAGACAATATCAAATCCCACGCAGGTAAGCTATGTGCGGCTAGTCAATACTCAAATCCCACGCAGCTTCTACAGCATTGCTCTGTAAATGCTAGCCGCCTTGATATTGTCGGAATTCTCAATACTAGCCTATATTCACGTGGAGGGAGGAAACCATATACTAGCCAAAGTCTTTGAAGAACAATTTTGTAGGCTCTTTTGATCTAGCTAGCTGTCCTCCCTGTTTTGATTTTGTTCTAAGGGAGCAAGTCAGACTGGCCATCTTAGTTGTAATTTTTGTTGTTGATAAAAATCTTTCTCTATTCATTTTTTAAAAAAAAGTATGAAAAAAAAAATGTGCTGAAAAATACAAAATTACAAACCCTCATCTTTCAATGTTATTAATCTGTTAAGGTCAAATTTTTTATGTGTTGACAAATCCAAGTAAAAATGCATTTTTATTGCTATTGAGTTGTTAGTTTATATTATCGGCGATTGGTTTGAAAATCCACATTGAAGATACAAGAAAACTACTTAAGAGCCTGCTCAATAAAGTGGAAAAATTGCAGACTCGATACCAAGCTTGACTCCATTTGATAGGTAAAAAAACATTTGAATTGTAAGAGCAAAAAAAAAAAAAAAAAAAAACATTTGTATTGTAATTAAGTTGTTAGTTTGTGGTATCGAAGATTGGTTTGAAAATCCACATTGAAGACACAAAAAAATTGCTCATGAATCTGTTCAATAAAGTGGAAGAATTGTTGCCTTGATACCAAGCTTGACTCCACTCGATAAGTCAAGGTTCATTAAATCTTGATACCTATCTTGAATTCTCGATACAACTCGACTGATTGAGACACAAATTTTTTGAATTTTTCTATTGTGACTCATGATGATATGGCTGACTTGGAATTCGTGTACAAGGGTCTATATTCTTTGTGGTTGTAACTTCAATATTTTATAGTGAATTATTCGAGTTGGTAATAACTTATGTAAGAGTTTTTCCCATTATGAACATATTATCAGCGTTCAAATTTACTTTCTTCTGCACTTAGATTTGGCAATGTGGTTGTGCCCATCATAAATTGAATTAAATCACTGCATAATTTACCAAATTAATCAACATGGATAATTGTTGACTTTAATTCTGGTCAATTTCATCCCAACAAAGTTCTGAAGTTCATTAGTTAGATTTTGTGTGGTACATATTTTCGTTATTGTGACACTTTGTAATTTCTAAGTAGTCTTCTAAATAGGGGCCATAAAAACTTTGGGCCCCAAATTTAAAAAAAAAAAAAAAAAATTCCCAAGGCCACCTACTCAAGACATAGTAGGCCCATTACCAAGCTAAGCCCCTTACTGTTAAAAAAGTATCGATCTTGCAATTCATCCTTTCCCCATCGTCTTTTATTTTGGATAAGTTCATCCTTTCCCTTCTTCTAGCCAGAAGGATCCAAAAATGGGGTCAGTGCGTGGTAAGGCTATAAATGCTTCATTTATAGTCATAAACAATTTGATTTATTTATTATTTATTTATATAATTTGATATTTATGACAATGGGATAAGAGAATTTGAATTATGGTTGTTCTTGTAAAGGAGAGGACATAACTCCTACTAAGTTGAGAAATTATTAAGTCTACCAGCAAGATTATTAAAGTAGCCCTCCCAATAACGATACCACTTATGTAAATGCATGAGTGGACTTCTGAATTAGCACAATGAATAAAAAAATAAATATTTTTAAAAAATTACCAAGTGATGTTACATTTGCATAAATAACAATATTTTATTAGTTGGAAAGTCAAGGAGAACCACTTCAACAGTCTTCCTAGTAAACCTAATAATTTCTTCACTAAATTAGACTTATAATAGTTTGATTTCATTTATTAAAAAGATACTAAGAATTCAAATAACAAATAAAACATAAATCAGTTTCAAAAAATAAAACACAAATCGACATTTATTATTATTTTTATGTGATAGATATACTGTACAAAAAATTTCATATCGTATGTATCAAAAGTACTCAAGAATCGTACAATACATAAGTGTGTATTATATAAATCATATCGTATCATAGAATCATACGTATCGCACGATACATAGACAAGTGGGTTTAAAATATATTCTTTTTGGGTTAAAATTTGAAATTTTATTTGAGTCTAACAAGTTATTAGACTTATTTTTAACCCAAAATTATCGGACTACTAAATTGAACTTAATAAAATAATATTTCCATGATTTTTTCCCCACTTTTCTTTCTTTCTTCTACATAATTTGGATTACACATTTAACTTTCATATTTGCAATTTTCTTTTCTATACTGTGAATAAGGTATTAATTGAAAATATTATTATTATTATTATTATTATTATTATGGGGTCATAGAACTCAGTGATATTGTTGACACCCCATTTTGCAACCCGCATTTAACCTCACATGGAGGGTAAAAGGGTAATTTTGCCTTGAAAATATGCATCTTGATTCTGGCTATTAGATCCTTAATCTCATTTCATCAAAATTATCTTGATATCGTAACGATCAAATCGACTGATCATAAGCCCTAATCGGACTACCAGATTGAAAGTTATCATCAAATCAAGTTTTAATGGCGGAGATGCACTATCACAAATTGAGTCCGACTATATGTGATTATGAACAATTGATTTCAATTGGTTATAAGTGTAATCAATTTGAGATTAATGATGTGTCATAATTTGATTGGTTAGGACTACATTTTATAGTGAGGTTGCATACACCTAATTAATTAAATAGTTAAACATTAATTATTCAATGAGTAATTTTTGCAATTATCTTTTAATTAGAGTAAATTTAAAACCAATTAAGTCTGAAATGGGAGTGATTGGAGCCATTTAATTTTAATTGGGAGATAATTTAGGACCTATTAATGTTAATTGTGCTGAAATCATTTTCTAATAAATGACCTCTACTCACCATTTCATCGATATCTCTCAAAATATTTTGAATCTGTGAATGAGGTTAATTTTCCCAGAAACTAGACATCCGGGGCTTCAATTTGAGCATAAGAACAAGACAATTCCAATCAGAATTGAGTCAAATATGATTATTCGAAGTTGGCTCTATAGGCTGTTACAGCAGCTACAGAAAAACCGAATTTTGGCATGCTTCTCACTCCCACCAATCTTTCCATTTAATGCACCAGATTTCCCCTAAGGCTAAAATGAGGTCTAGGTTCATGATTCTTTGTCAACCCTCATTAATTGGCATTCCATTCATATTTCCTTCACCACTACTATATAAGCCCCCCATCTCCTTCATTCCAAGACAAAAAAAACCCCCCTCTCCTCTTCTCTTGAGTTCTAGTGAAATTGAGTAGTCTTGTCATATCTTAGTCTTCTTGAGACTCAAGGTATTGAGTGAGACTCACTCTCCCTCTCCTAGCTCTTCTTTTCCTCCACCCTTAGGACCTCCATCAAGAGTCCCCTCCTCTTCCCTAACTGTTTGTTTATGTTGCCATAATGAGAATTTAATATTAAAGCATGATAGTAATTATTTAAATTCCATTGAATATGTTTGAATGTTCTTAATTGTTCTTATGCGTTCTTCACATGTTCTTGGTTGTTCATCACATGTTCATGCATATCACTAGTTTTAATCTTAAATCCACATCAAAAATATGAAAAACATGTTTGTTTAATAATTCTTTCAAATCCTTGAATCTAGGATATCACCGTCCACACACATTCACCAAAATTTATTTTCCAATCCAAATGAAATGCTTAATAAATGGAATGAGGGTTTATCACATGCACACACTTTAAATTAAACATGCAAATTGATTGACATATTGGATGATATGATATGAATGTTGGCCACCATATTCTAGAAGACCGGTTTCACCGGGTAAGGTGGGTGCCTAACACCTTCCCACCTTGTAGCATAGCCTCCGAGCTTAGATCAAGGGTTAGTAGATCAAATACTTATCCTTGTAATTTTCAATTTTTAGATTGTAACTAGGAAACAAAGCCATGTACTTTATCTTAGATTGTATCTAGGACCAAAGCCATGTAATTTCCTATAATCAAGGTAAATTCAATTTCAAATTAATAAAATGATGAATTTTTCAGTTATGGTTTTCTTATTTATTCCAATAATTAAATAAGTGACGACTCCATTGTAAAACTCTTAATTTAAAGGGGAAAATATAACTAGTCGAACCTCCATTTTGAGAGGCAATAACACGACTCCATCCATTCACGTGGGTTTGGCCCAACATCTCATAAAAAAAAGGGGGTCGGGGGCGTGGTCTCTCACAGATATATATCCGTCTTTTGTACTGGGCCTGAGGCCCATGCCGAGGCCCATAATCGTATATGAAGAAGACAATAGAGATCATGGCAATCAGGAACCATGCCGAGGACAACTCTGTCCTCGGCTAGCCAAGGCCGAGGTAGAAGAAAAGTAATTTACCTGCAAAGACAATCTTGCAAAGCACTCCAAAGAAAAAGATAAGTACAGCAAGTAAGCACACTGGAGCATGGCGGTAGAGCAATTCCAAGAGAAGCTGCCTCCACATTAAATGCTCCAGAACTAACACTCTGGCTGCATTAATGTGGAAATGATACTTGAGCAGTGGCTTTTCAGACTCACAGCTACTACCTAAGAGCTTTGAGAGGAGATTGATGTGACAAAGACCAACAATAGCAGATCTGACCTGCACGTGTATGGTGGAGATGAAGGGGGAAAGCAGTATATAAGGAAGAAAGAGCTCTGAGGAAAGGGATGAGAGATTTTATCAGAGAAAATACTGTAGCAATCTGAACTAACCTTGCTACCATTGTCACTATCACTCAAGAAATAATAAGTTGAAGCTCCTTGGACTAGTGCCGAGGATTGAATTGCTTGCTCAAGTCCATATTTGTTTTACCTATTCATTCTTTAAATCATCTTCAACTGTTGTTACACTTATTAAAGCCCAGTTCTTCTACCCACTCTCTACAAATTTATTGTATTGGACTTGCTGGGCTTGAATTCATCTAGCCCTTAGGAATAGTACTCAAACTCAGTCCCTACAATTGGCGCCGTCTGTGGGAAAGAACTTGTGCATCAGTGAGTGTAACGGTTAAACATGGCAGGATCAGGTCCACACCAAGAAAACCCACGCCAAGCAGGCCCCCAACGGACAGAACCCGTAGGATCCTAGCGACAGGGTAATTTTCCTGGCCCTGAACATGAACAAAATAAGGAGAATGAAAAGAATCGAAAAGGGAGTGTGTATACCACCCAGACGGGCAAAAGCCACTCCCAAGTGGGCAGTCGCGTATCCCAGAGACAAAAGGACAATTAAGCCATGCAGCAGGAGATAAATGATTTGAAAAAGAAACTGCGCCATGCATAATGGAGGCGGTCTCCTCCCAATTCTGACATATCCTCTAATGATGAAGAGGACGGCAATTATAGGCAGAGATCAAAAACTCCTTTAAGCGAGACCTTCTCTTATGAAGACGAGCACCATCATAGACGAAAATGCAAGGGCCCATCTAGTAGAGGCCTGGGTAGTGATGCCATGAGTAAGGCTCTGGATCAGATCTCTAAGTCACCCTTCACATGCAAGATAGAAGGGACTAAGCTACCTCGGCGGTTCCATCAGCCTACGTTCACCGTTTATAATGGTCGAGCGGACCCTGTAGAGCATGTGAGCCAGTTTAATCAAAGAATGGCCGTCCACTCCGAGAACGAAGCTTTGATGTTCAAGGTTTTCCCGTCCAGCCTAGGACTTGTAGCGATGAGGTGGTTCAACAGCTTGAAGACGAATTCCATAGATTCCTATAAGCAGTTCACCCAAGCCTTTGGCTCTCGCTTCATTACGAACAGCAGGGTTCCTCGGCCTCTAAGTTCGTTGTTGTCATTATCCATGCGTAAGAGAGAAACTCTAAAGGCATACTCGGACAGATATTGGGAAATGTATAATGAGTTGGACGGTAACTTTGAGGACGTCGCCATCAGCACTTTTAAAAGCGATCTCCCAACCGAGCACGGCTTGAGGAAATCCTTGACTGGCAAGCCTGTCACCAGTGTACGTCAACTTATGGATTAGATTGACAAATACAAAAGAGTAGAAGAGGACCAGCTGCAAGGGAAAGAAAAAGAGAAGGTTATCCCTCAAAAGAGGGGTGATTTCAGGTCGAACCGATACAGCAATAACCGTTCGAGGAGAGATTTCACAGGGCAATCCAGATCAACCAACACGCAGACGGTTAACGCCGTATTCAGAGGGCCGGAACATTAGGTTTTGGAGAAAATCAAGAATGAGCCATTCTTCAAGTGGCCGAATAAGATGGCTGAAGACCCCATGAAGCGTAATCAGAGTCTGTATTGTCAGTACCACCAGGACCACGGACATACTACAGAAGACTTAGGAACCTTTGGAACCACCTGAACCAAATGGTCTAAGAAGGGAAACTGAGACACCTTTTGCATCCTTCCAGTGGTCATCAAGGCCAGGCAAACCAGGAGCCCCGGAGAGACACATCCTTAAAACCACCCATTGGAACAATAAATGTAATCTTTGCTGCTCCGGGGAGGATTGGCTCATGCCCTTCTAGGGTGATGTTTGTAGCTCGGCTACCCTCCGATGACTTTGGCCCAGAGCCGAAAAGACCCAAAGTGTATCCTCATCCAGTCTTGAGTTTCTCCGAGGAAGACAAAATTGGAACCATCTAACCCCACGACGATGCGTTGGTGATCACTCTTCGGATTGGGGGTTACGATGTGAAAAGGGTAATGGTAGATGATGGTAGTGGAGCCGAGATCATGTACCTCGATCTCTACAAGGGGCTGAAGCTGAGATCAGAAGATTTGACGCCTTACAACTCCCCCTTGATGAGTTTTGATGGGAAGACAGTCATGCCAAAGGGCCAAATTAGACTACCTGTGCAAACCGGCCCAGAAATAGTGGAGGTTGACTTCATTGTGGTGGATACTTACTCCCCATACACTGCCATTATGGCCAGACCTTAGCATTAGAAGGTGAAGTTCCCTTCCAAGGGTCGGGTCCTAGAAATTTGAGGTTGCCAGGCTACGGCAAGAGAGTGCCTGGTGGCTACCATCTTACATCGGCCCAAAGCAGAGTCCTCGGCCCATGTTGAAGAAAGCTCATAGCAATCAAAGACCCCGGCATCGCCTATTAATGCACCAACCAAGGAAGCAAAATGTGAGGATTTAGAAAATGTGATCATTGGCGATGACCCGAAAAGGTTCTTCCAGGTGGGATCTTAACTGCCCCCTCAGGAAAAGGAGGGATTGATAGGGTTCCTCAGAAAAAATGTTGATATGTTCGCATGGGACACTTATGATGCCCCAGGAATTGATCCGAACTTCATATGTCACCACTTAAATGTAAATCCATCAGTCACTCCCAAGAAACAACCACCTCGGCACCCATTCAAGTAGCACGCTGACGCTGTCAGGGACAAGGTGAGAAAGCTCAAGCAAGTAGGGGCTATCAAAGAGGTGTTTTACCATGAGTGGTTGGCTAACACTGTGGTTGTAAAGAAGAAGAGTGGGAAGTGGAGAGTTTGTGGGACTTCACAGACTTAAAACAAGGCGTGTTGAAAAGACCCGTTCCCCATGCCTTGGATAGACCAATTAGTGGATGCAACTATAGGCCATCCTCGGATGAGCTTCTTAGATGCTTTTCAAGGCTATCATCAAATACCACTAGCCTTGGGTGATCAAGAAAAAATGGCATTCGTGACTCCTATTGAAAATTACCACTACAAAGTGATGCCCTTTGGTTTGAAGAATGCGAGGTCTACCTACCAAAGGATGATGACTAGAATGTTTGAGCCACAGCTGGGCAAGAGTATTGAAGTCTACATAGACAACATGGTGGTAAAGAGTAAAGTGGTGTCCGAGCACGTGGGAGACCTCGGAGTCATTTTTGATATCTTAAGGAAACGCAAACTGCGTCTCAATGCCTCTAAGTGCTTATTTGGTGTCGGGTCTGACAAATTTTTGGGCTATATGGTAACTCATAGGGGAATTGAGGTGAGCCCAGATCAGATCAAGGCAATTCACAATTTGCAACCTCCTCGGAACCCCAAAGAAGTCCAGAAACTCACTGGAATGATCGCAGTCTTGATCGGTTTATTTCCAAATCTGTTGATAGGTGCCGACCTTTTTACCTCCTGATGAACAAATGGAAAGGATTCATGTGGTCCGAGGATTGCGCTTTGGCCTTCTAGCAACTTAAGGAATACCTATCCCGGCCACCCATCATGTCCAGCCTTGAGGCCAACGAGGTTTTATTTGCCTACATTGCGGTGGCCCCTCATGCTGTAAGCTTGGTGTTGATACGAATTGATGGCGGCATACAACAGCCAGTTTATTATGTGAGTAGATCATTACATGAGGCCGAGGTGCGTTATTTACCATTGGAAAAGACGATTTTAGCAGTAGTGCATGCCACGCGAAAACTCCCTCATTACTTCCAAGCACACACGGTTATTGTTCTAACTTAGCTTCCACTTAAGGCTGTACTTCAAAGCGCCGATTACACGGGAAGAATTGCCAAGTGGAGCACAGTTCTAGGGGCTTTCGATGTCAAATACATGCCTCGGACCTCTGTCAAGGGCCAGGCCCTCGCTGATTTAATAGCCGAATTTGCCAAACCCTTGATAGAAATAGTAGCAAATGAGCAAAACATGGATGAAAAATCGGTTGGCACAATTTCCGTGCAAGAACCCTCACGCTGGAAAGTGTATGTTGATGGCGCAGCAAACCAATGGAGGTCCAGGGTGGGGCTAGTTCTAATATTTCTTAAGAAGATTACCATAGAGAAATCATTGAGACTATTGTTCTCGGCCACAAACAATGAAGCCGAATATGAGGCCTTATCACAAGGAATGGCCATGATATAGAAAATTGGGGGAAAGGCAGTGGAAGTGTTCTCGGAATCGAGATTGGTTGTGGGCCAAGTAAAGGGGGAGCTAAAGGCCAGAGATGTGAGAATGCAGGAGTACTTGAGTCAGGTCAGGCGCTTGCAATCGGATTTTGAATTCTTCGACTTGTCACATGTCTCTAGGAGTGGAAATACGCATGTAGATTCCTTGGCCACTCTTGCCACCTTCTTGGCCCAGGGTTTACCTCGAGTCATACTTGTTGAGAACTTGTGCAGAGCAGATGGAGTCAAGAAGGACATGGTTCAGACCATCAAGTCAGAGTGGGTCCGAGTTGGATGGATCCTATAGTGAGCTTTCTTAAAGATGATGCACTACCTGAAGAGAAACCAGAAGTCGAGAAAATATGAAGAAAAGCTCCTCAGTTCTAGCTGTCCGAGGATCACAAGTTGTACAAGCGCTCCTATTTTAGGCCGTATTTGCTGTGTATACATCCCGAGGCATTAGAGTTACTGCTCGAGGAGTTGCACGAAGGAGTTTGTGGGAGTCACACAGGAGGAAGATCTCTGTCTCACAGAGCCATCACTCAAGGATATTGGTGGCCGAGTATGCAGAAGGAAGCCCAAGAATATGTCAAGAAGTGTGACCAATGCCAAAGGTTTGCCCCAAACATCCACCAACCAAGAGGGGACCTCAATCCTCTCTCCAGTCCTTGGCCGTTTGCTCAGTGGGACTTGGATATCGTAGGCCTTTCCCTAAAGCGGCGGGAAATAAGAGATACCTATTGGTAGGCATAGACTATTTCACCAAATGGGTCGAAGCCAAACCCCTGGCTAACATCAGGGATGTGGATGCTAAGAAGTTTATCTGGAAGAACATCGTGACTCGATTTGGAGTCCTTCATACCCTCATCTCGGACAACGGCCTTTAATTTGATAGCAAGGCCTTCAGGAGATACTATTGTGACCTGAGGATTACAAACAGGTATTCCCCTCCGGCCTACCCCTAGGGAAATGGATAGGCCAAGGCTGTCAATAAAGTCATAGTCAATGGGCTGAAAAAGAGGTTGGATGATGCAAAGGGAAGATGAGTGGAAGAACTGCCACACGTCCTGTGGACATACCGGACTACACCACGTTGGTCAACAGGAGAGACTCCCTTTTCCATGACTTATGGGGCCGAGGCTGTCATCCCCCTAGAAACTAGCTTCCCAACGCTGAGAACGAGTACCTTCACTCTGAGCAACAACGACGAACTGGTAGGAAAGAGTTTGGATTCAATTGATGAGAGAAGAGAAAAGGCAATGATCCAACTAGCCTATTACCACCAGAAACTCAAGTAAGGATATGATGCCAATGTGAAGCTACGGCCACTAGAACCAAGAGACTTGGTGTTGAGAAAAGTTTTAGGTAGCGCCAAGAACCCGGCCTGGGGAAAGTTGGGGCCCAACTGGGAAGGACCATATCGCATCACTTCAATAGCAAGAATAGGTGCATATTATTTAGAAGACTTAGATGAGAAAGCTGTATTTCACCCATGAAATGTAAATAACCTAAGAATGTATTATTATTAATGAAAGCAGTTTTGTTTGCACTCTGATTTATCGTAATTACGTGTTATACGGTTCACTACTATCTAAGTATTAGACAGAACCAAGGTCTTGCATGGCTCTTCGGACCACAAACCTTGGGGAAACTTATACCCTTTGACATCAATTGAAGTATTAAACAGAAATTAAGTCATGTTAGGTTCTTCGGACCACAGACTTAGTGGAAATTAATACCCTTTGATATCTATTGCAGTATTAAACAGAAACTAAATCATGTCAAGTTCCTCGGACCACAAACTTAGTAGAAATTAATACCCTTTGACATCTATTGGAGTATTAAACAGAAACTAAGTTATGTCAGGTTCATCGAACCACAGACTTAGTTGAAATTAATACCCTTTGACATCTATTGAAGTATTAGACAGAAACTAAGTCATGTCAGCTTTCTCGGACCACAGACTTAGTGGAAATTAATACCCTTTAACATCTATTGAAGTATTAAACAGAAACTAAGTCATGTCAGTTCCTCTGACTACAGACTTAGTGGAAATTAATACCCTTTGATATCTATTGAAGTATTAAACAGAAACTAAGTCATGTCAGGTTCCTCGGACCACAGACTTAATGGAAATTAATATCCTTTGATATCTATTGAAGTATTAAACAGAAACTAAGTCATGTCAGGTTCCTCGGACCACAGACTTAGTGGAAATTAATATCCTTTGACATCTATTGGAGTATTAAACAGAAATTAAGTTATGTCAGGTTCATCGGATCACAGACTTAGTGGAAATTAATACCCTTTGACATCTATTGAAGTATTAAACAGAAACTAAGTTATGTCAGGTTCCTTGGATCATAAACTCAATGGAAATTAATACACTATGGCATCTATTGAAGTGTTGGTCAGACATCAACCCAAGCATTAAAAAGAAGCAAACTCTTGATCCCCTTCTCGGATCACATGGTTTGATACCACCTAACAAAGATATAAACCAGGGTAAGTCCATGAGCATCACTTAAAGCATTTTAGGGTGCCCTGGGCTTGGCTGTTGTTTGGTCAACACTTGAATATTTTATCAAAGTTAAAAAACTTGTTAGAGTTGATAGATCCAAAATACGTCTTGATAGTACTGTGGATTTAGTAGTCTTGATCTACTCTGATTCTCAATTAAAAATATGTAAAAACTGTGTTTTCCCTTATGCAAGCAACTTCGCACTTTTATAGCAAATGGCTATGTTCAATAAAAAAACAATCAAAATGAAAATTGCATAAGTGAAGAAAATAACCCGTATAAATTCGGGAAAATAAAATGCACATTTCATTAAAACATGTCTTAAAGAAGGGAAATTCCATTATAGAAATTGTAACTACATTATAAAATGAGGATTCATGATTTCAACTTTATCTAAGGCCTATCCTTGGAGGTCTTGTCGGCTTGAACAACTGCTTCAGTAGGAGTCACTTTCTCTTTCTCTTTCTCCTTAGGAGCTTCCTTGGCAGGCATGGTAACTGAAGCTAAGACCAGTTCAAAACCTTGGAAAGCTGCCCCATCTTTTGGAACCTCTGTAGTCTTATCCGAGGGCCTATCCACATTAGAGGAGATTTCCTTGGGAGCTTCAGATTCTTTTGCTTACTCCTGATGACTGGGAGGAGGAGGATCCTGTGGCTGTGTCTCTTTAATAGGGTCAGCAACTGTAGAGGGCGCTTCACCTTGAGTGGGAGGAAGGTCCGAGGCTCGTATGGCTGGTGGGTAGTAGATATTTTCTGATTTTCTTAGTTCAGAAGAAGCCTCAACCCTAGCTCAGTTGAGGGCTTCACCCCAAGTCTGAGCGCAATAGGTTCGACACACGGCTAGGACCTCTACCATAAGGGTTTCCTCTATCTCAGCTACACCGACGTAGTAACCATGCTGCTCAGCCTCATCCCGAGCCTTCTCAGCTTCCTTTTTAGCTTTCTCGGCCTCATCTTTAGAACTTTCGACTTGATCCTTCATCTTTTGGACTTCTTCTAACTTCTTCCAAAGGGCCATTATTTGCTCTTTAAAAGAAGCCAACTATTCCTTGGCATCACGCAAGAGCAGCCTCTGATCCTCGGCCTGCTTCTGAGTGCCCTTCAGAGCCGATTTAGCACTCCTTCTTGCCTTTTCCTCCTCTTTCAGTTTGTTCCTCAAATCCTTGTTGGACTGATCAGCGATGTTAAACGACTCCACAGCTGCCACGCACCTAGTTCTCTCATCGTCCAGCTGCCGATAGCAGGAATTGGTTATCTCCTCGGCCCTAAAAGTAGCTTGGACAGCCTGAGAAAAAAGGGTTAGTAACGTTACAAATAACAATAAGGATGTAAAAAAAAGGGGGAGAATGGCTGCATACCATGCCCAGATATCTTTTAAGGTTAAGGAAAACCTTATGTCTCTTGATAGACCGCAACTCAGTCATATCATTAGGGAGTAATAAAGCCTCCTCCAAAGCTGAGGCCACGTGGCATCCATTACCTCCACGAAAATCCCTGATGGATGTGTTATCCCTCAAGGGCTCACCATTGAGTATTGGAGTTGGAAGCCAGGCCTGAGGCTCAGGTGGCTGATTGTCTCTTCTCTCTAAACCTCTCTGCCCTGCTTGTCCAGTCTTTTGCTGCTTTGCAACCCGTTGGGTCTCTTCTTCAGGCGTAGGGCGAGATATCCCAGCCTCCAATGCTTCCTTGCCCTTCTGCTCTCTCTTTCTCTTCGGGTCAACAGGTTCAAGTCTGGATGGCAAAGATGGCTGAGGAGGAGGAAGAGGAAGTTTGGGAGGAAGAGGAGGAAGTTTGGGCTGAGTTGGTTTCTCAGGCACATCCTTTCCGGGCTGGGACTCTATTAAGTCCAACAAACTTCTTTTAGATTTCTTTTGGATACCCATCTCGTCCAAAGTGATAGTGCCTACTTGTTGTTGATGGTCAAGGCCAGCTAATGTACTCTCGGAGGATAGAGGTCGGTTGAACACCTCAAATTCCTCTTGGGAGTCTGACAAATCTACAATCCCCTCTAGCTCTTCTTCTTCTTCTTCTTCCTCTTCTTTTTCTTCCCCTCTTTCCTTAACAACGGGTTGGGATGGAGATGCTCCTATTGAAAGGATGCCCACAAAGAGTGGCTGCGTAAAGGGTGTACCCTCAGGAATTGGAACGCCCTAAGGAACGACGAATCCTTTGAATGCCACACTAATGCGGGGAAGACGAGAATCGTTGGCTTTTATTACACATTTAGGAGCTTGGAATCCAAGAGAAATAGGTTTGTACCCAAGGATTACGTGTGCTGCTCGTAGTTGGCCGTCGGCTTCGTTTACAAACACCTTGGACCGTAGAATTCTGTCTAGACTCTTTCTGTTGACCAAGTTGAGCCGAGGTATGGTAGAACGTCTATCTATAAAATCATTAAAACGGAAAAAGTATTTGTCAGAAGCAGAATTTGTGTGAAACAAAAGGAAAATATAAGCCAAAATGCACAAATTTATGACTAGACCCCCACCTAGTGTTCCCTCCTTAATCAGACAGGGTAGGCCATCATGCCATTCCCTAGAAAAGAATAAAAAATCTTCCTTTAGCCCTTTGTTCGATGTAAGGATGCATTGAATTAGCCTTACTTCGGGATACCTTGACTTAAGGTAGTATCCCTGCCCTTTCAAATGATGTAGGTTGTATACCCAGTTGACATCATGGTGTGTCAATCCCAGGTTCATTCTCTCATTTAGGGCTTCTACACTCCCTAATACTCTGAACATATTTGGGGCGCATTGTGTGGGGGATAGTCTAAAGAATCTAAGGTAGTTCCTCGTGATAGTACCCATGGGGATGGTCATCCCTCCCTCTATGAAAGCGATCATTGGGATGACCACCTCTCCCCCTTTCCTATCGTCTACTCATTCCCCTTGGGCAGCGTACCTCATGCCCACTGTTGGTGGGATCTTGTACTTAGCCCTAAATCTCTCTCTATCCTCCTCGGATTCAACTAAACACTTGAACCTACCCATCTCTTAAGAAGTTTTGAAGAGAAATTAACAAGTTTGAAATGAAAAATAGAGCCGAGAAGGAAAAAGTGGGATGAAAAGAGAATATATGGAAAGAAACAAAACTAAGAGGGTTTAAGGAAACTTACAGGTTTGAAAAGAAGGTCCTCGGACAAATTTTTGGTATTTGTAGACGCACAAGGGAATGAGAGAGAGTGACAGGTTCAGTGGATGAACTCTAGAACTGTGTGATTGTTGGAAGTAGGGAAATGAGTTGATTTGAAAAGCTATTTATAGTGGCGCAGAAGTTACAAGCGGGAAAATTCCCGCTCATAACCCCAAGAAATCCTTCACCGTTAGATTTGCATCATGCCGTTGAACGTGAGGGACAAAAGTGCCGTCAAAATTTAATGAAGGCGCGCTCTGGACGCTGAAGCGTCAGAAGCGTGCCTCGAGAAGGTAAAAAGGCATTTGGGAGTTCAGATAGAAGGGGTGTAACTATAAACAAGGTGGGCCGAGGATATCAAAATCCTTCTTTCCTCCCAAGGAGTCGAAAAGCAAGATTTTGAGGGGCTATTGTCAGGTCATAGAACCCAGTGATATATATCTGTCTTTTGTACTAGGCCTGAGGCCCATGCTGAGGCCTATAATCGCATATGAAGAAGACAATAGAGATCATGGCAACCCAGGAAACCGTGCCGAGGACAACTCTGTCCTTGGCTAGCCAAGGCCGAGGTAGAAGAAAAGTGATTTACCTGCAAAGACAATCTTCCAAAGCACTCCAAAGAAAAAGATAAGTATAGCAAGTAAGCACACTAAAGCATGGCGGTAGAGCAATTCCAAGAAAAGCTGCTGTCTCCACATTAAATGCTCCACAACTAATACTCTGGCTGCATTAATATGGAAATGATACCTGAGCAGTGGCTTTTCAGACTCACAGCTACTACCTAAGAGCTTTGAGAAGAGGTTGATGTGACAAAGACCAACAACAGCAGATCTGACTAGCACGTGTATGGTGGAGATGAAGGAGGAAAGTAGTATATAAGGAAGAAGGAGCTCTGAGGAAAGGGATGAGAGATTTTATCAGAGAAAACACTGTAGCAATCTGAACTAACCTTGCTACCATTGTCACTGTCACTCAAGAAATAATAAGTTGAAACTCCTCGGACTAGTGTCGAGGATTGAATTGCTTGCTCAAGTCCATATTTGTTTTACCTATTCATTCTTTAAATCATCTTCAACTGTTGTTACATTCATTAAAGCCTAGTTCTTCTACCAACTCTCTACAAATTTATTGTATTGGGCTTGCTAAGCTTGAATTCACCTAGCCCTTAGGAATAGTACTAAAATCCAGTCCCTACAATTATTATTACTATTATTATTATTATTATTATTATTCTTGTCATAAGTCTAAAAAGTTAGAATGCCAAAAATAATTATTAAAATAAAAGAATAAGAAGATATAATAAGTGTTGATGATGATAAAGAAAATGTTAATGAATAAATAATTTTACAAGATGATGAATATTATGATAACATTGAGTTAGATGATGAATATAATATAATAAATTATTATTTTGGCTCATATATTATGTATTACTAGTCGCTGACCCATGTGATGCACGAGAAACCTATTAACTATGAAAAAAAAATCCAACAATGAAAGAAGAATTTAAATTATCATTTATGCAATGTTGTTGACAGTGCCAAACAGCCTTAAAAAATAAACTTATAGATCATAAAAATATCATTATAAATTAATATAGTATTGATAACGCACTTGAACTTTAATATGTTTAATATAGAATTCTTGATCTAACTTCAAAATAAATTCTACAAAATAGGAATATATTTTTTTTTTTAAATCAAGTTAAGAAAATAGAAAAACTATTAAATTCATGAAAGCAATCTTAGAAGAAAGTGAACAAATAACAATGCTTTTTCCATTCAATGACACATATTGAGAGTATATAGGAACAATAACGATACAACTCAAACTTGTGAGCTACTACGAGTAAAAAAAAAAAAAACCCTTGTGTAGTAGCCTCAATTGATGGCTATTACATACTGGATCTATTTCAACTGAGTTTCAATTCAAGTGTTTATCTAAAATTTTAAAATTTTCAACAATCTTTGGATTGAATTTTTGCATAACTTGGTTAATTGTATAGTCACCCTATTTCCACCCTTAGACACCACAGTAAACACACAACTATGATTAAGTTGTCACAAAAGTTTTTATTTTTATTTTTTATATTTTATATTCTTTTTCAATTCACCGATCTATGAAGGTTTTGGGGTTAAGGTGAAAATTCTAGAGAGATCAACAAATAGTCAAAGGCTTCGATTATATTGTACAATCACACTATTTCCACCAAAGTTTTAAATTCCGTTTTAGAGGCTGTTCTGAATTAGCTACTGGAACGGAATATTTTGGTATCGGTGTGTGTCGGTGCACCGTTTCAAGATTATGCACCAGGTATATATTTAAATATATATATATATATAATAAAATTACTATTATTTATTATTATTAAGCTAAAGTTTTTAAATTGATTTCTTCAAAAAAAAAAAAGTTTAAAAAATGATTATATATAAAATTCTAATGAAGGAACGTTCAAAATTAAATATGCTATTATTGTAAATAAGCAAGCATAAAAGGGTATTTGTAAAACATGCAACTTTCCTGGAAACCTTTCAAAAATTCATCATTCCCAAGCACGTGACTCATCGCTCCATATCTCCTCAGCCACTACCCTTCTTCCTTTCTTATTTTTACTTTTTCATTATCACAGAACCTTTTCAAACTCTCTCCTCATTTTTTTTCACCTTCCTTTAATTTAGAGTCTTTAGCCAGAACTCTAACCTTCTTGCCAAATCACAATAGTGTTGAGTACCTCATAACAATCAGACCTACTCATTCCCCATGATCAACTGAGATCAAGTACACGGAATCGAGCAAATCAGCAAATAAGGCCAGCTTTTTATTTTGGCCCGGAAAGAGTATTTCAGCCAAAATGCCAAATTTTCAAATTTTTTTCCCTCTTAGAAGATGTGGGTGGTTTTGGTTTGTATTGGGCTTGTGGTATAGAGGGAGATGGGAATGAAAGGAAGCAGAAAGGTCGATCGGGACAGATGAAGGGTGGGGGAACGGCAGAGAGCTATATTGGGTTTGGTTGTGAATCTGCGTTTTGAAGGAAGGAGAAAGCTATATTAGGTTTGGCTGGCAGAGCATCGTGAAAGGGAAAGGCAGAGCATCGGGTTTTAGAAAAAGTTTTATTACGTTTTTTTTTTTTTTTTAATTCTACTTTTTTTTTTAATATTTATTAAGTATTTGTGTATATTAAAATACCGTATACAACACAAAAAATTAAAAATCATTGGCCTGTTTGAGAAATAAGAGAACAATTAAAATCCTATAAAAAAAAAAATTAAAAAATGAACAACTAAAAGAAAAGGGACAGATAGTTAATAGATTCATGGATCTTGTCCAGTTGTCCTCTTCTTTCTTTATTTTTATATATATATATATATATATATATATATATATATATTTATATGTTTGTACAATCAATGAAAATAATAAATTTTTAACTTGACTTACAGCAAGCCAGAGAGGTACCACGCATCAATGGAGTCCAGGGCCTCTCTCATTACACCAAAAAGGAAAAGAAGTAGAAGAAGATTCAGGAACATAGAAACAGAGATCAAAAAACACAAAGAAATAAGCCTTTGTGCAAGGAATTGCTTCAAAGTTCAAAGTTCAAAGTTCAAAGCATGAGAAAGATGAGCTTTAAGAATGTTGTTCATACTTGGGTCAAAACTTGTTCCAGATCTAAATCCAAATCTCAACCCTTCTCATCTCTCTTTGACTCTGCCGACACTCTCAAAAAACAGCAACAAAAACAACAAGAATCACAGTCAAAACCAGCCTTCAGTCTCGAAACCTACATGACCCAGAAAATCAAATCCATCAACGAAGCTCTGGACGCCGCCATTTCACTCAAAGACAAAGAACCCCGCGAGCTCCACGAGGCCATGCGCTATTCCCTCCTTCCCGGTGGCAAGCGAGTCTGCCCACTCTTCTGCATCGCTTCCTGCGAGCTCGTCGGCGGCACTGAATCCATGGCCATGCCCGCCGCTTGCGCCATCGAGATGATCCACGACGCGGCTCTCATCCAAGACGATCTCCCTTGCATGGACAACGCTCATCTCCGCCGTGGAAAGCCCACCACCCACAAGGCATTCGGCTAAGCCGTCGCCATTCTCGCCGGCGATGGCCTCTTAGCCTTAGCTTTCGAGCACATTGCCTTGTGCACACCAACAACCGTGCTCCCAGAAAGAATAGTCCATGGAATTGGGGAGTTAGCGAGGTGCATTGGAGCTCAAGGAGTTGTTGCAGGCCAAGTGTTTGATGTAAGTTCTCAGAGAGAGTCTAACGTGACGTTGGAGTATTTGGAGTACGTTCATCTACATAAGACCGCAGCAATGCTGGAAGGAACAGCGGTTCTTGGAGTTATGTTGGGAGGTGGGTCCGATGAAGAGGTTGAGAAAATTAGGAGTTTCGCGAGGTATGTTGGGTGGGGTTTTCAGGTAGTGGATGACATTCTTGATGTGACAAAATCGTCGCAGGAATTGGGAAAACCGACAGGGAAGGACTTGGTGGATGGGAAAGTTACGTATCCGAGGCTAATGGGTGTTGAAAAGTCGAGGGAGTTTGCGGAGAAATTGAACAAGCTGGCTCTGGATCAGCTGTCTGGGTTTGATACGCAGAAAACGGTGCCGTTAGTTGCATTGGCCAATTACATTGCTCGTAGGCAAAAGTAACATAGGTATGTATCAATGTTTCCAATCAATATTATTCATTCCTAAACCCAAGCCAAGTTCTCTTTTACATTACTATTATTAATGGAATATTTATTTTTCGATTTTATACTTGGTATAATTGTACTCTTCTTGTATGTGTGCGCGCAAATTCTGGCACACAAGGACACACAGATAAATACTACTTGTATCAATGAAATTGCAGATTTGTTTGACCCTCATCATTCATCATTTAGGACAAGAGTGCCTACTAATTTTTTATTCCATAGAAATACTATATCTGTTTAGTAAAATGAAATGTAGAAAGCTAGTCCATGGGCCAAAGCAAGGAGAAACTGCGTAATGGTCTATTGCTGAGCTCTCGTACTGGCCATACTCATGTTACACATAGGCCCATTAGTCATGTAGAATAATAACAGTTTTGGAGAAATTTACAGTTTATTGATGAGTTTGGACTTATAATATGTTTGCTGGATTTTACTCATATATATATATATATATGATGATGCATGAAAATCAGTAAGCTAGAATGCTTCGGACTACAATGATGGCTTTAGGACTTGAAAAGGAAAGAAAAGACTGTCAAGGGTGACCGGTGTAACCTGGCCCTCCGACGGTTAAATCAATTTTCTCTCTAGAGCACAAGGATGGGAAACTGTGAATAGTTGAACTTACCTCAGGTGAATGGGACTTGCTCCTTTTATAGAGAGTTAGGAGTGGGTCTACTTGTTCGGATCCACCACCATCATGGGTGGTGTGTGTGGTTAATGGAGAAAATGGGGGTACGTGGAGCGGATTACGGGAAATCCTCTCCAAGTTTTAGGAGTAGTGTAACATGGTCCGATTGTGTGGAACCTCTTAGAAAGTTTTTATTAAAATTTTCTAAGTGTCGTCTGGTCGTCCATGCCCTTGTGTCATGGACGACCATTCTGAGATTGGATGGTCCTGTTACCTATGGATGGGTACTATTCATACACGCGCTGTCATTGTTGGGTTTCTCTCCTCTCAAGGCTTTTTGGACGTGGTTAGGTCATGGACGACTACCTTGGACGAGCATACCTTAGATTGATCCCCATCAATATATATATATATATGGATATGTGGTTTAAATCAGATTGGTCAAATTGTGGGGAAGCCTGACTTGGCACCAGTGGCATGGGTGAGAAGGTTTGTGACCCCCTTTGGTAACATTCAGCTTTTTCTGGGGGAGTTGGGTCCAAGTAGTGGCAACATGTTTGAAAGATTTGAAATGGATCCTCTTAATTCTGATTTAATTAACCAAGTGCCACACACACACAACTTACTCTCCAATAGAGAGAAATATTTATGGGTTATTCACACCATTACTTGTCAAAGGAATGATTAATGTTCCAATCATGCCAGCTCATAATTGATGTAAAGGGTGAAGCCCCCTGAATTCACATGTTAATATTCTTAGCCGGTTTTTGGTCCATGAATTTGGAATTAAAAATGGCTGAGTGAAAACGAACATGATTTCAGTAAACAACGAAGTGATGCTATTTCTCCGTTGTCTGAACCAACTTCTGTACCATACACCTGATCATTTTCTGAATGCTGAATAACTGGGCAGCATTGATCACATTGTCTGGTTGCTTTTACATACTTCAAATTGGAGTGGACCTAATTTGCTTAGTAAACAGCATATTTGTTTGGGTAGTAATTTATTGAATCATTGAGGTGATTAAAATGCCTAAACATATCTAGTCTTTGGTGCTCTTCTCACCCTAGACAAAGTATGAATCATACTTATTTTTTTGCCTAAACATATAAAAGTGATGTGGTTAATTACTTTTGCATGGTGGGATATCATAATCTTCTAATTTTGTAGATATTATTAAATGTACACTCAGATGAGCAATGTATTTAGTAAGAAATATTATACTCATACATTTACTGCCTTCGAAAGAGATAAAACTATGCTTATTAGATAACAATGTTAGATGAATATGAATAAATTAGCTTTTCTAATTTAAATCGAGAACCAAAACTTAAATTGGAGTGGTGATGTTTTGGGGTTGAAAATAACGGGATTGTAACTTGAAGTTTGTTAGCCTCTTTTCTCTTTACACACAAGTTCAGAGCAAAATAAAACATGATTTTTGCTAATCAATGTCAACATTTGTAGTTGCGATAAACATATGTATAATTGTTGTTAACTATTCTATGCATTGGATGAGTTGGCGTCTAGTTTATTATATTGTTAATGTCGAACTGAGTGAAATCACTGTCACATTAATTTATAATTTGTTTTTTCAGTAGTAAATTGGTAGTAATATAACATTTCCCCACAGAAAAGGCTATCTAAATACATAAAGACAAAGACTTCATTCTGAATCTAAAAACAACATAATTTCATCAAAGTAGTAGCAGTGGCATTGAAGAGGCAGAGTTTTCTTCCACTTTAACTTCCACCTCTTATGATTGTGATACTTCTCACTGCTTCTACTACCTTTAAGGCCACAAAGACAACAGTTTTAACGAAGCTCCTAAAAATCTGAGCTTTAATCTGACCTCTTTTGGGGGGGAGGCTTGTGGTTTTGGAATAAGCAGAAGCCATAGAAGAAAAAGTAGACGGTAATCTACAAAGAAGCAGAGGGGACAAGCAGAGCAAGAAAGCCAAAAGAACAGGAACTTCGATTACTGAAGAGGAAAAAGAAGCTGAATAGAGTGATAAGAAAGAAGAGGTTGGTAATGTTTTTATAGGAAAGTGCAGAAAACTCCACCGAGTGTCACCACTCCTGAAACTCCACTATTATCACAACAAGCGGTTACAAGTAAAGGAATCCCAAGTACCTTACCAACCTACAGTTGAACCCTTACCCCAATACCCAATTGGACTTGTTCTGTAATGACAGTTCCCCCTTTTGATGCACGGCTCCCAAGTACGTGACTAACCAATGCGCGAATCCCAGTACGCAACTTCAATAACCAACTATGAAGGTTATTGACTGCAAAGTTCTTTAATTCATCCACATGATGAAGATCAAGAAGATGCTTGGTTACAAAACCCTATGGTGCACATACACAGCAACTTCTTCAAGAGAAAGAGATAAACTAGGGCAAGAACTTCGTCTTTGGTTACAAATTGCTTGAACAGAGTTTGCTCAATGCTTGTGCAACTTGTGTACTTTGACAGCTCTTAAAACAATCCTTTTATATGTCTAGGGTTAGGAGAAAAGAAAGCCCAAAGACACATCCATGGATCTCAAGAAAAATAGAACAGAAATTCTGTTTTCATAAACCTCGACAGATAGAAGCTGTCAAGCATCTGTCGAGCTAGCTGTCGAGCCACGGGGCTAAAACAACTTCTTAAACCTCGACACATGCTAGCTGTCAAGTTTTAATAACTCTGCACTTTCAGCTTGTTTTCTTGGACAGACTTGAAGGCTTCAACACTTGATCTTGAAACATGATTTCTTGAAGTATTTAAACACATCCTAAATCTACCCAAATACAAGTAAAGTGCATTTTGTCAAAGGATTAGCCAATTACATAAAATCATGATATATGTTCTTAACATGTGAAACACATATGTCCTAACACTCCCTTTCTTCGTGATCCCCATAGCAGTCCAAAGAAACATCCTCAAATCTTTTGATGAACTGGATAGGGTCTTTTCCGAGCCTTTGCCTTACCATCTGAAGGCTTTGGAAGGTGGCCTTGTCTTCACCTGGATAATACTTTGAGCAAAACCTCTCCATCATCTCATTCCAGGTCTTAATGGACCCCGGCCTCAAGGTAGTGTACCATGTGTATGCTCTGTCCAATAGGGACTTAGCAAACTCTCTTAGACACAGCTCCTTGTCTCCTGCGTAAAGACCCATGGTGTGAATGAACCTACTCACGTGCTCCACAGCACTTCCGTTCCTTCCATCAAAAGGGTGAAACTTTGGGGGTTCATATCCCTTGGGATAGGGCTTGCCAAGGAGTTTTGGTGGGAATGAGGGATCCCGAGAGAATTGCTTGGGGATCCCCGAGAGCTTTTCCCTTTCTTGTTCCAAAAGGGCGTTGACATCCGCTAGTGTGAGATACTAGGGGTTAACTCCCCCTCCTACTACTGACCCTCCTTTTGGTTGGGTAAGAAAGAAGAGGTTGGTAATGTTTTTATAGGAAAGTGCAGAAGAGAAAGAATGAGAATTGAAGGATGACGAGAAAGAAGAGGTTGGTAATCTACAAAGAAGCAGGGGACAAGCAGAGCAAGAAAGAGAAAAAAACTGAATAGAATGATGAGAAAGAAGAGAGTAGTAATGTTTTTATAGGAAAGTGCAGAAGAGCAAGAATGAGAGAGTTGAAGGAGCTTGATGGCTTAGAAAGTTTGTGTAAGTTATGGTTAGAGCCGGCGCTATTTATAGATTCTAATTTGATAAAGGCACCCCTAGTGCAATTGTAATTACTAATTGCACCATGAGGGTTCCTCTATGAAATATCAAGTTCTCGAAATTTTTCATCAAATTAGGACGTCATCAACCAACAAACCACGCGGTTGTGTATTTTGTATAAACGCGGTTAGTGTGTGTAATTCCATGAATGAACAAAAAGGGACAAAATTGTTATATGGGGATTAAAATTGAGAGGGGAAACTTTTGACAAAATGGAATGGAGGGTTTTGTACTTTTGTTGTGGTCCTAAATCATTATAGGCATTAATTTCTTGTCTTAACTACTCTCTAGAGCAGAAAATAAAGGAGACCTAAATGGTTTCAAAAATAAACGAGAGATGTCAACCCATTTCCCACGCCATGTCAACCTTTACAACAACAATCCACTCCCTCCCTAAATTGCCTTGGTTTCTCCTAATTAACAATAGAAACAAGAAAATAATATTCACTGAGGTTTTAGAAATTTCTCTACAAGAGCCTAGGCTTGGAAAGTTTAGGACCTGATTGGTTACTTATGGGTTTGTATTCATTTTCATTTTTCATTTTTTATACTCATTTTCTTTTCTCAAATCCTATATTCATTTTTTGTTTCCAACTCATTTTCTATTTGGCACTATTTTTGGACTAGTTTTTGTTTTTCTCAAATCCCTTTATTTTCTAACAAAACCATTTGTCACTATCACCCGCTAAAAACCGTTGACACAACTTCTAAAATAAACCAAAACCAAAACCCACCAGAACCACCGTCACAATCCAATACCTAGCCTAGATCTCAACTTCGCAAGCCGTAATCCCACCGGAAAAAACCAAACACAGCCCAAATCTCCATCAGAAAACCCATCAATACAAACAAATTTCATCAAATCTAAACACAAGAAGAAAAAGGAGAGAGAGAGAGAGAGAGAAAGAGAAACTCAGCAAAACATAGCCCACAAACAAAGCCCCAAAAGCAAGCAGCAACCTCAGAAATAGGCCACTAGTAGTGACCATCGGCCATGGGTCCGATCAGATTTCGCTCAAGAGTGAGAGAGAGAGAGTGTGTGTGTGTGTTATATTGAGGAGACAAGTCACTGTTGGTGGGCCTCATAAAGTTGGTCTTTTTATGAAAATGTTATATATCCATTTTCACTAAAAATGAAAATGCTCAAAAGTTGTTTTCATTTTCTGTATTCAAACCCAATTTTTTTGGATACTGAAAATGAAAATTGAGTACAAATTTACAAACCAAACCAAATATACGTGGTGGATCCCACAAAAAACTAAAAAATGAATACAGAAAACACAACTTTTTTCTTTAAACCAAACAAACCCTAAAGTCCCGTCATAGGCAAGTAGGCTGACCCTTGTGAAATCTCTTCTTGCAGCAATCCCCTCATACATGGATTCACATTTTTACTTTCCAAATCAGTAATAATATCCAAAATTTATTAATCTAGGAATTTCACTTCCAGAAAAACAGCAAATTCAAATTCCTATAGCCCAACGTCCTAGGCAAATATATGCAAACCAAAAGATTGTGGTGGTTTTGGAATTAGGAAAATGGAGGATTCAAACATGGCACTTTTGGTTAGGTTGGGCTGGTCCAAAGCCTCAAATCAAGACAAAGTTTACGTCAATATTCTTATAGCAAAATACTTGTAAGGAAAAAACTTTCCATAGTTCATTGCTTTGGAAAGGTATCTAGAAAACTAACCACTAGCGAAGAAATGTGCTTACTATCAAGTTCTTTCAGTTTCTGATACCAACATTAGGGAGGATACTTGAAATCCGCCTACCTCTGGGATCAAACATACAAGTTCAAAAACCCTAGTCCTTTATTTTAACAAGAACGGAAAAACTTATAGAAAATCAAAATACAAGTGAGACTCAAACTCTTGTTTTGGAAAATTATTTGGGATGCTCTCCCCAGCAAAGTAGCGTTGAATAGGAGATGGTCCAAAATGGACCTAAACTGTGTTCTTTGCAATCAACCCTCAAAATCTTAGAGCACCTTCTTATCCATTGCCCCTTCATAATCACCATTCACCACCTGGTCTCTCACAGTTTGGAACATCAATGGGTCCTTTTTACCAAGTGATCTTATGAAATGCATTATTTTCCGCTCAAAGTCTGAAGGTCCCAAAGGAAGAATGCAATAAGTTTACCTTGTTTACTACTATACTATTTGATAATATGTGGAGGATTCAAAATCAAACTACTTTTGTATGTCACATCCTTGTACCAAAGAAGGCTACTGAAAAAATAAACAAAGCCTATTTTGATCACATTGTTGCATTGTCTGCTTTAAAGTCTCCCGTGGCTACCAAATGGCTTCCTCCTCCTCCAAACTGGGTAAAGATAAACTTTGATGTAGCAATGTGAAGTTCAGGCAACTATCTTAACCTTGAAGCTTGCAATTCATCGCAGGCTTTGCTTTGTAGTGTTTGAAGGTGATTCTAAAAGTATGATTAAGGCCTTACAGCTTTGCCCCTTTCCTCCAAATTTGTTGTCTCCCTTCCTTCATATTATTAAGTTGTCTTTGAGTTTTATTATTTGCTGGGACTTTATTTTTGTAAACATAAACATTAAATTTTTGGCACACAATTTGGCTCAATGAGTTGTTCATTGTATTTGGGATAGAGCTTTAACCATCTCTTTTCTTTATGCCTGGGTTTCTTTCCCATAAGAAAGAGATGAGTCTGAGCCCTCTCTCTCTTTCCTTTTAACATATAGGAAATGCTAACAAATGCCCTTAAAGCAATGGTTAATAATTCATTTAAAGAAAGTTTTAGTAGGAAAAGAAAAAAAAAAGCAATTAATGTTTTGACAGTTTTTTCTATTTCCCATAAAAGTGGTATCAAAACTTTCCTAGAATTGATTGTTAACCATTGTCCTAAGAACACCCGTTAGCATGACCCTTAACATATTATTCTTATATTTAACTAAAAGTTATTCCAAACTATTGGGATTTGGGACATTATTGACCATGCACGGGAGATGTTGCCTTGCCAATGTGTTGGGTATAGAATAACAAAATCAAAGGTGGAGTGATGCACAAGCGAGCAAAGATAACCCTAATTTGAACCCAACTAGGATGTCTATAAGATAGTTTGTTTCCAAAGGCTAATATATATTCCAAATTACAAGGGTAGAAAGCTTGGTTGCTTTCTCCGATGATTGATTAACTCTTTTATGTAGTTTTTGTTATTGTTAGGGTCTTTGTTGTGTGGCCACCTATTAGCCATTAGAGGGTTGGTCTTGCTATACCTGGATTTGTTTTTGGGAGTCTAACTCAAAATTCAACATTGGTTCAAAGAATACCAATGCTATTGGGGCACTTCTTTAGTCTACAAGAGAAACCAAACCCAAAATCTGATAAGCGAAACACATGTGATAAATGAACTTTGATTTGTGTTCAACGGTAAGGCAAATATCAAATTAACATAAGTCCAACAATGAGAAGAGAAAAAAAAAAAAAGGCATTCAATAGGATGAGACAAATTATTCAAATTATTATACTTCCCACGATAAGATGAAACACAATAATGTCTCAAGTGATAAGTTAGAATTTGGATGACAAAAAGAGGTAGGCTTCAAATGTTTTGAAGAGAGAGGATGTGTCCACCTGTGCACAACAATGAGTTGTTCAAATTACTTTGTGGTTCATTTGGATTGAGGGGAAGAGAGGGGGAGTAGAGTGGAGTAGAGTAGAATTGGCCTAAAATTAGCCTATTTTCAGCCAACTCTACTCTACTTCCCTCTACTCTCCCTCCCCCTACCCCTCAATCTAAACAGGCCCTTATCAACCAACTTAAATGGGAATGAGTCTCCTCAATGATAAGTATTTCCCTCCTTTGAGAATGATATTTAATGAGGTATGGAAGAATATTTTCTTATGACAAAATTTAGCTACAAAATTTGTTGTAGTCTTAAGCTACAAAATTAGTTGTAGCCTTAAGCTACAACTTTACTTAATATCTTTTTATTGGAGGTAAATTTTGACAAACCCACCATTGGATTACATCTTCTTCTTATATCCTCCATGCTTGCAAAATTTCTAAAAAATTAAAGATCAACAGTTATGTCATCAATAAATTGTTTAAATTGCAAGTTTTTATAGTTTAAAATTATGTATAAAATAAAAAAAAATTATAGATCATATAGTAAATAATATCTGATTGACACAAAATTTGACATGTGCATTAAGAGCGTAAAGAATATGCCATTCAACGATTAAATTTTCAAAATATGCAATTATATTTATTTTGTTGAGTAAGGTTGTAGCCTTAAATTACAACCAATTTTGTAGCTAAACTATGTTCATTTTCTTATGTAATTGAGTTTGGATGGTGATAATGATAGTCATAGCGAGGAATGAATTTCTTAGTGAGAAGGATAAGGTCTCTCTCCAAATTAGTTTGGAAAGAAATTCTTTAAACTCCTCTTATATCTTGTTATTGGATGTAAATTTTAAAAACCTAACCATTGAATTATTACATATTCTTTATGTTCTTAACATATACGTCAAATTTCATTCAAATCGGATGTTATTTATTATTTTATCAATAAACTTATTTTTTATGCATAAGTTTAGATTACAAAAACTTAAAATTTAAACATTAGATTGATGACATAGATATTGATCTTTGCAGTAACTTTGAAAATATATATTGTTTTTGTCTAAAAGAGGTAAGGAAGAAAGATTTAAGTGACTTGATCATCTTTGCTAAAAGATATAGACTGTCCTGATTGTTAGAGCTAGTGTTTACAGTTTAGTCTTACATAATGCTAAATGTTTGATTCTACAAGAGAGAGATGGCGGTCAGTTTGCTTAAAACCTTTTTATTTTCTATTAATTACAAGCATGAAGTAATTATATACTCTTCATAGTTTAATTACATATTATGAAACATAAATTGGGCATTTGGGCAATTGTTTATTGACAAATTCAATACGGATGCTTTAATCTTTGTCATTTTATTTATTCAGTCCCCGTTTATAATTTTGTGGCCAAAACTAAAAGCTAAATATGAGCAACCTAATGCAAAAACACCACCTGCATGTGTTTTGAATCTTTTGATTTGAGTTCATACTACACATTCACAGCAACTTCGATCTAATTAAGTCAACCAAATGAAATGCCGGTCTCAAAGGGATAGTGAGTCGGATATACATTATACAGACGCTACCGCCTACTTGCTACTTGTAACATATATTATTTTTATTTGATAAAGGGGCACTCCCTTTGTCATACTGCAAAGCGACATTCCTTCAGTACCAAGCAACCTATTTGTCCTTGAATAACGTTATTAAATTAATGCATGGTGTTCCCATCAAAAAAAAAAAAAAAAAAATTTAATGCATGGTGTGACACATAGATAACAAAAAAAAAACCTTAATTTTCCAATTGGTATCATATCTATCAAAACAAGTGAGTGCCGATTACGTTCTTAATTTCCGATTTGACAGTTGTCTCACAGAGATAACATTTAATGTTAACTTGAGAGGTTTAGGACCAAAGTAGCATAAATGTGCATACATGAGTTAACCTTGATTACGTATTGCATGACATTGCCATCTAGCAAATATAGGGTTTTTTTTTTTTAAGCTTAATAATACTGTTTTGTAAAATATTTGACAACAGTAGACATGTTCCCGCACACTCCTCATATTGAGTGTGTTTGCCTGTTGGAGCTTTGCTGATCCACAGGTAAATATTTTTTTGCCATAATTTGTAGGCATTGAATTGAAAGGGGCTTGTATGTCTCTATTTTTTTTCTTTAATACTCAATTTTCACAGTATATTAGCTTAGGTAGAGGGAGAGGTGAGGTTGAATGAGGTGAAGCCGGAATCATTTTTTGCCTATTTGGCTGACCATTTGAAGTAGATGAATTCTCTTGTTTTGCTTTTACGACAGTTCACATAACTACATCTGTAGCTAGATTTAATCAAATAGAAATTCATCATATGTTTTTCTGTCTTTCTTCTTTTTCTTTTCTGAGTTTTGATTTGCCTAAAAGAAAAGGTTAAACAATATAAAGGTTACGATCCAACAAGTCTGAACGGTTTAGTCATCTCTTACCGAACCATTACAATGCAATCTGAAACTTCACTGATCTCTTTGTTAAGCACCTTAATGCAGTTTGGACTTTGGAGCTCCTATATTGGTCACAAAAATAAGGAAAAAAAAAAAATTGTAGTCAAAGAGTCTTAACTCTGTTCAGTGCTTAGAAATGATAGGATAACTTCCATTCCATTCTCAACCCTATATGCTCAACTTTGGCATCCCAAATGGTCTGACATGTTTATTCATTTGATATCATCAAATAATTATAAGCCAATTTTCATACATACGAGATTGTTGGACAAAAAATTGATAAACTGGTCGTGTTATTTGGAATATGACTAGTGAGTTTATATATTCATGGCTTTGTTTACGTGGAAATTGCAAACTTATCACCACCTTTACCTAAAAATGTGTCCAAATTCAAAGGATGATTGAAATAACTAAGCACGAAAAATATCACACCTCCACCACCTATACACTCTATGCAAATTGATATTTCTTTGCCCCGTTTATCAAAACTTTTCCTATAATTTAAATGAATAGAATGTAAAATATTAATCAATTTTATCTTTTAAATTTAATTGAACTATTAGGATAAATTTATATTTTGTTCAACACGTAAAATCTTTGATAGTTAAATAAGAGATTTGGGTTCAATTTGCGCCTATACTAAAAATCGATTAGTGTCTTAGTTTGATAATAGTTATTGTCGGGAATGAATGTTACTGGTTGAACTCTTTCAAAAAAAAAAAAAAAAAAAGAGTTCTTACCGTTCATTTATGGAATATAAAAATTCAGATCATGGCTTTATTTACAACATTTTGGACATGTTGCAAAAATTTATGGATCACAACATTATTTGAGTTCTTTCAAAGCCCAAAAGTTTATGGAAAGGTAAACGTCAATTCTAAGTCTCCACGGGCAAGTTTGGCTTACAATCACGTATCACCATACACTTGCGTACGGTTGATTGCCTTAAACCATTTTATGCTTAAATTTTTATTTATTTATTTATTTTTTGAGGGAAAATTTTTATGCTTAAGTTAAAAGCGAAACTAACATTGTATTATTCTTCTAAAAAAAAAGGAAAAAAAGGAAAAAAAAAACTAAAAAAACTAACATTGTATTAATAAAAATAAAATAAAAAACTTTGTAGACCACTTCCAATCCGAAGGCGATGCTGATATTAAGGACTTTTGTCATGTTTTTCAAGGGAAAATTTTATTTTTGCCATGGTGCACAAGAGTGAATGAATAGTATACTATCATTCAGTAGATGATGTATGCGTGAGGGAGAGACCCTGCATGTAGTGCAACTCATTCCAAAGGTAATTACTTAGTATGGGAAAAAGTATCTTGTGTATAAGGTCAATGCAGCTAGTCTCTCATAGTCTGTGGCCTCCCTCGTACCTATATTGTGTCTCGCTGCATAGACCTAATATATATAGGGTCATGTTAACGAATGCCTTTAGAGTATTGGTTAATAATCCATTTTAAGAAAGTTTTGACACAACTTTTATGGGAAATGAAAAAAGCTGTCAAAACATTAATGGCTTTATTTCATTTTTCTATAAAAGTTTTCTTTAAATGGATTATTAACCAATGCCCTAAGGGCATTCGTTAGCATTTCCCATATATATAATACATTATCCTCTTTTTATTTTTTATTTTTTTTATTAATGAACTTTTTTTTTTAAAGAGAGTTTCAACCTATGGCGTTCGTTTCTGATGATAGCTTTTTATCATCAGATCAAGACACCAATTAGTTTTTGGTGTAGGCGAGGATTGAACTCCAGATCTCTTATACAACCATTAGAGACTTTACCAGTTAAACTAACTGAAACCCATTTTTATTAATGAACTTGATACATTCTCCTTGGTAGAGAATGTAATTCAACAAATTCGGCATGCATGCCATTAAGATGTCCTACCCTTACCCATCATGTGGAGGGCATGTCTCAACATTTTATACTTTTTATAATTTCATAGTCTACCCGCTTTTAGATGCATAAAACCCTCCATTAGGATGCTCTAAACCACACGTGCCATATATCATTTGGATTAGACACCCATCAGTTAGGAGACATACTAGAATAATACCGTTATCTACTCTAAGAAAGCAAATTTATAACTAATTAATTAAAGAGTAATAAAAATGCATAAATAATCAAACTACAACATAGAAAACATGATAATCATAAACTGTGATTACAATGTTTGAGCCTTTGAGTCTGTTATAATCATTTTGGTGGAGTTCATGGATAATCCGATGATTTCTATGTAGGGGTCTCCCGGTGATTGCCAATCCGAAGATAAAGCCAAAAACTTTGTAGACCACTTCCAATCCGAAGGCGATGCTGATATTAAGGACTTTTGTCATGTTTTTCAAGGGAAATTTTTATTTTTGCCATGGTGCACAAGAGTGAATGAATAGTGTACTGTCATTCAGTAGATGATGTATGTGTGAGTGAGAGACCCTGCATGTAGTGCAGCTCATTCCAAAGGTAATCACTTAGTATAGGAAAAAGTATTTTGTGTATAAGGTGTATGCAGCTAGCCTCTCACAATTTGTGGCCCCTACACACCTATATTGTGTCTCGCTACATACACTTAATATACATGATAAATTCTCTTTAGTAGAGAATGTAATTCAACAAAGATATACTTCACGTTATACCTCTCTCAAATTCGGCATGCTACCACCGCATTGAATGCTCTGTAACTAACTCTCTGGCCGCATTAATGAGGAAGTGATACTTGAATAGTAATTTTCAATCTTACAGCTATTCCCAAAGACTTCAGGAAGGTGCTGATGGGACAAAGATCAACACCAGCGATCTAATCTACATGTGGAGAGTGGAGATGAAAGAAAGAAGATAGTATAAAATAGAAAAAAAATCCTGAGGGAAAAGGATCGGGAATTAAGAGAAAAACACCGTAGGAACAAGAACTGGACTTGTAACCAAATTCAAAAGAGATATATACAAGAACTGATTTCTTCAGATTGTGTCAAGGACGATTTTTTTTGGATAAAACCAGTTTATCTTTACTTTCTTGTCATCTAGATCCATTATAATTGTTACCCAACTTATTAGAGCCTAGTTTTATAACCCACTTTCTACAAATTCATTGTATTGGGCTCTTTGGGCCTAGATCCTTTTACCTTTTGGGCTTAGGAACCAAATTGTGACCTTACAATAAATTAGGCTTATTCTGTTGATTGTGGTGCTCATGGGGGCGTTGGGATTTTTGTGATTTTTACAACTATAGGGATATTCTTATAATTTTAAATAATTTTAAGGTTAATTTGATGATTTTCAAATTTTTGGGCTTTTAAGTAATTTTTGAAAAGTTTGAGGGTAATATTTTGGGGGTTTAGATATATTTTGATAATTTCAATAATTTTTTGTTCAATTTGATGATTAAGGTATTTTAGGGGTACTTTTATTTTTTCATGAAGTTCGGAGGATAGTGTGGCCATTTTGGTGGACTTAGGGGGTATTCGATCATTTCCAAGATGTTTGGGGGTAAAAATTAAGATAATGGAAATATGTGGGCTTTTTTGTGATTAGTATGGTGTGTGGGGTTAATTTGGTAATTCATGGCAAGTGTAGGGGTGTTTCTATAATTCCATTAAAGGTGATGTAATGTTATAATTTATGTAGAGTTAGGGTTTTGTTGTAATTTTATGAAGAAAAAAAAAATTATTTTCATATTTTCGGTCGTGACCTCGAAAATAAGTTTGAAAACATTTTATTTTTTATTTTTTTGTTTTTGTTTTTGTTTGGCTCACACGACAAATCATTAATGTTTCATATAATTCTAAATAATTATATAAACCAGAGCTTTCATTCATGTAAATAGGCCTTATGCAAAGAGCTTTGTGGCTCAGATGCATAGCCTCTTCGCATTTATTAGAAAAACTAGGGAAAATTCCTCCAAGCCCAATATTGTAAATATTGAATTCTCTATATTAAAAAATTATTATATAAAAATATTTTCTAATTTTGGGACATTTGAATTGGAAAAATATACCCTGAATTCTAAATTTACACAATAAAAAAAGAGTCAAAAGCAATTAATTTGAGTAATAAATTATAATGTCATTTGAGAGAGAAAAATAAAATCAACAAAATGTCAGTGATAAATAGTAAAAATTCGCAAAGATTTTAACCAAAACTTTATCCATATTGTTATTAAGAGTGTACAAGTTTTTGATGTACATTTGTTATAGTTATAGTTCAATTGATAAATTCTCTTTTCCTCAAATAAGGGACTTTTCACTTTAGTTGAATTTCATCTACACCAAAAACAATTAACATATTGGTTTAATAATAAAGAGTAATTATTATAGAGCAGAAATAATACATTCAAATCCTATCTTGTGTGTGTATATATAAATGTTTAAATAGTCGCAAATACCCTCACACATTAATCATGGTAAGTTTTAAAACTTCAAAGAACACGATCAAAGAAAGAAAAGAATAAATAATAAAATTATTATTTTTTCATTGAAAAAAAATTACCTATATTTTAGACTAGTTAGATAAAGAACAAATCCTATACTGTATAATAAAAATTGGATTAGTAATTGTAGTTGTGCGAACTGCCAAGTGACTATCTTATCTTCATGACAAATGTTTACACGATAATTTGGTATTGTGTATTCAAAACACTGCATGGATCATTGTTTTATTAATGCTTGAATATGATTGGTTGATCCACGATCGTATCGTAGGCATGCATGCTTAGGATAATCCAAGATTAAATTTACTTGGTCACCAAAAAGAATAGTTAGATTTTATTTGAAAGATAAAATCATATTGGTTGACTGGTTGTTTAATTATAGTAAACATACAAGCACTTGATAATTCCATGTTGATAATGTTGTCTTTTTAATTAAATTCTAAATAATTGTATTTATCTAGTTGAATAATACATTTACTATTTTGTTTGATTAATTAGGTAATTGGCACCCTCCTCCCCATTCTTGTTTCAAAGCCAACTTTGATTCTGCAATTTTCAAAAAATCTGAAGTGTGCCGGTATTGGGGTGGTTATACGCCAACTCTTGTGGGGATGTTGTGGCTGCATTAAGTCGGAGGATCACTTTCCACCATAATGTCGAAACAATCAAGGCGCTAGCGCTTAGGAGAGCAGTGTCCTTTGCACAGGAGATTGGGTTCGACTTGGTTGAGTTTGAAGGCGATTCCGAATTGGTTGTGAAATCTCTTCTTGAATATACTCCTAGCTTGTCCAAGTACAAAAGATTATACTCATACATTTTACTTACTTTGAAAGAGATAGAACTATATTTATTAAATAATAGTATCAGATGTTGTATATGACTAAATTGGCTTTCTAAATTCATGTCAATAACCAATATTTAAATTGAAGATATGGTGGGATACTAAGTGTAAGATAGTTTCTATTGGAGTGGTGATGTTTTGGGGTTGAAATTTCTTAGCCCAGTTTCTCTTTTACACAAACAAGTTTAAAGCAAAATAAAATAGGATTTATACTAATCAATGTCAACATTTGTAGTTGCAATAAACATATCTGCAATTGTTGTTGAGCATTGGATGGATTGGAGTCTAGTTTATTATATTGTTAACATCGAACCGAGTGAAATCATTGTCACATCAATTTATAATATATAATTTGTTTTTTCAGTAATAAATTGGTAGTAAATTAGTAATATAACGTTTCCCCACAGAAAAGGGTATTGAAATACATATAGACAAACACCTTTTTTTTTTTAGAAACTGCCCCCTAAAAAAGGGAGGGGAGCTACGATTCAATTAAAATTTCAGCAAGATAAACTACATGAGAGGATACTGGGACTTCCTCAATCCAAGTACAGAAAGGAAAAAAATTACATGTTGCTCTTGCTAAGCTGTGAGCAACTTTGTTTCCCAGCCTACGGGTATGCCTAAAAACCAAGTGCCTAAAATGGGAAGACAGGACCTTGATGTTGGAGAGAATGTGTCCAAAGCTTGCTGCAGAGAAACTCTCGTCTTTCATAGCCCGAATTGCAGTGGCCGAGTCACCCTCCAGGATGATATGATCAAAACCAAGCTCTTGTGCAAAGGTAAGAGCCCGTCTTGCTGCCAACACTTCCACCATCTCCACCGAGGTGGGCAATGTAATAACTTGTGTTAATGCAGCCATAACTAGACCATGGTCGTTGCGAATGATGGCTCCTAGACCTGCTTCGCCCTTGGCTTGAAAAACGGCGCCATCAAAGTTGATTTTTACCCAATTCGTGGGGGGAGGCTTCCATTTGGGGTGGCTTCGAGAAGAAGGAAGAGATGGTGTCAAGGTGTGTGCTTGATGAAATTCCAGTAAAGCACCTCTCGCCACAGAGTACAGTAGCCTCATGTCAGCCACTAATTCACCTATTCTAAGCTTATTCCTTCTGAGCCAGATTTGAGATGTGATCATGGCTAGCATGTCCGTGGGATGGCCTTTCTCCAAGCATACCTGAAATACTTCCAGGAAGTTCGAGCACTCTTTTGCGTCATTCCTTAGCAGACCAAAATGCACATCCCAGATCATAGCCAATTTCGGACACAGCCACAAAGCATGCAGCGTAGTCTCCTGTTCTAAGCCACAAAGCTGGCAGGTAGCATAAAAAAGGACTTTCCTTTTGACCAGGTTGACCCGAGCTGGGTGGGCATCCAAGATGCTCGCCACAGCAGAGTTTTTGTTCTATTTGGAATCCTCAGTTTCCAAAGCCCCTTCCAAGTGCTTTTAGGCTTGGGGGGGGGGGGGGGCAAAGGACTTGCGTTTGAGGCCAGCTCATCCTTAATCAAAAGCCTGTACCCAGCCTTGACCGAATAGACACCATCCAACTTTCCCGGCCAGTACATCTGATCTTTTGCCTCGGTGAAGCTCAAAGGGATTGATTTGATCATCTTAGCTTCATGGGGCAAGAAGTTGTTGTCAATTGCATCTTTAATCCAGCAACTCCTCTCCTTATCAATTAGCACTGCTACCTGCGCATCACAGCCATAGAAAATTGGGGGGGGATTGGACATTAGCGTAATGGGGGTCAGGCAGCCACTTGTCTTGGTAAATGGGGATATTCTCTCCACTACCCACTCTCCATTGGGCACCCTTTTTTATGACCTCCCTCCCTTTGAGGATGCTTTTCCACGCAAAGGAACCATTGCCTACCTTCGACTCAAAAATATTCCCATCTGGAAAAAACTTTGCCTTGAAAAAGTGATGGAACAAAGAGTTTTTATCATCTAACAGCCTCCACACTTGCTTTGCCAACATAGCGTCATTAAATTTTTGAAGTTCCTTGAACCCCATACCACCTAGGTCCTTTGGGAGGCAAAGTGTGCTCCATTTTGACCAATGTATTTTCCTTTGCTCCCCTCTATGGCCCCACCAGAATTTCCGTATTAGCTGCTCTATGTCGTTACACAAAGTGACGGGAAGTTTGAAAAAACTCATGGCGTAGGTAGGTATGGCTTGAACTACCGCCTTTAACAACACCTCTCGCCTAGCTTGGGAAAGAAGTTGTTCTTTCCAACCTTGCAGCTTCGCCCAAACTTTTTCCTTTATGAACATAAGGCTGGCCTTTTTGTTTCTGCCCATTAAAGTAGGAAGGCCGAGGTATCTCTCATATTGTTTGACCTCCTAAACCCCAAGGTAATTTGTGATCTCAACAATGGAATCCGCTGAAGTTGATTTGCTGAAGAAAAGAGAGGTTTTTGACCTGTTTAATTGCTACCCAAAAGCCTTTTCATAACTACTCTAAAGGTTTTGAATTTTTTGGCATTCCGCAATGGAAGATTTCCAGAAAATCAGGCTGTCGTCGGCGAAGAAAAGGTGAGTCAGCCGAGGGCCACTTCTACATATAAAGACTCCTCTAATTTGACCTATATCCACCTCGTGTTAAAGAAGGCTATGGAGACCTTCCATACAAAAAAGAAACAGGTAAGGGGAGAGAGGATCCCCTTGCCTGATACCTCTGGTTGGATGAATGGGAGCTAAGGGCTCACCGTTGATAAGGATCGAGTAGCTAACCGATGAAATGCATTCCATCATTAAGGCCATCCATCTGTCCGCAAAGCCCATACGCTTCATCATTAGTTCCAAATACTTCCATTCAACGCGGTCGTATGCTTTGCTCATGTCGAGCTTCAAGGCCATGAAACCCGACTTTCCTGTCTAATGGTGCTTCATATAGTGCAGTGTTTCAAAGGCCTTTAGAATGTTATCTGTGATCACTCGACCTGCCTGAAACGCACTCTGGTTTTCAGAAATTACTGAGAGGAGGATATTCTTGAGCCTGTTTGCTAACACCTTAGACCAGTTTATATATCACACTACATAAACTTATAGGACGGTATTCAAAGATACTTTCAGGGGATTTAACTTTTGGAATTAAAGCAATATGAGTACGATTAATATCAATTGGAATCTTACAATTTTGCAAGCAGTCAAGAATGGCAGAGCAGACATCCTCACCCACAATGCTCCAAAAAGACCAAAAGAAGAGCGGGGGCATGCCGTCAGGGCCCAGAGCTGTGATGGGTGCCATTTGTTTCATGGCAGATTCTACTTCCTCCCTAGTAAATTGATGAAGCAGCATTGCATTCATATCTTCTGTAACTAAGGGTTGAACCTTGTGGAGTACTTCATCAAAATTTGTTGGGGAAGAGGATAAGAACAAGGACTGGTAAAACTCAAAAGCAATATTCTTGATCTGATTCTCTTCGGAGCACTAAACATTCTGACTATTCCTCAGCCCAGGATTTTGATTTCTCCAGAATCTTTAGGAGACCTTGGTGTGAAAGTAAGCTGTATTTTTGTCCCCACATTTCAAAAAAAGCACTCGTGAGCGTTGTTGCCACATCTAGCTCTCCTTATCAAGCAGGCTGTTAATTTCCTCTTGGAGAGATTTCACCAACAAATGATCCCCACCCTTAGCTGCATCCATCTCAGCTTTGTCTAGAAGTTTCTTCTTCACCTCTAAGAGCTTCCTAACACTTCCAAAACAATTTTTACTCCACACCGTAAGTTTTTCCCCACAGTTTTGAATTTTCCTGGCTTCCTTAAGCATTGTGGCCTCCATTAGGGGCGGACCTCAAGCATTAGTGACTGTGTGGCTACACCCTCTGTCTCTGAGCCACATTTGTTCAAATTTGAAAGAGCGATTTGGTTTAGGGATGATACCTTCGGGTTTCACAATAATGGCTTGGTGGTCCGAGGAGTTAGAATGGAGGTGTTGGACTTTTGTACCTGGATTTTGGGAGAGCCATAGGTAGTTTGCAACCGCTCGGTCCAGTCGTTCAAGCACCAGGCCACCGTGGCGTTGGTCTTTCCAGGTGAATTTCTTGCCTACGAAACCCAAATCCTTCAACCCCGCCTCGTCCAACACGTCGCGAAAAGCTTTCATTTGATTTTCCCTTCTCGGACCCAAACCACATTTTTCATGAGACCAAAGGATTTCGTTAAAATCCCCGGCAACCAGCCACGGCATCGAGGGACTTGAACGGAGCTGGTGAAGCAGAGCCCAAGTATCATTCTTTTTGGCCGGATCAGCAAAACCGTACATACTAGTGAGGCACCACTTCCCTTTTGTCGACTCCCCAACAACAGCGTCAATATGGTTCGGCGGCGAGGAGACTACATCGATCTTAACCGTGTTCTTCCAAAATAGAGCAAGACATCCCAAATGATTGGCTTGCGGAGAAACCTAGTGTTGATCAAACCCCAACTCGGCGCATAGATTTATCATCCTAGCTTCACCTGCCCACGTCTCGTCTAGGAAGAGGGCAGTGGGATCTTGTGCTCGGATGTATCTTTCGAGCTCTTGAACGGTGCGCCGGTTCCCAAGCCCGCGCACGTTCCAGAATAGCAGACTCATCGTGATCGGCGGGCTACTTGCCAGCCATCGCCGTTTGAGGTAAGGGGGTTGCAGAGCCATCACCTGACACTGCTTTTCTTTTCTAAGAGTTGGAGTCCTCTAGGGTAGGAAGTGGACCACGTTTGCCTAAGAAAACTACGAGGTTTTCATCATTTGTTATGTGGGAGGGCCGTTGGATGCGTAGCCATCTTTTATCATCGGCTGGGTTCCACGGATATTGGGCTGGGGTGGTATTGGTAATGTCCTTAAGTGGGCTTGGGACCATGGGTTTGGTGAGGGGACTTTTGGGAGTAAAGTCTACATATAGACAAACACTTGGTTCTGAATCTAAAAACAACATAATTTCATCAAAGTAGTAGCAGTGGCGTTGGAGAGGCAGAGTTTTCTTCCACTTTAACTTCCACCTCATATGATTATGAATTTATGATACTTCTCACTACTTCTACTACCTTTAAGGCCACAAAGACAGGGCCGGCCCTAGGCTTAGGCCAATTAGGCCATTGCCTAGGGCCCCCTTACTAGAGAAAGGCCCCAAATTTGGGGACAAATTTTTTTTATTTTTTATTTTATATATAAATATTTTTGGGAGATATTAAAACATTTTAGTTCACATTTTTTTTCACTATTAAGAAGGCTCAAAGAATTAAGTAATACTAGAGATAGAGATAAGACAAATTTAAATAAATAGGTCTTACAAATAGATGTGTTACTAATCACAAGTAATTCAAATAGGAAAATGTTTAAAATACTATAAATTTTACTACATAACTTTTATTTATCTAATTATTTTTATACAAGATAAAAATTATACTCTAGCCTAATCTAAGTGTATATGTGTGCGAAACTCTCTTCTAGAGACTTAAATCTCGGTCATTGCTCCCCACACCCCACAAGAACTTATACTTGTGGAGTGATCACTACATTAAGGGTGCGTGGTAGTCTCCATAACTTTTATAATTTGATGTGACAATGAATATGATAGGTAGATTTCAACAAACTATTGAATGCATTTTTGAATGAATATTTGTGATTGGTAATATATCTTTGTAATTCTCATGTTGTAAATTTTATAATATTTCCAGTATTTTTGTAAACCTCATGTCATTGATCACATTCATTACAACACTAGTTTTGTAGTAAAATTTGTTATAACTTTAGCATTTTCTCACCAAAAAAATCATATTAAAGAGTAAAAAAAATGGATTTAAAAAAACTTATTATATAAAATGCTAGTTAAATATTATTTAAGTGATAACATAAAGGCCCCACTTGAAAATTTCGCCTTAGACCTCGGAAACGCTTGGGCAAGCCCTGCACAAAGACAACAGTGTTAACGAAGATCCTAAAAATCTGAGCTTTGATCTGACCTCTCTTGGGGGGCTTGTGGTTTTGGAACAAGCAGAAGCCATAGAAATAAAAGAAAAGGAAGAGGAGCAAGGATGAGAGAGTTGAAGGAGCTTGATGAGAAGATCTAGCTTACATGAAAGTTTAAGCAGTGGAGGATTTTGGGGGCTATTTATAGGCACCCCACCAAATGCAATTGTAATTACTAACTTGTGCCAGCTGGGTTGCGTCTTTCAAAGATTTCTTAACTTTCGAGAATCTTACGACATGACATTTAAAACAAGGATTTTACTAACGTATACTCTTAGGGCACACAATAGTATATTATTTTTCAAAAAAGTTTTATCGGGAATTGAAAAAGTTTTGACAACTTTTTCAATTCCCGATAAAATTTTTCCAAAAACGAATTTGTTAATGTATGCCCTAAGGGCATACATTAACCGGACCCTTAAAACAAAACAGAAATGAGTCCTGACACGAAATAGGATAGGTGAACTCATAGTAATAGTAACACAAAATAGGATGTCTATAAGATATAGCTGCCTTTCAAAGCCTAAATTAATAAGACAAATTCTTATTTGGAATACCGGAGTGGAAAGTTTGGATTTCTCATCTAATTGTTTTACATTTATGAGTCTTCCTAAGTCAATCTACCTATCCAAACTGCATGTATGTTACTCTTGGTAGTAAAGAATATTATTTTCAAAAATTTTAGGACTACATAAAAACCTCAACTTTTGCCATAATAATTCACTTGACAAATTATGAGTGGTAGAAAAAAAGTTGTAAGTTTATGGGAAAGCGAAAGACAACCAGTAATTTGGTATAACAAGTTAGAGCTTCCCTTGTACCAATAGTACGTACTTAATACCCTTTTATTTTCTATCGATTTATTTTGTTCTAGTTTCTAGCATATGCTTGATTATTCTTCGTGCATTAGTTATATATTATATAAAAAAATATTGAGCATGAAAAATTATGCAATATTCTGAGAGTACATTAATGATTTACTCCATACTATTACATAAATAATGAATCTTCTCATAAATTTAGTTTTTTTTTTTTTTTTTTTTAAAACATTTATTATATTAGAGGAGGGAATAAGTCATTATTATATTTCTAAAATATTGTATAATATCTCATTGTACATTTGTGTTCAGCCCCATTTATAACTTAATGCCCAAAAGCCAAATATGATCAACCTAGTGATTCACTTGCAAAAATACTCGTTATCCTTCACATTTGCAACAACTTCGTTGTTTCCTATAGGGGTGTGCATAGGTCAGGTTAGGTTGGGCTGGGGGGATTTTTCCACCCAACCAACCATCATGGGTTAAAAAAAATCCAACCACCCATCACAGGGGTCCAACCTAACTAACCCATCCACATAGATCGGGTTGAACTCATGGATTGGACAGTTTTTTTTTTTTTTTTTTTGTAATTACTATTATTATTATTATTAAATTGAGCATTAGAATGAAAAAAAAAATATCCTGCTTGAGTTGATAAACAAAATATACATGAACTAGTATCCTAAGTTCCTAACTCGGTTATAAAAAATATATATCTAACTGAGTTAATAAACAAAATATACATGAAACAGTATCCTAAGTTCCTTACTCAATCATAAGCAAAATATATCTAACCGAATTGATAAACAAAATATATATAAACTAGTATCCTAAGTTCCTAACTCAATTATGAACAAAATATATCAAATTGAGTTGATAAATAAAATATACATGAACTAGTTCTATGAGTCACATGGATTTCAAAAGAATTCTATCATAATCCCACTAAGAACCAAAATATCCACGCTATCCAGCATTCCAACTAATCATCCTCTTCCACAGTTATGGTGCTTTGAGATGCATTCCAACTAATCTTCCTCTTCCACAGTTATGGTGCTTTGAGATGCAAACTCTGAGACAAAACCAAGAGAAAAAAAAAAAAAAAAAAAAAGGCTTATATAACAATTAAAAATTATAATTATAAAAAATTACTTTGTTGAAAAATTACTTGACTCAAGACCCTCATAGGATTCAACTTGATCCATTGATGCTCGAAGATCAATTATATCAGTAGCTCTTAACCAATTCTAAGCACAAATCAACATTTCTACTGTGTTTGCCAACAAAGAGTTTCAAAATGGATCCAACACACGATCCCTAGATTAAATGCTGACTTAGAAGCAATTGTAGAGAGAGGAATGGCTAACAAATCACGAGCTACTTTTGAGAGAACCCGATATTTTGAGGAATTCACCTTCCACCAATTCAAAATACAAAAATTAGGAGAACCTTCTTCCATACCATCAGCCAAATATCTATCCACCTCTGATTTGCTTTCCAAACTATCTTCCTCTGCCAAATGCATCTTATAAATAGATTTCACCATTGCATGGGGATCTTGCTCAAGTTTAATCTCAACATTGTTTGAAGAAGAGTCATCTTGACCTTGCCCATTTGAATACCCATCACAAACACAATAGTGTTCACACATACAAACAAGGGCCTTTTCACCTTTTTTGCCATGTTCTCCGCCACTGTTCCTAGATTCCATTTGATAAAAACCAAAACTTTACAAAACTCAACTTGTACCTTGGGTCTAGCACAATAGCAACAACCAACATCAAATTAAGTTCCTCAATGTCCCCCCAATACTTATCAAATTTCTCATGCATATCCCTTGCCATCATACTCAAAAGAGGATCTTCACTTTCATGCAAGTTTGTCAATTCAGTCTTCATCACACAAAGTTCATGAAAAAATACCTTAGATGTGACGTATAAAGAACCAGAAAATCGTAATGTAACTTCAAAAAACAACTTCAAAAATTTCACAAACACCTTCACATTATCCCAATCCTCAAAATCAAGTGGTCCTAATATTATTTTCCCACTTCCATCATCCAAGAAGTAACAAATAATTGTGCTAATCATCCCAGAAGTAACGAATAATTATGCACAGGGACAAACCTAGGATTTCAAGCTAGAGGGGGCCAGAGTATAAGAAAAAAAACTTCAAATAGGCATCCATATAGTATTAACAAATTATAAATACACAAAATCGTTGTTTCTTAGTACATTAAGATGCAATCATCTACCAACAAAGATAAAAACAAAAACAAAAACAAAAAAAAAACAAAATAATGTTTTTTTTTAATACTAGATTGCTAGGAATTTTTTTTTTTTTTTTGAAGTTAGAGCATTCACAATAGTAGTGTTAAAATTTTTAGCTTTTAGCACCTCAAAAAACTAATTTATCTATTTTACCATCTCACTTTACAATACACCCAACATCAAATGTTCTATTTTTTTACCACTTCATTTAAAATAAAATAAACAACTCATTAAAATAATAAAGGAAGAGAGATAATTTGATTTTTTTAATTAAAGGTAGAGAGATAATCTTAATAAAATATTTTATTTTATTTTTAACAACTTATTACAGTCAACTAGTATTTATACCAATTTACTGTAGTCGCAAAAAATTTAGCTTTGGCTTCTCCAATAACACATGGTTTTTTTTTTTTTTTCTTTGGTGGTAAAATAGTTTTTTTTTTTGGCTAAAATACTATCACCATTGTGAATATTTTTATTGTTTTTGTTAAGTTTTTGGATTGGATGATTGCTAGTTGGAGGGGGCCTAAGGTTTTGGAAAGGGAACAACTACAAAAATGATGTATATAATTTGTAAAAATTAAAAAAACAAAAACAAAAACAAAATTGGACCAGGGGGCCAGGCCCCTTAGGCCCCACTTGGGTCCGTCCCTGATGCCAATCGTCATCAATGAAATGAGCAGTAAGGCACATGTAATTAATATTTTGGATCCAAGTCCAAGTGTCAGTGGTGAGGGAAGTCCTTTGAGTAGACTTTACCAAAAAAAAATTTCAACCTATCCCCTATCCATTGTATAAAGTCTTATGTAATCTCTCGCAATAGTAGTGCGAGTTAGGACAGTGAACCTAGGCTGCTACACATGACTATAGTGCCTAAGCCCTTCATGCTCAACAAATTTGAATTGCAATTCATTCACAGTAATCATCTTAGCGAGTGCTTCCCTACATATGCTCTCATTGTAGCTTACAGCAATAAGACTGTTACTATTAGCACCATCAGCATCATCACTCTTTTTAGGTCTAAAGGCTAAAGTCATTTAAGTCTTATCCTCCTTAGTCCTATAAGGATATATTTACACCGAATTTCCAAATGAGTTTTGATGATGTGAAAAATCACCGAGTTGATGACCTCGTCTCACTAGATGGACGATCCCGTGATGAGTCATGCTCTGGACCAAACCAGCAAGAAAGCTTGAGAAAGAAGTGTAATATACCGGTGTGGTGTTTGCCAAAAACACTCTGATGCTTAAGTCAGAAAGGAAGAAAATGATCAGAGAGAAAAATGACTTGGAGTGGTTTTTGAGTGAGTATTTGTGTGTACCTTGGGATTGTGTTGTTCCTTTCTTTTATAGTTGTTTTCCCGTCTTTATGGATGATGTGCATTGATAATAGCTTAAATTTTCATATTTATATCATTGTTAGAAAGCATTATCATACTTATTTTGAGTTAATTCATGCAATTTATATTTGGTTTTGGAATAATGATGAATAATCAATTTTGTGCTTAATTAAATTTTATTGCGTGAATTTATCTTTTGTAGGAGAATGTAATTAAATAAGTGGATTTGTGCAAAGAAGAAAGCTAATGGACTTTACTTTTACCAGGGTTGTGATGAAGTTAAAGAAGGCCAACCCAATTAAATTCAAGTCCAATTGGAGCAAGGAATGAAAGGAAATTTGCACCAAATTCAAGTCCAATTTGGATTAGGATTCCAGCCTGCACATCAGTTAGTATTTTTGACATAACTTTTGGTTCAGATGTCCAATCGAGATGATTTAAATTGGGCTGGAAAGTTGACTTAAGGGGTTACAACTTTTTAGTTTACCAAAAGTACGAATTCTGACGTTAAATGGGCCAAAATCATCAGTTAATTGAAGCCTAAAAATCTAAGATTTTCTCCAAACGGGAATTCAACTTGTAATAGGATTCCTTGACCTATTTAAAGGCTCTTTAGGGCAAAATTCAGAAAGGCTAGTGCTAGGGCTGGGATGCAAAACAGAAAATTGGAGTAAGAGGCAGTGCCGCATGTGGCTTCTCTATAGCTTTTCTCCATGACAGCATTGTGACTATTTCTTTTCCTATTTTATTTGTCTAGTTTAAAGTTTAGTATTTTATTCTTGTGTTTTATTTCAATTACCATGAGTAGCTAAATTTATAATTAAGGTTGAGGATGAAACCTTGTTAAGGATTATCAATAATATTTATGTGATTTGAGTTTTCCCATAATAGTTGTTCTTTAATGATTAAAATTGTTCTTGCTTCATATCAATTAACTAAGATAGGATTTTAGATATGAGTTCAATCATGTTTTTCTCATGATTTAGGATTTATCTTAATTGATTGAATGCTTAGTTTATTATTTCTTAATTTTAAAATTGGATATCTTTTGTGATTTGTTTGGCTACGGATACAATTGATGATTTGATTTTATACCTAGGAAACGAAGAAGAGTATGCTTTAGATATTTAAATAGAAGTTTTAATGATAATATTCTCCATGGTAGCAAGATTGATTTCTAGATTATCATGTAGTAGTTGGGAAAAATTAATGATCGTAAATATATGTTTATATGAATTAATAAGGCAGAATCCAAAACCTTAATTCCGTTCTCTAGATTTTTTACATCTCTTTACTACTTTATATAATATATCTTTGCTTAGTTTAATTATTTGCTTAGTATATTTAATTTCAAACAACCAATTTTTATTAAACTAGATTAGGATTAATTTGGTTAAGATTTTGTTAATTTTCCTACGTTCATTCAAGTCCCTGTGGATTTGACGTTATTCTTGTCAAACTATTCTTCGGTACGGTTCGTACACTTGCAAGTACTTTAAAATTTCACAAGAAGTGTACAAACCATACCAAAGTACTCGCAAGTGTACGAACCGTACCAAAGTATAGTTTGACAAGAATGGGGTCGAACCCACAGGGACTTGAATGAACGTAGGAAAATTAATCAAATCTTAACCAAATTAATCATAATCTAGTTTAATAAAAATTGGTTGTTTGAAATTAAATATACTAAGCAAATAATAAACTAAGCAAAAATATATTATATAAAGTAGTAAAGAGATGTAAAAAATCTAGAGAACAGAATTAAGGTTTTGGATTCTGACTTGTTAATTCATATCAACATATATTTACGATCATTAATTTTTCCCAACCACTACATGATAATCAAGAAATCAATCTTGCTACCATGGAGAATATTATCATTAAAACTTCTATTTAAATATCTAAAGCATACTCTTCTTCGTTTCCTAGGTATAAAATCAAATCATCAATTGTATCCGTAGCCAAACAAATCACAAGAGATATCCAATTTTAAAATCAAGAAATAATAAACCAAACATTCAATTAATTAAGATAAATCCTAAATCATGAGAAAAACATGATTGAACTCATATTTAGAATCCTATCTTAGTCAATTGATATGAAGCAAGAACAATTTAAATCATTAAAGAACAACTATTGTAGGAAAAATCAAATCACATAAATATTATTGATAATCCTTAACAAGGTTTCATCCTCAACCCTAATTATAAATTTAGCTACTCATGGTAATTGAAATAAAACACAAGAATAAAATACTAAACATTAAACTAGACAAATAAAATAGAGAAAGAAATAGTCACAATGCTATCATGGAGAAAAACTACAGAGAAGCCACATGCGACACTGCCTCTTGCTCCAATTTTATGTTTTGCATCCCAGCCTTAGCACTAGCCTTCCTGAATTTTGCCCTAAAGAGCCTTTAAATAGGTCAAGGAATCCTATTAGTTACAAGTTGAATTCCCATTTGGAGAAAATCCCAGATTTTTAGGCTTCATTTAACCAACAATTTTGGCCCATTTAACATCAATTCGGACTTTTGGTAAACTACAAAGTTGTAGACCTTTAAGTTAACTTTCCAGCCCAACTTGAATCATCTCAATTGGACATCTGAGCTGAAAGTTATGCTAAAAATATTAATTGATGTGAAGGCTGGAATCCTAATCCGAATTGGACTTGGATTTGGGGCAAATTTCCTTTGATTCCTTGCTCCAATTGGACTTAAATTTAATTGGGTTGGCCTTCTTTAACTTCATCATGGCCCTTGTAAAAGAAAAGTCCATTAGCTTTCTTCTTTCCACAAATTTACTTATTTAATTCCATTCTCCTACAAAAGACAAATTCACACAATAAAATTCAATTAAGCACAAAATTAAATTAGTGTATGAGAACTTGGATACGTGATAAAGAAAATCGTATTGTTAGTTTTGATTATCCATCCACCATGGGAGAAATAGGAGATGATTCAAAAACTCTTCGAGAGTTTTTCTCACCTATTACCATCAATCCTCCATCTTGCATAGTATTGCCTACAACCACTGCTGCACATTTTGAGTTGAAGTCACAAATAATCCACCTTTTTCTACTTTTTATGGATTGGATAGAGAAGATCCTTATATGCATGTGAAGGATTTTCTTAAAATTTGTGCTACTTGTAAGTTCCAGAATTTCACTGATGACTCGCTTGCTTTTATTCCCTTTTTCCTTGAAGGATAAGACAAAAGCATGGCTTAATTCTTTGTCACTTGGATCTATCACTTCATCAGCTACCCACCTATTCGTGCTCTCGTCTTTGAGATGAGGCAAGAACAAAATCGTCCGTCGCTTCGTGTTCCGAGTTCAACACATTTATTGCGAGATGACATCCTATCTGCCGTGTGCCACGTGTACGGTCAGGATGTCCTCGTCATGTCAATTTTTCTCAGTTTTCCCGCGCATGATCTCCTATTTATTTGTGCTTTTTCCCTCCTTTTCTATTCATTTTTGGTCAATTTTTCTTTGTGGCGTTTCATCTGCTTCGAAGTTCTTCTTCTTCCTGACTCTTCTTCGTTTCCTCTTCGTTTTTTGGTAAGTTTTTCATGCTTCCTTCTCTGCTTTTGTTCTTTAATGGTAGATTACTCTTTAGTTTGGTCGAATTGTCCCTCAGTTTCTTTTTTCTTTGCTCGATTGGGTGGTCTACTCGGGGGTGTAGGTAGAAAACGTCCTAGAGTTGGGTTGTTTGTAGAGAAGAACTGTCCATATAGGTCTGTTTTGCTTTTCCTATTTCCCTTAGTTCACCGTTCTGTAGGGATCACCCAATCTTTGACAATGTCAGAGGGAGGTGAGGTTAGGTCTCACGAGCTCGATACGGGTTTGTCTTCGTCCAAGGATCACTTCTCCTTCTACTCCACATAAGGCTTGGGGTATACATTGTTCTCTTAATGCATGGTGTGACACATAGATAACAAAAAAAAAAAAAAAAAACCTTAATTTTCCAATTGGTATCATATCTATCAAAACAAGAGAGTGCTGATTACGTTCTTAATTTCCGATTTGTCTCACATGTATATCTCAAAAACCTTAATTATTGTTAACTCGAGAGGTTTAGGACCAAAGTAGCGTAAATGTGCATACATGAGTTTTTTTTTTTTATGGAAGTGCATACATGAGTTTGAACCTTGATTACGTATTGCATGACATTGCCGTCTAGCAAATATAGTTTTTTTTTTTTTTTTTTTTTTTTTTTAGCTTAATAATACTGTTTTGTAAAATATATGACAAAATAGTATCATTCCAAATAGTTTCTAATGTTTTATTAATACTTGAATATGATTGATTGATCCATGATTGTATCATAGGCATGCATGCTTAGGATAATCCAAGATTAAATTTAGTTGGTCACCAAAAGGAATAGTTAAATTTTTAATTGGAAGATAAAATCATATTGATTGATTGGTTGTTTAAGGACTAAGCTTAACTAAAAAATTGATTGTAATTTAAGGCTACAAACTCACTCAATAAAATAAATATTATAACATATTTTGAAAATCTAACTGTTGAATTGTATGTTTTTTACGCTCTTAATATACATTTTAAATTTTTTGTCAGTCAGGCCCTTTTGGATATATATTACTGTAAGTTTCTTTAAAAACCTTCTCTCTCTCCTCATGTGTGTGTGTGTTAAAAATATTTAGTATTCTCAACAACAACAAAATTTGTGTCAGTCGAATATTATTTACTATATGATCTATAAGCTTACATTTTGTGCATAATTTTAAATTACAAAACTTGCAATAAATTTTTTTTTTATTGATGATATAGCTATTGATCTTTAATTTTTTTTGAAATTTTGCAAGCATAGAAGATATAAGAAGAAGATGTAATCCAATGGTAGATTTATCAAAATTCACCTCCAATAAAAATATATTAATTAAGTTTGTAACCTAAGGCTACAACTAATTTTGTAGCTAAATTTTGTCTATTGTTTAATTATATTAAACATTCAAGCATTTGATAATTCCATGTTGATAATGTTTTCTTTTTAATTAAAATTCTAAATAATTGTATTTATCTAGTTGAATAATACATTTACTATTTTGTTTGATTAATTAGATTGGCACCCCCCTCCCCATTCTTGTTTCAAAGCCAACTTTGATTCTGAAATTTTCAAAAAATCTTAAGTGTGCCGGTATTGGAGCGGTTGTACACGCCAACTCTTGTGGGGATGCTATGGCTGCATTAAGTCGAAACAATCAAGGCGCTGCCGCTTAGGAAAGCAGTGTCCTTTGCATTGGAGATTGGGTTCAACTTGGTTGAGTTTGAAGGCAATTCCGAATCGGTGGTGAAATCTCTTCTTTGAATCTACTCCGCTTGTCCAAGTACAAAAGATTATACTCATTCATTTTACTTTGAAAGAGATAGAACTATACTTACTAAATAATAGTGTTAGATTTAGATGTTGTATATGACTAAATTGGCTTTCTAAATTCATGTCAATAACCAAAACTTAAATGGAAGATATAGTGGGACACTTAAGTGCAAGATAGTTTCTATTGGAGTGGTGATGTTTTGGGGTTGAAATTTCTTAGCCCAGTTTCTCTTTTACACAAACGAGTTTAAAGCAAAATAAAATAGGATTTACACTAATGAATGTCAACATTCGTAGTTGCAATAAACATATCTGTAATTGTTGTTAAGCATTGGATGGATGAGTCTAGTTTATTATATTGTTAACGTCGAACCGAGTGAAATCACTGTCACATCAATTTATAATACATAATTTGTTTATTCAGTAGTAGATTGGTAGTAATATAACATTTCCCACAGAAAAGACTATCAATAATCAATGATTCAATATACATAAAGACAAACACTTCGTTCTGAATCTAAAAGCAACATAATTTCATCGAAGTAGTAGCAGTGGCGTTGAGGCAGAGTTTTCTTCCACTTGAACTTCCACCTCATATGATTGTGAATTTGTGATACTTCTCACTGCTTCTACTACCTTTAAGGCCACAAAGACAATAGTGTTAACGAAGATCCTAAAAATTTGAGCTTTGATCTGACCTCTCTTGGGGGGGAGGCTTGTGGTTTTGGAACAAGCAGAAGCCATAGAAGTAAAAGAAACAGGAAGAGGAGCAAGGATGAGAGAGTTGAAGGAGCTTGATGAGAAGATCTAGCTTACATGAATGTTTAAGCAGTGGAGGATTATATTTAGGGGGCTAATTATAGGGACCCCACCAAGTGCAATTGTAATTACTAATTACTAGCCTGTGCCGAGTGGGTTGCGTCTTTCAAATATTTCCTAATTTTCGAGAATCCTACGGCATGTCATCAAAAACAAAACGGAAATGACTCCTGAGTACTGACGCGATTTTGTATTTGCCATGTGTATTATTTCCCATATCAAGTTTTGGGTTGGACGAGTGGACTCAGTAATAGCAACACAAAATAGGATGTCTATAAGATATAGCTGCTTTTCAAAGCCTAAATTGATAAGACAAGTTCTTATCTTGAATACAGGTGTGGAAAGTTTGGATTTCTCAGCTGATTGTTTTACTCTTATGAGTCTTCTTAAGCCAATCTACCTATCCAAACTGCATGGATGTTACTCTTGGAAGTAAAGAATATATTTTTCAAAAATTCTAGGACTACATGAAAACCTCAATTTTTGCCAAAATAATTCATTTGACAAATTGTGAGTGGTGGAAAAAAAAGTTGTAAGCTTATGATCCGAAGCTCCGATGGCATGGCTAAGGAAAAAGATGGTGAGATTGACGCTTAGCTGAGGAAGAGGATGAGATCGGCTTATGGCTGAGGAAGTGGCTGAGATCAGCAACGTGGCTGAGATTGGTGCTAAGATTGGAGGCATGGCTGGGATCGGTGAAAGAGAGAGAAGAGACGAAGAGAGTTAGAGAGGTTGAGATTGAGAGGAAGTCTGAGAAGCACACGGGAAGAGAAGAAGAATATGGGTTGAGGAGAGAGGAAATTTTAATAAAATAATAAGATAAATTTATAGCATTCTTGACTGTACAATTCTAAATATAGAACTGCACTATAACAAATGCTAGTTCTTTTTGGCATTTGACACATCTCATGAGGCATGACTTTTAGTGTTTGGTGTGCCAAATGCCAAAAATTTGGCATTTGACACACCTAATGCCAATGCTCTTAGGGTTTAGGACTTTGGGTTTTATATAAGAAGAGCGGAAGAAGAGAAAAAATTAAATAACAAAATTATTAATTATATAATATATATATTTACATATATATTTAAAATTTTAAATATATATTACGTATAGGTGAGTTAAGTCGGGCTAAACAGATTTGTGATTGTTATGACCCGAACCACCCACTATAAAAAAAAATTCATAGCCCTCACCAACTCCTAAAAACCGACCTAACCTACTGAATTCAGATCAGATAAGTTTTGGCAGCTTAACTGTGCACCCCTACCTTTTAATGTCTTCATCCATGCCGTTCAGCGCAAAACCTATATTTCCATAAAAAACGTGGTCTGATTTAGAATGACCTATGCATGGTATCACATTCATCAAAACAAGCGATTGATGATTACTTTTGATAGAAGCAAAATTAGAAAGAAAGTGGCCACAAAGGCAAATTAGTACAAAAGAAGAAGACCAAGACAAAGACTATCCTCTACTTGACAAAATTAGGGACGGCCATGACCCAAGAGTTAGATAAGGATTAAGGACCAACGATTAAAGTGTGTACGCAGCTTTGTTTGCTTCTCTAAGTATCGAATTGCAAGTCATAACAAATAACAAGCTTGCATCAACAAACCATGGAATAACAGCTCCCCGCTGCCTATTCATTTTTACATTTGGTATAAAATACTCTCTTTTTTTAATTTTTTTGGTGTGTAAATTCAGGCACACAAAGGATAAGCATTATTCTCTCTTTCCATTATTATTTTTTAAATACATAGGTTAAGCATTAGTTGTATTGAATAATTTTTATAATTTAATGTGTACATACAAATACCCGCATACTTCTTTCTCAAAAAAAAAAATAATAAATAAATAAAATACCCTCATACTTTTAGTATTAGTATCTGTTCAACTGATCTTTGATTCATGTTAGATATAAACTTTATGATCTAAATTCTATTTTATCTTGCCAAGAGGCTTGTAACTCAATTGACACTTCATCATACAAAAAGTTCTTAGGAAGAAGGGCTTCAAGTTGCAAAGTTAAGAACATATTAATGTATATATTTCCAACAATCTTAAAAAAAAAATCTAAAAAAAATCTACTTTTCTTTTTGAGGAACCAATAAATATATATATATATATATATCTACTTAGTCTAAGGAAATGTAGAAAGCTGGTCCATGGAGCAGAGCCTAAGGCATGGCCAAAAATAGCAAATAGGTAGTGCATCATGCTTTGGTCTGTGTTGTGACTTAAATAATGCTCCCAAGTGTAGGATTGTCGCGAAATAATAACTCGGTAAGTCCGAGGTCGAATCCATAGGGAAAAAGGAATTGATTAGCAAACCATAAGAGAATAAAACTAAAATAATAAAATTTAATTCAAGAGATTTTTTATGGTTTAGTAAAGGTAATTTAAATTGAAAGAAAATAACAATATATTAAGGCGCTAAGGTGTAGGGATTCACACACAACACATCTATTGGTAGTCTTAACAATATTTATTTTATAACTCAACTAAAATTCACACACAACCGTTTTACTCATCAAGAATTAATTGTCTAAGGTAGTTTCAAGAAATTGATTGATTTTAGGCAAAACAAAACTAGTGAATTAGTTTGCGGGGAATACTAAGCATTTGATGTACCCGGAGTCTACCATAAATCAAAGAATTATACAGAACTAAACATTTTTCTAGATGAGTAAAACAATCAAAAACATAAGCATTAAAGCCAATAAATAATTGTTAAGAACATACCAATAAAAGGTTGGGTTTCACCCCTTGCCTTAGCAAGGCTTCTAGCAAGCCATAACACAAATAAAACTCTAAAAACGGTCAAGAAACTTTAAAAAAACCTAAATTATGTTCTACAGTAGCTCTCTTCTGAATTTTGCCTTAAAGCGCCTTTAAATAGGTCAAGGAATCCTATTACAAGTTGAATTCTCGTTTGGAGAAAACCCTAGGTTTTAGGCTTCACTTAAACAACATTTTCGGCCCATTTAACTTCAAAATTCGGACTTTTGGTAAACTATAAAGTTGTAGCCCTTTAAGTTAAATTTCTAGCCTAACTTGAATCATCTCGATTGGACATCGGAGCCAAAAGTTATGCTCCAAATACTAACTGATTCGCAGGCTGAAATCCTAATCCGCATTAGACTTGGATTTGGTACAAATTTCCTTTGATTCCTTGCTCCAATTGGACTCGAATTTAATTGGGTTGGCCTTCTTTGACTTCATCATGGTCCTTGTAAAAGTAAAGTCCATTAGTTTTCTTCTTTGCACAAATCCACTTATTTAATTTCATTATTCTACAAAAGACAAATTCAAGCATTAAAATTCAATTAAGCACAAAATTGATTATTCAGTATTATTCCAAAACCAACTATAAAATGCATGAATTAACTCAAAATAAGTATAATAATACTTTCTAATAATGATATAAATATGCAAAATTAAGCTATTATCAGTCTATTATAGAGGTGTAGCAAATAGGTAGTGCATCATCCATTGGTCTGTTACAGAGGTGTTGTACTAATCACAATCATATTAGGAATAGGCCCATTAGTCACAATTGGATTTGGGCTTCAAGAGAAAATCCCTCAAGTTTGTACTTTTTACTCACCCATATATTTGCTGATTAGGTAAGTTAGGCTCTCACATTTGGCGGGAAAGCACGAGAGAGAGAAAATGGCGAACAAGCAAATCAGCCAGATGGGTCTGCCAAAGTCGATCGCCAACGTCTTCGCAGCTCGTAATGTCTTCACCGCCAAGGTAACTAACTTAACTACCTTTAATAACCTGTTTGGATGCCGGATTGTTAGCTATTTCATTTTCCCCCAAAATCTATTAATACTACTTCTTAATATGAAACATCCAAACAGCCCGGTTGCACTGGACACTGTTTTGTTTTACCCATAAGGTAGTCTTCGATAATGTAAACATGGGACATAGTGCTGAAACTGTTGGGAAACTATTTGTTGTAAAATTCTAGCAAAGAATCTAACTTTACTAATTTCATGTTTCTTTTTTTCTTTTTTCTTTTTTCTTTTTTCTTTTTTCTGGGTGTAACTTTTTTTGTGCAAAGTTCAACTTGCCATGGTACTAGTGGATGAATCTAATCTATATCCAAGATGCAGCTAAGTTAATTTTGAAAAAAATCAAGTTGTAAAGGATGGCTGTCCTCAAAAATTTTTGGTTGATTATAGTTCTAATTTTTAGCCAAATTTATAGGGAAAAAAATTTTAAATGGGTATTATTGGGATATGAATTTAGAAGTAAAAGTTTGAGTTTACAATGAATTTGAAGGCAATGAGGAATAAAAATATGGAGAGTTTGAGTTTTTTTTTTTCTCTTTTGGGTATGTGGAGGAATTACATATAAGTTGTTTGCTTTCAGGACGCATTATCTTTAACTGAATTTGAGTTGATGGAATTGTTAGATGTGGGGTTGGCACAAGTAACATCTGCAGTAGCTCACATCAGTGAAATCGTGTGTCCACCATATCAAACTGTAAGCGTTAAAAATTTTGTTTTTCTTTTTCAAATTTGTTTATGGTTTGTTGAATAGAGGTATTTAAAGAGAAGGATTTGGGCTTCAAATTTTATTTTAAATGATTTGATTGAAGTATGAAATTTTTTTTTTTTTCCTATCGATGAAATTTATGCATGGATTTGAGCTTGTTAATATGTGGATTTGAAATGATTACAAATAAGAAGTCATTTCAAATCCATAATATCACAAGGTGTTTCTATTTGAGCAAAATCTTTAAACCTCAAATAATCTTGTGTTGTTAATTTATATAAAGCAATTTATGCTAGCAATTATTCTTTAAATCCTGTGATTTTGAATCATCAAATGAAAACGTGACCTTATTGTGGTGGTTCAATTGACTAAACTGTTGCATTAAAGGACTTCTTTCTCTTCTTTGGTTTTGAGTTTCTCAAAGGTGCTGGATTTAGTTGTTTCTTTCCAGGCATTATCGCTGATGGAGCTACGGGTTCAAAATGAGCACTTGGCTGGCCATCTTCCCACTCATATGAAAGGATTAGATGAGGCCTTATGTGGTGGAATACCATTTGGTGTCTTGACAGAGTTGGTTGGTCCAGCTGGAATCGGAAAAACACAAGTATTTGTCTTTCATAAGTATCTTACTTACTCTCAAGTGCATCTTCCTCTCCCCTCTCTTCATATATTGATAATTTTATGTGACCATCTTCACTCTATTCCATAATAACGTATTTTATAGTTGGAAGGAGCTTGAGTTTTACATTATAATCATGTGTCCTAGTAAGAGAAGTTTTTATCTATCGGAATATTCACATGTGAGGTGTAATTAGTTGAGAGATCAAGTCCCACATCGGGTTGTAGTAATAAGAATGAGTACTTGATTTAACATTTTTGGCCCAATACTGTTGACTTAAGCTATGATACCTCCAGATTGTCTACATTGGATTGGATTAGTTTTGTAAAATTATTTGTTGAGAAATTGTGTGCTGATCATGATAAACGCTATTATAACACCAACCTAGTAACACCATGTGGCTCAGGGCACTATAGCACGGCGTAGTCCTTGACATCGGATTTAAGTGGGGGAAATTATGATACCTTGATTGTATGGATCAGATTGGTTTGGTTTGTACGAGTGTGTCTTATCCCACGTTGGGCATGTACTAAGTAGATCTAGGCCACATAAGCAATTACGAGCTAGTTCTAATTAAAATTTGACTAGTTCTTTTTGGGTATAGTGCATATATAGCTAGCTCATTTATCAGATCATGACATAAGCTTTTAGGATAAGATGGTATCCCAACATGTTGTATCAATCCTCCACAAAGAGACTCCCTAAGGTGTTGCTCTTAACCCTCACAAACCCAATACACATGCAGGGTCTGGGCATCTAATTGATGTGATCCTTAGATCTAAAAATTTAATACTTAGAGGCATCATTGACTAGTCAAAGCATCCAATTTCTTTTTTGATTTTTCCTATATACACTGGGATGAGTTGACATGTCTGTGTAATATGGCATAAACCAACATTTTTTGGCATATATACATGTACCTTTTTGCTGAAAACGTCATTCAGCTAGGAAGCACCAATACAGACACAAAGTAGACATTATACAATATGGACACTGTTACATCAATTTTTAAAAATCCAGGATACTATATAGCAAAGAAACTTTAATTGATTAATATATAAATTTATATTAAACTGATTATTTCAATTTTTAAAGATAAATCTGTGAATGCTAAAAAGCATAAATCATTTCCAAATAATAAAACTAATTAAGAAGCTATTAGAGAGAGAGAGAGAGAGAGAGAGAGAGAGAGAGAGAGAGAGAGAGAGAAAAGTAAAGAAGCATCTGTATAGGATGCTTATCTAATACAGATATGGCTAGTAATTTGAAGAATCCATGTTTCCTAGCCTTTCAGGTGCAATGAAGATTATTGAATCCCTAAGATTATTGGTCCAATTTGAAGTTTCTTGAGGAAAGGAGAATTTCTGAAAGAAATTTGGCTCATGGTGATGATAAGGTGCATAGCAGCCTTTAATTTAACCGAGTTATCCTGTCCTATAGCTGATCAATGGAAAAGGAAGTGTCCTCTATAGTTGAGATTTAAGGCTCTCCTGAGCTTTAGCTGGGCTGTAGATGCTAGCAACCGATTCTGTATAGCTTAAAGTGAAAATTACAAAATAAAATACAAGGTCCTATATTATGCATTCACATGCACAAATTATTTATCAGTATTAGTTTTTGTTGGCAACAATGCGTTTAGCTGTGACAACTAGTCATTGGATGATGATGAAAATAATTACAATAATAAACTTTGAAGCCTTTATTAGTACTCAATTTCCTTTCCTTCTTTTAGCACCTTTTTACTGTGAAAACCATATTCACATTAGCATTGCTTCTGCTATTGAGAGATTTACAACAGTATAAGAGACAACATATCACTTTTGGCACCTATTGTGTGATGAAATGCAACTTATGTAAGTGATTTCTTCTTTTTATTACCTTGATAAATGAGGCATTTCATTAAAGGATACAATTCTGAGCTTGCACACATATATGCTGTTAGCGTCTCTATTTTCTTTCTGGAAATATGTAGTCTGGTTGGTTGAATTTTTAGTTGTAGTTTGTTTCATCAAATTGCAGTTTTGCTTGAAGCTCTCTTTATTGGCTTCATTACCTGCAAGTTATGGAGGTTTAGATGGCCATGTAATATATATCGACGTTGAGTCCAAATTTAGTTCAAGAAGGTATTTGAAGCACACTTTTAAGCTACCATTTTTTCAGGTATTCGTATTTGCTTATAATGATTAAATAAGAAAAGGCACTATTTTCAAGTAAGTTTGCTATCCTCAGGTTGATAGAAATTGGAGTGAAAAGTTTCCCTGAAATATTTCACAGGAAAGGAATGGCACAGGAGGTATGCTGGAAAACTTAATTGTTTCTCTTTTCAATTTTTTACTTCCATCGCATCACTTCATGTTAACAAGAGACTATTTTTCCTTTTATATCTCAGATGGCTGGTAGGATCCATGTTTTGCGGCCAGCATCACTTTCTGAATTCACTGAGAGGTAAGAGTTAAGACTTCATTTTTTCTAAGGCCTTAGAAAGGACAGGACAAGACTGAAATCTTTAGATGAGTGTAGGCCTCCTAATCTTGTTGGTTTTTTTGGATTCTTTGTATGTGTAAGATATATTGAGGAGACAGTTGACTATAGCATGTATACTTGAACATTTTCATTTATTCATGTACACATTTCAATCTTTCTTTTATATAATCATTTCTTACTTATCCCAAAAGAAAAGAGAAAAAAATAAACTAGCAACAACTACAGATGGGATTGATGGATGACAAGATGAAATTCACTGGATTTCTAGTCATTTGCATTGAAAACCAGCTCCTCTTTTTTCTTTTTCTTTTTTGGTTAAGTGAAACAAGTTCCTCTTCAGTTTGTAATGTTTGGCGTGGTTTGATTTGGAGGCTTTCTATGAGGCAACTAAGTAGATTATTGAATGGAACATAATTTAGATGGCAGGGAGGAAAGAAAAATGTCTGCACCCAGTGCTTTGAGTTTAGCTTTAACACACAGTGGAATAATTAAACAGGGTTTCTGAAGCTGACCTTAACTAGTTAAGATCATGCTTATAAGATGGGCTGAGTATCTTTTTCTCTAATTCAATTTGAAACATAATTGGAACATCCCCAAGAAGCCAGCAGTAGTGCTGCTTAGTTGCATGTCTTAATGGCATGAGACATATATACGGTGAGAGAAATAGATACTGAACTTACTGAGGGATTCCTACTGCTGGTTAGTGTTTTAGTGAAATAGTTCATTGGAAGTTTGGAACATAACTGCATCTGGGTAGTGCGTTTATATTAATTATTGACATTTGCCTCTGATGCGTGGAATGGACATACAGAGATCTTTCAGGTTCTCTGGTGATCCCTCAGCACCACTATCATGCCAGTTGAGGGTTAAGTTCTTACTTGTCTCCTGTCAAGCTCAATATGTAAATCTATTCTCTTTTCAATATCTACCTTAGAAGGTCTTGCATCTACTTTTTTTTTTTTAATATGTTATGTTGGTTATCAAATGTGGAGTTGTTTAATGTTTACTTTGTATGCCTATGCTGCCCCTAGATTTCCTGGTAGGTCGATATTCCTTGGTCATAGCAACTCATTTTTTTACTAATTTATCAAAAGACTACTGATATTGGTCAGTGAACCATCTGTTATCAAAATTGTTACCAGTTTGCAACAAATCAAGGTTTCACTCCTTCAAAATCAAGTGAAGTTGCTAGTTATTGATAGCATGGCTGCTCTGGTTACAGGGTAAGTTCAATTTTTCCAGTAATGATTGATCTAGTCTAGCTAGTTGTAATCAAATCCAGATTTGGTCCTCCACGTTAGACAAGTTCTCCATCACAATCAACATGCCTTCCTTTGCTTTAGGATAACTGTAATCTTGTCCATAACCTGCAGTTTTAAGGATTTAATTTATCATATGAAGACTGAATCCTGAGTATGGAAAGCTTTGAGTGTGAATGATGATGCTTGTCCACTTCAATTGATCTTATAGAGTAAAATAGTCTAATTCCCCACCCCACACCACACCCTCCCCCTCCCTCCTAGATTCCTTTATATTATGAATAACTTGAGTTCAGAAACAAGGCAAGTTGAACTGGTGCTTTTCATTCGACACTTTTAACAAGAAGTGGCTTGGGAATATGCATGTTTTGATTTGTTGTCCCCTGCAATTTCCTATTCAATTTTCCTAGATATTTGTGACTGCCATTGTCAAAACTCCCCACCATATGCTCCATTACACGAATGAAGGTCATTGATGTGCTCTGGTTGGCTACATAGTTCCTTTCTTTATTGGTGCTATGTTTGCACATCTCTTCTATGTTTCAAATATATATTTTTAAAATATACAATCGCCACGCATCATACATTGTTGGTTGGTGTGTTAACATACTATCGGTGGTTGCTCTACATTGTTCAGGGAATTCGAGCATGGGGCTCCCAGACAAAATACATTGGGTTGGCACGTTTCTTTTATTAAGTGAGGATCATACCATCTTAACTGCTATATCGTGGAATTTCTTAGCTATGGTGACTCTTTTCAATGATGCTCCATCTCTCTCTCTCTCTCTCTCTCTCTCACCCCCAACCCTAATCTCTAGGTCACTAGCTGAATTTTCACGAATTCCTGTTGTGGTGACAAATCAAGTGAGATCTCAAAGCCGTGATGAGACCTGCCACTATTATTTCCAAGGTTAGATGACATAATCAGATTATAAAATCTTCCTCCTGATATATTGCTAAAGTATAGATTATTTTGTACAGTGCAAAGTTGGAATGAAACCATCAAGGATCGCACAAGACATGATTCTCATCTTGTTGCTGCTTTGGGAATTAACTGGGCTCATGCTGTTACAATTCGTCTTGTGCTTGAAGCTAAATCAGGTTGGTCTACACTTGCTAATTTTTTATAAATCAAAAGGAGCCTAAGTGTACATCTCCTGTGCATGCTATTAGAATAAAATATTTTCATTCAATTTTCTTGTTTTGAATTTATTTTTCTTTTAGAATGTTATCTTGCTGAAGATGGTGTATTTAATATAAGAGTGGACTATGTTCCCTTCTAATTTAACAGGAAAAAAATTAGCGATTTTGGTTTATTTTTTACTTATTTGAGGGATCTGAGGTGCCTGGCCTCCTTTTTTCTTCTTTCTTTAATAATTAATGTTTTATCAGAAAATGTTTTTTTTCCCAGAAAAGATTATGCCTATATCTTTCAAACTTGTATGCTTTCATTCATATTGGTATCAAAAACTAACTAGAATTTATGTTCTTGAGATTGTGAAATGTCCTTCAAGAGAAGTCCAATTAACTTGTTTATTGCAGGATAAGATCCCCTCCAATTCCCTCCAACTTTAGATGTAAGACATGTGATGTTTAAAAATCAAATGAATGTAACATGTCACACATCCAACTAAAAATGGGAGGGAATTGTAGGATTCAATTGAAGGGGACCCTTTCCTGTCTACTGCTGGATTATTGAGACTACCTTTTATACATAGTATGTAGCATGTGAAAACCAAAGATTTTGCCTTTCCACTGGGTACTTGAGATTTCTAATTTTCATTTTTCTTGCAGATCAGAGGTTTATTAAGGTGGCAAAATCTCCAATATCCCCACCTCTGGCTTTCCCTTTTAACATAACTTCATCAGGGATATTATTGCTAAGCGATGATGGAATAGAGCTAACAGGGCCAGATATTAACGCAATTCACTGTCAAGGTTTGTCATTGAGATTTTGTTGGGTGAATCTGCAGAAGAATATTAAGTGGATGCCCAAGACTACCATTGCTCACTATTTAAAATGTGGAGCACTTAATGCAGATGGCATCCATCATTTAGTTTTTTTGCTTGTGGCTTTCCGGTGGAATAACTTCATAAGAACTGATAAACTAAAATTGTTTAACTTTACAGATCATGCTATGTGAACCTTAAATTTCATTAGAAACTAGTACCCAAAAAATTGTTAGAAAAATGTCTATAACACAAATTTTTAGGACTTCTTTATTTTTTATTATATTTTTTACGTGTTTTTTTAATAAATTGATTAAGCCTCAGATCAATGACCCAAAAAATGCAGGCCATAATGACATTATCAATTTCGGTGGGGAAAGCTTGCAGTGATAAATCAAGACGGAAGCTGCATTGATGAAATTTCAGGGATGTTCTTAGAAGTAGATAGAATATACTATGAATCCTGTTTACTCATTTTGAACATTCTTTCTAGGTAAATTTGAAGTATAGAAGAGAGACCAATGAACTGAAATTGATGTATTTTCCTCTTAGATATCTTAGAGTTTGTATTATTTTTACATCTGAATATTTCAAGCATAAGCTAAATGAAAGCAAATTGCTGGTGGGATGGATTATGTCTAATGTAACTGTGCATAACAAAAGTATAGTGCCTTCCTGTTGCATAATATTAGCTTGCAAAACTTTCATGAATTGCAGTGAAATTAAAGTATGCTTCAACTACAGTAGATGATTCGCATGGCACAAACTGCAACATATTTATGTTTAGCACTTGGAGGCTTTGTTCTTGCTGAATTGTGAGTATTTTAATCATTAAGTAAGAAAGTTGAGGATCCATAGCTGAGCCCAAAAATTTGGCCTGACAGTAGCAGAATCCTGATGTGCCATTGTGATTAAAGTTATACCTGCTATATTGGAAATTATAATTGTATGTTTTATATTAATGCCATGTTAATCTGACTGCCACACTTGTAGTGTATGTTTTTTGATGCTGGCATTTTATCAAATGAAGATGAAAGATGCATGTTCTTGTGGGAGATGTTGGATTGAGCAAAGAATTGGAAAAGCTTAAGATATAGGGAAAGGTTGAATTGGAAGGCCCTATTCATGATGGGTGGGTCTACAAGAGTCACCTATATTTGAAATACCATTATCACAATGGATAGATATTTTGGGTTGTTTGTAGCACATGATGCTGGATGCGGGTTTCTAATTTCACTATAGTTAAGGATATTGGTTTCATTCAAATTGTGACTGAGACTCATGAGCCATGATAATGATTTTGTTTTATAACGTACTCCTATTTGTTAGAGAATCTCTTAGGCATAAATTGGAACAAGCAGAAACTTTGAGATGCTTGAATAGAAAGTGAAAATGTTGAACCTGGTGTTTGAATTGGAAAACTTCAAGGTGATGTAATGCTTCTCACTCGGCATGCTATAAGTTTGGGCTGGGTTAGTACATTTGCTACAAGGCTGAAAGTGAATGAGATTTCCATACCTGCCATGCCATCCATGTGCCTTGGCCTAGTTGTCAAGATACTGTATTTTGTAAATGGTGAACTTTCAATCTTCTCTGCCTCCATAGTGAGTCATAATTTGCTTATGCTTCAATATTATGGAAGTGTACTACTAAAAATTTTCTTGGGTAGAAATCAATAGCTATTCCTGTAGGTATTGACTCAGGACACTAAGAGATACAAGCCTCTACTTCTTTTTTTCTTTTTTTGAGCTTGGCCCTTTTCATTGCTAATAGAATTGAGAAAGAAGAAGAAGCCAGGAAGGCATGTTTTAGCGGAAAACATTGAGGAAGAAATGTCAAAGCGTCTGCCAGTTCATTTTTGGGTAAGAATGGTTTGTATGAGCTTGAGCAGAAGTTCTACGGTCCATGTTTTCTGAGTAACATATATAGACAGATGGGGACTTAGTTAGGATATGGTTTGCCAGTAAAATTATTTATAGGGTTTGATTTTCTCACTCTCTTTGTACACTGTCCATGAACATCATATGTTATCATGTGTTAAATGTGAACATTCTTGAAAAAAGTAGGCACCTGATATGAAAATGTGTACATTGTGTATACATCATGAGGTGTGAAACAATAATTCCTTTATTTAAAGCGAAAATTATCTCCCGTATCCATTATATGAAGTGGGTATAGACATGTAGTACATATATTCGTGAGATCCACATGCTATGAGACATGCACATATAGTTGGTGCATGAGATTATTTGGCAATGGAAAAAATAATAATAATAAATAAAGAAGTTCAATTTTTGTTTTCGGATACCTAAAGTATATATTTACTCTCTAAAAATAAGTAACTTTTTTTTTTTTGGATTAATTATAAGTGATGCGATTTGCTGCTAGTTTCAAAGATTTTTAATTTAAAAAAAAAAAAAAAATTTGGAAAACAAATATAAAGTAGCGAGGTGGAAAGCATTAAGTGGGCTATTTTACTTGATAAGCTCAAAACCCTTTTCAAGTAACCCATACGTTTGCCAAACCCTGTTGAATAAATGTGAGACCCAATCAGCCCAAAAGCAAAAAAAGAAGGCGAATAAACTAAGACCCAACGAGTTGATTGATCAGAAGCCACTTGTGATTATAGAAGTAAAGATATTTTGCAATATTTACTATCTTTATATAGTGGAGTATCCATGCTTATTTATACATGTTTGTTTGTTTGTTTGTTTTTTCCCCTAAAATGCTTATTCATGATGTTAGTAGAAAAGGCATATATAGAATTATAGAAAGCCAAAACAAGGATTAGCCAATCCTTGTTTAGTTCCATAGAGGGAAAGAGGTAGTGGCGACTTATTGTCTATCTGAATCCTCTGAAAAAAAAAAAAAAAATGTGGTGGAAAGTAGAGAGGCAGTTGATTGTTATAAACTAGGAGTAATAGCAAGTTGAGCAGAAAGCAATGGATACAAATTAAAAGCTAAAACAAATTCTGGGGTTAGTGGAATAATGATCTCTATGTGAAGACAGGGTTTAGGTACCACTAAGGTACTACTTAACATTTAGTGAATGGGTTTCCAGGCAGATCGCGCCATCAAATTAGGTAACACTTAATAAATTAAAGGCTAAAAGTTGTAAGGGAAGAAAGGGTAATTAATGGAAGAGAGAGAGAGAAGCTCTTGCTTGAAATGAACTAAATTGTTTAAGGAATTTAAAACATTGCCTTTCATGTACTACTCTTTAAATTCATATATTAATAATTTTTTTAATGTACAAATTAATAAAGTTTTGTAAACAAGCCTGGTTGTAAATTTTACTACATCAAATTTTGGTTTGCTTCATATCTCATCTTTTTGGCAATTTGAGCTTATTCTATTTCAATTCCCTTCAAAATATTTTTATCCATACCTTATTTAGGTAATCTGAACTTGATATTAGAACTTAAATCCTGTTCCCTTCTTTATACACACATCACACGTATATGATTTTTTTGTAACTCAATTGGTTAATACCTCTTAATGTTTTCAATTGAGACATCTATGATTCAAATCCCCCTTCCCACATTGTAACTATCAAATTATTGTGTGTGAGAGAGAGAGAGAGAGAGAGCTTCACTAAGTACCACTCTCTTGAGTAATTATACAATATTTCGAGAATACAATAATGATGGGGCCATGTGAATTTTTTTTTTTTTTTTTTAGAGAGTTTCAACATATGGTGTCCGCTTCTGATGATAGCTCTTTCACATCAGACCAAAACACTAATCAGTTTTTGGTGTAAGTGAGAATTGAGCCTCAGATCTCTTATTCAACGATCAGAGACTTTACCAGTTGAGCTAACTGGGGCAATGTGAAAATTATATTACTCCAATTGCAACTTGTTACCCTAACCAATTTTAAAAATAAATAAAAATAAAAAATATTGTGAAAAAGTTGTGTCCCATATTGCTTGAAAGATTAAAAAAATTGGAAAATTAAAGTCTAATAATTGAAGAGAGAGAGCATTCAAGGCACGTAAGGAGGGAGAGAGAGAGAGAGAGAGAGAATATAGAGATTAAAAATAAAATAAAATCCCCTTGTTAATAATTAGCAACTTAGCATTACTCGCATGGGTTTTGTTTTGTTTTGTATTTTTTCTTTGTTGCTCATGATTGACATAGTGGTTATATGAATGGAGTAGGAGAATTGAGGGATATGATGTGATGAGAAGTTGATGGTACTGTCCATTTTCTAGACATTATGGGTCTGTTTGGATACCACTTATTGTTGAAAACTAAAAACTGAAAATACTGTAGCAAAATAATTTTTAAATATGTGAATAGTACCGTGAAACTCATTTTTAATAAAAATTTTGCTAAAAAAAAAGTTTGTAAATCCCGTAAATAGTGCACGAAACCCACTACCAAACACTGAACGCAGTTGAAAAATCATTTCAGCTGTACCCTAATGTTCACTATATAAAAGAAATGGCCACACCATGGTGCACATGATCATTATGAATGCCACTGGCACTGCCACCTTGCCATCTAGCATATAAGCTGTTGATTACTCGAGCTACCAAACATGTACCCAAAAGAGGATACTTCATTATGATGAGAGTCAATGCATGTGATTTTCAACTTTCAACCAACTCAAAGGCTTAGATTGGCTGGGGGTTGGGGTGTTGGTAATTTAGTACACCTTTCAATAATATCCTTGCATTGCATGCACGGCATCACTATTTTTTTTAAGCCTTATCTCTACCTGTCCTGATAGTTCAGCAGATCTTTACTAACAATTTCTTAGTATGCACTCCATCAAAGATTCATTGTAAGGACAACTTTACCTTCCTTTTTTATTCTTTGGTAGGAACCGAGGAAAGAGAGCTTTTGATTTTGAATTGTATATGTGATACAGAATACAGATAAAGAACTGTGAACTCTGTTACTTGTTGTCAGCCAAAGAAGACATAAAGTAGTCTCTACAAACGTTATGGTTTTTTTTTTAAACAAGAAAAGATCCTGGGAGATGCAGCCAAAGATTGGGGGGGTAGTTTTTAAGGTTTCTCTCTCTCTCTTTAGCTTTTCAATATTATACATTGCAGTATTTATTTCGACACATTATTAGATAATATTTTCTCTCTCTCTCTCTCTTTATTTATTATCTTTATTTGTATAGCTGTTGTTTTTGTGTGTTTGTGATGTGAATCATCCACTGGGCGACCAGCCTGACTTTGACAGAATAAACAATGTGAAAATGATTTTGTTTTTTTCAAACCTTGTCTGTTCTGTCTTTGAACCTACTATGCCTTTCAAGTTTTAAGGCCAAATAGAAATAGGAGATCGAAAACCTTTATATAAATTAATTAAGAACCTAAAACCTTTATTATACATATAAATTACTTTGGATTACGTTCTGATTCAGTCTAATAATAACTAGAGGTGTACTTTTCTCTAGACATTAGTTATCGCATCTTAATCTCCTCGAAATTTTATTCTCCTTAAGGGAGTAACTATATTTAAAAGATGATAGTTGCACCATTTGTGTTTATATTTTATTACTCGTATCAAGTAGGAAGTGACCACTATATATCAACAGTTTTAATATGATTTTATGGTTATATTTTTTAACCTTTTTATAGTGTTTGCTACTGTAGCTTTGTCGCCCATAGCTAGTTGAAAATCAGGTCTATGCAATGTACTAATAGATTGGATCCAATCCATTAAGCTCAAATGTATATGTTTGTTGTTCAATTATATTATATCATAAAATATTTTGCTGATCATCATATACAAAATTTGATTGAATTTTGTTTAAAGTAAGAAATGGATGGCTAAAGGGTTTAGGATTTGAGATATGGCTGCCTTATGTTAATGTTAATGTATGGACATTTCTATAACTTGTTTTAATATTTTTTCTAAACAAAGCCCTCCAGCTTATATTTGGTTTAATTACACCCCATATATGCTTTTAGATTGATTCAATTAAACTCTTCCATCCATGTTGCGAAGAATGTTAATTGTTAAGTGTCTCGTTGACCAGTGAGCACGTGAGACATTTTTTAAAAAAATCGATAGAAAAAAATTAAGAAATTAAATTGAAGCAATGCAAAATAGAAAAGAGAAAATAAAGGTTTTCTTTTCTTTTCTTACAAGTGGGGAGAGAGGGGGTTTAAATCCAATTTCACCATTTGAGAGACAGAATATAATATCATTAAATCACAATATTATTAACAAAAATAAATAAATAAATAGAAGAATGAGAAAGAAAGAAAAACCAGAGAAAGAGAAACAATGGGCACCTCTCAAAAAAGGAATAACTGAATAGGAGGAGATGCAGGGAATTTTCACAATTCATTTCACCAAAACCATTCTATCGGCATGGCTAACATAGTCATACATATACAAAGGCTCAAAAATAAAAATCTCATATCTGCAGAGAGCTTTAACATGTGGATTGGTTGCAGATGGATATTCCTTTATTTGTTGGAACTTTTCACAATAGTTTAGAGTGGTCCTCCGAAGAACCTTTTGCATAAATGCTTGTGAAAAAGTGCTTTTTGTTTAATAATATGATAGGAAATTGATTTTGGTAATAGTATAGATCACCAAACAACTCCCGCCTCCCAAAAAACAAAAATCCGGAAGGTTTTATTTTCAAAAATTCCGATGAAAATTTTGTAACTTAGTTGTCATTTTTTTTTTTTTTTCTAATAAAGACTTTTATAGTTTAAAATTCTCAAATCATCAAATTAGAAAAAACAAAGCAAAAACAAAAAATATATATAAAGAATAATATTTTTATTTTATATTATCAGGCATTTTTGATATTCTTGGGCAGACAAATAGGACATATCACCTAATAAATTGTATTTTTCTTTTTTCTTTTTTCTTTTTTTGCTAAATTAATATGTTGTATTTTTCTATATTTCAAGATACATTTCAATACATATGTTGATATATCAAATTTTATATATTTCTAAATAATATTTCACGACATTAATATTTTTTTCATCATCAATATGATATGTCGTAATACATAAGTAAGATTTTAAACTAATGAATGTGAGTTAGCACAATAGTTTGGTCATATCAACTAATTAAGCTAAAAAAATTTTGAAGTCAGGTCACACGCTTTCAATAGTTACAAATAATAGAATAGATTATTACATCAATCTCTATTAAGATTTTTTAAATTACTGAATAAATAAAGGCGGTAAAGTATGTAGGAGATGCAAGACAAGGAAAGTTGGCCTAAAGCCCAATGAACCTATACACATTAACAAATATAATTTTTTTTTTTAACTAAAACAATTTAATTAGAAATTAATTAATTTGAAAGTGATTCATTGCGAGTTATACAGGCGATCAATGGGACTAGACCAGTTCGGACTATGTACGGTCATGTTATAGATGATATTCATTTTTTTTCTTCTTCTATTTCTTGTAGTTTTTTACATGTTAAGCGTAAGGGTAATAGATTAGCTCATGCCCTCGCTCGTCGAGCAGTTTCATCTGCAGATATTGATGTGTGGTTAGAAGATCTACCACCGGATTTGAATGATGTTTTTCAGTTTGATTTTCCGTAATAAAGTGTCTTTACCTTTTTCTCAAAAAAAAAATTAATTAATTAATTAATTTTAAAAGAATTATATATAGGATTAAGATGTTATAAAGCTCCTCCCAAAAACTTTCTCATTTATGGTGTGAACGGGATTTAATATATCAATCAAAAAACTCACAATCGACTTAAAAGTTACAATATACCTCTAATGATCTCCATACTACAAATTGTTTATCATTGTTAGGTCTCTCTCATCTTACAATTGTTAGAACTTAGAAGTAGAACACCAATAATAACAAACCTAGGATTTGTCTATTACACCTCTGGGCTTGGCCGACTGAGTTTTGTTTTGTTTTCTTTTTTGGCAAGAAGCGGACTGAGTTATTAATTAGATACATACAGTCGATAAAAGTTTCTTTCATTAGATTGTTGTTAAGCTTTATATTAAATTTTTCTGGGCAAGGTCAATATTTGCCACTCTGAACCCAAAGTCTGCTTTTTTGGTTGAGAAAACAAAGTCCATTTGATGTTTACTTGCTTGATGAGTTTCATGTGAATCTTAACTTTATAAGATAGATAGTATCTCAAAGAAAAAGTTTCTTAAAAGAAAAACTAGTCGTTTTCGTAGTTTATGCTTCGTCCACACAAATAAAGTTGTTTGGTGCAAGCTATGATCATATAAGCCAATTATACAGTGATATTTTATAGGTAGTCGCATGATAATTCCATAGAAATTAACAATGCCCATATTCTAATGATTTAAAACATAAACTGAAAATAACATTGTATTTTAAACAGTATAAGATAAGAATACCACAAATGTCAATCAACGTGCTGTAGTTTGTTTGATTTGAAGGGTTTGATTAAAAAAATACTATAATAAACAGAAAAAACGAAAAAAAAAAAACATGCCTTATAAAACTAGGTTGTGGTTAATTACATTTGGAACGGTCTGGAAGCATGAGATCTTTGACACAAACACAGGAGATCCTTGACAGAAACAAATGCCAGGTGCCATTGTCTTGTTTCTATAGCCAGAGGCCCAGAGCTTAGCTCGTCCCCACAACAAACATGGCCACAGTGAAAAGGTTCAAGGGCATATTAATATTATTGTATAATTGCATAGAAAGTTCTGGTACTTATTAAAACCAATAATTGATAAGTTTATTTTCATCACTTTATTATTTTTATTTTTATTTTTATTTATGGTGTAAAAATACAAAATTATACATTTCATTTTATAATGAAAATGATACTTTATTGAATTTCAAAAACAAAACAAAAAAAAAAAAATATATATATATATATATATATATATACACACACTTTCGTATGTCTACTTTTATTTATTTACTAAAAGAAATGTGATGTTTTAAAATATTTACATTTCTTTTTAGGACGAAAATAAACTTAACCTTTATACCCAAAAAAAAAATGTATAAACTTAACCAAATAGGATCTAGAAAGAAAACAATAACATGTATTTTAAACTAATATCGTATCGTTTTTCTCAAAAAAAAAAAAAAAAAAAAAAAAACTAATATTGTCCCGTTGAGATTTTAAATAAATAAAAAAAATTGGTAAGAGATATGAGATAGGAAAAGGAAAGTAAAAGAAAGGGGAATTAAAATCATAGAGGCTTAATTATATGTTATATTCTTTAAACTCGACTCATTTTTAATTTGACCTTAAATTTTAATTTTGTTCAATTTTGTCCTTATACAATTTTTTTTTTTTTTTGCCGATAATTTTATAATTTCAATCGGGGGAATTTGAACCATGGACATCTTCGCTAGAAACATCAAGATATGTCATTTGAACTACAAGGCTCTTGCCTTATGCTACTTGTCTTAAGACCCAAAAATGATGTAATTTTTATGTATTCCCAATTTTTCCATAACATTTTCTTTTCGGTTGCAACCTCCTTTTTTTTCCTTGTAACTATCACCTAATTTAAATATACATACTTTCAGTTAAAACTTGTACAAAGTTTAGTTACAATATTGGTTGTACAAAGTTAAAACATGTACAAATTTTAGTTACAATATTGGTTGTAGCCTAAAACTATAACTTTATTAAATATTTTTTTATTAGAGGTGAATTTTGACAAATCCATCATTGTATTACATCTTCTTCTTATATCCTTCGTGTTTGCAAAATTTCTAGAAAATTAAAATAAATAACTATGTTATCAATAAATTATTTAAATTGTAAATTTTTGTAGCTTAAAATTATGGATTAAATATATGCTTATAGATCATATAGTAGATAATATCAGATTGACACAAAATTTGACATGTGTATTAAGAGTATAAATAATATGTAATTCAACGGTTAGATTTTTAAAATATGTAGTAATGTTTATTTTATTAATTAAAGTTATAGCATTAGACTACAACAAATTTTTTTGGTAACTAAACTTAAAACTTAATTCACCTTCAAGACACAAGAGTAAAGGGAGAGTGACCAAACTCAAAACCTAATTAGTTAAACATAAAGCTCTGCAAACTGTTGCATAACTACGCCCCTCCCAAACACACACACATAAAGCAACCCTAACAATCGATCCATTCACCACCAAACATCAAATTGAGGCCACCAATCTCATAGGGATTGACCACGTGAACATGATCACTACTTCATCAATCCTTCACCTTCATACCCACAACAACCTCACGAAAACCCATTATTGACAATTGGTTAAATTAAAATAATACTTAAAATTTGAATCATTAACAAGACCCATGAGCCATTAGCCAACACACTGCCTTAACCATCAAAGACACCCAAAACCAAAATCAAATCAAAACGGTCTTTAGTCATATTAACCCATCAACAACACTGATCAATCCTTCACTAACCCAACCCTTCGATTATCTTATGAAATTGTCTATAGGAACAAGAGTTGGTTCATCTCTATATTTTGGAGCCGGCCGGGTTGGAGGAGAAGAATTAATAAGATGAAAAAAGAAGAACATAATAAAGAGTAAAAATTGGTGGGAAACACTATGCAATTTTAAGGCCCTTTAATAGCAACCTAATTGACAAAAATAGATGGAGGGTCATAAAATTGAACTGTATGGACCAAATTGAGATAAGTCAACATATAAAGGGCATAATATATAAAACCAATATTTTCACAATTTTAATATAAAAAAATAATACTGGAAAGTAAAAGAAATTTAAATAGAAATGAAGAGAACAAGAAGGGGGGAGTCATTTTGTTAAAGTGTGCTTACATCTAAGAATATGTTTATTTCATTTAATTATTGAATTTTAAAATTTAATTATTTTATTAATTTAACTTTTGTAATTTATGTCTATTTGTTACATTTAACTTCAAAATAAGTTTTAAGAATTTAGAAACATGAAACCAAAAAGACTATTCTTTCTATAGTATAGATAAATTTGTAAATGGAGGTACTCAGATACATAGGCTAGAAGTATTTAATTTTTTTAATTTAATAATTTTTTTATTTTTTTGAAAATTGAAATTATATATAAATATATAACGAAATTATATCCAATTTATGGTAAATTTGTGTGCCTAATGGGCATTTTATAAACCACAGAACTAATTTAGTTTTAATAATTAATATAAGCTGAACCAAAATTAAAACTTTTTTTTGAATCAAATTAAAACCTTTTTTTTTAAAACTAACATGCATCTCATACAAGCAAATTAAAAATAGTTTTATGAAAGTATATCTCATCTTATTTTGGACCAGTTGTTTTAACTTTTAACCCAAAAAAAAAATCATCCAATTGAAATATAATTAATTAAAACTAATCAGAATGTTTCTATCTGGTTAAGGTATATAACATGCCAAACACCTTCTAAAATACACGTCATGCATGACAGCATGAGCTCATTAAAAGATTCACTTTGTCAAATATATTAACAGATTCAACTTATTTAAAATGAAAAAAAGATATCTTGCCTTGTTAATTACTTATAGCGCATGAAATGTTCGCTAATCAGTATTAAAAAAAAATCTAAAACACCAATTAGCGGGACTTAATAAACAAAATAGAAAAATAGAAAGTTTGACAAAACACAGGGTATTTTTATATTGGTGGAGGGCTTTCCATGAATGGAGAAGAAGAGTCCACGTCTCCCTATGCGTAAACCTCGTACACCCTTGCCGTCAATGTACCTGCCGAAAAGGGCAACCCTAATTGTACTTTGCTTTTTTTTTTTTTTTTTTATGGAAATACTTTGCTTTTATTCTATGTTTCAAAACTTATTATATTCTTGATTTCTTTTCTTTTCTTTTCTTTTTGGTGCTAATAATTTAATATAAATTGGCACCTTAACATGTGGACCATTTTAATAAAATAAACTCTAACCAGGCCCCTACCCACCCTTTCAATAATGGTTGTTGCTTGAATCAAAGGATAAGGTGGGCGTACATAGTAAGTCAAGGTTTTGAGAGAGAGAGAGAGATTAAAGATGGTTTTTATATACTCTGAAGTAAGTATTTGTGAGACATTGGGCACATGCACCTGTCTCATACAAGATTTTCGTATCTGCATAATGTATCTATCAATTTATCATATAAAAGATAGGGTCTAAAGAGATTCTAAAACCAAATGACAAATTAGTAATAATGATATGATATATATGTAAAAGCGAAAGGGCTTTTGGGTCCCATGGCTTTTATCTCACACATTTCACAGACTATCTTGGAAGATTTGGTTGGTTTGTAGGAATTGACCTTCTTATCAAGAATTTAGCAGTGTTCAAAGAAGGATTAGTAAGCTATGAACTTAATAATCACTTTTAGGATAAAATGTAGTACTGCAGTAGTTACTTCAGATTTTTAATGAAAAGTCAGATTAACGAAAAAGAAGAATGTGACAAAACCACCCACAAATAAATAGTAAATACCATAATAAATTTTTTTTTTTTGGTTCAAAGAGGAATTTTATTTAAAATAATATAATTTCTGAAAAATTGCTAGTGATATTTTTACAAGGTGATTCACACATTTTATAAAATAAAAAAAATTGTATAACAAGACTCATCGGCATGCATTGCATCTTGTTATCACACCAAAAACACTCGTCATTTTTATAATTTTTGAGTTGAGTGGTGATGGTTAAAAGAAGGAAAAGAAATAAAAAGTCTAAACTCATTCTCTTACTCTCGGATTACATTAATAAGATAAGAGAACAAGAAATTGAGAAAGACGAGTATTGTTAATGAGTATCATATTGGACACATTATGAATTATTAAATGGTTAATCTTAAACACCGAACGCTATTCCTATATACGCCGCCCTCAACCTCATCCTCACTGCCAAACATCCACCACCGAAAACTACCCTCAACCTCATCCTCATCGCTAAACATCCACCACTGAACACCGCCCTCGTTCTCCCTTTTTCCCTCTCTTTCCCTCGAACCTACAAAGCCCTAAAGCTCAATTTATCCAAATCGAGCTAGCAAGTACCAAAATCGAACCACCCATAACCCAATCTCATCAACTCTGCCTGAAGCTCATCGTCAACACCTCTCTCTCTCTCTCTCTCTCTCTCTCTCTCTCTCTCTCTCTCTCTCTCTCTCACAGTTAATTTGACCAAGTTTAATGAATGGTTTTGTTTTTATTTTTGTTGGGTTTTAAATATTGAGATTTCCTATTATAATATTTGTTTGGATGCTAGAAAATGTGAGAAACTGAACAAAATTAGATACTTGAAAATATTTTCCAAAACAACCAAATACCTGAAAACATTTTCCTTTTCAAAAATATTTTCAACTTAAAATACTTTACACTCTGAAAACATTTTACGTCTATCCAAACACAGTTAAAAATGAGAGTACAAGAAATTGAGAAAGAAGAGTATCGGTAGTAACGAGTGTTATATTGGACACAAATTAAGAATAATTAAATGTTTAATTGTGAGATATAATATATGCATTAAATATATTTATATATTAATAATTCATGGAGCACAAACACAAATTAAAGTAATTACTTGATTTTTTTTCTTAATATTTAATTTATATAAACTTAACTTGTGAATTCGATAATTCAAAAAAAGGAAAGTGAGGTGAAGTAATTTTTTTTTTCAAAAAAAAAAAAAAATCTACCGCATGGTATAAGTAAACTCCAATAATTAGTGTGCGTTTGGCTCTAACTTAAAAAACCAGCTTATTTAAGTATTTAGCTTCTTTTTACTACTATTCATAGGCCCCACTGCACTTTTTGATATTATTCATAGGTCCCACTATACTATTTCAGTTAACTTTTATCTTTATCTATCGTACTTTCAGCAAAAAACTTTTAATTTTAGCAAAATAAACAGATTTCAAACAGACCCTTAATTAATAATAATAATAAGTTAAAATAACATAAAGGGACCCGAGGTTTCCTTAAAGGGGACCACCAATTGGAGCATCTATGATTATCTAAACTCCCTAAGGTTGAAAACGAGTGGTGAAAACAATTTCAACGTCAGAAATCAAAATTTCCAAGGAGATCTAACACAATGATCTTAAGGACCAGGACTTTCAAGTTTCAACCACAAAAAGGTTAACGCGGATGACTTAACCAGCATACAAAGAAGGGTCCGGTTAATAGTGCACACATGAAGCCATCTATATTTGAAAATATTTTATTAGAAATTGAAAAAACTATCAATATTTTTTCAATTTTCCAAAAAAAAAAAATTTTAATTATTGTGTGCCATTAGAGCACACATTAACAAAATCCTACAAAGAAACCTAGACCTTTGCTATAAATTTGTTTTGCCTTGGCCTGCGGCAATTTCCAAGGTTCTTTTCGTAGAAAAAATAAACCCGATATTTCCAATGTTAATAAATTCTATATCAACCATTGTTTACTTTTGCAGTTGCAGAGATATAAATATAAATAGTTATATATATAAATATATAAATATATATATTAAAACAAAACATCCAGAATCAGTCTATCAGGTACAGCAAAGATAATATTAATAACAATACTGTAATATAGTACTCTACTATAGGACCAGGTACATGTCTGCTTTATTTAAAGAACATAAAAAAATCATTTTATGTACGCGTGCTAAAAGGGGATTCACCTCTACAGAAAAATCCAAAACAAATAACTTGTGTATGATTTATTTTATTTCATTCTCCTTTTAAAAAATTCATAATTTGGTTCTAGATAATGATATAGAATAAGATTTGGATCTCAATCAATAAATTTTTTTATTTTGGGTATAAATTTATTATTAATACATCGAAACCCATTGAGATTGGATAGTTTTCCTAGATTTTTCATTCTATCTGTCACAGCAGGCTCACAACTCACAATATTAATATATTAAATAACTTGTTTAGATTTTTTTTATTCTTTTTCATTCGTTCAGTTTTAGCTCTTTTCAACAATAACCCACACAATTAAAAAAAAAAAAAAAACTCTAATAATACTTTAGCCATTTATTCTTTATAAAGACAAAAATCAACAATTAGTTATTTGAATGACCCTTAAGTTATAATTTAGTTGTATTGTAACTCAATGAGATTACTCGATTTCAATTTTTTTTATGGATAATCAGAATCCCCGACCATAAATTATAACAACAATTAAATTGTATTAAAAAAAATTAAAAATTCATGTAAAGGATCAAACATAATAAGCAAATGACGTATTAAGAGCATTCACATAAAATTGTGCAAAAATTTCAGTTTATTCTATTATAAGAATTTACTTTTTTACCACCGCACACCCTTGGTACGATGGTCACTCTACAAATATAAGTGCTTGTGGGGTGTAGGGTGTGGGGTGTGGGGGGCAAGAGCCAAGGTTCAAGTCTCTAAGAGGGAGCTTTCACACACATATACATTTAGATTAGGTTAGAATAGAATTTCTATCTTGTATCAAAAAAAGAATTTACTTTTTTCTGTTTTATATAATCATTTTTTAGAAATACCCACGTCAAAATATCAATTTTTCTTGATTTTTTTTTTTAAAAAAAATTCTCTTTCTTCATACACAACAACCATCATTCACTCTCTTCATTCATCATTTAGATACGTAAATAAAGAATAAAAAACTAAATACAAAATGAATAGTGCTAGTATAAATTTACTCAGTTATTGTAGCTGTTGATGGATTTTAAACAATATTTATACATAAATTGATGTGGGAGGTTTTAAGGGTTGGTTGGGCAAAATGTGGAGCTTTTTCTATTTTACAAAATCTTATGTGAATTCTCTAATTCTACGTTTGGTTGGAGTGAAAATATGGAATATGGAAAATGGAAGAGAGAAAAAATAAGAGAGATTTTGGGTAGGATGGATGTTTGGTTAGAGTGATTTTGGGGGAGAAAAAATGGTGGAGTATGACTATTTTCTCCTAGCATTTTTCTGCCCCCTCAAATTGGAGAGAAAATGGGGAGGAGAATGGGTTGGATTGAAATTACTCATTTACACCTCCCCCCCCCCCCCCCCCCCTTCATGAGGAAGAAAAAGTTTTTTACCTTCACCACGTCCCAAGCCCTTCTGTCAGTATCCAGCAAGCTCGACACTTTTTCCATACCTATGTGCACACCAATCGGGCTTGTCACTTTGAAAGACTCCGGGGAAGGGATCCATCTATCCTTCCATATATGGACACTTTCTCCATTTCCTATGCACCATTTGGAACCTCTATCAACCACCTTTCTAGCTGCCAACATGCTTCTCCACACGTACGAGGGCCTTCTCTACCCAGTTCAGCCTCGTTAAAGCTACCATTCCGGACATACTTCGCTTTGAACACTTTATGAACCTCTATCCCCTTTTCTTTTCTTGCTATGTACTGAAGGATTGAATGGGTTGATCAAAAATGCTGAATTGAATGGAGATATTCATGGCTTCTCTCTCTGTAGGAAGGGTCCAAAACTAACTCACCTCTTATTTGCAGATGATAGTCTCCTATTTTGCAGCGCAACGGTGGAAGAATGTGCCAATGTTCTAAAATTTTTGGAGGCATATGAGAGGGCTTCAGGCCAAAAGGTGAATAGGGACAAAACAACTCTCTTTTTTAGTAGATCTACTTCGGATGATATAAAATCTAGCATCAAACAAACCCTTGGGGTGCAAGAGATTTTACAATATGAGAAGTACTTGGGGCTTCCATCTCTGGTGGGGAAAGGAAAGAAAACAAGCTTTAATTATATTAAAGAAAGGGTGTGGAGAAAGCTTCAAGGTTGGGAAGGTAAACTATTCTCTCAAGCTGGAAGGGAAGTCTTAATAAAATCTGTTATTTAAGCAATCCCCACATACATTATGGGATGCTTCAAAATTCCTTTGGGTTTGTGTCATGATATTGAAGCAATGATTAAAAAAATTTGGTGGGGGCAAAGAGGCGACTGTAGGAAGATTCATTGGGTGAAGTGGGATGAGTTGACAAAATCCAAAATGGTGGGTGGAATGGGGTTCTGAGATTTAGCATTATATAATGACTCTTTGTTGTCAAAGGAAGCTTGGCGCCTTTTACATAATAGATCATCTCTATTTTATAAGGTGTTCAAAGCTTGTTTTTTCCCAAATTGTTCAATTATTGAGGCCAAGGATTCGAGGGGAGGATCATATGCTTGGAGGAGTATCCTTAAAGGGCGAGATGTCATTCAAAGAGGGGCTAGATGGAGAGTTGGGGATGGGAAATCAATTAACATATGGCAGTATAGATGGATTCCAAGGAAAACCTCCTCCCTAGTGGTTTCATATCCAATAGAATCCATGGAGAATTGTTCGGTGGCTGTCTTGATTGATGAGAGTGGAAGGAGGTGGAATGAGGAAGTGGTTGATGGGATTTTTTCACAGGAGGAAGCAGCAATTATTAAAAAAATCCCACTGAGCTGAAGAGTGAATGAAGATGTCCTGATTTGGCCATACACGAATGATGGACAATATACTTGTAAAACGGGCTATAGGTTCCTCAAGGAAGAAGCTGAGATGGATTTTGTGCAGGTAGATTCAGGTGCAGATTCAAGTTCGTGGAAAGGGATTTGGTCTCTCCAAATTCCTAACAAAGTGAAAAATCTGCTATGGAGGGCCTGTAGTGGTGCGATGCCAACAAAAGAAGCATTAGTCCGACGTACCATCATCGATGATCCGCTGTGTGACCGCTGCCATGAAGCCCAGGAGTCTCCGTTGCATGCTCTGTGGCTGTGCAAGGAGCTAGACACGGTATGGGAAAGATCTGCTTACTGCCAAATGCGCTGAGAATCAACTTCCTGAATTTCAAAGAACTACTCTCTTGGATACTCACATAGCCAAGTGAAGTGGAACTCTTTGCGATGGTAGCGTGGGGGATATGGAATCAACGTAATAAGGTCCGACTCAACCAGGTTGCTGCTCCACTACACCAGATTTTCCAGATTTCTACAGTGAAACTTGCTAATTTCTTGGCCAGTCAAACATCTGCAACTCCAGTGATGGGTGGGCGGGTCAATCACAGAACTAGATGGCAACCTCCTCCGGCGGATTTAATGAAAATTAATTTCGACGAAGCTGTTTTTTCTAGTGATAATGTAGCAGGCATTGATGTGGTTATTAGAAACAACTCGGGTCAGGTTATTGCTTCTTGCTCCCAATGGTTGTCTCAAGCCTACAGCAGCTAAGGGTGTTCGTGGTGCGATGCGGTGCGGTTTTGGGCCATTTTTAGCACCGCACTTTGCGGTGCAGTTTAGCTAAAACCATAACTGCACCGCACCTTATTTTTGTGGTCACATGTGCAGTGTGGTGCGGTTTAGAATTTAGCCAAAACCATAACCGCACCGTACCTCATTTTTGCGGTCACATGTACGATGCTATGTATAAGATACGGTTTGAAGTCGGTATATTTTTCAAATTTTAGGCTTTTCCTACTCAGCCAAAAACTAATTTTTCCCTTTTTTTGGGCCAAGTTTTAAATTATTGAGCTAGTTTTTCTTTATTTTGGGTTGGCTTTTCTAGTCAACACTTGCTAAGGTTATTAAATTTTTTTTTTTTTTTAAAACTAGGGTTATTAAACTATTAATAATATATTTAATATTAAAAATAAATAAATATATTAATATATAGAGAGAGTGTGGTTTGTGCGGTTTTCTTATTATAAAACCGCACTGCACCATGCGGTGTGGTGCAGTGCGGTGCACTATTACTTGCGGTGTGGTGCGGTTATGCCATTTTGCGGGTGGTTTTGGTGCGGTTTTTGCGGTTTGTGCGGTTTGGTGAACACCCCTAACAGCAGCAATGAAATTGAGGCTTCGGCAGCAGCCAAGGCGGTGTCTTTCACGGCAGAGATTGGCATTACCAAGGCTGTACTGGAAGGTGACTCACTCACAATCATGAAAGCTTTATCAAGCGACCACAGTTCACTAGCTCCGTTTGGATTGTTGATTGATGACGTTAAGTTTAGTGTAGAAAATTTTGATCAATTGCTTTACTCTCATGTAAAGAGAGAATGTAATTCCATTGCACATTGTTTAGCAAGACATGCTTTTAATATTTCGGATTTTTTAGTGTGGATGGAGGATGTTCCACCACAATTTTTAGTTGTAGTTCAGGTTGATTTAGCCGATTCTTTTTAATCAAAGTTCAGTCCAAATTCTCAAAAAAAAAAAAAAAAAAAAAAATCAAATCAAATTTTAGGGTGCAAAGTGTAATAGGAAGTATAGTTTAGATTTCTCTTAAAAAAAAGAGTATAGTTAGGATGATAAAGTGTGATTTCTTCTTTGTTTTAAACGAATTGCGAAAATGAGTAATTAGGTCTTTTCACATATTGTCGTCCATGATAATGGCAGAATCGATGGTGTTGTGTAGAATGTAACACGAGTTATAGTTTATGGTGCTAACCTTGCATTCTGAAAGTTTAGAGTGCAAAGTGTAATTTGGGGTATAAAGTTTAGGGTGATAAAGTGTAATTTTCTCCAAGCTAAGGTGTTCAATAATTTTTTTTTAAGATAGATAAAACATGTTAGTTTAAAAATAATTAATTAAATAATATATTTTACAAGTATAATATTTTTTAACAAATCATGGTCTTCATATGAACATGACTTACATTTAAAGATGCCACTAATTAAGACAAATCTCAATAATCAAGAACAATAAATATATTTTTTGGGTAAATTACGTATTTAGGCCCTATCCTTTACAATATATTTCAATTTAGTTCCTAACCGTTTAATTGTGTTAATTTGGTCCCTAACCTTTCAGTGCCGTATCAATTTAGTCTCTGTCGTTATCTTTTAGATGAAAATGGTTGAAGTGGCAAACATCCAAAATAAAAAATTAGTTTACTGCCACATCAACAGAAGATAATTTTTTATTTTGGCCGTTAGCTATATCAACAATTTCCATCCAAGAAATAACGGTAAAGACTAAATTGACACGGTACTGAAAAGTTAGGAACCAAATTGATATAATTAAAATGTTAGGAGAATAGGGACCAAAAACGTAGTTTACCCTTTTATTTTTCTTGCTCTATAAGCTTGTTGAATTAGATTATAGAAAAAAAATTAGTTTTTAGCCAACTCTACTATACTCTCCTCCACTCTCTCTCTCTCTCCTTTAATCCAAACAGTCCATAAAGGTGGTGTCGCAATTATTACAAAGGAAAAAAAAAGTCATTGTGGCTTGTTGTTCAGGTGGTACGACTCTGTGCTTAGTCAAAAAAAAAAAAAAAAAAAAAAAAAAAAAAAAGAAAAGAAAAGAAAAAAGAAGAAGAAGATGTTACGATTGTGCCAGAGAAAGGGAGTGGTAATTCACGTGGTTGGTTGTTTAATCACGTTATAGGCAAAAATCAACGTGCTATTAGAATTTCCATAGAGCACTTTTGATGCAAAACAGAAATACAATAAGATTTTTCTAACTTAATGAAACTCAAATCGATAAGAAGCTCTCCAATTCTGCAATTCAGTAAATCTACTATAAGAGCATTAGTTTTAGGCTTGTTTAATAAACTAAGCGGATCATGAACAACTCGGGCTTGGCTTGATAAAAAGATCGTTCATATTTATTTATTTATAAAAAATTCAAGCTTGAGCCTTAGTTTTAGGCTCGTTTAATAAACAAACCAAGCCCATGAAAAAAATTTGTTCACGAACAAGCTTGTGAGCTATTAGGCTTGATTCAAAACAATTCAAGTATAGACTCATTTATAAGTTTATATGTGTTAACTAAATATACTTATTACACTTATCTTAATGATGACATGACAAACATGGGACTACTACCCATTATCTTAATTTTTTCCTTCTCTCTAAATTGACCAAGAACTACTTTAGACTATAGTTACATTTAAAAATTAATTAATTAATAAATTAAATGGGCCACATATGATCATTCCCTATCAATCATCTAAAGTAAAGTTATGAAACATGTTTGTATTTTTTCATTCATAATAATTATAAACAAGTATTTTTCTAGTTCTTCACCATCTAACGTGAATGTAAAAATTGTATATTGAACAATTGCTAAAGTTGTAGAGAAGAGATGATGAATGAATGAATTTAATTATGTAAAATTTTAATTTTTATGCATGATAAAAGGAATATACTATTTTCTTTTTCTTTTTTCTTAATTTTAGAAATTCAAGCATTTGATAACGTAATTTTTTTTAGGTCTCCAGCTCCAAAGTTTGACCTGAGCTCGAGTTTGAGCTCGATATTAAGCTTGAGCTTGGCTTGACTAACTAATCAAGCCAAACTTAGCCAAACTCAAGCTTTTTGGCTTTCCCACGAGCTCAAGCTCAAACACTATTTGTAGGCTTGTCGCGAGCTCAAGCCAAACTTAAACTTTTGACTATTCCTGACGAGCCAAGCTTGAACTTGCACTACGCAACAAAGATCAGCTCGTTTACAACCCTACATGGATGGTGGGGGCATGCAACAGTCAAACATATTAAAAAATGTTGTGACTTGTGACTAGGGCTGTCCGACGGGCCAGGGACCCGACCAAACTGAGTGAATCCGACCGACTTGAAGCCCAGCAAGCGAATTCGAATAGCCTGGTCGGTCGGATACGGGTATTCTTCCCTTGAAAACTGAAACTTCGGTTTGGGTGGCGGGTTGAAGGATTAGAGACCTGCATAAACCAACTTGATTGTAGTATACTGAAATTACTTTTAAATTTTTCTCCCACCCCACGTGTCTTCCTCTCATTGGTAGAAAATCTACCACCTTATCTTCAAATTTTTTTCTTTTTCAGCCAACATCAGTTTTTAGGCAAAGTGATAAGGTTGAAGATTTTTTCTCCACATGTCTTCCTCTCATTGGTAGAAAATCTACCACCTATCTTCGTTTTTTTTTTTTTTTTTTTTTTTTTTTTTTTTTTTTGTTTTTTGTTTTTTTTTTTTCATCTCTCAATAGTTTCGAGGGAAGTTGGATACAATTGTCTTACACTTACCACATGCAACCTAAAAAACAACCACTCAAACTCAAATTAAAAAATTCAGATATCTCTCTCTCTCCCTCTCTTTAGTTTTCACTTTTCACTTTTCAAGCTCTCTTTGGTCTCCACTCTCCTCTCCAGCCGCCTCTATTATCATCACGTTGCTACCTCACTTTCTTTCCACCGCGGTCAAAATGAGTTGAGTCTCAGTATATTTTCTTCTTTTCTCATTTCTATTTTTCTCTATTTTGAGATATGACTTTATCATTTGTTCAAATCACTTAAAGCTTAAACATTTATAGTTATTGATTTAATTTTTTTGGTCATAGTTTTGAGTTATTACTTATAAAACTCAAAATATAAACTTAAAAATTTGAAACCCAAACTTTAAAAAATTGAAACCCTAACACAGTTTTATTTTGTGCATCTGATTTGTATTTTATTGATCATTTGTTTGATTCATTTTATTGATAATTTGTTTGATTCATTTTGTTGCCCAATCTGTAGACCAGACCCGCTAAACCGACTACCCAAAACGCCGGGTCAGACTTGAATGTTCAGTCGAGTACAGGTACAATTCTTAGTCACCCGACTCAATTTGGTCAAGTACCTGTTAGCTTCAAACCCAAGCCGACTCAAGCCGACCCGTGGACTGCCCTACTTGTGAGTGACAAGAGGTCTATAAATTCTGCTTTGTTGAAGTCGTGAGAGACCTGCAAACAAATGGCTGCGCATTTGGTAATGCGAGTTACTTTCTTACTTCTGCTAACGCATGAGTTAGCAGAAGCAACACCCCAAAATGAACAGAAAACAAAAACTGTTCTCAAAACTCAATTTGTGAAGAAAATTGAAAACATGCAAAAAGCTGTTTTCAGTTTTTAATTTTTTAAAAGTCAATGAAAACATGCATTTAATTTAATGAATCTATCTTATTTAATGAGTTACCATTAGAGTTCAAATCCTAGTAACAACATATTTTAGTATTTTCTATTTTTTTTCTTCAAAAAACTATATTTTTAATTTCAACTAACTAAACATGTTTTTGATTTCAAAAATACAAGAAAATTATTTTTTCTTAATATTCCCCAAAACAAGTTTTTGAAAATAGAAAATAAAAACTGTTATCAAACATAGCCTAAATTTTTTTCTATTTCCCTACTTTTTTACCCCTCCTTCATTTTTTAATTCTCTTATTTTTCCATCTCCCATCCAAATCCACCTAAAGGCACTTTAGAAGATGAAGTGGGATTTGTTTGCTATCCTAATTGATTGGCACAAAACTTTGCAGGCTTTTTCCCCTCTTGCAATATTTTTATTGTATTTAATAGCTTAGTGTATTGTGGTATTTGACTTATAGCTTTTTAAAATAATAACAATAATTTGATAACAAGGGAGGAAAAATTTGAATTCTACCCATTTTCATTGTAAACACTTCTAATACTGTTTAGGATTATTTTTCTAGCCTTGGATTATCTAAAGAAAAATAATAATAAGATTCTTTTTTTTTTTTTTTCAATTTTTATCTTTCTGAATCTCCTAAAAAACTCACTCAAAAACGAATCTGCTAGAAATTCTTAATAAAAAAAAAAAATATATATATATATATATATATATATCCGAATGAGTAGGTGGACTGGGTGGATAATGCCACTTACATAACACGTGGCAGAAGAGGGTTGGCGGAGAAAAGGACTTTGAGGACAAGTTTAGCGGATTCATTTGGAATTGGATTTAATTGAGGAACCGGTTATAGCCGGTTAATAAATCGCAATCATGGTAGTGATCGAAGTTTACCTGAAGAGGAAAATAAGTTTAAACAAAAGATATAAGGTTGGAGGATTGCCTTAAGAGGAAGGTACTAATTGTATGACTAAGAAAAGTATCTCTTTTTCTCTCTCTCTCGTCTCTATTTTTTTTTTCTTAATTATTTATTGCTCAAATTGAATTATTTCTATTTTCACTCTCACGCGTGCTTTAACAATATTGGTGGTCTTTGTTTTAAGAAAATAAAAATAAAAATGGTGGACCTACATGTCATTATTTTGTTAACGTAAAACTAGAAGATACTACTAACTTTTATTTATGGGATTTATTGACGTGTGCTCTAAAGACATATATTAGTAAATTATTATACCTATTTTCTTATATGTGTGTTTCTCAAATTAAAAAAAAAAGTAAATTATTATATTTTTTTTTTTTAAAGAAAGTTTCAACTTATGGCGTATGTTCATAATGATAACTCTTTATCGTCAGACCAAGACACCAATCAATCTTTGGTGTAGGCAGAGATTGAATCACAGATCTTTTATTCAACCATTAGAGATTTTACCAGTTGAGCTAAAATGAAAAAGTAACTAACTAATTTGACAATTTTTTCAATTTTTCATAAAACATTTTTAAAAAAAAAATAAACGGTTAATATATGTCCTAAGGGCACACGTTACCCGAACCATTTATTTACACTATACAACCTCTTTTTTGGTGGAAGGCATAAAAATGTTTGACTACTTCTCTTTAAATTTTGTTTACCTTTCTTTATGGAGTAAATTGAGACTACGAACATGGCTACCTAGGAAAAAGGAAAAGTTACAGATTTGATATCATACAATATGAGTTTAACTTACCGACATTATTTTCTTTGATTAAAAAAACCTTAACGATAATAAAATAAATAAATAAAAAATGAGACAGTTACTTCATACTTTTATCGTGTTTAAAAGCCGACAAAGTCTTTTTTTTAAATCGATTCTAAAAAAAAAAAAAAGTCTTTTTTTAAATCAATTTAAAGAAAATTCTAACTACCAAGTACCTACTATGTAGCAAATCAAACAATATGCACTTATACCATTCAATTTATATACTCAAAAATCGTGTGTTAATTCAACCATCTTTTGAAGTAGTAACAATATTTTGAATGAAATCAAATATGAATGAGAATTAAGAATTGTATTTTTGACCTATAAATAAATAATTCAACTATAAGAAGATTTATAAATTTTGGGGAAATGAAAAGAAAAAAAAAATAGTTATGAAAGAAACTTGGGAAAAGTTAGCGAATGCGCTAAGAGTATTGATTTAAGAACTTTTTTTATAAACTTCTTATAGAAAAGGAAAAAAGTAACTAACTTTTTAAACAATTTTTGATATTTCCTATGAAAGTGGTATTAATACTTTCCTAAAATGGTTCATTAACAAATACCTGAAGTGCACCCGTTAATCGAATGTTTTTTATTATGGCATGATATGGGATAGTGATATTTATGACGTAAGAGATATGTGATTCTCACAATCTGCAAAAGTGGTGTAAAAGAAAAAGGAGCTATCTTGTCTCAATCTCCTAAGTGGAAGGGGGTATAAGAAAAGTGTGAATTATTATGACTTTTTGATTGAGGAATCACAAGTTAGCCTTATTTAATTTAATTTAAATATTTTAACCAATTGGAAAATGGAGTTTGAACAAGATTGTGGGCCATTATAAAAATAAATAAATAAAAGAGATTTAAAAAAAAAATGAATTTTTGAGGTTTAGATTAATCTTACATGTATTTAAGATTTTTTTGGGAATAATTACAGTAAACCCACCTGAGGTTTGGCCCATTTGCGCTTTGCCTATCCGTGTTTCAAAACTTATCACTTTGCCCACTTGTACTTCAATTCGTTACCCCCCCGTTACCCACCTCACCCTCAGACGTTAGAAAAACACCCTTTTATTCCAAATTAGAACATAACACGGATCAAACAACACGAACTCACTCTCTTTTCCTCACGAGCCCTAGAAATGCGAAAATCCATTCTACATCTAATATTAACATAGTGTTGCAAGTGTAAACCTAGACGAGCAACGGGTTGTTCGAGGGACAAAAATCCTGGTAAGAAATCAGTCACTGTTTGGGTTTTTACTTTGGGCTTGTGGTTGTTTTATTATTTTTTGAGTAATCAATCAATGGTCAATGTTACATGTAATGGAATGAGAGTATTGGTTGTGTTTGTTGATGTTTATGAAAAATGTGACCACCTGTTCTTTGGATTTGTGTTTGTTTCTGGGCATTTTGTCTGTCGTGGTCATTGTGTCTCACAATGGACTCAAGTTTCTATTGGGTTTAAATTTTAGTGTTTGCATGTGTTATTTAGTAAAACAAAATCAAAAGCAAAGCAGAAAATGTGGTCCCTCTGTGTGTGTTGCATCCCAAAAGCAAAACAGAAACATGCAACTGTTTACTCTTTTGTTGCTTACAATTCTTTAATTGTTAATTGTATACGTGTCAAATGGTAATTTGTTATTGCAGATGGATGATGTGGAAGTGAAATTGGAGGTACATTATGGGGGTGTTTTTCTGTGGAACCCTAGTTTAGAATACTTTGGTAGGAAAGTTGAAATAGTGTATAGGGATCCTGATTTGCTTAGTTATTTTGAAATAAAAGGTATATGTGAGGAATTGGGGATTGATGAACCGTGTAGGGTTCATTATTTAGGTCCTGGGGGCAACTTGGAGCAAGACTTAAGGCTCATACAAGATAATCAAGATGTGGTACCCATGTGCAAGCCTAATGAGGGAGGGCCAAGAGACATCATCATACTGTATATGGAGAATGGTAATGCTCCACTTGCAGTTGAAGTTTCTGATGGTGGAGGGGTTGGTGTAGGAGCCGGTGCAGGGGCTGGTGTAGGGGGTGGTGCAGGAGCTGCTACAGAGGGTGATCGTCTAGAGGAGGAGTTTGATTGGTTGAATGAAGGTCTGGAAGGAGAAGACTTTCCTGATGACATTTTTGGTGAGTCTTCTCCACCTCACATAGTGCCATATGAGCCTAACACTGTTCCAACCACTGATACACCTCATCCAAACACTAATACACCTCATCCAAACACAGATGCACCTGGCCCAAGCAATGTTCCTCCTCCAAACATAGATTTAGATGAAGAGTGGGCTGAACCAGCTTTAGAGGATGATATTGCAAGTGTGGATAGTTCTGATGATGAGCAGGGGCCTAGCAATTTGGAGTTCAATGAGAGGACTGATGTGGAAAATGTTAGGTTGGCAAAAGGGATGAAGTTCCCAAACTCCCAGGTGTTTAGGAAGGCTTTGAGGGAATATGTGATTCAGCATCACATTGATGTCAAGTGGAAGTTGAATGAGAAGAAGAAGATTTCTGTACATTGTAAGAACAATTGTGGATGGAGGTGTTATGCCTCAATGGTGACTGGAGAATGCACATTTGAGATCAAGGCACTTTATCCTGAGTGTACCTGCCCCCTAACATTTAAAAATGGGCAAGTTACATCAGCTTATGTGGCAAAGAGATATTTAGAGGATTTTGGTAAGAATCCTAATTAGGAGGTCTCAGGTGTTAAGCACCATGTGATGCAGAAGATTTCAATTGATTTAAGTCTTAGTCAGGTGTATAGATCAAGGAAGGCAGCTAGGGGGCTGATTACTGGGAATGAAGATGCTCAGTATGGCCTACTTAGAGATTATGCAGAAATGATATTAAGGACAGATGTAGAAAGTAGGGTGATTCTGCAAACAGAGATGGAAATGAGAATGCAGAGCCCAAGTTTAAAAGGATATACATTAGGTACAATGCTCAGAAGGTTGGCTTTCTAGGTGATTGTAGACCCTTTGTTGGGCTGGATGGATGCCACTTGAAGGGTAGGTTTGGTGGGCAATTATTGTCTGCCACTGCCAAGGATGGAAATGACAATATATTCCCAATAGCAATGACTGTGCTTGAGCAAGAGAACAAGGATAGCTAGATCTGGTTCTTGGAGCAGTTTGTAGATGACATTGGCAGGTTAGAGGAGCTTAATCTGGTATTCATCAGTGACAGTCAGAAGGTATTATCACCTATCTCATGTTCATGACTTCATTACATGCTTACTTTTTTACATGCTTACTTGCTAACATTGAATACTTACTTGCTTACTTGATTGCAGGGCCTTTTACCTGCAATGGAGACTCTATTCCCAACTGTGGAGCACAGGTATTATGTGAAGCACATATACAAGAACTTCAAGGTTAACCACAAGGGCATGGAGTTGAAGAATGTACTGTGGAGGTGTGCTGGCACAACATCAGCCAGGGAATTTGAGAGGGGGATGAACCATCTTAAGAGTTTAGATGAAGAAACTTGGAAGTACCTGGATGATATAGAGCCTGCACAGTGGACCAGATCCCACTTTTCTTCAAGAGCTTTTACAGATTGTATGGTAAACAATCTGAGTGAGAGTTTTAACTCTATGATTGTGAAGGCTAGAGACAAGCCCATCTTATCAATGCTGAAGTGGATTAGAGTTAGGCTTATGAGCAGGCTGTATATAAAGAAGACTGGCATAGAAAAGTATGGTGGCAAGTTGTGTCCAAGCATACAAAAAAAGTTGGAGCAGTTAAAATTAGAGTGTAAGGGTTTCTGTGCAATGCCTTCTGGGAGGTTTGTGTATGAGGTTGACAATGAGAGGGAAAGGCATGTGGTGGACTTGGTAAATAGGACATGCAGTTGTAAAGTATGAGACTTGATAGGAATCCCCTGCAAGCATAGAGTTGCAGCCATTTTTGTGAATTATGAGAAACCAGAAGACTACACCCATCCATGCTACTAGAAGGATGCTTATGTGGAGACATACAAGACACCCATACCTCCCATGTCTGGCCAGTCTGAGTGGATGTCAAGTGGCCAACCCAAGCCTGTTGCGCCTATTGTCTATAAACCACCAGGCAGGCCACTCATGAAGAGGAAGAGAGATGCTGATGAGCCGAACCTTTATAAGGTGTCTAGAGCAAACAGGCTAGTGAGGTGTGGAAGGTGTCAACAGGAAGGGCACAATGCAAGGGGATGCAAGGCCAATGTCACTAGTGAGACACCATGGGAGAGGAGTCAAAGATTGCAGAAAGGGAAATCTGTAAGTGTTTACAAATTTTTTTTATTCAAATGCAAAATGCCAATAACTGACATTGTAAAAACATGCTCATATTTCGTTGCAGGGAAGTGGAAGGCCTTCTACACACAGACAAGGATCCCAAGCCCTATCTTCATCACAGACCCAATCCTCAGCTCAGCCCCCACCAACACATCAACCTTACACTATGGCCTCATCCTCATCCAACCAGGCAGCAAGGTCACAGCCACAAGCTCCAGCTCCACAGCCACAAGCTCTATGGTTAGGGCCACCAGCTCCATGGCCACAGAACCCAAGTCAGTGGTACTCTTCAAACTTCAGGTACACAGTTAGAGGAGTTCCTTGGTTCTCTTCAAGCCAGCCAGCACCACACACCCCTACAGAAACATGGGACAGTAGAGCACTATCATCACAGGTACTGTAGTGTTAGGTTTGATGTTTTATTCATAAAACTGTGATACTGGTAGCTAACATGTGAATTCTTGTACTTTGTAGCCTACAAGACCACCTGCTATCAGAGGAACTGCTTTGAGAGGAATGAATGATACAGCTAGGGCTCAGAAATGTAGAACAAGAGGTGGAAAGGCCAGCTGTGGTGGGAGAGGCAGGGGCAAGGGCAATAATTGAAGACTAAGTCAAGACACTTTTGTTGCTATGTATAATGTATTAGGGTTATGTAGTGTTAGGGTTTTATGTAGTTTGTAGACAATGAAATGGCAGACAATGGCAATACACTTTTTTATATAGCTGTTCAAACACTTTTTGTATTTTTGTAAGTTTTGTAAACATTGGGCAGCTGCAACTGTTTTGGTTATTGTACCAAATGCCTTATATTTATTGGTGTTGATGAAAGACTATTCAATGCCACCTTAAAATATGTATACAATTTCCCAACTTAATGACAGGTGTTCAGAATTATTATTCTGATTATTGCAGTTTGTTATATGAGTTATTATTATATGAGTTTGTTTATGTGTGCAGGGTGTATGTGTTGAATAGCAGGTGTATGTGTTGAATAGCAGATGTATGTGTGCATTTGTTGTCTTTTATTGCAAGTTGACAGATTTTCGTGCACTTTAAATTCACTTTCAACACAATTGTCTTCACACAATACACTTTATGCACAAACCAACACAGCTCACAACATCCAACAAAACACCAACAACAACAGCTCACAGCTCACAAGTAACCAATTCACTTTAAACAAAAATACCAACAGCATCTAACATAAATAACACTTTATCTTAAAAAGGCTTATATTATTAAGTGGCTTCAAGCCAACAGCATCTACCACCTTACATAGTTCTCATTCTCAAAAAATTCTTTCATAGTTCTATTACAATACAATTGAGGACCAGCTTATATTACAACCTATCAAGCAGACTCAATCTCATCATTCCAACATTCTCACTTGAGCCAAAACATGAAAACAACATAACCAATATATATATATATATAAATAAATTAAAAAAAAAAAAAAAAAAAACCATGACAGAATTAGTGCAATTCTGCACTTTCTCTCTTGCTCTAAAGCTCTCACTGCTATTTCCTTGGCTTGAACAGAGGAAACTCGAAACTTTCTCTCACTCTTAGTGGCTTTTGCTGCCCTGTCTTGAGCAATTTCTGCCATTTTGGTAGCTTCTGCTGCTGCCTAGGTAGCTTCTCTTTCCCTTTCATGTGCAAGTTGCAGCTCACTCCGCAGTAAATCCAGCTTTTGTTGCACCAAATGGGCAGCTTTATTCCCACGCATACAAGTGGGATTATCAATCCATTTAAAGAAAAGGCACTTGGGGCCAACCTGTTCATAAATTGAATTGAACACATCACATTCCAATCTCACGTGAATCAACTAGATTAAGTAAAAAGTATATTTACCTTATATTGGCTACAACCCAGAAACCTTCTCCCAAAATTATCCACTGTCAGACTTGTTCTCAGCACACAAGTCTCATATGTACACATATGCCCACTTGAACCTGAGTAATTTCCACTCGAAGAAGACATCGATTATCAACTTCTTGTGAATCAAAGCTACCATCAAAACTTGAAACCCCAGCTCAAAACCATAAAGCAAAAATGTCGTACCTGGTGATGATCTATCTTCGAATATTCAATGCCTCAAGACAACCCAAAGTCAGAACCTTACCCTCACACGAAAGCATGATCAGAAAAATCAAAACCCTAGCTCAGTTACAGGGATTTTCGCGTTTCTAGGGCTTGTGAGGAAAAGAGAGTGAGTTCGTGTTGTTTGATCCGTGTTATGTTCTAATTTGGAATAAAATGGTGTTTTTCTAACGTCTGAGGGTGAGGTGGGTAACGAATTGAAGTACAGGTGAGCAAATTGATAAGTTTTGAACCACGGGTAGGCAAAGCGCAAACGGGCCAAACCTTAGGTGGGTTTACTGTAATTATCCCTTTTTTTTTCCAACTTGTAGAAGGGGTTGGCCCCACTGGCCCAACTCTATTATTGATCATAATGAATCACCTCTAACCTTCTACTTTTTTCTTTTTCTTTTTCTTTTTTGAGAAAAGAATCACCTCTAACCTAATTTGAAGAAAAATTGTAGATGGACACACTTAGTTACTTTCATTCTACATACTTGTCTTCCTTTAAAACCCCCATTTCAAGAGCTTTTTTCCATTCATTCCTTTCAAGATCACTCGTTGTCTTCCAAGCTCTTAACAGTTTTTAGTTTTTAAGGTTAATTGCTCAGCTAATCACTTAAAGCTTAACAATCCAAGATTGTTATACCTGAACCTAATGATTGCAAAGTATTACATTTGAGTGAAAATCCAAATCCAATCTTTTCGTTTCTAAATGGAAGACTTTCGACTTAAGTAGGATCCTGAGTTGGCCTAAATTTGATAATTGTGACATTGTAAATTGACTAACAATCTCGAGTGTTAGAATGAACCAGTGGTTGAATCATTGCCTAAATTCCAATGGATTCAAGCAAAGTGGACTACAATTGATTGTTCTCGTTGTTATATAAATCCATGATATATAGCTAAGAGTCTAACATTCACGTTTGGAAAAACACTTCTCAAAGAAGCATTTAAATAGCATGCGCCTAAAACAATATATAAGATGATGGATCTATATATGATGAATCAGCAGCAAACAACACATTTCAATGAAAAATTATATAAGATGAAATTTATTAAAATATACGTATTCAAAACCAATTTGAAATAGGCAATCCCCATGCTCCCCCCCTCCTATGTTCTTAAATTAGAAAAAAAAAAATATATTTATTTTTGGCCTCCTTAAATATTTTATATTTTGTGTTGGTCTTGTATAACCAAAAGTTTTTCTTTTCATTCTCAAAAAAAAAAAAAAGTTTTTCTTTTAACATCTATAACTATTTTTTAAGTTTAAAAATTTTAAATCTCTTTTAAATTAATAGTTAATAATTTGACATTTGGGATTTAGATGTTATCATAAATTATTTAATGCTCCTTGTGACTAGCTAATCAAAAATGAGGCTTAGGTTTTTAAAATTTTTTAAATGAAATATTTATGACAATGATTATACTTATATTCTATGTAACATGTAGTTGATTAATACTTAGCTAGTTTCATAAATTAATGTAAAATATTTTTATGACAATGATTATACCTAAGTATTACTCATGATATATATATATATATATATATATATGGAGTTTTTTCAGCTTGGGTCTTTAATTTGCTTTGTCACTTAATCGTGAGTTGCCAAGATAGATTATTATTGAGATAAGTTACTAACTCTAAAATTATTCATATCACCATATACCCTTGACCCTCTTTGAATAAAAAATTTGAAATTGTCACTACGAGTAACACATCTTTGTGAGAAACTAAATTATATAGTAATGTAATTTTTAGAGATCAGGGCTAAATATTTGTGTGTGTGTGTGTGCATGCTTTCTTGGCCTTAAGAGTTAAGACATTGTAATTATTCAATGCACATTTAATTAACGCGACTCTTATTTCATGAGGGAAAACTTGAAAACACTTCACTAAGGTTCTCAAGTGTTAGAATGAAGCAATGCTTGAATCCAAGTGATTCAAGCAATGTAAACTAAAATTGATTATCCTCATTCTTGTATCTTTGAAACTAAACATTTATGATGATAGCTTTACAATTCAATAATAAAGTTTAGACAGACATTTCTCAAACAAATAATTTTAAACTGTACATGCTTGAAATAGTCTGAAAATGTGTGTGTGTGATGAACCAGCAAGTGATACAATTTTATTAGAAAATTATACAAAATGAAAGTGATATCTTCGTATGGACTTTTTAAACTACACGTGTTTAAAACACTTCTAAAAAGTATAATCCAAATATGATTAATCCACAAGCATTATTACTTACTAGGGCTAAAAGTTTGTGTACGTGTAAACTTTGCTTGGCCTTATAAGCCGTAGTAATCATTCGACCCGCATTTGACATGACTTTTTTTTCTTTAAGGGAAACTTAGAGAACACTTGACTACGACTTTCAACTTTCAAGTGTTAGATACTTAGAGTGAAGCAAAGCTTGAATCATTTCCCTTTTGATTCCAATAGATTCAAGCAAAGTGAACCATATATAATCGATTATTCTCATTTATTATAACAGGCAAAATTTCCTTGTAATGTTTGATTGCATTACATAGAACAGAGATCCAACACGTGATTTATTTTGACATGTGTTGTGCTTATATGTTGCATAAACCTAATCTTACTCTAAACTTAAATTTCTTGATGGCTATATATAATCCAAGAATAAAGTTTAACGAGCAATTCTCAAAATAAATATTTAACTTGCACAAGTTTAAAATAGACTTAATTAATAGTCTAAAAAAGTGTTTATATTTGTTGGATAAGCATGAGATATATTTCTATGAAAAAACATATATACAAGATGAGAGTGATTTTTTTTTTGGTAAGAAAATTTTAAACTGCACGTGTTCAAAACATTGGTAAAAAGTCTCAAAATATGATGAATATATCCACGAGCAACACATCACAGTGAGAAAAATTAGACAACATAGGAAAGGAGACTGTAATCTTTAGATTGGACCAAGAAAATCTATCTACGTGTAAACTTACATGGCCATATATAATATAAGACATCGTAATCATTCGAAAGAGCATTTAGAGGGCCTCGTTTTTCACGAGAGGGAGAGAACTTGAAAGAAAGAAATAACAAATAAGTCAAATAACTTTGAATCTTGCTAAAGGCAAAAGGGCAAAGCAAGAATGTGATGATTCATATTTATTATGGCAGCCAGCCAACTATATAGTAAATTGACTCAAACCCAATAGACATTTTTAAAACTTTTTAGACTTGATGTTTCCTATAAAACTAGATGGACAAGGTGTTCTCTTCTCTTGGAATGTGTATATATATATATACACACGTCAAAGTTCAAAGAAAGAAAGAAAAATCCCCCTTGTTATTAGTCAAAGTTTGCGTCTATAAAAGTGAATTGTTGCGTGGTTTTTCGTTGAACCATAAAGATTATAACACACAGAAGACTCCTTATTACCTTTGAAAAAGGTTGATTCGTTTCCCAAGCAACGTGGCAATTTGAATTCCTCATCCTAAGAAACCACTATTAATTTAACTACTTGCGACTTCCATCATGCTCGTGCTTAACGAGGAATCCAATTGCTATTAAAAAATAAATAACGAGGAATCCAACCATTCTAGAAAAAATATGGAGGTGTTTGATAAGGTTGTTTAAACAGTACAACACGTATTTTTATAATATTTTTTAATTCACATGTATTTTCACAATAATTTTCTTTCAATTATTATTTTTTATGTATGGTTTTATGAGTTTCACTTTTTTTTTTAAATATAATTACTCTTTAATCAAATTTTAATAAATAAACAAAAAAGTAATCAAACAAGATGCTGCATGAAAACCCCATATTTCAATCATGGGCTCACTTCTACAGGTTTGGTTTGGGAGGTAAAGATCCCAAATTTGAATCCTGCAATTATAAGTATTTGAGAAAAAACTTTAAGCTCTCGGCTCATGCTCACTAGCGTTCTTAATGGGGCTGGATGCACGGCTATGGGTCATCTAAATTTCTTGTTCCTGCAGACCTGAGTCTAACGGGTAGAGTGTCATAGTCACGCTTAGATAAAAAATGCTAACTTAGGTCACCTCTACACATATTTTTTTCATAAATAAATAATAATTTGCATGAAAACAAGTCCTAAAAATCGATTGGGTATGAATTTTTCTCCTTTATATTGGCTTTAGTGCCACACAGTTTTTATTTTAAAATATTTATAAATAGGGTCAATTTCCTACGTATGCAATTTTGGTTTGGCCATAGAAACAAAATATTTTAGTACTGGTTGATATGATGTCATTTCAGAGCTATTGCTACGTGCCTCTCTCTCTCTCTCTCTATATATATATATATATATTGAATGTATTTAATTATTTTTGTATCTTTACAAAAAATTTATTTAAAATCCATATATTTTATAAGCTCAAATATTAGTCTAAATACATAAAGCCAATGTATTAGCTTAGAAAACATTTTATATAACAATTTTTTTGTTTCAATTTTTTTTTATTATATCGTTTGAAACATTAATTCCAACCAAAACACTTGAAAAGTCTCCCGTACAGGTTGGTACAACATTAACACGACATTTTGTTCAGTATACATTTTACAGGAGTATCGGCATCGGTCTTATGACTGGTACAGTATATACCGCATGTACATCCAATACCGGTGCAATTTGACTTCCTTTATATCTATGCTTTGTTAGTAACAGGTCACTTCTAGAGAGATGATGTGAGCTATTCAAACTATTAATTTTATTGAAAAATGTTGAAATTTAAATGTGATTTACAATTGGATTAACATTTAAGTTTCGTAGGTCTCATTATTCTTATGAATTGCACATTTTATTGCCTTCTTTTATTTTTATTTTTTTTAGTTTTGTTGGAGAAAATTTGAAAAGGGAGAGATTCAAATAAGGGAGAAGAGGTCTTGATATATGTGTTCATTTATGGTAGATTGAGATTTCTAATAATAATCATTATCATGCTTGGTTCATAATCTTAGGAAATAATATGTATTTATTACATGTAATTAAAATCAGACATATGTTGAAAGTACGATAACATATATGAAAGTTTCAGAAAGCTGTACATTTGCTTCGATTTCTTTTTAAGTAATTACAATTATAGTGCACAACATTTCTTCCTTATACACGGCTTTTTATTTTCGATTGCTCAAAAGATCTGATCTTATTACTCAAAACCCTAAAAAGGATGTTCAAGCCATGGTTTTAAAAATCGTGTTAGGTTTTAGATCCCTGTAAACTAGATTGTTTAACCTAATTAATTAACCAAGCGGATACTTAGGTTTATTATTCAGATCTAGGTCAAACGAATATAAATCATATCATGCAAAGCAGCGGAAAAGTAAATAACACAAATTTATGATGACTCAAGAAAACCAAACCTGTAAAAAACCTGAGGAGAATTTAACCTAGCTATTCTCAAAGTAAAAAGTAAATCTACTATAGAGAATTGAAGTTTACAATAAGACTTAGACCACTAACATCCTATTGCTACCACATGTAAAACTTACTGACACGACCACATGCAAACTCCAAATCCACGGACTTCTTCTCTATTAAGCCTTTGCAACACAAGCACCCACACTTGTGATAAAAAACACAAACCCTCTTGTTTGTGACTCCAAGACCACCCTTGAAAGTTTAGATCATCAGCACCTTTGATAACTAGAGAATGCAGCAACTTCTACAACATTGAATCTTGAGATTCTTCAAGGAATAACACCGATAGAAGACATAAAAGAGCTTTTGGGTACAAAACCCTAGATCTACAAAAGAAGCACACTCTTCTCTCTCTGAAAAGCCTTATAAAAAGGTACTTAGAGTTTCCTTTATATACTAGTAGTGTTTTACTTGAAACCCAATACGTTTAAGTAGAGTTTAGGCTGAAATAGAATTCTGTAGATACTTGTTTCGATCGGTCGAGCCTGTTTCTCGATCGGTCGAACCAGACAATTTCTGAAATCTTCTTTCTGCAGCTTGTATGTTCTTGAATCTTAACTGGAATCACCTTGAGCATTGTCTAATAATACCTATAGACTCTAGGATCTACATCTAGACAAGTTTGTGTTCACGATTTGCCAATTGTTCTAAACTTTTAAAATCTAACAATCTCCCCCTTTGGCAATTCGTGACAAAACTTACATAAAAAATGAAATGCTTAAATACAAGAACTACCCAATACAATAAAATGCCCAATTACATCACAAATCCCAATCTAAGACTCATAACTTAGAAGTTGCAATAAGAGGTAGAAGGCCTTGATCAGAATGTACCTGTCTTTCCTGAAAACACTCAAAAGAACACATCACTGCATGTGTGGAAAGAAAGACATATAAACAATAATATGAAACACAATATAAAAGAAAAAGTAAATTCTAACTCTCCCCCTAAGTTAGATACATCAAAAACTTTTGTTGTCTCCCCCTTTCAAAAACAATTATATCTCCCCCTAAACAAAACATTTTAAAAACTTTTTTAAACAGGATTCCCACATTTCATCTATTTCTCCCCCTTTTTGTCACGTATTAACAAAGACAATTCAAACAAAGAGTAAACAGAAAACATACACAACAAAAGTCAAGAGAAAATAGAGAATCAAGGAAATAAATGAATCCAGCTCTATAGAGAATAGAGGCAACTCCCTCTATGAAGAGCAACAACTCCCTCTAAGAACACAAAGGTTAAAAAAAAAAAAAAAAAAAAAAAAAAAAACTATTCTCCCCCTATAAAAATAAGAAAAACAAAACATGTTTTGGGGAAAATTTAGGAGGTGGGGATAAACTAAAAGAAACATAAAACCAAACTTAAAAACTAAGTTAAGAATTCACTTGAAGAAAAATATTCACTCTTTCAATAAAAGCAAATGCATGAGTAGAGAAAATATTTACACATTATTATCCATCATATCTCAAAAAAAAAAAATATATATATATATCAATTTTCAGCATTTCACACATCAAGAAAAAATAGCATATACTAAAATGTACAAAGAAGTCAAAAATTAATCAATCAATTTTTAGATTAAGTTGAGTACCCAATTTAGCAAAATGTATGCATGTTATGTGTGAAAACAATGAGAGATATGACTGCAAAACTGCAAGATAGATACAGAAAATAATGCAATGCATGTGAATCCTAAACATAAATTATGCATGAAAAAAATTTTGGTCAAAAATCTAAAAACTGAAAATTTTTCAGTTTCGATCGGTCGAGCATCAATCGAATATCATTAGAGTCAGGCAAAAGCTAGACTTGAAAAATATAGAAATTTTCGATTGATCGAAAATCACACTCGATCGATCGAAATTCTGGAAAACTGGATTTTTTGAAAAACAGCAAAAGTTTTATGCAGAAAACACTCAAACCAATTGATTTCATGAATGAAATGCATGAGTATGAGTTTAAAATTTTTTCAAAAACATTTGTTTTCAACCCAAAACTTTCAAAAACATAATTTTTGACAACCCTTAAACATATTTTGCATCAAACACCATAGAAAAACATAATCTTGGATGGCCAAACTAGATTCACACACAATTCCATGTACAAAGCTTAGCAAAGAATAATTGTGACGTGTATGCAACTAGTAAAAGCATGAGATACATGTGAGGTGATATGTAAATAGTAATCAATCAAAATTTCTACATTATTCAATACATAAATTTGAAAGTGACTATCACCTAAAGAGTTACATCATATAACATCCACATCTTCTAGAAAACAAGCTTGCAATCATTTTTTTTTTTTTTTTTTTTTGCCTGATTTTATAATTTTTCTTTTCTTTTCTTTTTATTTTAAGGCTACACCTTATTTTCCTTTTGTGCATGTGCTACACTTTCTCGAGCACACAATCTTAAGATATGCACAAAGGTGTTCTTGATTGGCTAGTAAACAGTGGTGAGATGGTTATTTATGCCTTTTTCTTAAGATTTTTTAGTCCTTACAATCAAAAGCATGTGACTTCAAAATCAAGAGCATGTGATCAAAAACTATAAACACTCACACAAACATGCACTACATAGCTAAAACTAGCAAAGTGCAGAAAAATAAGCTTATCTAAGCTAAACAAGGTACACAAGCATGTTATGCAAAGATAATAGGCCAACCTCAATTACATATTCATGATGTATAATACAAAAAATTAAAAAATTAAAAATAAAAATAAAAAATTGGTTTCAAAAAATTTTATGAACAAAAACTAAAATGCACACATTATGCTAAATGATTAAAAATGCAAATGCAATGCATGACAGTGCTTAACTAAACTATAGAGGGTACACAAATAAGAAATATCAATTTCTTAATTAACCATTGAGTACATGTACAAACTAGTACATACTCACACAAAATCAGAAATAGCTTAGCACTAATATAATACATACTATTCAAGTTTTTCCACAATGTCAAACATGTTCTAAATCAAGAGAGAGATATTATAATTCATGTAGTCCTCAAGAAAAATAAAACTAGACACAAAATAAAATATTTTTGTCTTTTTGAAAATTTTCAATGTTTTTGGATTTTTTTTTAAATAAAAAACAACCTAAAAAAAACAAAACAACCAAAAATAGAAACAAAACATGTCCACAAACAATTGAAAGAATTAAATCAGGGACAAGTCAGCAACACTCACCTTAGAGAATCTTTTCTCACCCATATAGCACAAGTTTTCGACTTTGTAGGTGAAAATCCATGTGAAGCAGAGTGTATTTGAGGGATTACACCAATCTTCTGAGAAAGACTGAAATCCTGCAAATTCATTTCACAAGCCTCAAAATGATCAACTGAAACAATAGTGTCATTTTTATTCAAAACATCACAATAAAAAACAGTAAGACACTTAAACTTATCCATCTAGGTATATTAACTTAAATCAAGAGCTAACCCGCTTTGATACCGCTTATTAGGTTTTAGATCCATGTAAATTAGATTGTTTAATCTAATTAATTAACCAAGTGGATACTTAGGTTTATTATTCAAATCTAGGTCAAACAAACATATATCATATCATGCAAAGTAGCGGAAAAGTAAATAACACAATGATATGATGACCCAGGAAAACCAAACCTGTAAAAAACCTGGGGAGGATTTAACCTAGCTATCCTCAAGGTAAAAAGCAAATCCACTATAGAGAATCAAAGTTTACAATAAGACTTAGACCACTAACATCCTATTGCTACCACATGTAGAACTTACTGACACGACCACGTGCTAACTCCGAATCCACAGACTCCTTCTCTATTAAGCCTTTGCAACACAAGCACCCACACTTGTGATAAAAAACACAAACCGTCCTGTTTGTGACTCCAAGACCACCCTTGAAAGTTTAGATCATCAACACCTTTGATGACTAGAGAAGGCAGCAACTTCTACAACACCGGATCTTGAGATTCTTCAAGGAATAACACCAGTAGAAGACATAAGAGAACTTTTGGGTACAAAACCCTAGATCTATAAAAGAAGCACACTCTTCTCTCTCTGAAAAGCCTTATAAAAATGTGCTTAGAGTTTCCTTTATATACTAGTAGTGTTTTACTTGAAACCCAATATGTTTAAGTAGAGTTTGGGCTGAAATAGAATTCTGCAGATACGTGTTTCAATCGGTCGAGCCTGTTTCTTGATCGGTCGAACCAGGCAGTTTCTGAAATCTTCTTTCTGCAGCTTGTATGTTCTTGAATCACCTTGAGCATTATCTAATAATACCTATAGACTTTAGGATCTATATTTAGACAAGCTTGTGTTCACGATTTGCCAATTGTTCTAAACTTTTAGAACCTAACAAATCAAAACGATCGAAGAATCGAAAAAGAGACCAATTCTCGATTTTGATCGGTTCTTGACCGGTTTTAACCATATCAATTTTCGATTGAACCAGTTGATTCGATTTGGTTTTTAAAACAGTGGTTCAGGTATAAATATTATGACAATAGTGAAATAAAATTAAATAAGTAAAAATCACATAGGTCAAGTATACTTCATGTTAAATTATATGAAATGATTATATGGTTTGGCCTAATGGCCTATGTCCACAGAAGAAACCATTGACAGTTGCATCTACAATATAATCTCAATTCTTATATTACAATGAACCCTAAGTAGGCATAAGTGCAACTTAAAACGTGACTTCAAACCTTGGTTTGAGATTTAAAAAAAAAATTAAGTATAAACTTTTATCTAAGTATCTGTTTGAGAATTGTTTATTTTTGGTTGCTTATTTGCATATGTGAGACAAAAAGTTAACTTATTTTCAAAAAGCTGAAACTTAAATTATTTGAATTAAAATTGAGACAAAAAATTATGTGAAACCTACAAACAATACATTAAAAAAAAAAAAAAACTAGCTTATAATCAAATGCGAACAAACAATATCATATAGGTTGCGTTTGTTTAGCTTATTTTTGCTACTATTCATGGGTCTCATTACATTTTTTGATACTATTCATGAATTTCATTATACTATTTCAGCTAATTTTTAGATTTATCTACAATATTTTCAGTAAAAAAAAAAATTTATTTTAGCTAAATAAGCTGTTCCCAAACGAACTCATAGTAATTCTTCAAACCAAGTAGCAATGGATTGGATGTGTAAGGTTGAATTTATTCAACCATGTTTTGGCTTTATTCCGTGCTAAATTTGCGTGTATTTCAGCAATTAGATACCCTGTATTTAGGTGAGAATCATGTAAGGGTTGTATGTGAGAGAGTGTGAAGAATTCAAGTATGTGAGCATTCAGAGAGGTTCTCGTGACTAGATCTCGTGAGTGACTCACGACTGGCAACTCGCCAAAATGCCACACGTGTGAAGCATGCAGGAAGTTGAAGAGTCACGACAGTTGGAGCACTACAGGACAAAAAAAGGACAGTCTGGCCTGGCAGTTATCTCGCGACTCAAACTTGCGACTCATCCCAATAGCAAGTGAGTCACTAGAACACCCTGTTTTGCAGAAAAATGTCTTTTCACATTCCTCACGTACCCTACTATAAATACCCTTTTATACCCATGAAATGTAGAGAGCTTCCAAAGAGAATTTTGAGAGAGAAACCCTAGAGAAAAATAAGATTGACTCATCCACAATCTTAGACATTTGATTCTCCAAATTCCTCTACTCTCACCATCTCCATTAGGGGTGTGCAGCCAACCCACCAACCCGTTGAGTTTGGTCGGTTTTTAATAGTCAGTGGGTTGGGTTGGGTTATGAAATTTTTTTTAATAGCAGGTCGGGTTGGGTGCGGGTCATAACAATCACAAACCCGCCTAACCTGACCCGACCCACCTATATATTTAAAATTTAAATTATATATTTAGAAATATATTATATAATTAATAATGTTTTTTCATATTCGGCTCTTCCTATCTAAAACCCAATTACCTTGCAAACCCTAACAATCTTATTTCTCTCTCTGCCACCTCCCACTCCCACTCTTTCATTCCACTCCTATTTGTTTATAACTGAGTTGGGATACTAATTCATGTATATTTTGTTTATCAACTCAGTTGGATATGTTTTGTTTATAATTGAGTTAGAATACTAGTTTATGAATATTTTATATATCAACTCAGGTAGCAGGTGGGATATATATTTTTCTTGCTCAAGTTAATAATAATAGTAATAAATAAATAAAAAACTGTCTAACCCATGGGTTCAACCTGACCCAACCCGATCTATGTGGGTTAGGTTGGGTTGGGTTGGGTTGTACCCTTGTGATGGGTTGGATTTTTTTTTTAACCCACCATAGTGGGTTGAGTCGAAAAATCCCCTCAACCCGACCCATGCACACACCTACTCTCCATTGACATACCCTTGAAAGATTCATTAGCCAAATCATTATCTCACCATACCCATATTAGTGAGGAGGTAATTTGGTGCTTGGGAAGCAACTCAAAGATGACCAATTTATGATGCAATGCGCTTATTATGGGATCTAGAAAGCTAAAGAAGACACGGTTAGGCTTAACTTTGTTGGAGCAAGAAGCTTGGAGGGCTTAGGTGCATTGGGTAGATTAGGCTTGGAGGATCTATTGTTATTCATGTATCACAACTTTATTCTTTAGTGGATCATTTTACCACTTGGAGAGCGGCCGAGAGGTTTTTCGTCAAGTTCTTCAGTTTCCTCTTCGATAACACATGCTGGTGTTATCTTTGTGTTTGCATCTATCTAATCCTTACTCTTGCCTTTTAATTGCTGCTGTGTTGTGATTAATTATGCTTTAGAGGAGTTTGTTTATTTGGGTATTGCTTGTACTTATCATTCCGCACATATATTGTTTGAGTATAAGATTGTGTTGGTTATTTTGAAATTGGAGGTCTAAACATTCACTAATATTTTATACACCAAGTGAACTTTCAGGATGCACCCAAAAATGACCTGTTTTTGTGAGAGAAACCACCACGAGGATGGGCAAAACTGAACATGGATGGGGCTTCCTTTGGTAATCTGGGTTTAGCAAGTTGTGGGGGTGTTGTCCGAGATGAGCATGGAAATTGGATTGCTAGGTTTTCCAAGAGTATCGGGATTACAAGTAGTTTCGTGGCTGAGTTATGGGGTCTTAAGGACGGGTTTATTTTATGCTACAATTTAAATATCTCCTCCCTTGTTGTTAAACTTGATGCTAAAACAATTGTCGATATCTTTCATAATGCGAATTATGAGAATTACGTAGTCTCTCCTATTTTAGACGATTGCAAGCAACTGGTGTCCAGGTTCTGCAGGTTCAATTTAAGCATTACTATCGCCAAGCAAATCATTGTGCGGATGTGCTTGCTAGGATGGGTACTGAACAAAAAGCTAATTTTATTTCTTTTGATTGTCGGCCTGTGGACATTAGGAATATTTTGGAGTTTGATCTCTCTGGCATGTATTCAAACAGGCTCTGCCCTGAACTGAATGTTGCTCTTTAGCTTTTAATGAAATCGTCTTTTAACCACAACAAAATAATAATAATAATAAAATTAAAAACAAACTGTAAAACTATCATAGTACCCAAAAAAGAGAGAAGGAAATATCTCAAATAAGGACAAATTTGAAGCATACGTTTATTGTGCTCCAATTTTGCAGGCAAAGGTGTGCAAAAAGCTGTGCACACACAGAAATGTTATCATTTAGGTACAATATAATTCAGTTTGACTGAACGAGGGTAATTTCGTGACAGAGTTATTAAAAGAGAGAACCGTAATTAAACGAAACGTGACAACCCGCAACGACCTGTAGAGCGAGAGAGAGATGTAACTAACAAGTAACAAATATTCAAGTACCAACTAGGTGAGGTGGGATAGGAAGAAAAGCACGTGATATACATGTTGGGAAACTGGATGGACGGCACAGGACACTTTTGGGTATTTCCGGTATTTATAGATTCCGTTTCGTTTCGTTCCTATGTCCGTTTCCTTTTCTTATTCTTCCCAAAAATTAATTTTTTTTCAATAAAAATATAAAAGTGAAGAATAATAATCTGACGGACTCCCTCCCTTTTCACATCATTATTTTTTGCATCACTCACAATTTGATTTGCTGTATAGGCAATTGTAACAAATTTTTTTTTTTTTGGTTTTTAAAATGTTTCTAGAATTTTAGATTAGAGTAATTATAGATACATATTAAAAATTACAATTTTTATCATAATTATTTTACGTGATAAATTGTAATTGTCTATTTGTTATTTTCTTATGAATCACTATTTTCTCTCTACTATTTACCGTCTGTTACGTAAATAACTGTGACAACAATTGTGCATTTTTTTTGTGATACTAAGGGAGTATTTGATTTGTGTTTTTAAACAACAATTTTCATATTTTCACATATTTTTTCACCTACATGTATGAAAACACATATTTTTAAACAATAATTTTCAATTTTTAAACACATTCACCAAACAGGCCCTAAAATTTTCGTTTTTGATATTATTAAGCATGCTATTGTAAAAATTCTAAAACCAAGTAATAAAACACAGCTTTTGGCAAAATATGAGTGGGAAACAAAAGTTATAAATTTAGGTAAAAATAACATAAAAATTTAAATTTATGTAAAAGTAATAGATAATTCATACAATCTGCCAAGTAAAATAATGTTAGTAAAATTGTAACTTTTTATAGGTTAAGTGTTGAGTGAGCAGGGCAGTTCGGGCAGGGAGTGCATAACAGCTGTCAGGAGTTCGGGCAGCTAACGACGTGTACGGCTACTACTCACTCAACCTGCTTCTTTATTGTTGTTGTTTTTTTTTAAATAATTTTTTTTAACTCAACGAATATATTATTATGAATAGTACATTGAGTAGTAGTAGTACATATAGTACTGATGTTTTTATAGTAGTATTTTATACATATGATGCGTGGTGGTGACGTCGGTTTAATGCTTCATATGTCATGCTATGTGATGAGTCATTTTTGTCCCAAGTCCTAACTTTTTTTTGCTTTTCTTCTTTTCTTTGAGAAGATCCTAACTTATCATATATATATATATATATATATATATAACTGTAGTTTGTTATAATTGGTGAAGGTAATAAAAATTGAGACAAAAAAGTGAATTTAAATAAATAAGCTGGATAAAAATTAAAAAAAAAAGAATGCCAAACGCATATAATTATGTGCTTTGACTACAATGGATTCACTACATGTTGAATTATATCTTTCTCCCAGTTTGATAAATCACTATCTCGTATAGTTTTCGATTTTCATATTATTTGAATGTAGATAATTCCAATATTTGAAAGTAAATTCATACTTTATTAACAAAATTTCCTAATATATTTTTTAAAAATAAATTCCTAAACCTTAAAAGCATTCATATGCTAGGCTGGTATGTCTCTAATAAAAATTTCGGCTATTAATCATGTATTGAATCATACCTGCACGGCTGCACCCACCCCTCCCCCCCCAAAAAAAAACAATTAAATGTTAAATTCTACTAAAATAATGAATTATGCATTCTAATTGTGTGCGAGTTATGCACACTACTACAAATTTTTGGACAAACAAATTATAAACAATCTAACTATCAAAGCACACAATATAGAACTTCCTTTACTTGCAATTTTGTGCAAATTTTGTGCCACAACAAATTTGTTGACTTTTTTCCAAATTTTAAGTGAGGTATAGATGTCCTGAACTATTTAATGCAGACACTAAATACAATGTAGTTTGTGATTTCACAATTGAGTTTTTTTTTTTTTTTTTTTTTAAAAAGCCTCTCATCCAAACCTAGTTTGACATTGATTTTCCAATAGTACCCAGATATTTTAAACCACACACCCCCCCCCCCCCTTCTCATATAAAAAAATGGGCCTCTTTTTCATGTAAACAAATGGTAGGTGAAGAAGGATCAAGTAACTTTTACCTATTAAAGTCAAAACACAATTAGAATTTAAATTAGCTTCTAATTGTAATCTAATTTTGTGTCAAGTCTCCATTTTTTAACTTTGAGAATGAAATTCACCATCCAAAACAAAATTTCTTAACTATTCAAAAATCCTAACTCACACACCCATAGTTTTGACCAATCAATTTTCTTGAGAAAAAAAAAAAGAAAAGAAATTGACCAAATTGGACCATAAACATATTTGGAAGCAAAAATAATCAGCACAACTACACAAACCAATATGTGTTCATGATTTTTCTCTAGGAAAAAAAGGTGGGAAAGTTGGAAGTTGTGGGTTTGGAATCCATTAGAGCACTAGCATTGGGGGGGAGGGGGGGGTGTAAACACCCCCCAGTTGCTATTTTACAACCTAAGCCACCCAAAATCCACTCCATCTGGGTTTGTAAACTTAAAAAAATTTGCAATCTCTAAATAGTAAGAGCATTAGTATCTAGAATGTCAAAAAAGTTCTATTTTATGATCTTAAAACCTACTTTATCTATTTTACAACCTTAAAACCTACTTTATCTATTTTACCATCTCATTTTACAACTCACCTAACATCCTAGTTTCTATTTTTATATACAATTCATTTAAATAATATAAACTACACCATCAAATAATATAAAAAAGAAAAGAAAAAGAAAAGAGAGAGGTCAAAGTCTAAAGTGAGAGGAAGAGAGAGAAGAGATTAAAAAATTATATAATCTTTACATCCTCATGAATAGTGAGGTTGCGTATATGCATCCTCATTGTAGCTAGGATGCAAAAAAAAAAAAGGGTTTACATACCCGGATGTGGCGGGGGTTTTAAGGATTTAGTGGGTAAAATAGCAATTGAGGGGTTTTTACACCCCCCCCCCCCCCCCAATGCTAATGCTCTAAGAGCAATTGCACCAGTGGATGTAAAATACAAAAAGTGTAAAAATTTGCAAAAATTTACACAATATAGCGTGAAATTGACACGCATTAGAGCTTGTTAAGGTTTGTAAATATACAAACTTGCTACAGTAATCGTGCATATATGCACGGTTACTGTAGCTTTGTATTTTATTTTTTTAATACTTTTTTCTCTCGCTTCTCAAGTCACATTTTCTCTCTTCTCCATCAATTCTCTCTTTTCTCCACTTGACTCTCTTCCATCTCTATCTCTATCTCCTCCATACAAATCATCAAATCCAAACAAATCCTAGATCTAGATCTTAACTCATCAAACCCATATGGTTTTCTTAAATCTAAATCTCAAACTCATCAAACCCATTTACAAATCTATGTGAATCATCAAAGAAGAAGAAGAAGAAGCGGTCAAGACAAAGAAGAAGAAACAGCGGCTATAGTAGTAGCAGGAAAAAAAAAAACAATGACAGCAACAACAGAAGAATAAGCAGGGGCAATAACAGCAAAAGAAGAAGTAACGACAGCAATAGATGAAGGAAATGGAGGTCCAACCATGGAGGTTTGCCTTTGTGGTGGTCATGTGAGCTTCGGCCATGACCATGGAGGTCCAGCCATGGAAGTTTTGTGGTGGTCAAAAGATAAGAGAGCTGAGAGATGAGAGACGAGAAATGAGAGATAACGTGTAAGAAGAAATAAATGTCAAAATAATAATAATAAATGAATAAAAATGATTATTTAAATAAAAAAAAATGGTGTATAATAGATAGTCTAATATGAGTGTTTTGTAAAAATGACCATGTAAAATAAAAAAGTATATTCTTATGCTAAAATAGAAGGGAAATTTTACACATACCGATGCTAATGCTCTAAAGTTGCATATATGCAACCTTACTATTCATAGGTTGTTAAAAAAAAAAAAAAAAAATTTAATATGTGGTTGTGTGTAAAGAGAAAAAGTGAGTAGGAAAAAAGAGAAAATAATACTTTTTATTATTTTATTAAGTAGTTTATATTATTTTATTGGGTTGTATATAAAAATAAAAACTGAAATATAAAGAGAGTTGTAAAATAAATTAGTAAAATAGATAAATTAATATTTGAAGACATAAAATAGATTTTTTTTTTGGCATCCCAGATGCAATGCTCTTAAACGAAGGGCATTGGAATTCATTTTATGATGCAATTGAGCCACTCTTGACTTCTTTTTTGGGTAAAAGAGCCACTCTTAACTTAAAACTTATATTTTCGTTAAGTTATATTCTTTTTTCAATGCAAGTATAAGTGTACAGCCATTTTAAAGCATCCTTAAGAGCATCAGCAATGGAATGGCTAAATGCCAAATGTAAGCTCTCTTTACCATTTAGCCCAAAAAGCCCACTCCATTAGATGTGCTAAAATGTAACTATTGTAAAAAAAAATACAATTGTGCTACAGTGCGATTCTAAATGTAGAATCGCACTGTAGCTCAGATTGTATACTTTTTAATATATTTTATTCCTCGTATAAATTTATTCTTTTCTCTCTCTTTCTCTCTCCGTCTTCCATCTCTTCTCTCTCCCTTGTTCTTGTTCTGTCCTCTCTACTCCTCAAACCAGAAATACCATTTTCTCAAACCCAAAACCCCGTGTGGTGGTGGTAGCGGCAGAGGTAGGCGTGGCATAAAAGTTCCGTTGATGTGGCAGTGGTGGCGGCGTGGGTTGTGTGGCGGCGTGGGTCTGGGTCGGTGGTGTTGGGGGATGTTGGATTTCAGTCATGGGTGGGTTTTCGTCGTGAGTGGGTTTCTCTCTGTAGTGGGTAATGGGTTTGCTGATCGGCGCTGGGTGAATTGTAATGGGTTTCTCTCTGTAGTGGGTAATGGGTTTCCGTTGTGAGTGCTGCCATGAGTAATGGTTTTGCTGATCGGCGCGGTGGAACGGCGAGGTGGAGATCAACATGGTGGGTTTCAATATTGGCGAGCTCGGCGGTGGTGGGTTTCTCGATCGGCAAGATTGGCAGTGGTGGGTTTCTGGGTTTCAATATTGTTTTTTTTTTTTTTTCTTCTCTTGGTGATTATGTGGTGGTTGTTTCTTGTGGATGTGGTTGTTGTTGGTGGTTTTTGGAGGCTTCTTTGTGTTTTTTTTTTCACTGTGGTGGCTTCTGCTTGTGGTTATGGTTGTGGTTGGTGGTGGGTTTGGTGGTCGGAGTTGTGGGTTTGCTCAGATTGGTGATGGGTTTGGTGGAGATCGACGTGGGTGGTGATGGTGTGGTGGTGGCGTGGTGGTGGTGACTGTGGTGGCTGGTTGAGAGAGAGAAACAGAGATCAGAGAGAGAAGAGATTAGAGAGAGAAGTGAGAAATATTTTTATATTATTTTAATGTGTAGTATGGTAAAATAAAAGTTAGAATGTTGGGTGAATTGTAAAATGGTATTGTATAATTGATAAAGTAACTTTTTGGGATGGTAAAATAGAATAAGATGAGAGAAACCATTGTGGATGCTCTAACGAGTGTAAAAATACACCTTTAACGAAAGCCATGATACATCCTTTCCCTGTAATAGTTCAACGTAAAACAAAAAACAAAAAAACAAAACCCGGTGGCCCTGATATTTCAATTGAATCGTGCTCGACTGCCTATAGAGTACTGGACACAGTCGTACCCCATTTGGAGCTATATTATATTGGGTTGTAATTTAGTACATTTGGTTCCAAGATCCAATGGTTGGGGTTCACTCATCAGTGTTAGATTTATTTTTTCCTAACCCCACCACCACTTGCTTATTAATATTATGTGACGCTGCTACAGGCTACAGCTATCCCACAACCAAATATATATGCTAGATCAATATTATATGAGCCATCCTTTTATAATATACAATGTATGATTGCTTTGTACGTTCAAAAAAAGGTACATGTCTATGTTTGAAAACAGGTATAAAAGTTATGCTTCCAAATCCACCGCATATTCCATTTCAAAAAAGTCTGAATTAGTGTCATGTCATATCAATTATGTGTTTAATAGTTCACATGCAAATACAATGACCAAATTAGATTCCCTTATTTTACAAGTATTGGATTATGAAAATAGTCAAAATACTTTGTTATACAAGTATATATAAAACAATTAGAGCACTCATATCAATGAGTTTATAATTAAAAAAAGTATGTACAATTTTTATATTTTTGTCTAAAAATGACCCATATTAGTGATTATATAATTGTGTAAATTTACAAGTTTGTTACAGTAATTATGTAAATTTACATTGAAATTATTCATTTTGCACTTATTCTTTTTTTTTTTTTTTTTACGTATTCTGAAAATGAATGAAGATAATAGATAGTGGTTATTTTGTGTGAAAAAGTGAAATAATTAAAAAAATCAAGAAAAATTGATATTTTAATAAAATGTAGTGTCCGTTTGGCATGATTAATTTTGTCAACTTATTTTACTATTCAACTTATTTTTGCTATTATTTATGGGTCTCACTGCACTTTTTGATACTATTCATAGGTCTTCTATACTATTTCAGCTAACTTTTACTTTTATCTACAGTATTTTTAACAAAAAATTTTCAGTTTCAGTAAAATAAACGGATCCTAAATAGACCCGTAGTATAAAATAAATAATTTAATGTGAGATGCTTTGAAAAGTATGTAAAAAAATAAAAGTAGATTCTTACACTAAAATAAATAGAAATATTTGCACAAGTTGATGCCAATGTTCTTTATGTTAAGTTTTTTTTTTTTTTTTTAGAATACTAAATATTTTAACACACACACAAGAAAAAAGAGGAGAAGATTTAAAAAAAATTAATAATGATGTATATATAAAAGAGCCTAACTTTTAGATACAACAATATAGGCTTTCTTTACTGGAAGTCTTGAATTATGCAAAACTCACAAAAATTATCTACTTCTTGATTTAAATAAACATCAATCCAATCAATCTTTCTTAATTATTAGAAGGAATAAATATATATATATATATATTCCTGAGTCCCCAACCAAAAAAAAAAAAGTTTGGAGGCAAAATACAAATAAAAGAAAAGGTTAGTTAAGCAAAAGTAAGACGCACAAGTTAGTTAATTGGTTTTTTTTTTTGGCTAAGAGTTAGTTAATTAGTTGGGAAAACAATTTCAGAGTCTTTTTTTTTTGGGGGGGAGAGTAAATAAGAAAATTGAAAAAATAGAAAATAAATAGGTAGCTATATACTGGACCAGGGTTAGGGGAGTAGCCTTTAAATTAAATTAAATATTAAAAAAACAAATCAGGTGGGACAATATAATGAAGAACCGGTGACCGACCCAGCCGGTGGGAATGATGAGAGAGAAAATGTTTATATATTCCATCCCCTCTTAAAATGGGTCTGAAATGTTCCTTCACACGTCCCATCTCTTTCTTTCTTTCTCGCTCTCTCTCTCTTTGCTATGGAATCAGATAGTCGGCGATGATTTCACTTCCGGTCGCCGAGTAAATGGCAAATGCAACTTCTTAAAAAAAGCTTAACGTGCTCGTCCTTCAAACCTACTCTCTACTTCTGGTTCTCTTTTGCTAGCTCTTCCACCGGTAACTAACTTTCTCCGGTGGTTTTGGAAGCTTCTAATTCACTCTCTGTTTCCCACTCAACGACGTCGTTTTTAACTCTCCGAACTCTTTCTGTACTTTCTTCGAATTCTGAGGTCCGATCGTGTTCTTGAAAAAAAGTCTTTGCTCAGTTTCTGATTCAATAGATCTCCGCCGTTCGATTCGTTGCTCTATGCGAAGCCATTTATACCAAGCTATTACTATATAAGTACGTAGTTGAAAATCTTGTAGTGACAAAAAAATATTTTACTAATAAAGAAGAAAAAAATTAAGAGTTGAAATCTTGAAGATTAAAGAAAAGAGAGTGATGTTAGATCTTAATCTGAATGTGGCCTCGGCCGAGTCGACTCAGGAATACGAATCGGCTGCTTTCTTGGAGAAATTTCCAGAAGGTTCATCGGCGAACCAAATGGACGAATCGGGGACCTCCAACTCCTCGATCGTCAATGCCGATGCGTGCGATGACGAGTCGTGCTCCACACGCGCTTCCGGTGACGTGTACACCTTCAACTTCGACATACTCAAAGTCGGCGGCGGCGGAGGAGCCGAAGACGACGTCGTCACCGTCACCACGAAGGAGCTTTTCCCTGTCAGTACTGGTGGTGGACCTAACGGGGGGGATTTGATGAATTGGCAAGGTCAGTCCTCTTCTTCTTCTTCCAAGAAGAGCTGGATCGACCTCTCGTTCGATCAGAGCGATGCTGAGGTAAGAGCGGTTCAGCTTCAGCAGCAACCGCCACAACCACCGCCACAACAACCGCCGGTGAAGAAGAGTAGGAGAGGACCAAGGTCTCGGAGTTCTCAGTACCGAGGTGTCACTTTCTATAGAAGGACTGGTCGATGGGAGTCTCATATTTGGTTAGTCAAATCAAATCTCCCATTTAATTTCGATGTGTTTATTTACTTTTACTTCAATTTAACTGTGCGTTTTAATTTAGATGAATTTGATTAACATTTATTACTTCAATTTGTGCTTCTTTGATAAGCTATATGTGTTGCTCTCTATGGAAATTAATTATTTTAGTTCAATTTCTATCTAATTTGATTATTTTGCTTTTTTTTTTTGATTTTTTTTTTTTTTTTTGGTGTAGGGATTGTGGGAAGCAAGTGTATTTGGGTATGGATTTGATGTTTTTGTTTTGATTGATTTGAGTTGTACTATTGAGGGAAGTATTTGTTGTGACTTTCTATTTGTGGAAATCTTGGTGATTTTTTTTTTTTAATAGGTGGATTTGACACTGCTCATGCTGCGGCTAGGTAAAATTCATCATACGTGGATTTCGATTTACTTTTTTAATCTTTGAAAGTGTATTGAATTTAATTGTTGAAATTGGGTTCCATGAATTCAGAGCCTATGATCGAGCTGCTATCAAGTTCAGGGGAGTTGAAGCTGATATCAACTTCAATCTCAGTGATTATGAGGATGATCTGAAACAGGTTAGATAATGCGCGGCTACAATTTTTGTTGTCTGAAATGGTGAATGTAATTTAAGTGTTGATGTATGGTTTTTTTTATTAACGGGCAGATGAAGAATTTGACAAAGGAAGAATTTGTGCACATACTACGTCGGCAGAGCACTGGGTTCTCGAGGGGGAGCTCGAAATACCGGGGAGTGACACTGCACAAATGTGGCCGATGGGAAGCTCGAATGGGGCAGTTCCTCGGGAAAAAGTGAGGAACCATTTTATGGAATTTAAGTTGTAGATTATTTTGTGCTTAGGAGTAGAGATATTAGCAGTTTCAAAGTGGTTAATGTAAAACTGAGAATTGGTTTTAGTTAAAATTCTCAAAATGGGCTACCTTTGTTTTTTCCTTGTTTGGAAAAACAAGTCTTAGACGAAGCCTATTTCAAAGAAATGATTGGAGATGGTGTTTTCATAGTGGAGATTACGATGCTTGCTGTGCAGGTATATATATCTTGGGCTGTTCGACAGCGAAGTAGAAGCTGCAAGGTCCTAATGATCATGAATTACACTCTACCTACACTGAATTTATTACCCTGAATTATCAAAGCTCATTAGGTTCCACTCCAACACGTCTCCCTTTTGATTTTCTGGAAATCAGGGCTTATGACAAGGCAGCTATCAAATGTAATGGAAGGGAGGCGGTCACCAACTTTGAGCCAAGTACGTATGAAGGGGAGATGATCTCTGATGCCAGTAATGAAGGTATTATTTTATAGCTATGGCTATTCTTATAATTGTTTTGTGTATATTAATTTTCCTTCTTGTCTGTGAAACTACAAGAAATTTGTGATTGTTGAAATGTGTGTGAATGTGTCTTGGTGCAGGTGGCAACCACAATCTTGATCTGAATTTGGGGATATCTCCTCCACTTGGTAATGGTTCCAAGGAGAATGAAGGATGCCTTCAGTTCCACTCTGACTCATACAACGTGCAAAATGGAAGGGGTTCTAGGGTAAATTTTTGAGCTTGACTTATTTTTTTAATTTGCTTGGTTTTTGTTACATGTGAGAAACCCCAAATTTTGTGATGTACATAATGATTTCAAGTCGGCTCAAATACTAAATTCAGTTATCCTAGTTGAAGGACTTAAGGCCTTAGCTTGCTGTAGCAAATATAGCTGGCCTGTAATCTTCACTGCACATGCTAAATGACATACATTGCATCCGCACTAAAGTTTTAAAACTACCAACAATTTATCATTTATGCTCACTGTACTCTGCTTTGCAGATGGAGAACCATGCACATGCAACATTATCTAGCTCACCTTTCAAAGTAATGGCGTCAGAGCGCCCTCCCATGTGGAATGGTGTCTATCCTAATTTCATTCCCAATGAGGTGAATTGTTTAATTTTGTTTCTTAACTTCATAATTTGAAACCAATTACACATTAGACTAAGTACCTGAATTTTACATATAGAGATCAATCTCATTTGTTGGACTCTGTCGCTAGGGCAGGCCAAAGATATGTTAATTGGAAGAGAGTGCCAAATAGGGAAAGATTATTCCACTGATGGAGTTATATACAATTTATGATTTTGGGTTGCCTGGGTGAGACCTTGGGGCGATCAAGCATTATTCTTTGGAGACTAGCTTCTATTTATTAGTGTTCTCTGTAAATAGATCACATTGGGAGGGGAGAGGGGGTTCAGGCTCTTTAAACCATCCATGTTTCTGTGACCAAGTGAACCCAATCCTTGGTGCAAAACTAAAAGGATGGAAATACTACAGTGAACTAGCTGGTGTTCTACATTCGAATTTTAGATTATATATATTTGAAAACTAAGAAATTGTGTTTAAAGAATTTTGTTATTTTAGCAATTGTTCTAACAGTCACTGAGAAAGTCCTTATATTTTAGCCTATATACTTTATTATATGCTCATGATATTATCTCTTCTTGTAATTGAAAATCAAAGGGGCAATAGTTGATTAGTTGTTGTTATCAAGGTAGAGTTCACTTCTTGTAATTATTTGAGTGCAGAATAGTTCATGCACTGAAAGTTCTTTTATCTAGCTATTGAGAGAAAAGGATGTCCAATGCTTTTGCATGTAGATGGAAACTATTTCCGTTTACACAAACAAGGAATCAAGGATGAAATTTTGGTTGGGCAGTACTTGGATTCCCTGACTGATCATAAAACCTCCTCTTTTGATCTATTTCAACTAAACTTCTGAATTGTGGCAGGAAAGAGCAACAGAGAAGAGAATTGCGTTAGGTTCTTCACATGGACTCCCCAATTGGGCATGGCAAATGCATGGCCAAGTCAGTGCTACCCCAATGCCACTGTTCTCTACTGCAGCATCATCAGGATTCTCGTTTTCGGCTACCCCTCCCTCCGCTGCCATTCTTCCGTCAAAGCCTCCCAATTCAACAGCCCACGATCTCTTTCTTACTTCATCTGCCACCAACACCTCTCAATATTATTACCAGATGAAGCCATCTCAGGCACCGCCCTAGCCTATTGCCTCAAGGTAATATCAAGGGGCAACCATAGCAGCAGTTGTGGTCTTCGGGATTCTTTGTATGATTCAAATAGCGTTTTTTGACATACGCAAAAATTTGACGATTACTTACGTCTCTCTCTCTGATAGAAATTACGATATATCGTGAAGAAATACTAATTCCTATTGCTTTTACTGTCCAGCAATTTGTCATGTTTAAAGTTTAAACCAAGCTTCCTTCCCTGTTGGGAACTTTGTATTTGTTGTTGGATTCAACAAAACTTTTTGTTTGCAATTACATTGTTACGAATAAGAATCCAGTTCACCGAGACAATTGTCCCCTAATGCCAAGGGTTTTTCCAGAAAGTTTAATGGTTTTAAACTTTCAAAATTTTTCTGCAAAGAAATTTTCTCATCTGCTATGGCACCATGTGATATTTATTTATCTTGCACTGCTCGTGAATGGTCCTACAACAAAAAAAGAGTAAGATGAACAATACCTCGTAACTCAAGCAAATACTTATGCATGAGTAAGGCTCCATTTAAAGTGAGTGTGCATCAGTCACTATATGCATATGACACATTTTAAGCGATGGAACATAAAGCCTTACAAGTGGGGGAGGATCTTGTTGCTTTTTAGTTTTTTTGAATGAGTCCCGTCTTTTCGGAGTGAACATTAAAATTTGGTGACTCTTCGAAATCTGAACTACTTCATTCTTTTTTAACTTTTTCTTTCAGAGATTAACGAGGGAAAGAGACATCATGGATTAAGTGTCGTACTGTAACAAGTAGCGTATGCTTGATAATAAACTTTATTAAATGAGCTATCTGGAGGATATAATGTCATAAAATAAGTAGTTATTTATTAATTTAAAATATATAACCATTTACCTTGAGTTTGATGAATTTGATTTGAACTTGAAAAGTTTTGTACTGTGATAAACTTGAATTTCATTGTTGTGAAAGACCACAAGTGTCATTAGTTTCAATAATCATGATTATGGTTTTGGAAAGAAGGCAGAACTTCTTTTTCGTTTCTTTTTTGAGAAGAAAATGTATAATGTCATTAACACAGGAAAAGGACTTCTTATTGCATTGTCAAATATATCATAATGGCACAAAAGATAAACATGTAGGAACTAGGCTGGCTCATGGTTATCTCCTTGAGTCATGGTAGTTCGAGTATATGTTAGCCCATGAATTGGCTTTGCCTATAGTCCAGCATCAACATTCTTGTAAAAAAGGAGGGGGGGGCGGGCAAGGTAATATAAATTTTTAAAAGAATCCTATGCCTATGGTAGATATTTTGGCAACATAAAATACTAGAATTTATGATAATATGTATAATTGTTGAAATCTTTATGTAACAATTTTTTTTAATTAAAAAAAAAATCGGTTTTTTAAGGTGTAATATTAACAAGGGCTAAGTTTCGACATCACTTTCATAAGAAATATAAAAAGTTGTTAATAAAATTAATTGCTTTATCATTTTCCTATAAAATGCTTCTAAAAATATTTTTTAAACTAATGCCGTTAAGGCATTCGTTAACATTTTCCTTAAACTAATTAAGTAAATGAATTTAAGCTATCTTAAACAAATATGTAAATTATAGTTCTATTACATTTTGAATTTTCACAAGATAAATTCAGACATTTCCAATTATTTCAACAATACTAATACCTTATTAGAATAAATTTGGACCTTTTAACTCTGTTCTTTTGTTGGTTAAAGTTTTTTCATGCTCAATAAAGAATTTTTTTCAATAAATATCAGTAGTGATATATACTGAAACATTTATTAAAAAAAATAAGAGTTCTATTTCATATTTGCAAAGATAGCATAGCACCATTCAAATTCTATTTAAGGGATACTTACATGTAATATAACCCGTTTGTAGTTAACTTGTATTTAAAAAAGGGTTTTACTAATGTATGCCTTAGGACAAACATTAATAAACTATTTTAGAAAACTTTTTATGAGAAAATATAAAAGTGACCAACTTTTTTAACAGTTTTTTCAATTTTTCATAAAATATTTCCTAAAATAGTTGATTATATTTATGTGCATACATTAACCGGACCTTTTAAAAAATTGCACTTTTTACTCACCTGAAATTAACTCTATTAATTTACTAATCCAACATTGTTCTTGTTGATAATAAAAAATCAAAAAAAAAATCATTAAAAAATCAAAAAATTTAAATCACTAATAGGCACAGTGCAAACGAAATAAACCAAAAATGGGTAATCTACATTTATATTTCTTGTGTTTGTTTAGTTTGCAAGAAGTAAGAAAACGCAAACGTGATTTCAGCGTGATCCAAACGGGGATTATTGAAAGCAAAGGGGATTATAGCACATGCAGATAAACAGTATTTGAAGACGCTGCTGCAATAAAAGCAAATGAATTGGTAAAATGGAACAGGGCATGTGTAATGTGTCCGTGAGAGACAGAGGTCAATTTCACATTAATAAAAATATGGGAAAGGATTGGAAGCAAATCTGAATAAGTTCCTGTTTATGTATGTATCATTGTACCGTCAAATCAGTGACAACCTCCTCTCTAATTCACACCAACTGCCACTTCCCGGTCTTTATTAATTCTCACTTTCTTTCTTTTTTTTCTTTTTTTGGATAAAATTTATCAATTCTCACTTATTAATGAGTTCCACCAATTCCAACATCAATTTTTATTTAAATATTTATTATTATTATTATTATTATTTTAATAAAAACAATACCCATCTACTTTTTAGCAAATATCTCTATCTTGTAGCATCCGATTTATGATAATTTCTTTTTATTATCAAATTAAGACATTAATCAATTTTTTGTATAGATAAATTCAAATCACAAATCTCTTATTCAATGATATGAAACTTTATCACTTGTGGCAATTGAATCCCACAAATACTTACTCGTTTATTTATATCATGTATAAGTTTAAAAGAATTTTTAGATACAACCGTCAAATAGATAAATGAAAATAAACTATTCAAGAGTTATGTCTTTTTGGATATACACCATTGTAAGTTTCTTTAAGACATTCTCCCCTCTCCCCTCTCCCCGTGTGTGTGTTAAAAATACTTAAGATTCTCAAAAAAAAAAAAAAAAAAAAGGAGGGGAGGGGGGTAATGATCAATTACGCCTCATAAACCTTTGTGAAATTACTGAAATTCATAACTTTTTTTTATAGAATTAATATTTTGATCATACGACTGTTTGATTACAAATTTTCATTGTTCATAATATGTACGTCAAATTTTATGTTAATCATATATTATTTATTATTGGATCTACAAACTTATGTTTTGTATATAATTTCTTGAAAATATAAACATTTTATGATATGATAGTTATTGATCTCTAATTATTTTAGTATTTTACAAGTATAGAGGGTCTAAAAAAATAATGTAATATTTTAGGCAGTGATTTGTGGAATATGTCTGAGAGAGAGAGAGTTTCCTCCAAATTTTTGATCCATGTCAGTCTCTGCGTACCTATGACCTCATTACTGCCTTGGCACCTCCCCATTCATCTCTAATGTCAGCATGTCACAGCTCTCTTCCCTTACCCCCACCCCTTTGCTCTATTGGGTAGAGTTGACTTTAGGGGTTTGATATTAACAATTTGGAGTTATTTTACACAAGTATTTTTTTTTTCAAGAATATATATAAATATATATATATATTAATAGAAAAAACTTAGAAAAAAGTTCAATTAGAATTTCAAAGTAGAGTCTAATTTTGCACTATGTGTTTAAATTGATGTGGATATCACACCATAATTATTATTTCTAAATTAGATGTTTAATTTTATGCCTCTGCCTAATTTAACTTTTATTAACTTTTGCAAAAAACAAAGAGACTTTTCCCCTAGCCTAGAAAACCTCCAAGTCATCTATATTTGACCCGTTGATCTCTCACGGTTTTTATTTTTTTTCTTTATCTCCGTACTTATTTGTAAAGGTTATCCATCTCCCCACCAAACGCAAAACAGTTTTATTTCTTTCTAATATAATGTAGAATTGGTTTTTATTTTTTTCTTCATCTCCATACTTATCTTATAGAGGTTATCCATTTCCCTACCAAACACAAAACAGTAATTTTTTTTTAATATACTGTTGCATTAAATTCAAGCTCAACTAGGGATGGCAAAATTAATCCAACCCGCGGGTACCCGACCTGACCTATGAAACATTAGGGTCGGGTTTGAGTTTTTATAATCCAACCCGTAGCGAGTTCGGGTCGAGTGCTAGTATTATGAATACCCGCCTCGAACCTGAACCCAAACCCAACCCAAATGCAGTAAAATTACAAAATTGCCCTAACTACATATATATATATATATATCCTATAGTCCCCAAACCTAATCTCAGCCGCCCCGCTCTCAAGTTCTTAGCCTCTTAGTCTCACTCTCTTCGCTAAAGAAGACGAAGACGACAATCTAAGGTTTTCTTCTGTGGGTATATGCTCTTTCGCTTCCACCATGGTTTTTTCATTCCTTGCCACAAAGCCTCTTCGATCTCACCCACTTCCATTCAATCTTGCTCCCTTAATTTGCTTTGCACCAAGTTTAGTGATAGTTGAACCCAATGACCACAACCATGGTGATTCACGGCAATGGTTATTGACGTTCTTCTTCTATTTTCTCTTTATTTGATCAATGGGTTTGGGGATTTAGATTTGGTTGTTAAGAATTGATGTTCCTTGCGTGTGCTTGTTTTAGATTTTGATTTCAAATGTATTTGGTTAATGTGAATAGGAAATTTGAATGGGTATGGTGGATTTGATTTGAGATTTTCTTGGATTTGTTGTTTGTGTTGCTATGGGTGTAAGAGGGTGTAAGACATGGTTTGGGGTACAAGATACTTATCTGTTGGAGATTTATCAATCAATCATTTTTCTTTTTTCTCAATCTTTTGGGTTACCCAATTGCTTTATTTTGAGAATGTTATTCTTTTTTCTCAATATTTACGAATTTTTCTTTTTTTTTCTCAGGAAAACAATTTTTTTTTTTTTTTTTTTTTTTTTTTTTTAGATTGGGCAATAGTTTAAGGGCCTTTAGATTGGGCCCTGAAGTGGCATGGTGGGGCAAGGCCCGTAGGGGCCCGACGGGGCGGGTTTGGGTTTCGAGGAGCAGGTGGCGGGGATAAAGAAATCCGCCCCAAACCCGACCCGTTGCCATTCCTAAGCTCAACATCAATAGCATCACTACAATTGACGCACGGGTTACATACTAGTAATAATAAAGGCTAAGCCATATCCCATGTTGTATCATATCGACATTAAAAATATTACTTTAATACCACCATTTGCCATGTCAAATTTGTCCATCCACTACTTAACAACAAGGGCTACTTTCAAAATTATCAAAAAGGCTAATGACTAAAATGACACATTTGAAATATTAAGGACCATTTTGAAACATAGGGCCAAGGCTAGAGACCAAAACGATAATTAACCTAAAATGTACCTAGAAAAAAGTGAATATTTAAAAAGATTTACTTAATTAACCAAATAATTCAAATCATATCATATACTTTATGTAACAAAAGTTAAGCTCTGTGTCTATCTTTGTTATACTCCAATTGACTACAACATTTTTGTGCCAAGTGATTACTTTTTATTAAAGACTTAAAATACATTATATTACTAGTTAGTAATCCCTATGATGCACAAGAAAGTTTAACAAAATTTGATTTTTTTTCTTTCTTTTATTTTTTTGTTTAATTATGAAAATTGATAATTATGGTAGTTATTAATTAACATTTATTATGATTTTGTTTGTATATGAAACTATATATTCTACTATAGGGGGTGATTCCTTCTAGTAAGTCATGGGCCAAAGAAAGCAAGCTGAGAATCTAGAAAGGGTGGCACGCAACCAAGGGAGTCAGTCTCATACCGGAGGCTATACCGGTTTGGCTAGTGGAACAATATATTACAGTACCGGTCAATACCGGTGTACCGTTTCGAGTTTATCTCTCTTTTTTATATTTATAAAATATATATATAATAAAAATGAAAGTTTACCATAAAACATTACCTTAATTTAGAACAAATTATTCATAATTTTAGACTTTAGCATCAACTAAAAGAAAAAAACAAAAAAAAAATATATATATATATATATAAAACAAAAAGCTTAATTGTTCATTGCATACTTAGAAAACAAATAATACAAATAAGTTACCATTCTGTCCTTACAAAAATTTGAAAATTACAAAACTTAAAATAAAATAAAAAAGCTTTTTTTTTTTTTTCCCTGTTCCAGCCAGTACACCCGATACTGGCCGAAACGCCTGAAATTGGCCGGTATGGCTGGTACAGCCGATATTTAAACCGGTTCGAAACGTTGGAGTTTCGGTACCGGTGCACATACCGGGACGGTACATACCGGCCAGTATGGTACAATATCCTCTTCCTTGCATGCAACCCAAAGTAATAGTCACCTCCGTATTAATTAGGTGTTCTTACCTAATGTCAGCCACATTAAATGATGAATGACCAACCGAACAATACATACACTCTAAAAGTCTTGTTTCATCATGAAAAGAAAGGGAAAAATGCCTGATGAGACAAGCACCTTTTGACATTCAACATGATAATCCACTACCTGGAAGGAAGGAGAATTGAGAGTATAAAGAGAACCTTCCCCTTCAAGAAATGGGGACTGGAAAAATTGAGAGAAACATAAGTTTAAGCCTTGAGAGTGTCTTTATTTTTACAATTGTTTTTAACATCGGCAGAAGTATATTCAAATCAATAAATTCAATAGAGTTCATTCTAATTCCAGATTATATCTATTCAGTCTTCCCATTGTGAATTACCCTTTTGTTTTTATAAATTAATTGAAACAATTAAGAGCTTAGAACTTTTTACTTTGATCTAAGTGTTTTTTGACCCCCACATCTACAATTTAAAGAAAACGTGAGCAAGATTCAAGAAGAATTTAAATATAAACTATAATTTAAACTCAATTAAGAAAAATTATTGTATTTATATATAATACCTTCTATTCCACCATTTAAGAAAAAATAAATTATGTGCTGATATTTTAATAGAGGGTTTAAATATAGAATTTAATTCAAATTCAATTAAAAAATTATATTAAAATAATGACGTCTAAAATTGTGACATGTTACAACATTATGAGGTCAATAAAAGTCAAATATTATGAATACTATTGATGTAAGTATAACTAACTTATTTAAACTTTACTTTGTACAGGTGTAATGGGGACGAAAATGGAATTGTGAAAACAGTCTGACCTAAAAGCAACACCCCATGAAGGCATGAATGCTCTAGCTTTTAAGAAGGATAAGGAATACAGAATAGGGAATACCCACCCAATTACTCCCCAATCCTTTTCTCTTTTACTAGTGGGATAGGAATCCTTAAAATGCTGATATAGAGGTTCCTTTGGCGTTAGCTAAGATGGGAACTTGTTTTAGGTTCAACTTCAAGATTGCCATTTAAGGAAGTTTTCACATATTAGTTTGGAATAATAACACTTTATTCATGTGGTTTGGGCCGAATTTGGTTTGCCAACTTGCGATTTTAAAAGTTATTGTTTATACATACTTTATGAACACTTAGTGATTGCAAGTGTCTTTGAATGCTAGCATCAATTGTTTGAGAACTTCATTATGTTTACTACCTCACTCACACTTTAGTGTCTACATGTGTGTTTGAATGCAAACATCAATTATTTGAGAAATTCATTATTTGAAAATTTGGAAGTATTCCTTACTTTTCTCAAATGATGCATTTTATTTTGCCAAAATGAAAGTTTTAACTTCTACATTTTTCTAAACCTTGTACTCAACTTTCTAGTAGTCAATGTGAACTTGCTGGATATATATGATAACATGACGACTTGACAAGTGAATAAGGTTAAGAAACTAACTATTGAGCTAATATTTGCATGGTATGAATTGAATTTGATATAATTTTGTTGCCATTAGCTAGTCTATACTCTTTCCATGAGATGGACCACTAGCTAGCTACATCACTTAAGTTGACATACGAATACCATATTCTGAGATTTTTATCATACATGCTAGAACATCGTATCTCACAATGCACATGTTAACACCTAATAAAAAAAATAAAAAAAATCAAATGAGAAAACAAAACAGCAACCTCATAATAACAATTTAGTATATAAAATTCATGAACCAAAAGCAAATACAATTAAATTTTTGGTCGGTACAATGCAACGAGGTTGATAAATTGAGTTCAATCCAGCCCACATGTGAGTAAAGAGTACGTATAGTAACATTTTTAAGTTTTATATCATTTAAAGCTTTTGGATGGTAGAAGGTGAGAATTAATATCATTTAATTTTCACCAACCCTTGGTGTTTTTGTTATGAATGGTCTGTTTGAGATCTGCTTATTTTGCTGAAATTGAAAACTTTTTGCTGAAAATACTGTAGATAAAGGTAAAAGTTAGCTAAAATAGTACAATGGGACCCATGAATAGTACCAAAAAGTTCAGTAGGCCCCATAAATAGTAGCAAAAATAAACTGAATAGTAAAATAAACTAGTTTTTTTAAGCTGGAGCTAGCCAAACGCACACGAAGTCATTTATTTCGTCCTTGTAAAAGAATTATTTGCGATCAAATAAATGCTCCATTGTTACCCATTATTTTTAGGTATACCTTATACTTTATGTCCTCCTATAGATCAGTCCATTATTTTGGACTGTAATAAAAAATTTGTCTGCCTAGTGAATCCTAGGAAGAGGATGTATTATTTTGGTCTGCAATATTCAATCTGCCTGTGGAGTTCAAGGATGTGTAATATTTCTGTCAGGCACCATTTCAACAAATCAAGGCCAAAAGATTTAAGAATAGAGTAGTGATTATGACACAGGCGGATTATTGCATACTCAAATCACGATTTCAAAATTTTAATTGAAACGTTTTGATACGAGCGTGTAAGAAGTGTACAATAAAAAGTGTGTAATAAGATTTAACTTTAAGAATAATAGTTTGTGCCACTTTATTGAAATTATAGAAATCTCAGCTTTTATTAAGAATTTATAGATAAACGGTGATGACCTAATATATATAATCTAAAAATCAATTATTGTACGTTAAGACAGTGTTATTTATTTTTATTTTTTTTGGTAGAAATTAAGACAGTGTTATGAGTGTAGGGATATATTTCAATGATTGTTGGCTCTTTTTATCATCACTGATATTTGATGCGTGACATATATGGGATCTTCAGAATTCTTTCTAATAAAACGTACGCCCTTGTGTAACACGGGTTTGTTTTTTTTTGGGGGCCATATATGATATATTATATATATATAATAGTTCTGTAACGTCGATAAGAAAAAGGTGTACATTATGTGCATGTGAATCACACATCTATGTACATGCAAGGAACCGTGGAGAGTGAATAGGCAGAATAGCCAAGCACAAGAAATGAAATCTATGAACTAAATATTTTGATATAGCCAGGCACTAGCTAGCTAAGATTGTATTGCTGTGCAAAGGACAATACAATTTTCGTTGGTGTTGGGGGTCCAGGGATATGTGACAAAAATATATAATTAATGAAAGGGGAAGATGGTGAGATAGTGATAGTAGTGGACCTATACCTAATTCTAACATTGGTCCAACTTAAAAAGTGGGCCTCTACTTTCTCTCTACATTTCAACCACCAAAATCTCTGCATCCAATATTCACCCAATCCATACCAGGATTCATTATCTACCTTCTTTATGTAATTCAGCTTTTTGGCTTTTTGGTTTTTTTTTTTTTTAATATAATTATTTATTTTTATTTTTGTATCTTTTTTGAAAACCAAATGATTTGCGTGGGTTCCAGCTAACTCAACTGGTAAAGTCTTTGATGATTGAATAAGAAATCTATGATTCAATTTCCACCTACACCAAATACTGATTGGTATCTTGATCTGATGATAAAAAGCTATCATTTATTATCAAGAGCGAACGCAATAAGTTAAAATTCCCTAAAAAAAAAAAAAAAACCAAATGACTAGCCAAAAGTATGATATGATCTCCTTTTTTTTCTTTTAATAAAGAAATTCACAGGGACAATCCCTTTGTCCCTTAATTTTTACAAGCTTAGGAATTTTATTTTATTTTTTAAATTATAGGAGTAACTAACAAAAGAGTCCTTGCGCGATGCATGATTAGTACCTTAAAATTGTTAAATTAAATCTACTTTAGAAGAAACTCTATTATCAAAATTTAATAATTTAAATTATTATTTGAATTAAATTTATAATATTAGAAGAAAAAAATTTGAAATTTTTGTAGAAGTAAATTTATTATTTATTTTGAATTATTTTAACCACTGCCATAATTTTTTACTTTCACATAAAAATAAACTATTACACATTAGACTCTCATCATGTAACTTAAGACAATTTTTTAGTTATTTTAATTTTATTAATTCGTTTATTGTCCAGTTCCAATGACAATTGTAAACTTGTAATGTCCTTTTATTATTATTTAAATTTTATAAAATTTAATTAAGTCATGCATAATATGAATATACTTCTAGTATATTAATCATTTTTATGAATTATGGTTTTTGCCCATTCGAATCAAATTAATATGTATTTTTTTTTATTCTTCTACAACCATAGGGGCTTAAAAATATTAAAAGTTTAGGATTGGTTAAAATTTTACTTTGTTTCAAACACGAGCTATTGGATTAATTTTTTTTCTTTTTTTGTATATTGATGAATTTATTGAGTAAACACCAAAACTAAAATTAATTTTTCTTTTACAAACTACGATAATGTTTAAAAATTAAATTTTAATTGAAATAATATTATTTTAATTAAAATAATATTATTTCAATTAATTAGATAGAATGATTTTTTTAATGAACTTATAAAAATTAGATTCACAGACCTTTGTATGATTTTTTATGAAATAAATTATTTAAGCCCTTGAGTAAAAAATATATTTTTAAAAGTTGAGAGAGAATTGTACGTATCTCAATGCAAATTTTAATTCGTTTCACTCTGTAAAAAGACAAGTAAACTGTACTATATATTATTGACTTTTTGGAATACTTTGTACCACTGAGGTTTCAAAGGTTTCTTTTCTTTGTCCTTCACTCCTTCCTTTGATGTAGCTTTTCTTTATAGTTTATACTGCTCCCATGAAAATAACCCCAATCTCTCTCTCTCTCTCTCTCTCATGTTCATGATTGGATGGGCTAAAGTGATGAACAGAACCTTAGATCTTTACTTGAGTTTGGGAACACGTGGTGGGCCCAAAGCCCAACTGGAATTTTTATGACTCCTCATAAATGGGGCCCACTTGTGTTTGTTTGTTTGTTTGTTTTTGGGTTAGGTTTGGTTCTAAGGGTTTATCTCTTGGCTGGTGTGGTTTTTCATTAGAATTTGGGGGATTCTTAAAATAACCATTTAATGTGTGGAGCTGAATGAGACACACCCCAATTAGTGAGGACGTGTTGTGGGCTTATAGGGTACTGCTACATTTTTGTCTGTATTATTTGTTACTTATCATGATGATGAGGATACAGGGTGAGGTCCACTTTTGGGAGGCCCCTCCCTCCGTTTACAATCAATACCAAATGCTTTTCCTTTCTTCTCTTGCTACTTTGGCAATTGAGTGGGTAGAGATCTGTTTTAAGGAGACCAAAAGCTCCCAAGAGGACAAGTAATGATTCACCAAGTACTGTTTAGGAACAGTATCCCATCTGTCATCCATATTGCTTCTAAAGTAAATGTCATTTTAATCATCTTCCTCCACACAATATCAATATGTCATGGCCCTCTCAGCTCAACCCATCTTTGTTACTGCCACGGCACGTGGCTTTATAGGAGTTTTCGAATTGCTTCACTTGGTAAACGGTTCGAGTGATAACCTTAACAAGGCTCCGGTGGTACACGTGGTATTACTTATTACTATTACATGGCGTGAGGTTGATGAGTTCACACTGAAAATCCCATTTTTTATTATGCAGCAAAAAAAGAAACCATCTTTGTTTTATTTATTTTTATAATCCTAGTACTTGCCACATTTCAGTGCCATTTAGATTGATCAATGTTGGGCTTTCTCATTCCAGATTAAGAAATGGTCTATTTACCTCTAGGATGGTATATGTATACCCAAAAGTGTGTGAACACTGTCTCATTGGCCCAATACCAGGCCTAAGGCCCGAAATAAATACTGTATCATTCCAATTTTTTTGGATGTCCTTGAAGGGACGAGCCCAAAATAATATTGTGAATGTTACTTTTTTTTACTTTTCAAGTTTCAACATTAATAATTTGCTTGTATTTCTTACTCTCTTTTTTTTAGTAACATGTTTTATTGAGAGAAAAGGGAGCTAAGGTCCTCTAATAAAGGGATCGGAAATGGAAGAGATTGGTACCTTAGCCCTCAAATACAAGGATTTTACAAAGAATTCGACACTATAATTTTTATATACAAAGGAAATTAAAGAAGCTTTTGAAATTTTATTAATGAAAACTATTAAGTACATTAATGCCAAAAGATTTGGTCCTTAATTACAATCTAGAAAAAAGAAATATATATAATACTACCAATTACAAGGAAAAGCTTAATGTACATCAATTTATTTGAGTTCAAAAACTAATTTACGAGATAAGAATATATGTTCCCACTTCACTCAATCCTAAATCCTAACACTGTTCTTAATTAATGAAATTTGTTCTAAAACAACTAATAATATTTATGTAAGGAGAATAGAAAGTTAGTAAAGAGCCCCAATAAAATTCAAAAGTAACATACAACTAATCAAATTACAGCATGAGCATGTGAAATGCGTGAACTGATGTTACCTCTTTATATATATTCCCCCTTTTGTAGCTTAGAGTAAAAAAAAGGTAAGGGTGAAAATCTTATATAAAGTTATTATTCTATAAAGAAACTATATCATTAATTTGAAGATCTATCATTTTATGTACAATAAATGTGGCATCTTTTAAAAGTTGTGCATGATGGTATCATGAATCTCACGTGAGGATGAATGAGAAATTTTATTTGAAAACATGTTAGTATGCGTGAGATAGCATGTGAATTATGAAATCTAAAATGTTATATGCATGTGGAGGCAAATGTAGTCAAAGATCTACATTACAATGCATGAAACAACATGTGTAATCTGTGATAGCAATTCAAAACCCTAATTGAACATGTTATCTTCATGATCTTTTTTTTTTTTGAGAAAGAGTTATCTTCATGATCTAAGTCTAAAAAATAACAAAAGAAATCATCCATGGTTAAAATGATGTGCATGTAAATTTACCAATGAAAATATACTCTTATGAGATTAAGCATGAGATCTATAATATCGCACCTTACTCAACTCTTATGCTGCAAATCAATTTAAAAGATAAGGCTTGTAATGGTTTGATCACCAATGCACTACCATAATATTTTGAATCCTCAGAGAGGCTAATAATTACTATATTTTAAAAATAAACTTTTAAACTTTTTTATTTTTGGCTAACATTATAATTGTGATTTGGATAAAAGGAAGATGGGCTATTCAGGAGAAAAGAGTGGTTGCACACTTGCACTTGCACCACATATATTCTCCCCCCAAAAGCCCTAATACATTATGAGAGAGAAAGAGAGAGAGAGAGAGATAGGTTATTCTAGACTCTTAAACGTAAGTTTATAGAAATTAAATTTTAAAAAGGAAACTTTGATGAGGATGTAATACAGCTGTTTTGGGCTTGTCTTTACAGCGATTGGTTTTAATTTCATCAATCCACTTTGGAGTAACTATAATAAGATTGTATGATTAATAATCACATACAACTCAATCTCAACAGATGGTAAAAAGTAAAACAAAGGGTTTTCATGGACAATAAAACTGCAATATGTTTTGCACACAATTAATTACCAAGATGATAATGCTTTTTTGAACTGGGAGATGTTCAAAAGAAGCGTGTATTACTATTTCTTGGTCCATGTACTGGTGGTTGAAAACTATTTTTGTTAGTCAACCTAAATTTTGTGGTAAAGACAAAGGAGATAAAATTGAAAGAACGGAGAAATAGAATATGAAAAGAAAATTACTTGGACCTTTGGGCCGAATCAATTACAAAACCACGAGGTCTTTAGGATTTGGGCCGATTACATTGCTTTAATTTTGAATTTTCATCCTCACACTTACAGATTTAATTACTTTATTTCTTGCGGTATCATTCAAGAACCCGGCAAAGCCTATAATTGACCAATAAGCCAATTATATTACCAATACAACCACGTATAAAATCTTTCTTTTCTTTTTTTTTTAAATAAAAAATAAAAACTTGTTTTCAAATTTTTGTTGATATATAAACAAAATTCTTGCATGACTTTTCTGAACACTGATTTTGCAATTAATATTTTAAATGCATATGAGAAGATGCATTATTATTATTATGAACAAAATTTAGGTACAGTACTTTAGGTGCTGTTTTTTAGGTTCTCCTTTTAAGATTCTGCCATGTGAATTTTTTCTCATGGGATGGCAGTATATTTTTTAATTAAGTAGTCACATGGCTGAAAAATGAGAATCTAAAGAACAACACCGAAGTACTATACTTAAGTCTTACTCTATTATTATTATTAGTTGATACAACAATAAGTATTAATTTATTGTAAACGGAGTTAATAACGCTATGGATATAAATGCAGATCTATTATTCTATTAAACTCAATAATTACGAGTTTACCTATGTACGACTCGAGCAAGTTCCATTGGTTCTAATAGTGGATATAGTACAATTATTTAATCGAGTTTAATTAGTACTACACAACTTAAAAATGAATAAACAATATTCAATAGAGTTTAATTTTTTTATGAAAAATAGAAAGAGATATATATTTTCTCCGTTGAAGTTAATAATTATGATTATGCCTCTCATCATTAACATTCATCTTGAAAAGAATTACTAGAAAATATCAAAGTCAAAATTATTTAAATTATCTGGCACTTGCATAAACACCCGTGAGTAAGAAATTTATATAAACTTTAAGACCTTTTTTTATAAAATACTTAAATTAACTTTATATACAACTTACAATTACAGCACTTCTTTTTTTACTAAGGAAATACAGCACAAATTTTAACCTCAAAAATATATATACATATTTAAAGCCTCATAAACCTTTCATTACCAAAGAGAAATTACAGATGATGTAGAAAGACCAGATCTAACTGATATTATGATGTGAATTGACTATTGGGGAAAAATTATTCGATCAGACTTTGATGTAAAATGGTTGGTTACATTAACCCACAATATATAAATAAAATTTTTATTTCTACTAACTAAATAGTCCTCATGAAATTTTTTGAAACACTAATCATTATTAGAACATTTATTAGAAGAGTCCACTGTATACTTCGAGAGCAGTTGAAATTGCACTCAAATCAAATGTGTTGTCCCAGTTTTAATGACTAGCAATGTATATTTGACCTTTTTTTTTAAAGAAATATATTCAACAATTTTTGAAACATGAAGCATGACAAGTCAGAAGACTCGAAACATCTAAACACGTATACATCCAACCACAAAAGAATGTAGATGAAACATGTGATAAGATTGTCATATTGTAAAACTGTAAGGGGCATTTTTTCCCCCAAAACTCAAACCACTCAGGGTCCGGCCACTTCATACATAGTAGTAGAACTGTGAAGGCAGTAGTAGTAGTATAGAACTCCAAAATTTATAATTAAAAAAAAAAAGGAAGTTAAGGTCAGATTCCATCCGCTTAATTGGTGAGTGAGAGCAACATTGATTTCAACTCTTTCTGAAACTAGGAGAAAATATCAGGAGCGTCTGCTTGCCAATTAGATCATTAAAAGCATTCACTTAATAACAACCCTTTCCCATCCATCAAATGTTACAATGTCATGTTACTTTGTAGAATCGCAGCTTCGTTCACCTGCAGATATAGAAAAATGATATACAACAATAAATAAGAGAGAACAAATTTCAAATAGCCAAATTAACAATGAAAAGCCATTGATTTGTAAACCGTAAGGTTCCTAATGAAGGGAACATAAGAGAACAAAAAGGTTGTTCTCACACAGCATTGGAAAATGCAAAACACCTTGATATCAGATGATTTATACCGGATACTAGGCATGAACTCAGGCCATTAAAATTCTAAATTAGTTTCAATTTCTGTCTCGCAAATTTGAAATCAGGATTTGCAGGTGAAAGCTAACACTTGAAGTGGAAGGTTAAAAGACATTTTGAAGTGTCCATCTGGAATCAAAAATCAAAAGAGAATACTCAAAGTGGGGGGAAGAGGAAGTGTTGGAAGAAACAGAAATGTATATGCTTCCTCATGGAACAGAAATGGTGTTTGGTTGTGTGTGGAAAAGAAAGGGGTAAGAGGTGAAGCACAAAATCTATGCAGCCACCCAAAAGAACGCTATTATCCAAAAGCAAATAATATTCATCCTTACCCACTGGCAACCAGACCCCATATTTTTCGGGAGATTGATCCTTCATCAGGTTGCCCAACGAGACCAGTTATGAGTCAGTACATCCTCTCAATACAGTGCCACCAAATTGCAAAAGATTATTTTCACTTTTCTGTTTAAGCATAATATTGCCAGCCAAGTAAAAGATATATCATTCTGACAAGCGACAAGATCACATCCCAAATGTCCTATTATAGAGATCACCAGAACTGGGCATCCGATACTTTGAATCTTCATAACCATTGTAAAATTTGTTATATCCCAATCTTTCATTTCTTAGGAGATCAGCCATAACCAAACTGTTTCCACTTTGAACTTCATTCCAATTGTCCCAGTTGCCATTAGACATATGTGCATTTCTAGACTGTTGGAGGGGCAGCTGTGCAAAAGGGGATATATTATTAACTTGTGGTTGATCCACAAGCCTTGAGGAAATGCCATAAGAATCACTATGGTGAGAAAAATTATCTCCAATGTCAGAAAATCTTAAGTTCTGCTGCGGGGAGAGTGATCTTTGCATCAATAGTTGCATTCTTGCATCATTTTCAAAGGCACTTAATTGTGGGGAAAAATTTGATCTCATGTCCAAGCCCGGATTGCCAAGCCCACCTTGAATTCTCCCTTTACCAACAGCCAAAATTGCAGGATCCATAAATTCAATTTCCCCGGTATTACCAATATTTCCAGAGGTAGGTGCCTGATACGAATTTCTCAACAAGGAGGAAGTGTCAAGCAGATGATTTCCTGAGAAGAAAAATGCAAAAGTAATACTTTATCATTTTGAACAGAATATATCTATAACGATCTGTTAAAAGATCAGCACAAACTATATTATAACTAACCAGCCATAGGGTCAAAAGCTTGGTCCACTCTCTCATTAGATGAAAAACCCGGGGGCGGTGCCCTGCTTGGAACTGAGAATCCAGGAGGGGCAGAAATTTGTGCTCTCGAAACACCTGATAAACAATGGTAAGAAAAACATGAAGAGATGATAGGCACAAAATTACCATTTCCACATAAACACATTATATCACATGACAAACCAAAATTGTTTTAAGTTATTTAACATAGAATAAAGAGAAAATATCCAATAGATTTAACTTTTGGCATAACCATAACAAGTGAACAACCAATTTTATGCCATCCACCTTCACCAGCAGTTAAAAAAAATAATCCAAGATGATCACCACCATTGTTCAACCATGTTAGACATGCACAATGCATGCCTTTTCACGCGGAGTAACCAGACTCATAGATCCATATCTAGTATGTGGCAAAGGAACTGTTCTAAAGATCTTATTTCACTTTCAGATCTATTAGGATTGAAAATATATTACTGGTAGGTGTTTTGTAATCTTTTTGACACCTTCACATGCAAACCAGAAAGGATTTTGGGAACTCTGAAGTTGACATGTATGACATCCTGTGTACATGTCAAAGCATTAAAGATATTTCCATGCCCCCAAATCATAGAATCCACAAACATAGTGCAGTCTTTAGAATTGGAAGGGCAAACTAGTCATACAGCATTTTCTTTCTTTTGACAAGTAGTGACCTAATCTATTTGCACACCACAAAACAAAATGTCTGTAACAAACAGCCCTCTCTCTCGGGTTGGGAGGGCGGGGCAGGGGGGGAGATCATGTGGTAGCTTTCAACAGTAAATTAAGGTTATTTAACTGAGTTCCACCCAGAAATACTGGACTACATAGCAGAATCACTTCTCTAATTCTGCAAAAATATTAGATATCAAAAACCTAATTCAAGGCAAAATTGATAAAGGTCAACACGTCATTTTTTTTTCCTTCCAGCAAAGAGAAATACCTCATTGAACCTAATAAAAAGATTATTAAAAGGAAATAGAGATATATCATGAATTTTCATCAAATGATAAAACAAAAGTACTAGTATAAGACAAGATACAGGAGATTTCACACTAATAGCTGGTACAATCACTTAATAGGGTCCACACACAACAAAACAGAGGAACTGGAACAAATTCCTTCAACACACACCAATGACTGAAGCACTGCCTAGCCAACTTTATTTGCCAGCAGCCCCAAATTCAAATGTAGAAAATACCCAAAACACATACATTTATGATCAAAATCAACATCTAGACTCATTCATGTGTGTGAGGAAAGCACAACCAGACTAATTACAACTTACAAGCTATCATTATAATGGCAAGCAGATGCTTACAAACATAGAACCACGATGATCAAGAAAACATCACACAAAAGCAGATGCAATTATATAACTTAGGTTTACTAACATAAAATCATAGGAGGTAAATAAAAATTCAAAGAAACATAAAACAAGACTCACCAGAAAGCTTACTAGAAGAGATAACAGGATGACTGCTGGTAAGAAATTCAGATTCTTCAAAATTTCGGGAAGAGAAACCATTGCCAATTCCAATTTTATCCATGTACAGATCTCTTTCAGCAAAATCCTGGCTATATGAACGGCTCTTTGGAAATTGCTCGATTGCATTAAAAGATGGTTGTACATCAAATATTTGATTTCTTGATTCCTCGTGCCTCGCAAAAGAAAACCTGGACTGATTATTATTATTATTTTGTCCTTTCCAAGAACTTGACATTTTGAGAGAACCAGACTCTTTATCTCGTTCACCCAACAATTTAACTAGACGCTGAGGGGATGCCAACGACTCATTCCATTCAAAGTCCAATGATAATATATTTGAGATTATACTGCTCTCTCCTCTATCAATAGCAGCATTGCTGTCACCATTAGCTACATCACCCAGAAATCGTCCCATCGGATTTCTTCTCTCTTCATTTGGAGGTAAAAAGGAGCGATCCAAGGACCTATCCGAACCAGAGGCATTGCCGACCAAGTTCTCAGGGAAACCATTAGATAATACCGAAATGCTAGATGAATGTAGATGTGAGCCTTCACTAATTCTATTATCCAAAGATATTGGATGATCAGTGTTTAACCTAACTGCACCGTATACCTCACTATGAGGCAATGGATGGGACCTTGAAGCATGGAGTGAATTAGCTGAATTAGGCAAATACGTAGCCCTACTCACAACTTCCGGATCCTTGAGTCTTTGACTATCAAAAGATAGTACATCGTCTTCCACTTCAGAAGCATTATCCTGTGCTACTTGACCATTTGAATCTGATCTCCAGTCACATTGTTCACTTAATGCATACACCCCATTAATTGGGGTAGCTTTCCCAACTGTTGTGGTTGCAGGTTCTCTGTATTGCTCAGCATAATGTTGCTGTAACCCTTGAATTCCAGGCGCGTTAATCAAAACAGGATCAGACTCTGAACTATTAGGTCTGACTACACCAGAGTGCTCATCTCTTGCAATTCCATCAATGCTTATCGAAGACATAACAGAACATAAGTTCTGAATCTGTCCACTAGCAACCACCCCTAATTTTTCAGGAACAGAAGCACAAGAATGCCCTGTATTATAAGAAGAATCTGTAATGTCTGGTGGCATATTAATGCCTCCATCATTGTCCTTGGAAGCTGGTGGACAAGATAACTCATTGCTCAATGATAAAGAAGCATGAGTTCCATCCGGTATGGCAAGTTTCTCAGTTGGATTGCTTAGGCAATCCATACTTGTATGCTGTTTCAAGGGTTTCAATGATTCAGATTTACTTTGAGGGTTTATGGTTTGAATATCTTCATTTAATGTTGGCTTCTTGCTGCCATCACCATGCAATGTGGAAGCCTGAATTGTGCCTGCAACTGCTGATGAAAATACCGATGTACTACTAACTGCTTCAGTTTTCTGTTTGGAAGGCCCATTTGCACATGCTATACTGGCAGCTGGTGGCTGGCCATTTGGAGCACGTGTTGCCCTGGTACAAGTAATCAAATTTTTAAGACAAGTAATTATCATCAACAAAATTAAGGCCAAACCTAGCAAAATTGCATACCATGAGGCTGCAGGAGGGAGAGCTATCGGGCTACCAGAACTTGAATTTGGTGGAGAAACTCTAACAACACTTGCCACATTCTGCTAGATAAATGTAACCAATTTCAGTTAACATCAACATAGATTCTGATGTTTTCCATCACAATTATGATAGCTGAATAACAACAGTTAATGTTCTATAAATCCCATATATTCACTAATAACATCATCCATTCACTCCTATGTTGCATGGAGTAATGTTCAGTGGAGAATCATAATCATACATCTCTATGAGTCAAATCATAAAGCTGGATATTTAAATATCATGAACACTAGATATAACTTTAGCACTAATAATTATTATATGTTTCCTGAATTCTGGTCCCAACCATAGCCATTTGGGATGTTCCAAAATACTTGTCCATTGTAAAAAGTCGATAACCCCAATCTTTATACCTTCCCATCCTAACCTTTACTTTATTTGGAAAGTCAATAATTCTTTTCCATTTGCTTTGTTAGAGTTAAATAATGATAATTTCGAAAACTGAAAATTTTTTATCTCAAAGAGAATGCATTAAATGATGTTCCCTTGAAAAGTTGAATTTTCTAAAGTGGACAAACATAATGGGACAGGAGTACTAAATAACAAAATATCATTGATCCTATCCTACATTACAACACCTGCTTGAGCATGAATGCGAGAAGCTGATGATTGTCTTGATCAAATCATCTTAAACATCCTCAAGCCAAAATATTTTGATTAGCAAGTTACACACACATTCAATGAGTGCTGAACCAATAACTGTGAATAACTTACCAATAAAAAAAATAAAATAAAAAAGTGTTGAACTAATGACCTCACCCTCCACTTTATTCTTATATACTCTAGGAAAATGAAGTGTACATGTAAGCATAAATATTTTCAATTAAAAATATTGTATACGATACATATTTATTTAATAACTATAAATAAATAAAAAGTCAATTAAACAATTTGTAGAAAAGGCCATACCTAAATTAATTTCAAAAGTTGTTTAGAGAAGATCAAACATAATTTAGTCAGAATTTTGTTAAGTGTTGGGTTGCTTTGTGAAAAGTACACATGCACACACACCAACACAACTATATAAAAGCAACAACGATAACAACAATAAAGTAAAATCCAGATAATTTTATGCTTAGTGTAAAGCAAAATGCTTATGATTTTATGGTGTATTATCTTACACTTGTACTTTTGATAATAGGTTTTGCAGCAGAAGCAGAACTGTTACTGCAATATTCATCTGCTGGTGGTGGCAAAAGATTCCCTGCACGCCGTTGCATATTGTTTGCAGCACCAGTAATTTGTTGAACTCTACTCCTTTAAAAACACTATGCAAGTTAATTAATCATGCAATGAAGGCACCACATAACTATCAAGCAGCACAAAGCAGGAAAATCATTTGAAAGATTTTGCAAGATGAACACCCAAACGCATATATAATCAAATTTTCAGCTGCATTTCCTACCAATTTTTACAATTTAAAAATGCAAACTCTAACCACATCCTATACTTCACCAATAACTTGAGATTTCTATTCAGTTCTAGAAATGACAAGCATGCACTCTTAGATGTAAGCCTTTCAGAATTCTAATCTCATTTTTACCCATCCCACTAGTGGAATTTCCAATTGTTACAATAATAACTCCAAGCAAATGGTCTAGAATTATCATATTTCTGATATTTAGGTTTCACTAGTCCATTTGGGAACAACTTATTTAGCTTTTTGCTGGAAACTTTTTGTTAAAGTGTGCTAAAGTATACATGTACTTCGAAAAAGTGAGAAAAAAGTAAGGTTTTAAAAAGTTGTACATACAAGCTAAACGCTCAGCTTATAAGCTCTAGCCAAACAGACAATATATGCATTATAATGAGGTAAGGTCTTCGACTACATTAAACAGCACCATCGGAAGAGGTTAGGGGGAAAAAAAAAATTTACCTTCAAAATTACTATACAGTACACAATCATAAATATACCTTGTATATGCCGAAATTATTTCATCTTTAGAGAAACTATCCTCTTGAGAACCAATCTCATGCAAATAGAGACAATCAGGATTGGTGCAAGGCTGTACCAAATAGATGTTTCATACCCAATTAGATTACACTAAACTTGGAGGGGAAAAAAAATTTGCTAATAAGTAATAAGACCAATCTAGAAAGTAATGATTCATACCACATTTCTCAGCCAAGCATGGCAATACTTTGTAGTCCCAAAGCAAGCCCTGATACAAACTTCGAACGTTATTAAGCTTACAACTAAAATGGTGCATATTCATCCAACCCATTGATGAAAGAAGCTTGTTTAAAAAAACATAATCATGCACTTACCTCAACGGTCTACCATCCAAAATAAACCCATGTACATTTTGAATACAACGAATTGCTTCCTCCTCTTTTGAGTAAGTAATATATCTGAATGAATTAATATTTAGTAAGATAAATAATACAGATAACTCTGAAAAAGTTAATAAAAAACACATAAAAATTAAACATATTAAACAGCTCAAAACCCCATGGAACAGGAGACCGTAAATATGAGAAGGGGAAAAATCATAAAAGCTAAATACACTAAGACAAATTATCGTACATATATAATAAAAATTTAAGCAGCACTTTTACTTAACACTTCCAGGTAAAAACTTATATAATAAAATTTCAAACAGAAAAAGCAGAATGTTTCACACTGGGTGCATTCGGTAACCAAACAAAACAAACATTAAGAAACTTACACACTACATGTATTGTTTGGAAATTGTTGAATTACACCAGCAGCTGTCCGAGACATGGACACTTTTAGAACCTTACCATACTGACCAAAATATTCACGGTGCTGGAGAAGCTGCATAAAACATTAAAGAAGAAATATTCAAGTGCTCCTCCAAAAAACTCAACTGAAAAGGTACAGATATACAAGAGAGAGAGAGAGAGAGAGTACATCTTCATCTGCCAGATTAAGAGGCAAGCCGACTATGTAGACAAGGTTCCGTTGAATCACTCGAACACTGCTAAGTTGCTTACGTCCATCAAACGATTTGGTCTTCGCCTTCTGGCATTTTTTCCTCTCAAAACTGATTTCGGCCACCAACCTGCAATGAAAGTTAAATTAAAATAAAATGAAAACAGAAAAACAAATGGAACTATCAATTTCTTGGCAGTAGCATATACAATGTTTAAAAAATAATCACCTCTCACAGTTTGCAGCCATCCCAACAATTTTTTCCTTATCATAAGGCGAACGACATGCAGGACACCGCCCCTCTGTGTCATCCTTTTCAGCCATGTCCATAATGTGATGCCAACACCAAACACATATCTGTGACAAAGTGGACAAAGCTTCAGCATAACATTAACAAAAGCAAATTTATTAGAAACGTGAAACAGGAATTAGTATCAATTCTTCCTACTATGAGAAATACACAATCCTTCTCCAGTGTAAAATAATAAACAGTCTCAAACCTCATAGCCGCACTTGCACGGCTTCAATTGCTGATCAGTCAAATCCATCTCTTCTGCGCAGAGAGGACAAGTCCTTTCTCCTTCATCACTCATGATTGCCTGATAAAAATTCAGGAAAAAAACACAAATTTAAATATTCTAACAATGAAACTGTACAACCAACATGTTCAATATGCTTCAATTTGCAAATAAAAATTGATTGTTCTCGTTTTGGTACAACAACAATTGCAAATTTAAAGCCTTTAAATTATCAAGCGAAAAAATAAATAAATAATAAAAATCCCATCACTTCACTGAACCCACTTGATCCAGGGGCTAAATCCTTCACTTTCCGCACACAAAATGAGACACTTTCCCCTTTTTTTTTCTTTTTTTCTTTTTAGATTTGGAAAGTAAAAACGGAAATTTTTGATAGCTCATAGCTGGAAGCTACTGATAATCAATTGCCCAATTTACTTGGTCCACATTCACATTGACATATATGATATATTGCAACAAAGATAACATTAAAGAAAACCTCCATAATTTACAAAAAATTGAAGAAAATGCCCAATCTAACCCTAAGGCATCTGCAAACCACTGCTAAAGCCCTTCTTTTTTTGCAAAAAAAAATCCAATTTCAAATCCTAAAAGCCCTAATTATTCAACATATCGGCATTTTTCCGATCAAATATTAAAAATAAAATTAACAAACAAGAAATGAAATTCAATAATCATCGCCGCAAATATATCACAGATCATTCAATAAAAATCTACCAGAGCAAGTTCACCAATCACATATATTAAATAAAAATGTTAATTAATTAATTAATAAAAAAATCAAGATCGACGACCTAACCCCCCGAATCGTTGACATGCAACATCCAAATCAAAAAGCAAATCTATAGGCTCGATTTCCAAACACAAATTTTTTTTATTAATTTTTGGAGAAAATAAAAAATAAAAAATAAAGCAGATTGAGGTTTTATAATTAAAAAAAAAAAAAAAAATTAGGGATCTTGGAAAGGAGTAGAAGGATCGAGAAATTAGGGTTGGAGATTAGCGGAAAAAAGGACTTACAGTTTGGGGATCGAGAAGAAGACAACGAATCTGTAAGAGGATGAGATTGTGTGAGAAGCGCACGATAGAAAACCCAGGGACACAGCGAGCGAGAGAGAGAGAGAGAGAGAGAGGGAACCACAAAAGAGAGAAGAAGGGTCTATTAAAGAGAGAGAGAGAGAGAGATAGCTCTTTGTTGTTTGGATGGCTTTTTTGGCTGCTGGCTTTTCTTTTCTCTCTGCGTCGCTGTCATTTAAATATTAGGGACTTCCACTCAATGCCCTTCGATTTTGTCTTAATTGCGGGGATGTGCCCCTTCTTCACTTTTTTGAAGACTTGAGAGTCTACTACATGACTACATGTATTATGTTTATGTATTGTCTCCACACTGCTCCAGCTTTGTCGACTTCGGGGAAACTCGGCTCAACAGTGTATTGTCTTTTTTTTTTTTTTTTGGGTGAAATGTATTGTCACAACTTGTATTATGGTCTATATAATTTTAGTCCCAAGTTTTTTTTTTGTTTTTTTTTATAGAATGTGTACCACATTATTATCTACCTAAAACTTGACTAAAAAAATAAAGATTTTGAGGTATTGTGAACCGACCTTGTAAAATTGGATCCAAACCAAATGATGAAAACGGGTATGGGTAAGTGTTTCTTTTTTTAACCATGAAAAACATGGTCAACACAAACCCATCCAACTGAAGTCTAAAACATGGAGTTAGGTTGGCTTACTCAATTTTCGAGAACAAAAAGGAGGGAAACTCCAAATCACATATATTTAAGTTTGGGTGAATTTTCATTTTTGTACCTACATTTTTTTTTTTTGTCATTTCAGTGCTTAAATTTTAATGTCTCTATCAAATTAGTCCTTTCATTCGTTATCATTTATAAAAGTAACACATATTTTTATTTGCTTGAGTGCAATTCCAAGAAAGCCCACCGGCTAGGTCATGGGACAAGGAGTTTGCCTCTCTAAAGACCCAAGGGAAGAAATAGGACTCAAATGATCAAGAGCGATTATATAGATTTCTTCAATTAGGTTGGATACTCACCAAGGAGGAGCAATGCCAAGGCATTTGTCCATTTGGTAAGAGATTTTTAGTAATATTGTTTATATTTTTTGGAAATACGTGTAAGTAAAAAAGTATGTGAAAATACGTGTAATGTTATTTAAACACTAAAAACTATTGTTTAAACAACGGTAACAAACGGGCATCTAAACATAACTTGGAATCACTTTCTACATAAAAAATTGCTCAGGCTTTACTGTTTTGCTAATTGGATTAACCATTTGATGGCCTCCGCTTCTACTTTGACAAAGGCCATGGCATCAAATGGTTTTTGGACATCGTTGCATCACAATTAATTTTGATTGGGTTTTCAAGTGGAATGGTCCTAAGAGGTCTCTCTTGAAGATAGTTAGGATTCAATTCTTTGCTCTTTGTGCTTTTGAAAGAGCAGGGAAATTCCTCCTTGAATTTATGGCATAGATGGGATTATCCCATCGTGAACAACTTGATTTTGCTTTCCCCATATGAAATTCATGGCCAATGCTGCAAAGAGGATGAAATCATCTTCGATCAATTTGACACACAAAAGCAGCTGTGAGGTTTAGAAAATGATTGATAAGGTCCCTAGTTGAGTTTTGCATATGTATGAAGGCCTCACATGCTGTTGAACCCTCCAACTTTGACTAGGGGCAATGAAGAATCAGGTGGATTAGAGTCTTTAAAGCTTGGCTACATAAAGGGTAGCTTGTGTCTAACCCTTGAATGGAGCTGAATATCTTAGTTTTGGTTGTAAGAACATTTGAAGAGCTCGCCATAGCATCCTTTTACGCCTCTCTTGCAGATTTAGCTTCTAGATCTTGTCCCAAATTATTTCCTCATTACTTTGTTCACTCAAAACGAAGTTAAGGCAAAATTGTTTGAGATTTTAGATTTTACAAATTGTACCCAAAAAAAAAAGTGTGCTTTGAGTAACAGATGATTATTTCTAATGGTTAGTAACAATTTTAACACTACTTTAAAGGTTGTGATTCTTCATGTTTACATTTCAACAGTGTCTTTTCGTTATATATTTAGATGTTTTATATGTAGTTTTTTACTAAAATACTCATATACAAGGAAATTATAAAATTTAGGATAGTAATTATGTTGATACCCATTTCATGACACATTTTCTACAAGCCCGATTCAACCAAGCCCGACTTCCTTATGAGCTCAATTCATGTATTATATTTTATTTTATTTTTTTAAGCATGACCCAAGCCCATGTGACTTATAAGGGAAATTGAGGAAGTGTGGTTTGGAGGGTATGGGTCAGTTTCTTTCGGACCTTTTGCATGAGCCCAAACCAAGTGTGCTACCAAGTGGGCAAGGGACACTGGTAGCACCTCAGGCTCATGGAAGAGGTCTTGTACCAGAAATTTCCACCTCGAAAGAGCTTTTATGCTCTAGCTGACTGTGGCCTAAAGTTTTTTCCCTAACCCACTTTTACCTTTAAAACATAATTGGCTCTTATTAGCCAACTCCAGTAGCTAGCCCTCACTTAGGTGAGTGTTCCAATAATCTGAAATGTCTGACCAAGGGCAGCCAATTAGAGCAAACCCCCTTTATTTCCCAAATCATGTTAAAAGCATGCCAAACTCTTCCCTAAACAAAAGCAACCCAAGCCAAGACACCAAATTAGTGTCATGGGGGATAAAAGCCTCTTCTACTACCAAAAAACCAGTCATTAGCAACACCCAAACTCAATATAAGACTCTTTCTTCAGCTCAAAAATTAACCAACCACGTGTTCCCCATTAAGCTGAAACTTGAGATCAAAAACCCACTGAGTCAGGAAACATTCTCACAATTCTGAACCTTATGAGTGGAAATATGGGTACAAGAGAACCTTCTTTCCCTTCCTCACAACCTCTCTCAATTTCCTTTTCTCGTTGACGATGGGTCAAAGTTTTAGACCTGTTATGTTTTTATGTTTTTTCTGCACTTTTATTAAGCCCATTCAGCCAGCTAACATTCTTGTAATTCTGAAGCATAGGGGTGGAAATATGGGTACAGGGGAACCTTCCCTCTCTTCCTCACAACCTCTCTTAATTTTCTCTTCTCGCTGACTGTAGGTCGAAATTTCAGACCTGTTATGTTTTTATGCTTTTTCTACACTTTTGTTATTAGCATTTTGATTTTCTCTTGTCAAAGCACCATTAGCCTTTTATTCATTATACATTTGGAATTTTGGGCTTGATTCTCCACAATAAACACTTCTAAAGAACCCAATGGGAGATTTGGGTCATTCTCGCATTTTCAGCCCTTGTCGCAAAAACGTCCCCAACAAATTATTCAACATATGACTATTCATTATGCATGAATTTGGGATAAGAATTGTTATATTGTGAAAATTCATAAAAATTTGGTTGTTCATTTGGCAAAATTCTTGAGAATTATAACTTTCACAAGTATCTCATGAAACATGAGAGTTAACTCCCCCACCTTTTAGGTAGGAAATATCTATTCCCACAAAACTTGTATACGTGAGAATATCTAATATAATACTTAAATCATTTTTCACTTTTTTTAACAAATTGAATAAAGTTAATTTTTAAACAAAAACAACTATTTTCACCAAAGTAAATATTCAAGGGTATTATTGTTGTTTTTAAATGTATCTATAATGGTCAAATTATAATTATTTAGTTACTAAAATAATGTTTATAAGATTATTTAAAACAATTCATCTTTATATATGTGGAAGCATGAAATTTAAGCGTGTTTAATTTAGCACTTATAATCGTTTTTTTTTTAAGAGAGTTTCAACTTATGACATTCTCTTTTGATGATAGTTTTTTATCATTAGACCAGTACACCAATCAGTTTTTTGTGTAAGCAAAAATTTTACCACAGATCTTGATAGAAATTTGCTTGTTCCTATCCTAATGAAGATGGGAGCAATTCTAGTAGTTCTTCGAGGGAACCAGGCCTCCTTAGAGAATGAATGGAACAGTGAAGGAAATAGGGAGAGAGACAGAGAACAGAGAGGGTAAGGAATAGAGAATTGTACATCAATCTTCATTAATGCCTACTCCTTAACAGATTACACCTTTATAACAAAATGACAATGCTATGGTTTACAATGATACAACACTATAACTATCTCTAACTAACTAACTGCCCATCCAATCACTTGACACATCTGTAACTAACTGAACATTCCACAATTATAACTGCTAACTACCCAACTATGCCCTGCTACTATCTAGCTTACAACAGATTACCACAGCAGCACACACACAGCAGCAACACAACAGCACAACGACACCTGATCACAGCCATAGCAGCTCTTGATCACAGCCACAACAACTCCTGATCACAACAGCTCCTAGTCCACTCCACTCCAATCATAGCAACACTTAAATCATTCTTATCATATCTCTTATTCAACCATCATAAACTTTACCAGTTGAGCTTACTGAAACCTACTTAATTTCTATTATGGGTTCATTGTAATCCACAATGGGAGATTTGAATAAGAACCAAACAACTTGTTACTAATGAAATAGTATCTAAGATTTTGTTGCTCTAACTTTATTGTTACATTCCTCACTATGTATCTCTCTTCTCTCTTTTCTCTCTCAAAATCTCGAAAAACAACCAACCCCTCTTTCTGTCCATCTTTTTCCTTTTATACTCCCCCCCTCCTCCTTTTTCATCCTTATCCATTATTTTATTTGCCTCATTTTCTTCTCCAGCATGAGTCTTAGATGTTTAGCACATGTTGTCATAATTTAGTTGGGCAGCCTTCTATCTCATTAGGCTCTCATTTTCTCAAGGTTATGATGAATAAAGACTTTTAGGGCTTCTTGTCTTATCCTAATCAGATATCTATAGCATTAATGCAAGTGTGTCAGGTAGGTTGTTGTAGATCTATCAAGAAGATCCAGAAAGCATCCTCAAATATCCATGTACATCTCAAAACTATTCCTTGGTAGCTCAAAACATAGGTTGACATGGGCAGTATGGCCGAAGTGATTCACCTCTGATGGTTTTCGTGGTTATTCATGAACAGATCTAAGGTGGCGGGTTCCGTTGGGTCAGGGTTCGAGGTTCAAGTACTTTGGGGAGGTTTCTGCTGACCCTTTGGTTACCTTCAGTTTGTATTCCGAGGTATGTGCCCTACAATATATTTAAATACATATTTTCTATAATATGATATAAAAAAAATCAAATTCTAAGTATATCAAACAATATAAATATAATCTCTCAAGAATCCATAATTCTCGTGACTTAAAATTCTAAGCAATCTTAATTCAAGTTTTGTTGTATGAATACAATTGTTAGGAATACAATAGTAAACTTTCTTATGAGTGAGAGCAAATATCATTTTAAAAGATAGCGATTCAACAAAACTCAAGACTAATATTTTGTGATTCTTCGTCTTGTTTTAACTTTTCATCGTATTTTCCATACATGATAAAACATTAAACCTTATTCCACTAACAGATTCGCAAAGTGTCATATATGGTGCTCCATGACTTTCTCATTTTAATTTAAGATTCTAGTATGTATAATTCTTTATGTGATATAGTTGTATGGTCTTGCCGAAAAGTTTTAGAGTTAACTCTCACATGGTTCGGGTTCAACTCATAGCACAATTGTAATAACATTGTTTTGGGATGACTTATGCATGTGGTTCAAAAATCTGTTACTATCTACCTAGATCAAAAAAACCTCACAAGTCAAAAGTTAGTTACTATTGCGTGGAGTCCCATGTCATTCATGAGTACAGTTTAAGTAAGGCGACCACATTGTTATATATATATATATATAGGAAAATTTTAGGCAAAAATACACTTTAAATCCCATAACTTTGATTAATTGTAATTTTAGTCCATTAAGGTTGTGTTTGGATACCGTTTATTTTACTAAAACTGAAAACTTATTGCTGAAAGTATTATAGATAAAAGGTAAAAGTTAGTTGAAATAGTATAGTAGGACCCATGAATAGTATCAAAAAGTGCAGTGGGACCCATGAATAGTAGGACCTATGAATAGTACCAAAAAGTGCAGTGGGACCCATGAATAGTAGCACAAATAAGCTGAATAATAAAATATTTTTAATTTTTAATCGGTTCCCAAAGGCACACTAAGTTTAAAACTTGTCAAATTTTTTTTTGAGAAACAAAATTTATCAATTTAATTTAGGCGAAAACACCATTTTGGTCCTTACATTTTGAGGTCACAGTCAATTTGGTCCCTATATTTTGATAACAGTCAATTTGGTCCAAACTCACTAACGGAAAATACTTACGTGGCAAACGGTGGGGACAGTAAGCACATTTGATGCTGACATGGCAAATAAAATAATAAAAATAATTTTGAATAAATAATTTTTAAATGCCAAGTTGGCATTTTCCCAATTAAAATAAAAATAATTTTAATTTTAATTTCGCAATTTTAAAGGTGGAAATTAAAATTAGGAATCCAATTTTCTTTGATTTTCTTCAATTTTCATGGCAACCAAACACAAAATCACCTTATTCATTTTTTTTAATCCTTGAATTCATAATGTGGGGTCAGAGAGTTCAAAAAGCCCAAACCCATTTTTGTACTAGGCCCAAGGCCCATACCAAGGAGGAAGAAACGTCCGAGGATAAATGAAGAGAGCCCAAGAGGACAAGGAGCATCGCCGAGGACAATTACATCCTCGGCTAATCAGAGCTGGGATAGGAAGAGGTCATTTGCCGACAAAGACAATCTCCCAAAGTGCCTCAAAGGAAGGGATGGGTACAACTGGAAAGCACGTTGGAGCATGGTGGTGGAGCAATTCTAGGAAAAGCTGCTGTCTCCACATTAAATGCTCCTCAACTAACACCTTGGCCGCATTAATGTGAAGAAGAACCCTAAGCAGTGCTACCTTGGTTGCCGCAACTCACAGAGGATTTGGAAAAGGGTGTCTGATGGGACAAACACTCAAGTGGTGGCTCAAAAGATCAACAAGTGTAGCATTGAGATCATCCAAAAGGAACTATATAATGGAAGAGGCCCTTCATGAAAAAAGGGGGGGATCGAAGAAGAAAGAGACAAACACTGTAGCAACAAGAGTTGTATCTGTAACCATCTTCGATCAGTATATACAAGAACTGATCTACTCGGGCCGAGCCGAGGACGACTTTCTTTGGGTAAAATTTATTTGCTCTTACTTCATTGTCATCTGGACCCATCATAATTGCCACTCGACTCATTAGAGCCTAACTTTTCAACCCATTCTCTACAAATTTATTGTAGTGGGCTCACTGGGCCAAGATCCCATACATTTTGGGCTTGGTCTGAAAATCGTGTCCCTACACATAAATATATTCCACAACATGTCACCTCTATACAATTGAGAAACATCTTGATCAGTAAAAACCAATAAGAAATTGAAATTTTAGAATTCAACAAATTTCCCCCAGCAAACTTTCTTGGTAACCAAACAGAAACCAAGAAAAAGAAAAAGAACAATAGCAAACCCAGATGGAGACCCCTTTCATTTCGGGTTGGTATCTTTATGTTGAGTCCAATCCAGTGGCTTTGATGGGGACAAATCTAACTAAATATGTTTACACAAAACCCAGATAATCTGGTGGCCAAATTTCTCCTTGAAACTTCAAAAAATAAAATCAAAACACCAAACCCATGGATCTAAAATCAACCTCAAAACCCAATTTTCCAAACCCTAACAACCAAAAGAAAATCCATTACAAAGGAAACAAACTTGCTCATCGTGTGGCTACAATGAGATCTCTGTTTGGTGCTAGGATTTTATGGCTGGAACGGTAACGGTGCAGGGTTGGAACGGCAACGACAACGCAAGGTAGGAATGGTGATGACGCAAGGCAGGGATGGCGACGGTGCATGCATGTTTACATTTCAGAGACCCAATCCCTTCCACTCGCTTTGATCTTTTCTGATCCATTAATTTTTCTCACGTTTTGACTTTTAGTTCTCTGTTTCTTTACCATCACCAAAACTAAAAGAGGTAATACGAAGGAAATGTTTTTTCTTTTAAATAAAAGTGTTCCTCTCTCTCTGTTTGGTTCCCAAAGAATGAATATAACTCTATTGAGTTGAGGTTTTTTTTTGTATTTTATTTCAAATTTTGTACAGTGAGACTATTGAAAACTTGAAATTGTAATTTGTGGATCGATTTTTTACAAAAAACTGTAATTAAGTTAAGCTGTCCACCAGACATGTTTATTAGGAAAAGTAATAATATTTAGCAGCAATTTCTTTTCAACCTATACATATTTTTAATTGGGAAAATGCCATCTTGGCATTTTAAAATATTTATTAAATATTATTTTTAGTATTTTATTTGCCATGTCAGCATCAAATGTGCTAACTGTGCCCACCATTTGCCACGTAAGCATTTTTCGTTAGTGAGTTAATAGTAGGGACCAAATTTATTGTAAGTTAAAAATAACAAGAACCAAAATTTTTTTTTTTGAGAAACAAACACACACACACAAGGGAGAGGGAAAGGGGTTTTAATACAAAGGCAACAAGGACCAAATTTATTGTTACCAAAGTATAGGGACCAAATTGACTATGAGCTCAAAATATAGGAACCAAAATGGTGATTTCGCCTTTAATTTATTAACTTTGATAACGCAGTCACTTTAGTCCTATTGTCCATTGTTGTTAAAAAATTTATGTTAACCTCCTTAAAAAGATGTTGTTTGACATTTTTAACATTAAACAATTAATTGTAGAAATTATTTTATTAACTTATTAAAAAATGATAAATTTTAAACTTAACGGACTAAAATGACAAATCTTCAAGGTTAATGGATTAAAATTACAATTTTAAAGCTTACTAGACTAAAAGACAATTAATCAAAGTCAATAGACTAAAATGATAAGTTTTAAATTCAGTGAACTAAAATGACAAGGGTTTCTTTAAGTGTATTTTTGCAAAAAATATATAATATTTCTACGAAACTCCTCGTAGGTTTCTTTAAGTCTTTATATATATATCTATATCTATATATATATATATATATATATATATATATATTTGATGCATCTTATGGATTTGGGTTAATTAACTACCTTGTCATCTTACGTTGGGCTTTTACACAAGTTTTTTTGTTTTGGGCTGAAGGGCTTTTACACAAGTTATGGCCACCAAAGTCAAGACTCTGATTCCACATTTATAATGTTAGCCTTAGGCCTGGTTTCTCAGGCCTGAGCTGAAGTTTGGGTATCATTTTTGAAATGTGAAACATCTTTTATGTTACATGGATGACTGAGCCCGGATTTACATAGAAATTATACATTTATTAGTTTCATTTAAACCTCTAGAAAATCAATTTTATGTAGTTGTCTCTCTCTCTCTCTCTCACATACACACACACACACATGTCCCATATCATATAATTTCATTAAAAAACCATAGAAAGTAGTTCCATAGGGAAAGCATTAGCCAAATCTAGATTCAGTTTAGTTTACAATACTCTTCAATCCAAATCCTTTCTTCTGCACCATATCACTGGGCATGCTTAGCCATATAGTGTGCTGCCTAGTTATAGCTTAAAAGACAGGTCCATGAAGTACCTGCGTTGTGTGAGGATATGGCCGAACCCTTCACAATCACAATTGCATTATAAACCGTCATGTAACTCATGTTGTTAGTCTTTGACCATGTGGAATATTTTCAGTTCCTTTCTTATGCCAATTTTCGCTACTTTATTTTTTGATATTTACACTGACATTAAATTATCCCCAAAAAAATAATTAAAAAAAGAGAGACATTAGTGGGTTGAACAAGTGGGCCGGTTGGTAAAAATTGTTGGTCCATACCGGTTGGTATGGACCTACAATTTTTGTTTGGTGCGTTGATTGCACAGTGATCCAGGCCCAAATATCATCACCGACTTTATGATCATAAACAATTGCACTATCCCGGTTAGCAAAAAAAAAAAAAAACAATTGCACTATCCCTGTCCCAAAAAATAAATAAAATAATCACTATCTTTGTGAAATAGGTGACATTTATTCGCCTTTTCTTAAAATATTTGTCCTATGAAAATCAGGGTTTTTAATTCTATTGATAAGCAGCCTTTTTTTTGGGCCAAGAATGCTGACTTTATCATGTGGCAAGTCCTTGTCATACTGGTCTTTACAAAAAAAAAAAAAGTCCTTGTCATACTGGAAATTATCATTTAACTGAAAATCAATTGCGAGATGTTGTTTAGGAACATCCAATGAAATACAATTGACGTTTGATATCACTCCATAATCAATACCTATTGAAATAATCACACAGGGTGTGGCTTGATGGTAGGAGTTTTTGTTCCAGCATCCAGAGTAAAGCAGTTTGAGCAATAGACCCAATAAGACCCTAATGGTACACGTAGCATTACTTATTGCCGTCACGTAGTGCGTGGTCGATGAGCCCACACCAGAGACCCCTTTTTTATAGTTTGTATGATTAAGCTCTAAATGTAAGCCAGCAACTATAGAATTAAAATTTGAATTATAAACCTAGAAAATTTGGATTGTTAACCCTTCGAAGAAAAAAAAAGTGCTATAGATAAAGTTTTTTTTTAGACCAGTGAACAAATATTGTCAACCTGACCCCTATTTATTTTTATGTAACAAAAATGAGGGGGGAAAAACTTCAGTTTCTGTATGGTCTCAAACACCTCAAAATCCTCAAAAGCATCATCTTCAGTTTTCACCATCATCTCTTAAAAGGCTTTCTCTTTCACTACTAACCTCAATCTTGACTACATCATTCTGAAGTCTTAGGATTTAAAATTATATATTTTTTTAATTAATAAAAAAAGGGGGTTTGTAGATATGATTACTGCCCTGGTAAATTTAAACCCTAATTCGACAAACCATGGGGACACTCGTGCAATAGTGGGGCATACTAATACTTGATCTCTTAACCTTGGGACCCACAATATAAAGAGTTTTGAGGACATCTAACCACCTCCGCAGATGATGAGTCTTAATTAGGATCTAATACGACCAAGCCTCAAAACTAAAGGCTCATGAATTTTATACACACTTGGGTAATTGCTTGCTTATTTATGTTTGGTGTAAGCAAAATTCGATCACATGCCCATTATTTAAGAACAAGAGCCAATCAGTTAAAGTAACATGAATACAAGAACCCTCGTATATGTTGTCTACTTTGAAATTTAAAAATGTTGGTTTCTTTGGTGTATGTGTAATTGGAATGCTTCTTGCAAGAACTCCTTGCCAATGTAACTTCAATATAATGTTGTATTATCCATAATGGCTTATGGCATCTCCAAAACTTTCATTGCTTTAAAGACCCTCAACTTCAATTGTCTTGGTTTCTTAGAAATCTACTCTCTCTCTCTCTCCTTGTATCTTTTTAAGGGGACCATGCACTTAGTTATCGAACCCACACTCTTTATTTGAGAGGCAAAGGTACTAATCGAGCTATGAGGCAAAGTGGTGAAAACTTAGAATACAACAGATAGACTTGCCTAGCAAACTAGGCTTGTCTGATTGAATCCATAAAGAATGAATGTGCCTTTACGTGATTTGGGAATATGCAATTTTGTGGCTAAGGTTAAGGTGCTTAAAACACATTAAAAAGAATAGAGAGAGACAGACATATTTCAGGTATTTTGTGTTTAGATTTAGACAACAATTGATGATAGATTGGAAGGTGGTTGTTTTAAAAATTTGAGAATGGACTTTTAGATAAAAAATGGATGGTTTTTCTTCAAAAATTTGTGGCTCATAGGGACTTGTTTTTTTAGAAGATGGCTCAAAGGGACTTAAAAATGAAAAGAAAATTTCTTCAATATCAGAAAATTATCTTCCAAAGGCCTCCTCCAAATAAGTGGACTTCCCCTCTATTTGATGTGAAGAGGTCTCTCAGAATTAGGCCCAAGGATTCTTTTGAATATTATCTAACTCATTTTAACCCCCCAAAATGGTAAGGTAAATAAAAGCATAAGAAAAATCAAGCAAATGGCGAAGATACAACACTCTAGACTCAAAGTACCGAAATTCTTGTTTTGTATGCTGCACTTGAATTTCTGGTTCATGCATATCTAATTTAACTTTGATTTTTCTGATATATTTAATGGATAATTATGAGTTTATCTTCAAATTTGAGCCATTATGGAACCATATTAACCCTAAGAGTGTTGGGTTTCCTAATTATCAATTAATATTCATTTTGAGAAAAATATTTAATTTAATTTATTAATTAAAATACCTAATTATCTATTAGGTTTTATTGCATGCATTGATGTCTGTCATTCTTTTATGTTAGAACCAACAAGATTTTAACATGTTATTATGATAATTAATTCCTCTAAAAACTAATCAAAATTAATTATTCATTATTGTGCTTCTTTTTTTTTAAGGGATTATTGTGCTTATTCAATTCCATTTTAAAAATACTTTATTGCTGAAACTTTTTTTTTTTTTTTTTTTTGAGAATCTGCTGAAACTTGGTTTTGCAAATTTTTTTAATCTTGTGGTCTGATCTCAAAATCCTAATGTGCTAGGTTGAGATTATTGATGTGGATTTTCATTCTCTGTTGGCCAAAAATGATTCTTTGACCATCAAGCATGTGAAATGACAATTTTAATCTTTATCCTTAAAGTCATTTTAACAATTCATACTTCAAGAGATTTCTCTCTGTGTGGGGATAGGAGAAGGTATTTGGTATCAAATGATACCATGTCAGCGGTATCAAAATCCAATAAGTGTGAGACATGTCTGCAAAAAATAACTATCTTACTAACAAATGAAAGACGTGTTATTGAGTAGTTATTTTTGCACATGTGTCTCTTGTTTATTAATTGGATTTTAATATGGATAACGTGGTATCATTTGATACAAAATACTTTTTCGTGAGGTAAGAGGATTACTCATACTCGAGGAAATATTCAGGTGCTCAAAGAGCTTTGGATACCTTCATTTCTATAAATATATATATATATATATATGTATGTATGTATATGTACACATACATATATTGTAAAAATGGGTGTCTAGCTAATGTTTAAAATTTAGATCATTACCTCTTTGTTGTTGGTTCAATCAATTGGTATTTGATAGGACAGTTTAAATATTGTTTCTAATATAACATTTGATGATGTGTGAAATTAGTAGGCTGACTATTTCGGGCTTCAATGGCGGATGAATGACCTGAAAAGAAGAAAAGACACTATCAAAGGTGATCAGGATTAACCGGCCAAGGACCCTCTGACAGTTAAGTTAGTTTTCTCTCTAAGACTCAAGTTTAATGAGTGGATGAAAAGTAAAAACATATCTTAGGTTGGTGAGATTAGGTCCTTTTTATAGAGAGTTCGGAGTGGGTCTACTTGTTAGGTGTCACTAACATCATGGGAGATGTATGGACTTAGTGGGAAAAAGTGGAGCGAATTTCGGAGAATTCACCCCACGTTTTGAGATGAAGGATCGTGGTCTAATCACTTGTGATTAGTGGAAAATACTTAGAATTTTACTAAGTGTTTGTTGATCGTCCACACCATCTAATGATGTGGACGACCTATATCTCTATGGATGATTGGTATCCATTTGGATGGCTTCCTTTTACATTTGTGGTGCTCTCTCTCTTTTCTCCCTTCTGAAGGCTGTCTTTGACGTGGTTGGACTTGGACGAACATTGAACATAATTTATTTTAAGAATGATACAAAAAGTAAAATAATTATATGTTTAACCTTTTTTTGGGGTCACTTTTTAAAAAATATATCAAAATAAAATAACCAAAAGTGTTCATGATAAAATGTGTATATTTGATCGATTTTTTGTGTATACATATTTGTGTATATGTTTATTTATAGTTTCTTTTAACATATAAAGATTTTTTTTATACATGTAAAACACAATGTTTTTAAACAAAATTAACTTTGTTTAAGAAGTTCCCAAAAATTAAAAGAAACTAATCGTTAATTCGTATAGTAGTGTATAGAAATTTTGGACACAAACATTTTGAAATGGCGATATATATATATATTATAAGTAGTAATAAATAAAAATGCTATTAAAGATTTTTTTTTTTTTTTGGTTGAGAATTTGTAGACAATAATGCGTTTAGTATTGGGTTGCTTTGTATAAAAGAACAACAATTTTTAATTAGATTAAACTAATATAGTTTTTGGCTATTTGTGACGTTAAATTAAAAAAAGATGTATAAGAATGATGATGTGAAAAAAACAGTAAATTTACAAAATTTTACGTGGCAACACTAGAAAAAATCTAGTTTGGTAGAATAGAAAAATGGAAGGATCAATATACATATATACAAAAAAAAATCCCCCTCCTCCACTTGTTGTAATAATTGAGTTATCAAAAAAATTTTCATGTTATACATGTTATAGATTTGAAATTACCATATGCATTTCTATATAAGTTGTTTACCTAGTAAGTTTGGGTTCAAAATTCAATTCTTAATACTTTCATTTTAAAGGAACACAAACTTTAGTAGTATAATTGTGTAAAAGTGAGCTTGGCAGGACATTACGACTCTCTATAAAATCTAGGTCACTCAAAATATAATATGTTTGGTATGATAGAAAAGTGAGAGGATAGAAATGAAGAATAAAAAATAAGATAGATTGATATTTTATTTTGTAGAGTATAACAGAAAAGTGGAGTGACAATTTAATATAAAAATACAATAGATATTATAAAATTTTCTTTGCTTCCTCTTTATCTTTCTATCCCTTCTAATAAACGCCTTTAATGCCTATTAAAGAGGGTCAGCCCATATCCATCCTCTCTCATAGGAAGGCCTATTAGAGAAGGGCCACAAGTAGGAACGGAGGCACACTTGGATTATATAGGTACTAATTTTTAAATATTAGTATTATTTGTTCTCCTTAATATTATCATCGATTCTTTTATGAGTAATACTGCGAGCATAAAATTTTCTACATCATTTATTGGTTAGCATTTAGGCCCACCACTTACATCACTTTTTAACTTACCAATAACCATTCACCACATCAACAATTTGTAAAAAAAGTTTGTAACTCTATCATTTTCCTCCTTTTAGAGGTCATACAAAAATTTATAGATCTAAAATCTAAAACAAAATATACAAGTCCAAAAAAATTAGGCCAACAACAAATTTACCATTAGTAAAGCTAAAAACAATTAAGCTTAATCAACCAATTTTACCCAAAATAAATAGCTCGACCCTTTAAAAAGTTTTAAATGAAATAATTTTGTCCTTATCTAGAAGCAACACACAAATAAATAAATAAAACTTATTAGCGGTTAAATAGCAGAGCCGAAGGCCAGAGCTGCTACATGTAGCCAGTAGCAAAGCTGCCCCCCAAACTTTAAGTCCTAGTTCCATCCCTGGCCATAAGGCCTACATTTTTCTAGCGAGGTGTATTCATGATCAGAATCCATCCCCCAAAAAGTACAAGGTATCACTTGAACTCTCACGTTGATGAGAAGACAATTGGCCAACCAATAAGCTATCGCATTGAACATTTTACTCTTGGATCAGTCCACAAAATCGGTAATCCAATTGAGGAAAAATGGTCATTGTACTAGGAGATACTTTTACTCAATTGCCTCTTAGAGCATCCACAATGGTTCATGCCAATTCTATCATATTTTACCATCTTAAAAAGCTACTTTATCAGTTATACAATATCATTTTACAATACACCAACATCCCAACTTTTATTTTACCATACTACACATTAAAATAATATAAAAATAATATAAATACATTTCTCACTTCTCTCTCTGATCTCTATTTCTCTCTCTCTCAACCACCCACCACCACCACCACCACCACCGTCCAGCTTCTCAGTCACACCACCCACCTCCGCTGAGCAAAATCCAGCCAAAATCAAAACCCACCACCCTAAAGCAACGCCACCACCATCAAACCAAAACCAAACGATCAAACCAAACCGATCCACCATCGAAAAACAATCAAACCCAAACCAAACCGATCCACCAAAAACAAACGATCAAACCCAAACCAAAAGCAAACCCATTCTGAATGATCAAACCCATTCAGAACGATCAAACCATCAAACCCAAATCAAAAGCAAACCCATCGGAGCCACCATCGGAGCTACCGACGATCAACCCAACCGATCCACCCACCGATCAAGAGATCCATCGATTCAAACCCATCGATCACAAAAATTGGGTTCATTCCCTCAAATCTAAATCAATCAACTTTCACATTAATTCACACAAATTTTCGTTCATATCAAGAATTTCCCCCAACACCCAAACCAAAACAGAGAAAAAAAAATTATTTCTAAATTGATCAAACACAAATACATCACCTCATCTTCACACTTACCAAACATCCCAAATCATCTCAAGTCCCAACCAATCAAAACCCACAATATTTTTTTCTCACACACCAAACAATCAAAAGCAAACCTTGCAAAACGAATTAGAGGAACACAAAGTGACCGAAGAAGAACTATTAGTTGCGGTGGTGGAAAAGGCTACGATTGCACGCGTGGGGGCTTGGTCAAGTGGCTTGCGGTGGCCTGTGATGGTGGCTTGCGGTGGGGCCTGTGACAATGGGTCCGGCCATGGAGGCTTGGGGATGGCGTTCATGCCCAACATGGTTTTAGGTCTGAAGATGAGAGAACAAGCAAGAGAGAAGAAGACCAGAGAGAGAGGGAAATGAAAGAATGAGAAAGGAGGAGAGATAAGAATCAGAGATAATATAATATTAATAAACCTTTTACCATTGAGCTACAGTGCGGTTCTACATTTAGAACCGCACTGTAGCACAATTGTATTTTTTTTTACAATAGTTGCATTTTAAAACATCCAATGGAGTGGAATTTTGGGCTGAATGGTTTCACTATAGCTTAAATTTAGCATTTAGCCATTCTATTGCTGATGCTCTTAGAATGAATATCTTTGGGTATCTCGCTTAAGACGCTTTCTTGAACTTAGCATGTGTTTGGGAAGTAATGAAAAATTAAAATTATTTCACTATTTAGCTTATTTTTGCTACTATTCATGGCCCCACTGCACTTTTTGGTACTATTCATAGGTCTCACTGTACTATTTCAACTAACTTTTACTTTTATCTACAGTACTTTCATTAATAAGTTTTCAGTTTCAGCAAAATAAGCAGTATCCAAACAAACCTTTAATTTAGTTAGCTTCTTTTTTTTTCTTTTTTTTCTTTTTTTTTTTTTTGAGATAATAGTTAGCTTCCTGTAGAAGGCAATAGTCACATTTGTAGTTAATGATCTTACCAAGTATCATCTCTACATTAAATGCAAAATGACCACTTTGGAACAGTTAAGGTGGTAGGGTTAGCCCCCAACCCATCCCTTTGTCCTGATAGCTAACCAAGATTTGACTGAGATCTTCGTTCTCTCTTCTGCGGACACAGACCAAGAGCCCCTGTAAATTCCCATCTAAAAACTTAACAAAATATTTTGCATCGAAGAGTGAAAAACTAGAGAGAAACAGGGTGTGAGAGAGAATCAAAGCCTATCACTCTCGAATCATTAGCCCTTCGTACTTCCAAGCCAACATTCACTTCGACTCTTCTTCTTTTTTGCTGAACATTCACTTCGACTCTTGAAGGATGAGAAACATACATAGACCATTTTGTAACGAGTTAGAATAATTTGGCTATTTTAGTTCAACCTAATGTAAAAAGTTTATTGGGCCAATTCATAGGTCTTGTTAGTAGTCCCTATCCATAAAAATAAATAAAGATAAAATTATGTTATCTCTACCCACTACATCTATTAAAAAAAACTTGTAATGAAAAATGTAGGGTAACAAATTGGTGCACCCAAGTCCAAAGCATGCAAGACTCGGGCCCAATAAGTCCACTGCAATATGTATTTGTAGAGAGTGGGCTTAAGAATCAGATTTGAATGGTGAGGGCTTCGTTTTACCTATTCTTAAAAATGAACTAAAAAGCAGATTAGAAGGCCCAAAGCACATCGAGATAACTTGGAATAATTCTGTTTTATTTAGGTCCGAGGAGGAATCCTTTTATGTTGTTCACGTTCTAGTTCTTTCTTTTTCTTTGTTTTTCTTTTTTCTTCTCTTTCCAAAGACCGACCTCCCTCTCTAATGGAGGAGGAATGACATTATATAATCATATTCTAAGCATCCTATCCTTACACTTGTCATTCATCTAAGGTGCCCCTTGATACTTATCCCATCAGATCTTTTCTTTGGCCTTCTTGTGAGAGGTCATAGTCTTGGTAGCACTGTTCAGAGGTCTTCTCCACATAAATGCGGCCAGAAAAGTAGTTGTAGGGTATTTAATATGGTGGTAGCAGCTTTTCTTTAGATATTTTCGGGGATCTTTTCCTTCCCAGTAAGCTCACCGAGTTTGTTTCTGTCATTGGAGATTCCAGGAGGATTACTTCAGCCACTGGGATTCATCCTTGAACCAAAAAATTTATATCCGAGGACTATACCCTCCTCGGACAGAATCGCCGGTCCTATGTGCGAATCTTTTGAAAGTAGAATGCTTTGATAGTTGCCACATTGCTCGGCCCATGAGTCTTCCTCGGACCAAGCCCACGGCCCAAGATGCGTGACTCTTGGTTATTTGTCCCCACAATAGCCCCTCAAAACTTCAATTTTTCCCTCCCATCCGAGGAGAAAAAGTGAGGTTTTGACTTTCAAGAGATAAAGACGGAACATTTAATTCGCACGTGCGGGGATGTGCCTTAATTGCGTTTCGTGATAACTTCTGACGCTTCGCAATCCCCGAAGCAGTTATTAATTACTCCAGGAGGCGTCTTGTCTCCCACATCCAACGGTTGATGCGCAGATCCAACGACTGGTATTTCCCTTGAATTTATGAGCGGGATAATTTCCCCTCTCCCTCTCTGTTAATATAAAGCCTTGAGAAATCATTTACTTTCTTCTCCAAAGAAAATTCAAGCGCTCCAGAGAACTCTAACGCCCCTGTCTTTCTAAAAAACACCAACTCCCAAATCTCTGTCGTTCTTTCTCGTAAGAGGTCCTCGAAGGTCTTCTCAGTAAGCTTTCAGATACTAGCATTTGTAATCCCGTAAGTTTATTTAGTTTTTGTATTAGATTTTGCTCGTCGGTCTGTCTCCTCGGCTACCTTATTTGTTTCCTTACTCTCTAAAATCGTCCATTCTGCCTTTAGGTTGTGAAATATGGGTAGATTTGAGCGTCTAGTAGATTCCCCAGCCAAAATAGAGGCCTTTAAGCAGAAATACAATATACCTCAGGAGGTTGGCTTGCGGTATTGCTCCTCAGAAGAGGTCGTTATACCTAGAGAGGTCGGAGAGGTGGTCATTCCTATAATAGCCTTCATAGAAGGGGGAATGACCCTTCCAATGGGTAGGATAACCCGAGAGTACCTTATAAATCATAGGTTGTGCCCTCACCAATGCGCACCTAACATGTTTAGGATTCTCGGGTGTATCGATGCTCTGGAATAGCATCTTCATTTGGGCCTCACCTGGCATGATGTGGTTCACCTGTACGAGTGCCACTCACAAGTCGACGGAGGCTTTTATCTCAAGTCCAGGTCGTCCGTTGTGAGGCTCATTTCGTGTCTCCCCAAGTCCAATAAAGGGATGAAAGATGACTACCTCATTGCTTCGGGGGCATGGCACGATGGTCGACCCTGCCCGACTCGGGAGAGAGAGACAGGTGGGGTACCCTAGAGTTAGATCCCTTAACATAGGGTTTAGTCTTTATCCTCCATCCATGTTTCCCCATTGCAATCTCTTTTGATAATAGATTTTCGTTGTTCAATCGCACCTGACCTTTTGGTTACTTTTGCAGATAGGACACTTGTTGCTCCTCGGCTGAGTCACACCAACGTGGTTGCTCTCAACTATCTTCTCAGGTCGGAGATTTTTGTGAGCGAGGATCGACAACTACGAGCTGTCCACCTCATCCTAGATTTCGAACCCATCTCGAGGATTTTCCAGGAGGTTGGAAACGCTATCAGAGCTGGTGATCGTCGGATCAATCGTATTAACGTGTCAAAACCAGACTTTTTGTCTCGAGACGACCTCCCTCCTGTCGTTCTACCCGTCTCTCAGATCCCTCCCCCACTTGTGCTTCCACTACAACAGGTCCCTCTCGGAGTTGAAGTAGCCGAAGAAGAAGAAATTGCTTCTTCGCGTGCATCCTTAGACGAAGAGATAGATAAGTTCTACTTTGAAGGAGAAGAGGGTAGACCAGAGAAGCCGGTGCAGCTATCGGACTCGGAGGATGACGCAGACAGGCTCTCTGTAGCCATCCAGCCAGCATTAATCATTTCCCGAGTAGATTCAAGTTCAGAAGAACACGGAGAAATGAGTCCGAAGGAAAGGTCATCGTTAAAGGGTTTGGTGGCCAACAGAGGCAAGAAAGGAGTCACGAAGGGCCCATCCCAGGCCTCGGTTCCTACCAATCTACCCCCTCCGCCTCCTCTTCCTGCTGATTTAGCACTTCGCGCCATTCCTGACTTGAAAAAGAAGAGGCCAGTGCAGGAGATCGAAGAAGGTGAGGTGATTCCTCCTAGGGGCTCCAAACAACAGAAGATTAAAGACCCGAAGGATAATAGGGCAAGTTCTGTTGATAGCAGAGAGGAGGCTGAGGTGCGTAGACAACAGCGATTCTGGGCCCCTCGGATTGAATTGGATGGGGCTCAAATTCCATGGGATGCCACAATCTGGGAGGCCCAGAGAGGTCACTCAGCACATCTGGCCTAGGCTTTAGAGCAACCCCTCCTGCTCCCACGAGATATGGAGGCCCTTCGGCGCACTAGGCAGCCCGATCTTTTCATGTCCTTGAAGAAGGATCTTGCCTTGGTAAGCTAGATTTACGTAATGATTTAAACCTTATAAAGTTATGTATCTTATCGGTATTATCACACCTGCCTTTACATATATGTCTTCTTTGCTACTGTTATGCAGGTCACTCAACAAGTCTACGTAGCCGAAGAGTGGGTTCGCAATGCTCAGAATAGATGCGAGGCTGAGTCCCACTCTCGTCGTGAAGTTGAGAAGAACTTAGGGAGTCTCAAAGAGGAGAAGTTGCAGCTGGCCGAGAAGCTGAAGCTTGCAGAGCGAGAATGCGCAAGCGCTAAGGCTGGGTTGAAAAACGTCGAGGCCCAGGCCGAGGACCAGAGAAAACAACTCTATACGACCCAGCTGAATCTGGCTACTGAGAAAGCAGCAGTGCTAGCCCTGAAAGCTGATCTGCAGAAGGCTAAGGAGGCAGCACAAAAAGCGACAGAAGCTGCTAAGTCCGCGGAGGAGGCGGCCTACGAACGCGGGGTAAGGGAAACGGAGGAGAGGTTGGCTGAGGAGGTGGCTGATTTGTGCAGGGAGTACTGCACGGAGACCTGGATGGAGGCACTTAATCGTGCAGGGGTCCCTATAGATTCAGAGCTGAGGATATCCGAGAACGTGTTTTTCCCTGAACCCATCAGGGAACTTCCGACCAGTCCTCCGATGGCGATTAGTCTTCCTCTCCCTCCTCCAGAGCAGATAACTACTGCCAGTGCCCCTATCGGAGCTGTTGAGGCCTCCAAGGGAGTCATTAAAGATAAATCTGCGGAGGATTCCCTTACCATCAAGGACGTGGTTTCTCAAGCCAAGGCAACTGAGAAAAAGTCTAATGCTGTGGGTGTCAAGGCCAAAGCTATATGTCCCGAGAAGGATTCTCAGCCTTTGAAAGAATAGCTGTAGAAATTTCTTTTCTTTTCTTTTCTTTTTTTGTTTAAGTGTAGCCACCCCTTTTTTTGTTGAAGTGTAGCTTCTGTATACACTTATGATGTATTTATTCTTCTGTTGACTAAAGAATAGACTTGTCTTTCTTACCTTTTGCATTTATATTTTTGTCATTTGCTTTTGTTAAGGTTTGAGATAACTTTTATTCATATACTAAGGCTTTTGTTAAAGGATCGACGTTTTCGTAATGAGGAATAACAGCAAAAACTTGTTATAACTTAAATTCCAATTAATACATTATATGAAGAAGACACTAGGAAATTAATTGGGTTATGCATGGTCAGAGGGTTTTGCAATAACTTAAGTTTTATTGGATCATGCAAATGGAATGTTATTACCTAATAACCCATAGGTGTGTTAAATTTCTGTTTAAACACTTTTATAATAAACATAAGTGTAATAACTTCCCCAAAGCATCTGGTCCGAGGACATCAGGCATGGCTAAGGTTCTGTTTAAACACTTTTATAATAAACATAAGTGTAATAATTTCCCCAAAGCATCTGGTCCGAGGACATCAGGCATGGCTAAGGTTCTGTTTAAACACTTTTATAAAAAGCATAAGTGTAGTAATTTCCCCAAAGCATCTGGTCCGAGGACATCAGGCATGGCTAAGGTTCTGTTTAAACACTTTTATAATAAACGTAAGTTATTTCGTCACACAACACACGAATTTAATGACAAAGAAAATTCTTATTAGTAATAATACATTTTCAGGTTATTTACATTCCAAGGACGAGGTATTACATGTTCGTCTAAGTCTTCTAAGAAATATGCCCCTATTCCTGCTTCCGAGGTGATGCGATATGGTCCCTCCCAATTGGGCCCAAGCTTTCCCCACGCTGGGTTTTTTGTAGTGCCCAGAACTTTCCTCAAAACCAAGTCACCAGGTGCTAGTGGCCTTAGCTTTACTTTAGCATTGTATCCTTGCTTAAGTTTGTGTTGGTAATACGCCAATTTGACCAGTCCACTCTCCCTCCTCTCTTCAGCGAGATCTAAACTTTTTTCCAGAAGATTATCATTATTATTCGAACTGAACGAACTGCTTTTTAGCGTTGGGAACCCAGTTTCCAAAGGAATGACAGCTTCGACACCATAAGTCATCGAAAATGGGGTTTCTCCCGTTGATCGACGAGGCGTGGTTCGATAGGCCCACAGGACATGCGGCAGTTCTTCCACCCATCTTCCTTTCGCATCATCTAACCTCTTCTTCAGTCCGTTTACTATGACTTTATTAACGGCCTCGGCTTGTCCGTTCCCCTGGGGGTAAGCTGGGGTGGAATATCTATTCGTTATTCCTAATTCGCCGCAGTATCCCCTGAAGGCCTTACTGTCGAACTGAAGACCATTGTCCGAGATAATAGTACGAAGGACCCCGAACCGAGTAACGATGTTCCGCCAAATAAACTTCTTAGCGTCCACATCCCTGATGTTTGATAAAGGTTCGGCTTCGACCCATTTGTAAAGTAGTCAGTGCCGACCAGCAAATACCTCTTGTTTCCAGCAGCTTTGGGGAAAGGCCCGACAATATCCAGGCCCCATTGAGCAAATGGCCAGGGACTGGTTATCGGATTAAGGATCCCCCCTGGTTGGTGTATGTTTGGTGCGAATCGCTGGCACTGGTCGCACTTCTTTACGTACTCATGAGCTTCTCTTTGCATGTTTGGCCACCAGTAGCCTTGTGTGACAGCTCTAAGAGATAGAGATCGGCCTCCAGTGTGGCTCCCACAAATCCCCTCGTGCAGCTCTTCTAGGATGACCTCTGTCGCTTCAGGATGGATACATAATAGATATGGTCCCGCAAAAGAGCGCTTGTATAACTTTTGGTCTTCGGACAACTAGAAACGAGGTGCCTTTCTTCGTATTTTTTCTGCCTCCAATTTATTTTCCGGCAGGAGGTCTTCCATTAAAAATGATATGATTGGATCCATCCAGCTAGGTTCCACTCGGACATGACAAACCTGGGTTAATTTTCCCCCTGCTTCCGTGGGCTTGTACAAGTCTTCTACAAGGATAATTCGAGGTAAGCTCTGCGCCGAGGAGGTTGCGAGTGTAGCTAGAGAATCTGCATGCGAATTGCTGCTTCTTGGGATATGCAGCAGACTGAATGACTCAAATTTTAATCGTAACTGTGTAACTTGACTTAAATACTTCTGCATTCTTTCATCCCTTGCCTCTAGTTCGCCCATCACTTGACCAACGACTAACTTGGAGTCTGAAAACATTTTTACTTCTTTTCCCCCCAGCCTTTGAACCATATTCATTCCTTCCAACAAAGCTTCGTACTCGGCCTCATTATTGGTGGCTAAGAAATCCAACCTCAGCGATTTCTCTATTGTTAGTTGCTCAGGAGAGATTAGAACCAATCCCAATCCAGAACCTCTTTGGTTCGCAGCACCGTCGACATAGACTTTCCAGCATAGGGATTCCTGGAGCGAGATCACGCCAACCGATTTTTCATCCATGTGCTGCGATGCTGGAACATTTTCTAACGAGGCTTCAGCGAATTCCGCCACCAGGTCTGCTAGGATCTGGCCTTTGACAGAGGTGCGAGGCATGTACTTGATGTCAAAAGCCCCTAGAATGGTACCCCATTTAGCTATCCTGCCTGTATAGTCAGCACTTCGGAGTACAGCCCTAATTGGGAGTTGAGTTAAGACGATGACAGAGTGTGCCTGAAAATAGTGGGGGAGTTTCCGCGTACCATGGACTACAGCCAAGATGGCCTTCTCCAATGGTAAGTAGCGCACCTCGGCTTCATGCAACGATTTGCTAACATAATAAACCGGCCGTTGCACACCACTGTCAACTCGAATCAACACCAGACTCACAGCATGGGGAGCAACGGCTATGTAGGTGAATAAAACCTCATCCTCCTGAGGACTGGACATGATCGGAGGCCGAGAAAGATATTCCTTAAGCTGCTGGAAAGCCTTAGAGCACTCCTCGGACCATTCAAATCCCTTCCATTTTCTCATCAAGAGGAAGAAAGGCCGGCACCTATCTGCTGAACGAGAGATAAAACGATTCAAAGCGGTAATCATTCCAGTAAGTTTCTGAACCTCTTTGGGATTACGAGGAGGGTGTAAGTTGTTAATCGCCTTAATTTGATCGGGATTGACTTCGATTCCTCTGTGTGTTACCATGTACCCCAGGAATTTTCCCGATCCCACACCAAACGTGCACTTGGACGCATTTAGGCGCAGCTTGTGCTTCCTCAAGATTTCGAAGATGCTTCCGAGGTCATCAACATGCTTGGACACCACCTTGCTTTTGACCACCATATCGTCTATGTAGACCTCAATGCTCTTCCCTAATTAAGGCTCGAACATTCTCGTCATCATCCTTTGATAGGTTGATCCTGCGTTTTTTAGACCGAAAGGCATCACCTTGTAATGGTAGTTTCCGATGGGGGTGACAAATGCAGTCCTCTCCTGGTCTTCCAAGGCTAAAGGTATTTGGTGATATCCTTGGAAGGCGTCCAAGAAGCTCATCCGAGGGTGTCCCACCGTCGCGTCCACCAGCTGATCTATTCGTGGCATGGGGAATGGATCCTTTGGACAAGCCTTATTTAGATCGGTAAAATCTACGCACACTCACCACTTGCCACTCTTTTTCTTTACCACCACCGTGTTGGCCAGCCATTCAGGGTAGAACACTTCCTTGATAGCTCCTGCTTGCTTAAGCTTGCTCACCTCTTCTTTAACGGCATCGGCATGCTCCTTGGACGGACGTCGAGGTGGTTGCTTTTTCGGGGTAATGGATGGATTAACATTCAAATGGTGACAGATAAAGGTGGGGTCCACCCCCGGTGCCTCGTAAGCGCTCCAAGCGAATACATCGAAGTTCCTCTTAAGGAATTCTATTAACTCTTCTCTCTCGCGAGGCGGCAACTGGGACCCCACTTGGAAATACTTCTCCAGATCATCCCCTATAATGATCCTCTCTAAATCATCACATTTAACCTCCTCGGAGTTCCCATCGATAGGCGACTCGAGAGATTTTAATTGCTATGAACTTGCCTCCACGGCCATCAGCGATTCAGTTTCAGGTTGATGTGATATGGCCGCTACCAGGCACTGTCTAGCCATGGTCTGGTTTCCGACGATCTCTCTGACCTGACCCTCGGAAGGGTATTTCACCCTTTGATGCAAAGTGGAGGAGACAGCCCCTAGAGTGTGAAGCCAAGGTCTAGCCACGATAGCCGTATATGGAGAATAAACATCCACCACGATAAAGTCGACCTCTACTACCTCAAGACCGGTTTGCACAGGTAGCCTGATTTGACCCTTTGGCATAACGGTTCTTCCCTCGAAGCTGACCAGAGGGGAGTCATAGGCAGTTAGGTCCTCGGACTTTAACCCCAAACCTCTAAACAGGTCAGGATACATTACCTCCACGGCACTCCCTTGGTCCACCAGCACCCTCTTCACATCGTACCCACCTATCCTAAGCGTAATCACCAAGGCATTATCGTGGGGTTGGATAGTTCCGACCTTGTCTTCGTCTGAAAAACCCAGAACTGGTTGTGTTTCCATCTTGATTCTTTTTGGTTCGAGCTTACTGTCCTCGGCGAACGACTGAGCCACAGACATCACTCTGTACGGACAGGACCCTGTTCTTCCGGGGGCAGCGAAAATGACGTTTATCGTTCCCAGGGGTGGGCCCGAGGATGCCCCTCTTCTGGAATCGAACCCAGTCTGTCCTGCTTGACTACTGGAATGCAACAGGTCCTTCAATCTTCCTTCTCGGACCAGCTGATCTAAGTGGTCCCATAAGTTCCTGCAGTCCTCGGTTGTATGTCCTTGATCCTGATGATATTGACAATAAAGGCTTTGGTTGCGCCTCATCGCGTTCCCCGCCATTTTGTTCGGCCATTTAAAGAATGGCTCGTTCTTAATTTTTTCCAAGACCTTATTGACTGGCTCTCGGAATACCGCGTTGACAGCTTGGACGTTGGAGGAATCTGACTGCCCGACAAAGTCTCTCCGTGGCCGATTGTTACTAAATCGGTCCGACCTGAAATCCCTACGCTCCTGAGGGTTAATCTTTGTTTTACCCTTTCCTTGCTGCTGGTCCTCTTCAACCCTTTTGTATTTGCTTATTCGATCAATAAGCTGACGCACACTGGTGACCGGTTTACCAGTGAGAGACTTCCTTAATCCATGCTCGGTAGGCAAGCCGCCCTTAAAAGTACTGATGGCCACGTCCTCAAAATCACCATCTATTTCGTTATACGTCTCCCAATATCTGTCCGAGTACGTTTTCAGGGTTTCCCGCACCCGCATGGACAAAGACAATAAAGAATCCAAAGGGCGAGGCACCCTACTGCATGTGATAAAACGAGAACCAAAAGCCTGCGTAAGCTCCTTAAAGGAACTTATGGAGTTAGGTTTCAACCCATCGAACCACCTCATGGCCACGGGCCCCAAACTGGAGGGAAAGACTTTACACATCAAGGCCTCGTCCCTAGAGTAGACGGCCATCTTCTGGTTAAATTGGCTTACATGCTCTACTGGATCCGTTCGGCCGTAATAAGTGGTGAAAGTGGGCTGATGGAATCGCCGAGGAAGCTCTGCCCTTTCGATGCGATGCGTAAAGGGGGACCTAGAAATTTGATTCAACGCCTTGCTCATGGCATCATTTTCCATCCCCTTCAGAGGTGGACTCTTACGTTTTCGCTTATGAACATTTTCCTCGTGATAGGAAAAAGGCTCGCTCGACGATGTCCTAGGGTCGCGTTTGTACGTAACATCATCTTCATCATTTGAGGAAACACCAGAACTAGAAGGGGCTCGTCGTCGATGCGCATGGCGTAGCTCCCGCTTTAAATCATCGATCTCCCTTTGCATGGCTCTGTTACTTCGCTCCTGAGGAAAGTGATTCCCCATTTGCGGGTGACTTCCGCTAGTCTGTGTGGTATGTGGGCTACCCTCCCTATCTCTCCTACGCTCAAGATTATGGAAGGCGTCTTGTTGATGGGAGCCCCTGGATTCTTGTTGGTGGGGACCTGATCCTACCATGGTGAAACGTCGCGCTCACTATTATACAAATTCTTCCCACAGACGGCGCCAATTGTAGGGTAACAAATTGGTACACCCAAGTCCAAAGCATGCAAGACCCGGGCCCAATAAGTCCACTGCAATATGTATTTGTAGAGAGTGGGCTTAAGAATCAGATTTGAATGGTGAGGGCTTCGTTTTACCTATTCTTAAAAATGAACTAAAAAGCATATTAGAAGGCCCAAAGCACACCGAGATAACTTGGAATAATTCTGTTTTATTTAGGTCCGAGGAGGAATCCTTTTATGTTGTTCACGTTCTAGTTCTTTCTTTTTCTTTGTTTTTCTTTTTTCTTCTCTTTCCAAAGACCGACCTCCCTCTCTAATGGAGGAGGAATGACATTATATAATCATATTCTAAGCATCCTATCCTTACGCTTGTCATTCATCTAAGGTGCCCCTTGATACTTATCCCATCAGATCTTTTCTTTGGCCTCCCTGTGAGAGGTCATAGTCTTGGTAGCACTGTTCATAGGTCTTCTCCACATAAATGCGGCCAGAAAAGTAGTTGCAGGGTATTTAATGTGGTGGTAGCAGCTTTTCTTTAGATATTTTCGGGGATCTTTTCCTTCCCAGTAAGCTCACCGAGTTTGTTTCTGTCATTGGGGATTCCAGGAGGATTACTTCAGCCACTGGGATTCATCCTTGAACCGAAAACTTTATATCCGAGGACTATACCCTCCTCGAACAGAATCGCCGGTCCTATGTGCGAATCTTTTGAAAGTAGAATGCTTTGATAGCTGCCACATTGCTCGGCCCATGAGTCTTCCTCGGACCAAGCCCACGGCCCAAGATGCGAGACTCTTGGTTATTTGTCCCCACAAAAAATATTACTATTTTCTTTCCATCTTTCTTATATTTTGTATCTTCATGTTTTTATCCTCCATACCAAACAAAGCATTTGGGGCAATCGTAATTTAAAGTTTGAATAGATCAAATAGATTTGATCGAGTGGGACACAACAAATCGAACTTAAAAAAAAAAAAAAAAGAAGCTTTGCCTAATCTCCAGATTTATTGTCCAACCAATGCTTTGTTTTTTTTTTTTTTTTTTTTTTTTTGAGAATGAACCAATGCTTAGTTTAATGACACATTAACACTAATTTAAAACTTATATATATATATATATATATTTATATGCAAACACACACTAGCACAAAAAAATAAATAGACCAACCACACAAAATAAATGATTTTTTTGTTGATAATTTGATAATTACAACGGGAGAGGGGATTTGAATACCACTGTTTCATTTAGAAACACCAATTAAGCTAAGAAAAATGTATCAACCAAGAATTATGATGAATGGAAAGTTTTGTCATTTAGAAAAAAAAAAAGGCCTTTAAGCACATGCACCGCCTATGCGAAGAGGCTAATATGTGTTTATATATATATATATATATATATATAAATATATATATAACTAATTTAAACCAATAATGGATTCATTTATCTTTTTTCTAATATATAAGAAAAAATAATGGATTCATTTAAACCAATAATGGATTCCTTTGGCCATTTAGTTAAAGACATTTTATTTTATGTTCACTCCATGCGGAGTTTTTCTTTCTCTCACATTGTTAGGTAAGGCAATGCGGTTACACATGCTTTAACTCAGAGAGCAAGACTTTCATTTCTCTTGTTAGTATAAATGGAAAATGTTCCATATGATGTTTTTGCTTTTGTTTCCGAAGATTATTCAGCCATTTAATAATATTTGTGGGCTTGGTCCTGTTTCTCAAAAAAAAAAAACCCTTTAGTTCTTCATGTGGATCGAATCTGGTCTGGTCCACTATTTCGCCAACCTATATAATGAGATGGTCTAAATTGTACACTTCAATAGGAAAAAGTGATACTCCTTTCAGGCGTCATTACATAAGGATGAAGGGGCAACACTACATAAATGATAATGATAGGTTGACGCTACAAATACGATATAAATAATGGTCTCCTTAAACATATTCTCATCAATTGACCATAGCTATAAACACAAGAGTTATTTTTTATATCCCAACACAAGAGTTGGTATTTATTTGTGACTTTGTGTAATGGGTATCTACAACTTTACTGACTACTGTCACATATATGTGGAGTCTAGGAATATTTGGCAAATCACATATCTAATTCAACTTTCATACAAACTGAAGCGAAAGCAGAATCAGTTCAATTTTTAAACTAATTAAGCTTTGTTTATATCACGTTTGTCTCGAATCAGATCAAAATTAATTTTAGTTAAGACTTAAGATGCATATCAAGTAAATTTAAAACTAGATTTTGATGAGAATATGAATGTGAAAACATCAAAAAAGTTAAACTTGATTTTGGGAAAATGTCTATTTGAAAGAATTAAAGTCACTTAAAACTAGTTTTTAAGACTATATCAGATTCCATTTTGAACCAACTCTATTTGTTTCTATAAAAACCCTTATGTGAAGATAATTTTCCTTTTCTTTTCTTTTTTTTGTGTGTTTGTTAGTATAAAAAAATAGGTTAAAGAAAAATTATCTCTTGATTTTTCTTATTTAGTTTCATATGAGATAGAGTTGTTTTCCATAAATTCTATCTTACAAGAAACTAAGTAAAGAAAACAAATGTTGAGGTCCAAAATATGATAAAGAGCCTAGCCCGTGAAGATAAAGAAATCCCAGCCTATAGAGACATAAAATGGAGGGCCTGAGCCTTAATAGAAAGGAAGCCTAGCCTATAAAATAAAAAGGGAATGAAGGCCCAAAAAGCCCAATGGGAAAAGGAGGAATAAAGCATAAAGAAGCCTGCGAAGGGAGAGGACTTGGGCTTAGGCTGCGGATGGGTCCTCCATTCCCAAGAAGCGGGTCCTTGGGGAAGTTTGAAGGATGCTGAGTAGGACATGGACAACTCAAAAGGTGGTCTGGGAACAAAGCACGCTTATTTCGAAGAGGAAGAGAAAACGAGAGAAGTTCTGTCAAAGTCAAGCTCTTGGGATGTAGAAGGAAGTGATAGAGACAAGTGATGGCTTCAAGATCAAGACCTGGTGAAGGAACCAAGGAACCTCGAATAAGGCACAAAACATGGAATAAGAGAAAGGTGGCTAGAGGCCTTTCAAGCCCACCATTTGCAAGAAGGAATCCATTTTCATTTTCAGAAAAAGGCCAAATTATGAAAAGTTAACATTAAGGCCTTTAGACATTCGAAGTGTCCTTTTAAGGCCTTGAAGAAAGATTAAGAAGCATTGACCTCAGAAGAGAATCTGGGTTTACCTAAGAAAGGAGCTCCCATGAGTAGAAAATTAGTGAATGAATTTTCAGGTATGAGTTCCCAAGAAAGCGAAATGAGAGGAAATAAGGAAATGATCAGCCACCAATATTTCAGACAAATGGGGGGCTGACTCAAGTACCCAGAAAAAACAAAGGGAAAGAATAGTAATTTGAAAAGCCCTCCAAGAGTAGTATAAAAGGGAGCGGCTAAGGGGACAAAGGGCATTCAGACACAAGGAATCAAAAGAGAAAATACAAGAAAGGAGTATTAAATTCCTAGTGGAGAATAGGGGCATTGTAGAAGATCCCGTGACAAGATATTTGAGGAGCTACTTGGATTCAAAGGGACTCAAACCTCACAAGTCTTGAAATTCCAAAGGAGATTAGTCAAGTTTGTGATCTTTGAGCTTTATTGAGCCTTGTGGAACATCTTTACAGAGTAGGATCTAATGTACTCTACTTCTTGACTTAATCAAATGAAATATAATCTTCTTTGAGGCATTCATAATCACCATTGTTTACTTTGCATTGTATATTTATTGTTCCTTCATTATTTGCTCAACCAATATTTATATATATATATATATGTGTGTGTGTGTTGTGGAGTTCACTTGTCTTGTGCATAAATTGGTTCGTATAACGGCCCGAAAGGGTTGCGGTGAACTAAGTCCAGTCTGACCAAGATCCACTTGTCCCTTTTGGTGACCCAGGATCCCTTATCAACATTGGGCCTGGGAACCACCAAAAAGAAGACCCATAACAACTTTATCTCATTCGAAGCTAAAAAATAAGGGAAAGTTACACTACAAAAAACCCGTTCTACACCCGCATTTTTTCCCTAGCGGTTTTGAAAACCGCCATTGTAAGAGAGCTACAGCAGCGCTTTTAGAAGCTGCCCCTATAAGTTAACCTATTACGGCAGTTTAATGCCGGTGCTTTTTAAATCGCTACTATAGACAACCTACTGCGGTTTTTCAATTCATTTCAAGGTCGCTACCAAATATAGTTGTGGGGACGCAAAAACTGGCCCTCGTGGAGTTCTCTACGGATTCTCACTACAATTATTCAAATAACCAACATATAAGTAAACAACAAGGGATAAACACTCCACAATGGGAAACTCAAGCAATTGATTTCTTTGACCTCATATATTACAATTTCAACCTATATATTACAATAGATTAGGGGTGTCTAGTGTAGGAAAAATGCAATCAAAGTGCGCAGCGAAAAAATTAACGGATCTACTTCATTCACAATAGATAACATGTGCTATGCAAATTTCAGAATTAAAGAACAAGAGAGCGTACCTTGAAGCGGTGAATTTCAAAACAAAGATCGAAGCACTTGGGAATACTTTTAATCTTCACTCCAATTTCACTAACGCCCAAGAAGTGTGGACTCTCAATCGATTACAAAGGGAGAATTAGAGAGTGACATACACTCACATACACTTTTCACAATGTTGTTATTCTTACTTAAAATTCTTAACGTTTTTCCCTTTGTATCTAACCAATTATCTAATTGGGCTGGCTTTTCGGGCCTTTCCAATTGGGCTTAAGTGTGTGGATTGGAGTGGGACCAAAAGGGACCAATAAGACACTAGCTCCAATGGGCCTTAGGCTTTTATGTCAACTCTTGACAAGTCCAAAGTTACCATTAACTATATTTAATACCACTATATAAATATAGTTGCACTCTAGGCCTTATCTATAAATTATATCCCAAGACTTTATTGTGCATGCAACCCCTTCATAAAATATTCGTAGTAATACAAAGTCATGAATGTAGACTGCCACTTTGTAAATTACTACATCTTAATCCTTGAGTACCCGATTTAATTCTTTTAAGTTATTCACCATATATTTATGAAATCCAATTTCATAAATATATACTTTAGTCTTACTAAAGTGGTTAGGCCTAACTCTCTGAATAACAAACCCATTAAACTTATCTCAAGAGAATATTTTGTATCTCCGATAAAAGACTATGAATTCTATCTTGAGAATATATGTTCCATCAACACTAAATGTGGCTGCCCAATATACTGAGGTTTTGACCGTTATTTTAGATCTCACTCCCGATATATCAAAGCAACCTACACCTCATGATCAGGTCCATTATTCTCTCAGGATTAAGAGTTCATGCAAATATGAGTCATGAGATTTATTATTCATTTGACAGTCGTTAGGAGAATAATAAATCTCACAGCGGTCCAGTTCAATATGTCTTAAACCTTAAAACATATCAACTAGAAGTCTCCACTTTCATGATCAAAACAAATCATCGTAATTGATATGTTATAGTCTTCGCAGATGAAACGCCCAATTTCATCACCGACTACGAACTTTAATTCTGAGTTTACAAAGAACTTGTGACTTATATCTTCTGTGACTAAATCACATATTATGCATCTCATGGACTATATGATAATTTCCGAATATTCATATTGCCATTATTTTAGATAATAATAAAACAACTTTATTAAACACAATATTAAGTCATACATAATGTCATACACAATGTCATACATAATATCATACATAGCATCATACAATAGGATTTAAGGACACTAATCCCAACATCCAGCCATATCCGGAACCCGACCCACCTGCCCAAACCGTCCGATCCGGCCCGAGAACCGGCCAACCCGACGCTGGTGACGGGTTGGCAGCGGGTCTCTGCTCCCTGAACCCGAAAACGGCGGGTCGGTTAGCGGGTTTGAGGCTGAGAAATCGATATTAACCAACCTGACCGTATCTGACCGAAAAATTGCTTATTTTCTGTCCGATCTGTTAAGATCCGGCCTGAACTGAAAGGAAAATCGCCCATTTTCTGTCCAATCTGTTGAGATTCGGCCTGAACTCGAAGGAAAATCGCCCATTTTCTGTCTGATCTGTTGAGATCCGGCCTGAACTCAAGGTAAATCGCCCATTTTTGTCCGATCTGTTGAGAATTGGCCTAAACTCAAAGAGTCAGGCGAGATCACGTCAAGATCTGGTAGCTTTTGGCAAAATCTGGCAGATTTTCGCACAACCCGAAACCGACCGAGTACCGATCTGAACCTGGCGAAAATCCGACCACCCGAACCAACTCCGTTCACCGGTTGGCAGCGGGTCTAAGCATGGGAAACCCGAAATGATCGGGTCAGTTCCGGGTTGGGCACAAACCCGACCCGGACCGACCCATGGACAGCCCTACAATAGATAACTCTCACGTTCCCGCGGTGTTACCCTTACTCACTTTCTCTGACTATTTTTTCTTCTAAATGTCCCCTTCCCCCCTCTTTTGGATCCCTTGTCTTTTGCCTCTCCTCCCCCTTTTATAGCTTTAATCCTTGCTCTTATCACTACAACTGTCCTATTGCCTGCTAGAGTCTCAGGGATATTTTCCTTAACTTTATCGGTTTCCTCTCCACCCTTATCTTGGAACTCTGACTTTTGGGGGTTGTTTGTACTGTTCAGGCTGTCTTACTTGTATTTAATGCAGCAGAAGTTAGGTAAAAACCCCATCATTAAAGCGGGGGCAAAGTTCTTCAACCTTCTTGCATGTTCCAGAAGTTTCCCGCGGTCCTGGGCATCGTCTGGAAGCTACATGTGGATCATCCGTGCACTTCGCCTCAAGTAAGGTTTGTCCCTCTCTTTCTCCACGGGAATCATTTTCTCGTGGTATTCTCCTTTCTTGGGTGTGGAGTATGGTTCAGCTTCCTCTTTCTCATAGCTCGTTGTCTTTTAGGACTTCTGTCAAACATACAGGCTTGGCCCAGTTCATTCCCTTGGCCTAATCCATTATTGGGCCTAAGGCCTGGATGGTGATTCTTCTAGTCCCCACAACAGGTAAATGAGATAGTTTTCTAGAAAATGATTCTTTTTTTTTTATAAAATGTTAATATCAAAACAAACAAAATTGTGTTTGGTAGCATAAGAAAAAAATATTCCTATAAAAAACATTTTGTAAAGATAGTTTTATCATTTATGCGTTTCCTTGTATTTGATAGCATAGGAAAAATTATGTCAAATGAAAAATATCATTGATCAACAAAAAATTCTATTAAAAGTATAACTTATTTTTTAGAGATTATTTTTCGCAAAATTTTTCTGGAAAACAACTTTATCTTATGCCACGACCATGCTAAATAAAAGAAATTAAGAGGTAATATGAAAACTGTTGAAAACAACCAAACATAAGAAAGATAGTTTTATCGAAACAAACAGCGTTGTGTTTAGTAGCATTAGAAAAAAATATTTCTATGAAAAACTTTTTGTAAAGATAATTTTATGTGTTTCCCTGTGTTTGATAGAATGGGAAAAATTATGTCAAATAAAAATTATCATTGATCAACGAACAATTCTATTAAAAGTATAACTTATTTTTTAAAAACCATTTTTTGCTAAAATTTTATGAAAAACAACTTTATCTCATGTCACACTAAATAAAGAAAGTTAAAAGGTAATTGAAAACTATTGAAACAACCAAACATAGAAAAATGAGATAGTTTTTTTTTAAAATATTTTTTGAAAAATGACTTATTTAAAAATAATAAAAAAACGTTAATATCGAAAAAAACTGAATGTAAACTAAAAATAATAAAAAACCAATTAAAATCAACTATTTTTTTTCTTCACTTGCCTGATTACATGACGGGTCTATTTGGGATCCGCTTATTTTGCTGAAACTGAAAACTTTTTACTGAAAGTACTATTGAAAAAGGTAAAAGTTAGCTAAAATAGTATAGCGGGACCCATGAATAGTATCAAAAAGTGTAGGGAGACCCATAAATAGTAGCAAAAATAAGCTGAATAATAAAATAAATTGGCAAAATTAATCATGCTAAACGAACTCGACATTTGAATCAATTTTTATTGTACATGTCAAAGAAGGAACGTGAACATTGCATAACACACCATTAATTTGTATTTATATTATAATATATTTATTAGCTTATTTTGCTTAGGATATGTGAATATCCTTTTGCGCATGTCCAATAAAGAACGTATAATTTTGCATATTATACCATCCATATGTGTTTGGATGAGTAATTATTGAGCAGTTTGGAAATACATTGAAATGAAACTTCTTTATTTTTTGTATATAATAATAAATTTCACCAATTAAATTTAAAAATAATTACATATTTTATTATATAATCTTTACAAACTTGGTGATGATAATTATGAAATGAATCTCTATCCTACCTTCATTCATCTCCTTGTTTGCTAAAGACAAACAAAATGCTAGGTTGAACCCTCTCACCGTCGAGTAAAATTCTAATTTTTAAAACAATAATACCAGTAGTGTATATTTTGCTATAATTGTTTTATGCGGTAAATTGAGTGGTTGAAAAAAAAATGATAAGACAATATTATAATAATATATATTCAATTATAATTTACCACATAAAACAATTGTGATAAAATATGTGTAAAATTATGAGATACTACGGAGTACTACCAACATTTATTGTTTTTTAAAATAGAGTAGAGTTGTCGTGGGCTGCAACCTCTTCTGATGGTGACCACAAGGTGCTCACTTCTTCTCGTGAGTCGTGACACACTGGTATATACCTTTCCATATTACAAAAATGCAATTGTGCGGTTGTCTCCTATCGAGGAATTATATAATTCTTGGATCACGTTATTTATCCACTATTCTAGTAAAAGATTCTTATTTATTTAAAATTACTGAGTTAGTATTTAGTTTTTATTTAAAATTTCACAATTTTAAATAAGTAGGAGTCTTTTACTGTAATGATGGACCACATCACTTGTCCACCATGAAAACCTTATAATTTTTCGTCTCCATCTGACACTATCGTACTACTACATACTATTATTGAGGACATACATAATAAAATAAAATTTCTCTAAATTAATTAATAATAAATTATTTTCTTTCTTTTTATGTATGTCGGAATTTGTTGTTTAATGGAAACATTTCAAACTTAAAAAAAAAAAAAAACATAATTATATTTTTGAAAATTTAATCGTTAAATTGCATATTTTTTATATTTTTAACATGTATGTCAAATTTTATTCAAATCCAATATTAATTATTATTCAATTCATAAATATATTTTTTATGCATAATTTAAAATAGAAAAATCTTGAAATTTAAATATTTGATTGATGACATAATTCTTAAAAAAAGAAAAGAAAAAAAGATTGATGACATAATTATTAATCATTGATTTTCTTAAAATTTAACAATTTAAAATAAATTTGTTAAAATTCACATCAAATAAAAAGATATAAGAATAGTTTGACGGGTTTAGAAAGAAACTTTCTCGTTGTTTTATTATTCTACTATGTCTTCTCCTCAAAAATAAAAAATAAAAAAAGAAGAAGGAAAATTCAATCAATCAACGTTTCTCATTGTTTTATTATGGCGAAAAGCACATTTTCGTCCCAAAATTTTCATGCGATTCTCACTTTGGTCTATAACTTTTATTTCCACAGCTTTTAGTCCCTATCCTAAAACACGTGTCTCGTTTTTGTCCCTGCCGTTACATCAGAAACGGAAAATGCACACGTGGCAAACATAATGCACTGTTGGCACACTAAAAGCTGACGTGACCATTAAAATAATAATACAAAATATTATTTGGTATTAAAATATGCCATGTCAGCATCTAAATAAAAAAATTAATTTTAACTAAATAAAAAAAATTAAAAACAGAAATAAAAACCAAAAATTACATTAATTGAGATCAAAATGTGTCATGAACAAGAATAATAAGAACACAAACTTAGATTTAAGAATACAAAATTAAAATCCAAAAATCACAAACCCATAAACACAAACACAAACCCAGCAATAGATCAACCAAACCAAACACAAAAACAGCAAACACAAACACAAACCCAAACATCAGTAAGAATGCAAACACAAACCCAGCAATCCATCTTCAGAAAACCCAAAAAACCCAAATCCGACCCTCCTCCTTCTCGCGCAGAGCCTCATCCCTCTGCCTCCCCCACTCGTCGCGCTTCTTGATCGCCTCGTGAGCTAGCGCCTTTAGCCTGTTGAACGAAACCTGCAACTCCGATTTCGTACTCTCCGCCACCTCGCGCGCTTGCCTCTCCCGATCGAGCTTGGCGAGAAGCTCCCGAAACCTCTCTACCGATACATCCTTCGCGCTCGGGCTCTTTATTGAAATCGGTACCAGCTCGTCTCCCTCCTCCACGTCGCTGAGCACCGCATCGACATCTTCGTCTCCTCCACCACTCGCCATTTCATAAATACTCAAACCTCCATTTATCAAGCCCTAGAATTCAGAGATAAGAGAATGAAATATGGGTTTATGGGTTTCTCATTAAATGGGGCTTACTGGGTTTTTGAGATTTGATTTTGATGAGGGTTTGATCACTTTGATGGATTTTTGGGGTTTGATTTTGGTCTATGGGTTCTTTTTTTTTTTTTTTAATGAATTTATGGGTTTCTCATTGAATGGGGTTTAATGGATTTCTGGAATTTGATTTTGATGAGGGTTGAATTCGTGTGAAGAATTTGAGTGGGTTGGAGAAATTGTGCAATCTGTGGAGTTTGGCAGAAGTTTTGGTGGATGTTTGGCAGAGATTTTATGGCAGTGGCGGTGGTTTTTGTGCAATCTGTGGTTTTTGGTTTTCAATTTTGAGATCTTAAGGCTGGGTTGGTGTTCTTGTTCAAGATACTTTTAGATTTTAATTCATGTGAATTTTGATTTTGATTTTTGTTTTGATTTTTTTATTTAGTTAAAATTAATAAATTAATTTTTTAAATTTAGATGCTAACGTGACATTTTTTAATGCCAAATAATATTTATTATTATTATTTTAATGACCGCGTCAGCTTTTAGTGTGTCAATAGTGCACTCCGTTTGTCACGTGTGCATTTTTCGTCCTGATATAGCAGCAGAGACAAAAATGAGACGCGTTTTTCAGGACAGAGACCTAAAGCAGTGAAAATAAAAGTTAGGAATCAAAATGAGAATCGCATGAAAATATAGTGACGAAAATGTGCTTTTCAGCTTTTATTATTCCTTGCGTGTCTTCTCCTCAAAAGAAAAAAAGAAAAAGAAAAATTCAATCAATCAACGTTCAGAGCGGGACGTAATAAAGTGCTTTGCGAACTATGTCAATGTGGCAGCTACGCCCAGGAAATTTCTCACCCTCAAATCCGTCACAGTTGTGTTCATATTCACGTGGCGACCTACTTACAACCCAATGATATTAAAACTTGGCCGTGATTATTGAACAAAAAAGTTAGAAAAATATCGCACGTGCAAGCATGAAAGGTTTCAATGTAATGTATGTGGCCCAATCAAATTAGTGGGGTGACAAAAGTGGTAGACTTCCGCGGGTGATTTGATCATTGCTCGAACCGAATCTTCTGAACTTGAAACGCGTTCACACTCGGTGATAAAAGATTTTTTTTAACGCTTGGAAAGTTCCTAATCCGTTTGAAGAGTTAAATGACAAAAGTAACCTTACAGTGAGCTTTTATTTATGTGAAACGCTTTTTTCGGACTCCTAAAATGTGCTCCGTCTTCCATCAATGCTGTCTTGTTTTTTTTAGTAGAATTATCATGCTGTCTTTGCTCTCCTTAGAATAATGGAATATTATTACAGCTCTTTTTATCTCTTTATATGTTCTTAAAAAAGAAAAAAAAAAAGCTCTCTTTTTGTCATCTTAATTTCTTTTTAAATTCTTTTCAAAAAAAAAAAAAAATTCTTTTTAAATTTTTATAAGTAAAAAAGTTCATCTTTTTTTTTTTTTCCTTTTTTTCTTAAAAGTACACATCTTAAGAATTCTACACAAACAAATAAACTAAACATCTAAAAGAAAAAAAAAACTCATTATTAACATCTATTTAACCATTAAATAGTGGGGAGAGACTTCGAACCCAAATTCTCATTTATAAAAAAGTAGTTAATGTCAGTGAGACACTTTTAAATATACATCACTGTTAATTTCTTTAAGACATTTTCCATTATCTCTGTGTGTGTGTTAAATACTTAATATTCTTATAAAGAAGAAGAAGATAATGTCAGTGAATTAAAAATAAATGAGATAAAACTATTCAACTAAACAATGAAAGGTTGTTATTAACTAACAATTAGTTGACACATTCAATTGAATTAAGATATTTAATCTAAAAGAAAAATAATAAACTACAACCTCTAAAATATTTTCTTAGAAACACCTCTACAAAGTTTGTCAAGGTTCTTACCATTTTATTATTATTTTTTTATCACTTAATCTACACTAAATTGTGAACTTATTGAATCAAACCAAAGGATTTGAATTTAAATTGGATTGTTTAGACTCAATTATTATCAATAAAAAAAATTTGAATAAATTTCTTGATTTAGTTTTTAATCAACCTTAAATATTAGTTATAATGAACAAAATTTTTTTTTGGTATCGATATATAATTTCACATAGGCAATATTATTTCCACTAAAACTAGTATTGCTTCAACAAATCTCTCTCGTATTCAAAGAAGAAGCTTTTATGCCTATTGTTAACGAACAAATGAAAAGTCTTGTCTTCCATTCTTAGTCGGGATTAATCATACAATCTCGAGTTAAATTGGTTATTGTACATTTTGTTAATTAGGTTTGAGTTCAATTGTGGATGATCCATCATATAGAAGTCAAGCACATGTTTGAGAAAACAAATAAGTGTGTTGATGCTTTAGTCATATCGGGGTATCACAAACTTGAGTTTTTTTTTTTGTTTTTTGCTCCACTTACTATATTTATTAGTATTGTTAATTTTGATAGATTGGTGGATTTTATACTATATATGATTTCTTCTTAGTGTTTCTTAATTTATGTAATTTCCTAATTATAAAAATTTATATAATTAATTTTTTTTTGCCCTTAATCAAATTCTTCTATTAATTCATTAAAGGCATTTATGTGGAAAAGTGTTTTTTTGAAGGAAAATCAAAATGAAGTAACATAAAGAGGAACATTCTTGGGTTGACACGTCCATATAAATTGTATGGTTAATTATTTTTCCCTTGAATCAAATTTCTTGCTAAATTATTCTCAATAAAAAAATTTATTGTCAAATTGTTAAAATAAAATTTTTAATTATTTTATACTAATATTTTTTGGTTCTAAAAAAAAATTATTTTAAGTTATTTAAAATAAAATTCATTTTTTATCAGATTGATGGCCAAGGTTTAGAAAAAGTATTTTGTATCAAATGATACTATGTCATCCGTATCAAAATTTAATAAACGAGAGACATGTGTGCAAAAATAACTACTCACTAATACATGTCTTTCAATTGTTAGTCGGTTAGTTATTTTTTGCTGACACGTCTCACACTTTTTGAATTTTGATACCGCTGATATGGTATCATTTGATACCAAATACCTTCTCCAAGGTTTGACTTACAAGTTACAAGCTTATCAAAACCAGCAGGTAGATATTAGTTGTAAATTTGGTTTTAGTAAATTTTTACTTTTGATAAAAATAAAAATCTGGTTTTAATTAGTGCGACAGGTAGTTATTACTTGTAAATCTGGTTTTAGTAATTTTTTTTATTTTTGATAAAAATAAAAATCTGGTTTTAGTTAGTGCAACTTATTTATTAGCAAATCCTTATTTGAGAAAAATAAGTGGGGTAGTTTAGTCATTTAAGAACACTCCACCTCCAAAGTTTCCAATTCTCTTTTTTCCCGGTGGACCATCTCATCATTTTTTTGTCAATTACCCCAACAAGTCAATCGATTTGTTCAGTTTATATTATGTTTCTTAATAACCCTCTTGACCTTTATTTTATATCCATTTTCATCTCTCTTTTTTTTTTTTATGGGAATTTTCATCTCTCTTATATATATATATATATATATATATATATATATATATATCTGTTCGATTTTAATCTTATACCAACCCCAAAAGCTTGGCCGTATATTTTTGGCTGCCAAACTAATCACAGCCGTTTAAATCCAAAACCAATACTATCCACATGATTGTCTTAATCCAACGGCCTTAAAAGAAACAACTAGAACTTTCTTTTCTACAGGCCTTTTAGCTTCACCTTTATAACCTCATTCTCCCAGGCCTGTGTTCGACTCGTGCCACTCTCTCTCTCTCTCTCTCTAGGGTTTGAATTCTCTCACTTCTCGAATCGGCTTCTCTGTTTCCCAAGGTTCGTTACTGATCTTCATCGATCAAGGATCAAGCTATTTTGTGTTCTATTTTTGCGTGTTTTTGTTTCTTTGATCGATCTGCATTTTTGAATCGAAGATCTTTGTATGTATTTTTTGGGTTTCTGATTTGGTTGTTTGGTTTGTAGAATCGTTGAAAAATGACGAAGCAGTACCCAACCGTGAGCGCTGAGTACCAGAAGACTGTCGAGAAGGCGAGGAGGAAGCTCAGGGGACTCATTGCTGAGAAGCACTGCGCTCCTCTCATGCTCCGCATCGCGTACGATCTCTCTCTCTCTCTCAGTCACTCAGTTTCAACGGTGAGGATTTGTTGTTGGTATTAACGGTGTATGATGTGATTGGGGGTGTACAGGTGGCACTCCGCTGGTACCTTTGACCAGAAGACAAAGACCGGAGGTCCATTCGGAACCATGAAACACGCAGCTGAGCTCAGCCACGAAGCCAACAATGGCCTCGACATCGCCGTCAGGCTCTTGGAGCCCATCAAGGAGCAATTCCCCACTCTCTCTTACGCCGATTTCTACCAGGTACTCTTATTTTTATTTATTTTATTTTATATAATTTAAAATTTTAGATTTTTAATTAATCTTAATTGGATTTTAATTAATTATTATTATTTAAAAAAAAAAAATTTAGTTGGCTGGGGTTGTGGCTGTTGAAATCACTGGTGGGCCCGAGGTCCCCTTTCACCCAGGACGCGAGGTCAGTGTTGGCTAGTTGGAATTTGGTTTTTCAATTTCTATAATGTTTGTGTGTGTTGCATAATTTCTGGTTTGCTTTTAGGAATATATGGCCTTACTCTTGCTATAGTTTCGTTGTTCTGTTTGTTACTTTTGACTTGATTGGTTTCGTTTATTGAAAAATAATGTGTACCAAACGCACACGATAATCCTGACTTTTGGTCTTGACTTTCTTGATGCCACGTGTTTGTTTGTTTGTTTGTTTGTGAGGAGATTTGTGCTTAATTTATTTGATTTGGTCGGCTTTGCATTTTAAAAACTATTGAATTTTTTGATGTCATTTTCTCTTTACTCCTGGGAAAAGAATATTTGAAAGTAGATGCTTTTGTTACAAGAATTTGAAATTGTGTAGTTTTGTTTATTTGTCATTTAATTGCAATGTTGTCGTTTGTGGGAGCCATGGGTTTGTTGTTTGTATTGATCATCATCATCAGTCACTGATATATTTGGTGTTGTTTTGCATTCTCAGGACAAGCCTCAGCCACCTCCCGAGGGCCGTCTTCCCGATGCTACAAAGGGTTAGTATTCTTGTACCAGTCGATATTCCCAAATCAAAATGGCATGTGCTTTGAAATTAATTTATAGAATGCTTTATTTTTTACTTTTATTTAATTGATGATGCAGGTTCTGACCATTTGAGGGTTGTGTTTGGCCAACAAATGGGCCTTAGTGACCAGGACATTGTTGCTCTTTCTGGTGGACACACTTTGGTTAGTATATGATTCCTTGGGGATCGCTTGCTAACTCTTTGGAATTATCGGTTGTGCTGAAATCATAATGCTTTTTTATTTTTTTGGGGCTTTGTTACCAATGTTATTGATTTATGTGAGTTTGTTTTTGTAGGGAAGGTGCCACAAGGAGCGTTCTGGCTTTGAGGGACCATGGACTGCTAACCCTCTCATCTTTGACAACTCATACTTTAAGTGAGTTTCCTGTCCTGGTCTGACTTTCATGGTCTAATTTATTTGCGTTGTGCTTGTTCTTTATTTTGTGCTTCACAATGCTAAAATATGTTCTTGAACTTGATAGGGAGCTCTTGAGTGGTGAGAAGGAAGGTCTTCTGCAGTTGCCTACTGACAAGGCACTTCTCGCTGACTCAGTCTTCCGCCCCCTTGTTGAAAAATATGCTGCGGTATGTATTTTCTGTGTCTCTTAGTTGTCAATGAGATTTCACTAATGATGGATTAATTTGTAGTTTTCTGATTGCTGTTGATCTTATTTTAACTCTTAGGATGAAGATGCCTTCTTTGCTGATTATGCTGAAGCTCACTTGAAGCTCTCTGAGCTAGGGTAAGTTCTGGATTTTAATGATTTGTGGGATGCTCAATAATTTTTTTTTTTTTTCATTCAAGAAGTTGTGAGACTAAATTTATTCACCTTGGTTTGCAGATTTGCTGAAGCTTAAGTACTTTGGAAAGCATGGGACATAAAGGATGGTGCCAATCCCTGCTTGCCTTTACTCTTTTGTTTTGGATTGCTTGGAAGCCCTAGTTTTATTTTAGGCAGTTGTTGGTTCATGAAAGTTGGGATGGTTTATTGCTTTGTTTTGACTTGACAAATGTAGAATGCTACGGTACTCATCCTTCAGTTTTAAATAATTTAAATTATTAGTCCATATTTTTGCATCTCTCTCTCACTCTCAATTACACACTTGTGATTTAAGTGTTTAACTATCCCCTGAGCCCATAGGATTTTTGTAAATTTGGTTTTGCTATCAAGTTGAATTTTGAGCTACATTCTACTGGAGAGGCCTGGGGAATACAGGGGACTCTCATTTGAGGGGATAACTGAATGAGTAATCGCACTCGATATGCCCTCTCCTTGGCTGTGTTTTGCTTTTTCATGCCATCTAATTCAGACTTAATTTTCACTGGCTTGAAATATATCTCTTTAATTTGATTAAATAATTTCATGGTTTAACGTGATATGGCCTTGCGGGGATTTGATTAATGTGGATTAGTTGATCTGGGTAGGCTTTTTCTTTTACTCTTTTTAGTACCTATGCCCCCATACAGTAATGTAGAATAAATCATGCTTGATGAACTTCCGTTTACAAGAAGGAAAAGTTAATGAGCTTTTAACATATCCTCAAAAAGGATCCTGGTCTTGATCCTGAAAGTTTAATTTCAGTAAATCATTGACGTGGGTCAATTGATCTGGGTTTAATACCATGCGGTGTATGCCCCATACAGTAATGTAGAAGAAATCATGTTTGATAAAATTCTGTTACAAGAAGTAAAAGCTAATTACATTTTTCTTATTAGAGGATAAACTATCAGGATCAAGATCCTTTTTTTGTACTGCTTTTAGTTAATTAACTTTTAACATTAGCTCAAAAAGGATCCTGATCCAGAAAGTTTAATTTCAGTAAAGCAAAGGCAAAGTCGTAACGAATTAAAAGCCGAGAGTAGTCAACGGCTTATTTTTAGAGTTTGTTTTTCATTAATTATTTCTGGAAAATGACTCTATTTCATAACAAGTTAAATAAAGGAAGTTAAAAAATTATTTTTCAACTTATTTAAGATTGTTACCAAATATAGAAAAATGATAGTTTTATAGAAAATACTTTTTAGAAAATGACTCATTTTATAGAAAACAATATTGCCAAAACAAACAGAGCGTTAATAGCATCCAATGGAATCATAAAAGTTCGGTATCTTAACCTTGTCACATAAATCCTCTGCTAAACACATGAAAAGAAAGGATAAGTGTATCTAATGGTGGTGCCAAGAGTTTTGTAATTTAATTGGTCGTGGTTGGTATCTTCTGATGTTTTCAACTATCGAATTATCAAAAAAAGAAAAAAAGAAAAGAAGTGAATCTAATGGTTTCCCAATGCCAATTTTACAATTGGAATCTATTCGATCATACACAGGCTGGCTTATTTGATCATTCATTATTTTTTTAAAATTTTTTTTTTTCACTTTATACTTTTACCCTATTTACAATATCTCTCCAACACATAAATCCTCTGCTAAACACATGAAAAGTAAGGATAAGTGTATCTAATGGTGATGCCAAGAGTTTTGTAATTTAACTGGTCGTGGTTGGTATCTTCTGATGTTTTCAATGGAGACATTTAGGTTCAAATTTCTTCTTCTCTAACTATCGAATTATCAAAAAAAGAAAAAGGAAAAAAAAAGAAAAGAAAAGAAAAGAAGTGAATCTAATGGTTTCTCAATGCCAATTTTACAATTGGAATCTATTCGATAACACATAGGCTGGCTTATTTGATCATTCAAAAATTTTTTTTTTCACTCTATACTTTTACCCTATTTACAATATCTCTCCAAACTATCAATTTGCTTGATTAACACTCCAATTTTCATAGAATTGTATCAATATACCATCCATTGTCTAAATTGAGAGTTAAGTTAAATCAAAATTGTGTTTTTTCATTACCACCAATGAGTATTGTTTTTTTTTTTTTTTGATAAGTAAATGAGAGTATTGTTGTAAATACACCAAATTTTTCTGTCTCATGTTAATTTAACATGAGATTGTAGTTTTCATCTCATTTAACACCAAATTTAGATGGTAGCGGGCACATTGATACAATTATGCCAAATTGAGTGTCAATCATGCAAAATGATAATTTGAGGGACATTGCAAATAGGACAAAAGTTTAGGGTAGAAAAAGTGTGATTTTTCCACACCTCTTTTTAAAATGTACATATGTAATGAGAACTTAGTATCAAGCTTCTATTGTCTTTAACAATCAAAATATGTTCAACCAAAAAAAAAAAAAAAAAAAAAAAATTAATGTCAATTCTATTATATATCATCACGCAATCAAATTGACAATTTCTATGGCTTAGCTTACCATAGGACATTGTTGCAAATTTGAAATGCTACAATCATCTAAGTCAAACATCATGTAGAGAAATTGACGACAACTTCTAATAAAATAGATTAAGTTACATTTGACTTCTTATTTTACTGCAATACAATACACTTGTAAATTGGAAACAAAATCTTATAAACATATATGAGCTCACTACAAATTTAGTTCTAATCCATATCTATCTAATTTATTAAATTAATAGTTTAATCAATAATCTAAATTGAATTTTAATTGTATTCCAAGTTTTTGTCAAGTGTTATTCTAATTGTACTCTAATTTGATATAAAACGTCTTTAAATTTTAAATGCACTCTAATTTTATATTGAGTATCCTTCCAATTGCACTATAATTTTATGTTAAATGTCTTTATATGTAAATTTATTAATCTAAACTTAGAAAATATTATGAATGTGTAGAACTTGTTGCTTATAAATTTAAAATGAAAACAACGTTTTATAGAATAACGTTTTTTCTTTCTTTTATACATCACTTTATTTAGTGATCACACACAAAAAAAAAAAAAAAAAAAAAAACTAATTCAAAGAGGATTCCGTATGATTTTCATGAAGATGATTTATTATCAAATAAATTGTTTTTGAAAATTGATGTAACAACAAAAAATAGTAATTATTAAGAGAAAAGAGTCACAAGTTTTGAATATGATAAAATTATAAAATCTAACAATATATATATATATATATATATGGACAAAACTTAGGTACAATACCTTAGGTGCAGTTCCTTAAGTTCCTCTCTTAAGATTCTGCCGTGTGGATACTTAACTAAAAAATAAAGTTTCATTCAATGAAAAAAAATCCATCTTAAGATGAGAATCTAAGGAACAACACCTAAGTCTTGCCCTCTATGTATATAAAACATCTCAATATAGCTAAATTAGTATATTTATCCTTGTACGGCCCCCTGATACCCAAGCCCATTTGGGCCTTAGGACATGGGTCAACGGTATGGCCCAAGGCCTTGACTTTCGCCCGGCCCAGAATCCCAATCCACACCCGTGAAAGCCACGGGCCCATGCTCGGGATTATTCAAGAAGCCCAACGAACGGGCGGCTGATGCTAGCCCACTTTTGACCTTACCATGTGATTTTGTTTGGCAGGTCGTCACCGAGCATAGTTGCAGTCGTTCAGTCTCACCACCACCTACTTACGTGCCCGGCGGTGCCTTGGGGAATGTCGCTGCCGAGCATATCTCCTGAAGTGGGAACCATTTCCAAAGCCACTCTCACCTAAACCCACTTACAATTAACGATATTGGACCCCCAATTGCACTAACTGTGACAGTAATCATGATCCTTCCACTTATCTAAGGATATAAATATGAGAAGTTGGGGATGGAGAAAGGGGTTGATTTTTGGGGGAGAGAGAGAGGAAGAAAACAGCTTTGTAGAGTCTTTGTGCCGAGAATGACCCAACGTAGGAAATCCTAAACCCATATTACAAATAAGTTGTGAGCCTAGTTGAGGTTAGGCCTACCTCCCCTCTGAAGCACGCACAATCCTCAACAAGTTCGAAACCTAGTCAAATCTCTACACACAATGGTTGGATCACATGTCAAATGTGGCATGTATATGATGTAACAATTATGTGCAACATGTCTTTCACTTATACGTCAAATTTATAAATTATGTTTGAATGAGGATATATGAGAGAAGACGTGATAGAAATATCCAAACATAATGTAAATCGCATAATGGTTGGATTGAGAGGCCCATTGTATATGGCCGTAATGGTTGGATTTAGTGGTCGTTTGATGGCGAGGACATATGCAGATATGCTTATCACCAAATTTTTTTTTGGGTGGGATAGTTATCACCATTGATTCATTGTGGGAGTTATACCACCTCTTTAGATGTAGATTTTGTGTGCGTTTGGATAGCAAACGTGTCTAGCGTTTGCGTTCAAACCTGGATCCCATGCACTATTCAAGGGACCTACGAACCTTTTTTTTAGCAAAATTTTCATTAAAAATGGATCACACGGTACTATTCACACATTTAAAAATTATTTTGTTACATTGTTTTCAGTTTTTAGTTTTTAGTTTTCAGTTTTCAGCAATAAGCGGTATCCAAACATACCCGAAAGACCTAAACCCAGAGATTTAACATCTTTTAACATCAACCATTAGCGCATATTGTTTTATTACACATCTTAACATGTCCCTTCCCTTCTCGTTTTAAAAAGATTTTTTAAGTTTTCATTTCTCCTTTTAGTTCATCACAAACTGTATACCAAGGATATGATTGACGAATAATAAGTGGACAATAATGAATAAGCTTTTCCTTTTCATTCGTTATTTGCATAAAAAATTACTTTTTATTTGATGCTTCCATCCTTCTAAATAATAGTACATGAAAAACATTAATAAATTCAAATTAAAGCTACTTTCAGTGCTGAAAAGAGCAAGATGATATGATAATTCTGATGAAATTAGTTGCTAAGCTGTGTGATGCACAATGTAAAATAATAAGTAAATTGAAGATGTCACAAGTTCTGGACCACGGGCTTTCTTGCTATGCATCACAGACTTCGCAAATTATCGTTGGGCTTGACATGATTGTGTCCTAGATACGTGTCTTGCAAGAGGTTGATAATGGAAATCGAAATGTGTTGGCTAATGTATAATGTTTTTGAAGAAATGGTGCTGTTACATACAAATGGGAGAAAATGAAGACGTTAGTACATATTTTAAACCCAAGATTTTCTCGGATATACTTTCTTTTTCATTTTTTTTTGAGAAAGAAGTAAGTAAATTTTATCAAGATAAATCCGATTGAAATACAGCATCCAAATCATTAGGTAGAGATTCTACCTATACATCCTTGTTTGCAGATAAAACTGCTCTTCTAACCGTGAGCTAATCTACTCCCCTCCCATCTCGGATACACTTGATTGTGTTCCGTCTACATCTATACCATGAACCATATATATAGGTAGAAAATATGTGAGGTATAAAAAGCCTATAACTATGGGCCTAAGTCCATTGGGTTAATATTCTAACACATATAATCAAAAGATGGGTTTGATGAAATGTTTCCTGGGATCCCTTTTGTGGTGGTCACATGTTAACTGCTGAAGACTGGGGTTGGGCCAAGCTTGAAATTCACATTGATCCAAGGACGGTTGGTGGCTACCATTGCACTTTTTTATGCATGCGAAAGAAACTTAAAGTAGACGCCTTATTTAGCTACCAAGAATCCTTTAAAGGAAAAATAGTAATTTCAAACTATGAAAGATGTTTTTGGGCTATGCTTGGAGAGGAAGTGGATCGTTAAAGAATTTAGATACTATTATAAATACCCCATTTTTAATATAACTATACAAGCCCATCATATTTTAGCTTTTTTTTTTTTAATTATTTTTTTATTTTTATAACTTCCCCCCCCCTCCCTTAAAAGTTACTATGTCTTTTGAGTGGAGTTGTGGTATGCCTTTATGTTAGAACTCATTTCTCTCTTCTCTGTGTGTGTGTTTGTTTCTCAAAAAAAAAAAATATATATATTTTAGCTTTTTTTTTTTTTTTTGAAAAACTTATTTGAACTCGTATTTAAAGTGGACCATGACACTTGAAGCCCATGCATTTTTTTGTTTGTTTAATTATCATTATGGTCCCTAATGTTTGCCCTAAGTGTCAAAATGATCTCTAATGTTTTAAATGTGTTAGTTTAGTCTTTAACATTTTGGAATTATGTCAAAATAATCTCGATGTATAGTGGTAAATGGGAAAAATTGACATGAATAACATTAATATTGTAAATGTTATGTTTATACCACCTAAGCTTCCATGTGCCCCTTTAATTTTTTTTTTAAAAAACATCTAAACTAAAATTACAAACTTGACACAGTTGGGATTGAAATCCCTAGAGTCTCAACTGATAATAAGAAGAGTGAGATTTCTCTCTATATGAGAGAGAGAGAGAGAGAGAGAGAGAGAGAGAGAGAGAGAGAACATGGTCAACAATATTGGTGGCTTAAAGATCAAGAAGAGGAAAATTCCAAAAATGAGAAGTTAAGTTTGAGATTTATGGCATGTTTGGAAGTTTAAAAAAGGAGGGGGAGTAGAGTAGAGGGAAGGAGAGTAATTCAATTACCTTATTTGGAAGTTTTTTAAAGAATGAGGGGGAGGAGTTTGGAGGGATTTGGAGGGGTTTCAAACACCTCTAACCTCTCATTTTTAATTTCCCCAAATTGGAGAGATTTGGAGAGAGAGTAGAGTAGATAAATTATTGACTAGATAAATTTCCCAATTTACCATTTCTAAATTAATAATAGACCAATGTATGTTGCAAGTCCATTTTTCAAATATGAGTAAATTTGTCTATTTTAATCATTTACTCTCCTCTCCATCCTAATTTTTAAAACATCCAAATAAGGAGAAGGGCTAATTACTCCCTTCGCTCTTACTAATTTTAAAAACATCCTAACAAGGTGGAGGGGAACCATTCTCCTCTACTCTCTTCCCCACTACTCTCTTCCCCTCTACTCTCCACCCTCTCTAAACTTCCAAACAGGCCATTAGAAGTGGATTGTGTTTGCAATGTACTTGAAAGGAACTGTATCTAAAAGGTTAACACTTAGCAGAACTAGGCATGAATTTCAACAAATAAAATTAGTTTTTAAATAAATAATTGGATTTATATTTCAAGGGTCAATAAGTTTTCCATCAAAGGTAGTGGGTTATCAAATAAAACGTAGTTATAAGATAAAGAAGATCCATTCTTGGCAAGAGCATTTGTGCACCAATCGGCTTCCCAATAGAAAAAATTTCACGAAAAAAGTTTACGAGTGCGTTTTAGCTGTTTTTTTTTTGAGCTGAAATGTTTCATGAACAGTGCACGGTTCAGGACCTACAAATTTCACATTTCAGTCACTTTTTCATTAAAAATGGGACCACGTTACTATTCATATATTTAAAAATGATTTTGGTACAATATTTTTCAGTTTTCAGTTTTCAGTTTTCAGCTGTATCCAAACGGACATTAAAATTATTTTGGGAATTATTTGTCATATTAAAAAGAATTACAAATTGCCATACAATACAAGCACTTTACTTTTGTTCTTAGCATCTTTAAGAAGATTATTGTCATTTTTAGAAGTATCATTATATGTGAAAAAATTTGTGTATTTATTCTTAACTAGACGTATCTAACCAAGACAGAATGTTATTATGGCCAACAGAGTGGACCAAAGGGTATTGAGAATCTGTACGAGTATGATGATTACCTTTGTCTTTTGTTGGATTACACTTCATATACTAAAACGCAAAGTTATCAATTATCTGCTTAATTGCTCCGCTATAATTGGTCCAAATTTTGTAAAATAAATAACTAAACTCGGATTTCTTTTCAAAAGTTGGAACTCTGTTAGGGGCCATCAGTTTGGACCATGAGCTTGAACTTAACTATACAAAAAGGCGATTTTGCCTAATTTTTTCACCTTTATATTGATAAAGGACTTCAGGTATTTCGAATATTTTACTTTTATTTTTATATATATATTTATATATATATTTTGGCAGTGGCAGAATCAGGATTTCAGTTTAGAGAGTAAGATTAAAAAATAATAATAAAAAAGAACCTAAAATTATTAATCGATATTAATAATAAAATTATAAACAACAATAATTGTCATACAAAATCTATTAAAATTTAAACAGTTGTAAAATAAATAAACAATTGTAAAATATTCCTGACGATCAATCATCAAAGTAAGAGACTAATCTATATACATAAAGTTTAGACATTTAATTTGATTTTTCAAAATAAATTGAGAAAATAAATTTCAACTTTTCTTTCTCTATTCTTCTAATTATTTAAAATTTGGATTTATGATAAAACTCAAATTTTAAAACTATGAAAATACAAGAAATGAAGGAGAAATAAATAATGGATGCTTTACTGCTTTAGTGCTATACAAGATATTATTATTAAGCCGTGGGTTAATGCCGTTTGTTTGAGATGTCAAATTGTACAGATGTCAAAATTTTAAATAGAGAACCTAAGGTACTGTACTTAAGGTATTGTATCTAAGTTTTGCCATTATTATTATTATTATGTATAAAGTTTGAGTTCCACGTGCTTAATCTGAAATGAAGGAAAGAAATTTGGATAAGTAAAAAGAAAAAAAGAAAAAGGATTGAGTATTGGTCAAAAGTGTAAACAAGTTTGGTGGCATTTATTTTGTGTCAGGCCCATTATTTAAAGTGAGAAGAGTTGTTTGAGTAACACCACAAAATCTCACAATATTTTTATAAAGGAAATGCTAACGAGTGTCTTTAGGGCATTGGTTAACAATCTGTGGGGACAAATAACCAAGAGCCATGCATCTTGGGCTGTGGGTTTAATCTGAGGAAGACTCATGGGCCGAGCAGAGCGGCATTTTTTAAATATTCTATTTTCAAAAGATTCATACATAGGAAACGTGCGATTCTGTCCGAGGAGGATGTAGCCCTCGGATGAGAAGAATACGGTTCAAGGATGAATCCCATCGATTAGAGTAATCCTCCTGGAATCTCCGATAACAGAAATGGCCTTTGTGAACTTACTGGAAAGGAAAAGACCCCAAAATATCTAAAGAAAGGCTGCTACCACCACATTAAATACCCTGCAACTACTTTTCTGGCCGCATTTATGTGGAGAAGACCTCTGAACAGTGCTACCAAAACTATTGCAGCTCAGAAGGAAGCCAAAGAAAAGGTCTGATGGGACAAGTATCAAGTGATGCCCTGGATGAACGACAAGTGTAAGGTTATGATGACTAGAAGTTGATTATATAAGTGTAACACTCCCACCATTGAAAAGGGGGAGGGAGATTGAAAAAGAAAAACAAAAGAAAGAAGAAAGAAAAAGAACGTGAATTACATAATATGATGTCTCCTCGGATCGAAACAAAAACTTACTTATACCAAATCATCTCGATATGCTTTGAGTCTTTTTATTAGATTTTTAGTTTATTTTTAAGAATAGGTCAAACGTAATCCTCGCCATTCGTACCTAATTCTTTAACCCACTCTCTACAAATTAATTGCAGTGGACTTATTGGGCCCAGGTCCTGCATGTTTTGGACTTGAGTGCACAATTTGTTACCCTACACAATCCATTTTAGAAAAGTTTTGACATAACTTTTATGGGAAATGAAAAAAACTGTCAAAATATTAATTGAAAGTATCAATACATTTTGGTCAATATATATATATATATATTTATTTATTTTGAGATCCATCCCAACTAAAAATAATAGTGTTGGAAAAATATTATGAGACTTTGTTGTATTTCTAAACTTTCTCAAATAAAAATGTGTATTTTATTAATTTTTTATTTCATGTTAGGAGTATGGTTTGCTTTATAGAAAAATATGGACCTTTTTTGGAGGAGTCAGTGGGGCAAGTGCCCCCCTCACCCCCTCTGGCTCCGCCCTGTATTTTGGCAAAGGGCTATCAAATAGTCAACAAATTCTTCTTCTTTTGGTCATCTCCTTGAGATAGTTTGCTTCCGAAATTCCTCCCTGTAGGGTTTACAGAGTCATTTTCCTTTGCTTCTAATCACACTCTGTAGAAATCCTCATATAGTCATATTGACTTGATAAAACAACCTAAATTTTGATGTGGCTCTTCTGGTCTTGCCCAAAAGATGATGCAATTGCGTACGTTTTTTTTTTTTGTGAGCTACGAGAATAAAGAAAAAAAAAAGTCATATTTCATTGTCAATGCAAAGAAAAATATTATTTGAAGTGCTTATCACTCAACTCAGGAGTCAGGAATCAGGATCAATACGAGTGAGCAATTTAATTGAGTAGTCTTCAATTCCAAAAACTTGGAACAAGTAAAAGCTTTTCTAACGAGTTAAAGTTCAAATGACATTTTCTCTAACAGTAAAATGAATAAGCTCGTCAAACACACGTGTTTCACAACTTTAATTCCTAAGATAATTGATCGGATTAAAAATTTAACATCTTTTCAACTCGTTACTCTATGGACTTTGATGGCTAAGGCATATTATATTATATTATAATTTAATTTAATTTAATAAAATATCTGAGTTGCACCCAAATACAGAAAGGCTACCGGTCTAATCAGCAACAACCCCCAATAATGGAGAAGTACCAATAATTGAGCACTCTGAATCCCAATGGGCTTATTCAATTTTATTTTCAACCTTTTAATTTAATCTTATTTGACATATTTTTATTAAATTTGAATTTTGACATATCTACTATTATAAATTATTTTATTCTTATATTATTTATGTTTGTAAAATTTATAAAAATTAATTGTTATATTATTTGTTGGAAAATTTAGAACCCGGTGGATAGAATTAACAAGTTTTAAACCTAAGTTGTTAATTAGATTTATTATGAATAAACCTTGTTAAAACAAACAAACATCAATTTCATGCACAACGAAATAGTAAATAAGACAAGATATGATGACTTAGAAAAATCAATGAAATAAACTAGTTTCACAGTAAAAAACCTGGGGGAAAGCTTCCCGAAAAGCAATTCACTATAGTAAAGAGAAGTTTCAAATCTAGTACAAAACTTTTGTCCTTAAACTCTACAATCACTGTAGATAAACTTACAGTAGAAACCTTCTACCGTTTCAGAACCTCTGAACTCTTCAATATATGAACGCTACTCTTTTGTACGGATCCTAGTACGTGACTAACTCCAGCAATTTGAAGATGTTGTTGGCTGCAAAGTTCTTCACTTCATCAACAATGAAGATCAAGAAGTACTTGGTTACAAAACCTTAAGGTGCAAAAGACACAGTAACTTCTTGCAGAGAGAATAAGGCATTAGGTCACTTTCTGCATGTGTTCTCTATGTATAATGACCTTTAAAATAAGCCTTATATATGTCTAGGATTGTGAGAAAAGAAACTCTACACATACATGTTAGTTACGGCCAAAAATCAGATCTGAAAATTCTGATTTCGTAGATCTTGACAGATTTAGCTTCTGTCGAGCTTCGTACTTAAATCTCGATAGATACTGTTTATGTCGAGGTATCTGTCGAGTTTTAATGAACAGCTTTTCTTCACTTGTTTCTTGATCCAATCTTCATGGCTTTAATACTTGGCTTGAATTTTTGTTTCTTAAAGTACTAAAACCATCATAAATTTACTCAATTACAAGTAAAGTGCATTTTATAAAAGGATTAGTCAATTACATAAAATATGTCATCAACATTATTAATTAAATATTTAAATTTTTATAGTTTAAAATTATGTATAAAAAAATAAATTTATGAATCGAATAGTAAATAACATTCAATTAATATGAAATTTGATATTATGTTAAAAAATATGTAATTTAAAAATTAAAAATTAAAATATGTAGTTATTACTTATATAGCGAAACATTGTCCTTTAATATTTTAAACATAAACCCAAAATTGAACAAGACCATTTTTCTTTTCCCACGTACATACAAGCAAACAATACGAGAAATTGAGAAGTGGTACATAATTTCTCACCATTACCAATCAGCACAGCACAACTCATGCCTTCTAGGTGGGACCATTTTCAAATATTTTTTTTAAAAAATAGTAAAATACCACCAGTCTTATCCAAAGTTACCTATGGCAGTGAAAGAGGAAATGGGCGTTGACAAGATTGAACAAGATGATAGAGGCGGCCGTAATCAGAGCCGTTCATCTCGTCCAAACGCGTTGCGAGTAGCTTTTTTTTTCCATCTTTTCTCTCGCGCGTTTTTTCGCGTCCCTTTCCTCGCATCTGCTAAGAAGTCACCACGTCACAAACAAAGAGAAGCGGATAGCACTCTGAGTCTCTCTCTCTCTCTCTCTCTCTCAATTTCAATACCAAAACTTCATATTTAAACCCCTCTCACTCCCTTTGAATTCTTCATATTCTCTCTGTCAATACTAAGAAATTCTCAGAGAGAGAGAGATTGAGACTTCGAAAATGGCTGATATAAATCAGAATGTGGCGGCGACCGGTCAGTACGGCGAATTTCCGGCCGTACAGACTCACGGAGGCCAGTTTATTCAATACAACATCTTCGGCAACCTCTTCGAAGTCACGGCCAAGTACCGCCCTCCGATCTTGCCGATCGGCCGCGGCGCGTACGGTATCGTTTGGTACTAGTTTTTTTCCTCAAATTCTTTCTTCTCTTTTTAAAGTTCTTGTTAGCTATCGCGGCTTTGTTTGATTGGCTGTAGTTGAATTTGTGGTGGTTAATTAATTAATTATTTTGAATTTTGAAGCTCGGTGTTGAATTCGGAGACGAACGAGATGGTAGCGATGAAGAAAATTGCGAACGCTTTTGATAACCACATGGACGCAAAGCGTACGCTAAGGGAGATTAAGCTGCTTCGCCATTTCGATCATGAAAATGTAAGTTAATTTTTTGATATTACTATTAATCTTCAGTGATTAAACCTATATTATCAACTATAAAATTTAGATTATATTAACAAATTTTTTTTTTTTTGGAAGGAAATTTTCAGATTTAAACTTGTTTCTCTTTGTGAAGGTTCATTTAATTAATGTTTTTTGTTTGAGTATATTCTTTGCTTGATAATTAAACTATGCTAGTTGACCAACTCAACAATTGTGAAATTTACTGTGAAAAAAGTTGTGTCTGTTGAAAGGTGGATAATTGTGCATGTTAAACAAGTTATAGCTCTCGTTAGCGATTTCATATAGGAATGGAATGAGTAAATTATAAAGGAATATAGTCGAACTAAAATATCTTGTTTCGATGTTTTAAAAGGAAAGAATGGAAATTAATTAACCTTCAAGAGAAGAAACAACATTACAAGAGAAAAGCATTTTCATATAGTAGTGTTCAATAGACATCTACTGCAGAAACTTGATTGTAATTATTATTTTTCGGGAACAAGAGTATTGCAATATTTATTATCAAAGTGTACACATGACAAAATTTATAATATTCTTTTCTTGCTATTTGATTATGCATCATGAGATGAATAGCTTTTGAAAAGTAGACTGTGGTTTTGATAGTACTGGAGTTTGAAAGGTGGATAAATTGTGCATGTTAAACAGGTTGTAGCTTTAAGAGATGTGGTTCCGCCACCTTTACGGAGAGAATTTACTGATGTTTACATTGCCACGGAACTCATGGATACTGATCTTCACCAAATAATTCGTTCCAATCAAAGCTTATCTGAGGAGCACTGTCAGGTATCAGTCTTTTCGGTTTTGAGCCATAATTGTACAGTACCTCAACATTCAAAATAAAAACTGAGATTAACTTTATGATTGGAATGTGCTGCAGTATTTCTTGTATCAGATTCTTCGGGGGCTAAAGTTTATACATTCGGCGAATGTTATTCATAGAGACTTAAAGCCCAGTAACCTCTTACTGAACGCCAATTGCGATCTTAAGATATGTGATTTTGGTCTTGCTCGCCCAACTGCAGAGAATGAGTTTATGACCGAATATGTTGTCACAAGATGGTACAGGGCACCTGAGCTACTGTTGAACTCTTCAGATTATACTGCTGCCATTGATGTGTGGTCTGTGGGTTGCATCTTTATGGAGCTTATGACTAGAAAGCCTTTGTTTCCAGGGAAAGATCACGTGAATCAGATGCGCTTATTGATAGAGGTAAGAAAAACATTTAAGAGCAATTTTAGTTTTAAGAGAGCTCATTTACAATTTTGGTATGTTTCTAAAGAGTTTTAGATTTAAGTTCTGAAGAAGAAATAACATAACTTAATGTATTTATGGTAACAAGTAACAACTTTTCTATTCTGGTTTTTATTGATTCAATAAAGGTGTTCGATGGAGCTGATTTTTAATTATAAAAAAAATGAGATATATGTATACTGTCCCCTCTTTACAATTCTGAAGCTGATTAAGTATATTGGAATGAATTATTACTTTATTTTCTGAAAGGGATTTCTGCTGGATATATGCTTATTCATGCTATTTTTTTTTTATAGCTTCTAGGCACACCAACTGAGTCTGATCTTGGTTTTGTTCGAAATGAGGATGCAAGAAGATATATTCGCCAACTCCCCTCACACCCTCGGCAGCCATTAGCTGCGGTTTTTTCACATGTTCATCCATTGGCCATTGATCTCATAGAGAAAATGTTCACATTTGATCCTACTAAAAGAATTACTGGTAATTTTCTAATCTACTGTCAGTCATATTTTTATGCTTTAGGGGACTGGTGAAATTTATTACTTGTTAATTATTGTATGGGTTTTGATGTGAAATTTTCCACCAATCACCTTGAAAAAGAAAGCCATCATCATACTGTGGTTCCTAGTTATTTGAAACCTGCTTCTTGGCCATGTTAGCCATTCTAAGACATAAATTTTCTTTTTGTATATTTGCTTAGGCTTTTCATAGCTTGAGCATAATAAATGTTCATTGAATAGAATCTTATTCCCTTTGAAGTGTCAAGGTCGTTATAAGTATGAGTTGACATGTGTCAATGATATGACAGCAAGGACAAAAGAAGCGGCAACCAAAAGAATTTTTCCCCCTTATTGTGAGTAGAATAATAAAATCATATGTTAGTGATGTGAAGGAAAAGACAAAGTGGAGCAATCAAAAGATGTCTCACTGTAGGGTCAACAAGAAGCAGATCAATTAGGTGGCTGGTGAATTGTAACTCATACATCAAGTGCAGTTTGAATCTGTTTTTTGTTCTTTATTTTTGAATAATCTAATTAGAAGTAGGCCCTACGTTAATTAATTTTCAGTATTGATCACTATTAATTATGGAATTTGAAGAGACAAGTTAAAGGCTTATTTCAATGAATCTGGTCAAGAAAATGTGATTTGTACTTCTTGCAATATTATGCATTGTAGTTGAGTTTCCCATGTTCCCCTTCCACTCATCATCTTACCCAGAAAATTTGTAGATAAATGGAAATTATAAGTTGCTTCTTTGCTATAGTGTACGGGCAGCTATGATATGCAGGCTTTTGTCTCCCTCTAAAATTAGCATGTCCGACTTGTCCAAATGATAAAGATTGAACATTTTGTTTACTTTAAATGTGCCGTAGAACTTGTAACCCTCATCTTTCAGTTATGGAGCCCACTTAGAAATACCCCCTTCTTCAATTTTTTACCCTGCAAGGTTTATCTACATGCACACAAAAACTTGAACTTGCATGCATATATTTGAAACTTTTCAGAATTACATATGTAAAGCCATGCTTTCATCTCTAAATCTGGGAAATTATTAGTGCTTGAAACTGAATATTGTTATGTAACACTCTTGTAAGAGTCAACAGATTAATTATGGGCGGAAAATTCTTTGACTGCCTGTGGTCATAATGTTGACACATATGAAATTGAATTGGTGTAATGCAGAAGACATGCTTTGAAGTTAAAGATTCGAGTTTAAATATCATATTTTCCTCACTGTACCTCTCTTTAATGGTAACATTTTGTCTCTGGACAGTTGAAGAAGCATTGGCCCATCCTTACCTTGCAAGATTGCATGACATAGCTGATGAACCAGTTTGCCCAAAGCCATTTTCCTTTGAGTTTGAGCAACAACCCTTGGGAGAAGAGCAAATGAAGGATATGATTTACCAGGAGGCCTTATCACTCAACCCAGAGTATGCATAAATTAAAGCAACATTTTTTCTCAGTTTTATCTCATAAGTTGATAAGCCTGTAAGTTACTGGGATAATATTGCAACCAGAAATCTAATAGGTCGCAGATTGAGGAACTGAGATCCTATTTCATCTGTGCCATTTCTCTGGTGGGTCTACTGATATTACATTACACCAATGACTGCCCATCAGTTGTACTGGGCTTATGAATTTAATTTTGGGGTCAGTTTTTATTTATTTTTTGTACCACTTGTATTTGCTTAGATGTGTCTGTATCTTAATTATATCTGTGATATGCTAAAACTGTATTTGTATAGCGGGTTGAATTGTAACTGAGTCGGATTTAATGAAAATTACCTATTGTTTTGTTCTTCATATCAAGGTGTCAAGTGTCAACAGTCAAATTTCTAATATAAAGGGATCATAATATTATCATGATATCATGGTGCTACTTCACATTTTTCATCTGATGTATGATACATGGCCTGAAATTGTCACCTTTTTTTCCCTCTCTCCTCTCTTCTCTGTCTCCGTCCTTTATTTGTACTCTGATTTGATCAATTTTCATGTAATTTATCTTTTCCAGAAGTATATATATGTTTCTTTCTTAGAAGAAATTGGACAAAATTGGTCAAGTATATATCTATCATTAATCAAATAAGAACTAAATATTTCTGTAGAAGTGGGAATCTTATACCCTGACTTAAAAAAAAAAATGACGGAAATAAATAAAAAGTTCAGATTTAGTAGCAGTTGGATATTGCATGTCATTTGTTAGATTGATGAATTGGAAATGGTGGAAAACAAACATTTCTAGATATTCGAGGTGTTAGGCTCTAGATTTGGCATGGTGGAAAGGTATATTTGACCTAAGTAAAAATGTGCGAAAAATGGCCAGAGAGTCTTCAACGTGAGGATCTTGAGTGCTGAGTGCTAACTATGAAATCCTTCTGTTATGTTTGGTAATGAATATTAAATCCATGTAAAGGAGGTTCGCTACCGAATCCATATTAGATTGGAAATTTTCTCAATATCTCCACATTTTGTTATTTGGCCTCAATGACTCAAATTCTCAATCCATGACTTGGCAGATTAGAAGAAGTAATTTTTAATCCAATTCCTGCTTACAAGTGTAGGGAGAGCAAATCCCAGGCTCCTAGCTATTCATAAAAAAAGGTGAAAAAAAGAAGGCTAAATCCAGGCTGTTCTTATTACAGGACCACCTTATTTGATTTTGAGTTTTATATACATGACAATTTCAGATAAAAACCTAATCAAAACATGCAAAGAAAAATGCGCATCAAGATTAAAAAATATAATAAGAAAAAGTATAGAAAGACACTAAATTGACAATAAATTTCACACTTGTATATGATAAGTCATTATAAGTTATCAATAATGGTGGATAATAAAGTAGTGTTAGCGGTAGGCCTATATAAGAATTAATAATAACTTGCCAACTCATCAAGTGTGAATTTTGTTAGGAAAATTATTGTGTGGGTAGCATTACTCATGTAATAATGATATTCTCACCCAAAGAAAAAAAGAAGAAGAAGAGGAAACTAATAATGAGATGGAAATCAAAAAGCAAATCAGTGAGACATTTAAGACTAAAAAAAGTCAACAAGTCAATTAAAGGCAAATGAGGCTAAAAGAGAAAGTACCAAAATTTGTAAGTCTATAAGAAGTACACATGGCAAAACGGGTCAGAATTTTCTGACTCGACTTGTTTGACCCGTAATCCGATTGACCCGTTTAAAAATGATCTGTTTTGACCCGCGACCCGATTGACCCGACTCGCCCGTTTTGCCACGTCTACCAACGTTGAGTAGATTGAGATTGAGGTGTAATTCTTATAAAATATTTACTTATTCTTCTTTACTTAATATGTTATGTACTCCATTATAGTTTGTCATTCTTTACTTGCCACCATCATTTTCTCTTCCTACTTTAAACAAATCGAAGATTATACCAAGATTAGCTTCTAGAAAGCTGGAACAAGAGCTGCGCCAAATTTGGGTATCAAGTGTTTAGTGGTAATTGGTAACAGTATCACCAGTGAGAATCTAATCATAATTAAGGAACTCATAAACAATTGACACATTGCATCTATTTCAAAAACAAAAAAAAACTTGTTTGAAAAATACGGGTCAACTTGACCTGACTTGCGACTCGACTCGACCCGCGACCCGTTTGACCCGTTTAAAAATGACCCGTTTTGATCAGTGACCCGTTTTGACTCGCAACCTGATTGACCCGACCCGAACTGACTCGCCCGTTTTGCCACGTCTAATAAGAAGTAAGTTTCACTTCATAAAAGGGCACCACCCTCTATCTCTGGCAGCCTTTCTTCTCGAACTCCACCTCTTTTTCTTTTTCTTTCTCATTTCCTTGTAACCTTCAATTCTAAGGGCCCGTTTGAGTAATGTTGTTTGTAGTTTTTTAAAATACGTGTGGGTGAAAAAGTGTGTAATGTTATTTAAAAACTAAAAATATGTTGTTTAGATAGTCTACCAAACAGGGCCTAAATAACTCAAAACTTGTATTTCAAAGTTAGGTTGTAAGTATTTTAATTCAATATTATTTCAAATTTTAAATTCATTACCTTGATCTAGTTACATTTTATGCTTTATATATCTATTTTATTTGCTTAATTTATTAAAATTTCTTATTTATTTTAATTATTTTATTAGGAAATTTACCTGGCTAACATTTGTTTTTGACAAATTCAAATTATAGAACATGATAAATACAAAACAACATTTATATTCCCTTTTGGACAATATGAACGAAATGTAATGTCATTGAGACTAAAAAATGCTTCAACAAACTTCCAAAATATCATGAATGATATTATTAATCAAATCTGAAAATTTTCAATATTCAATAATTTCTTAATGTTTTCAAACACTATATAAAACCTTTTATTCATATTACATCACTCAATAACTTCTATTAAAATTAACATTTCAAAAATATTATTGTTGGATTACATGTTTTTATTATTCTTAATATATACATCAAATTTTATGTTAATAAAATATTACTTACTATTCGATCAATAAACTCAAGTTCTTATGTATAATCTTAAAATATAACAAACTTGAAATTAAACATTTTATAAATGAGGTAGATATTAATTTGTGATTATATTGAAATTTTATAAGTATAAAGGGTATAAGGAAAATGCCAAAGTTTAGTTACAAAATTTATTGTAGCTTAAGGCTACAACTTTACTCAATATCTATTTATTGGAGGTGAATTTTGATAAATTTACCATTGGATTACATCTTCTTCTTATAACCTCTAGGCTTGCAAAATTTCAAGAAAATTAGAGATCAATAGCTATGTCATCAATAAATTATTTAAATTGCAAGTTTTTGTAATTTAAAATTATACATAAAATATAAGCTTATAGATAGGGCCGGCTCAAGGCCTAGGCAAGTTTGGCCCGGCTCAAGGCCTAGGCAAGTTAGGCCTAGGCCTAAGGCCCCACCAAAAAAAAAAAAAAAAAATTTAGGTAAAAAGGCCCCACTTCCAATGGTTAAAGACCCAAATTTTTATAAAATCTTATATATTTTTTAAAGGTTGTGTATTTTATTTATTTATTAGTGATGTTAAGAATACTACAAATTTTACTATTGGCTTACAAATTGCCATGTTACTAATCACAAAAAAGTAATTTAAACATTTATTAGTTAGATTAATGAATTTTATCAATGAGATTCAATGTCACATCATATTGTGAACATTTTATAGTGCTTTTAATGCATTTTTCCTTTTCATTTCTATTAAGACTCTCAATATACGAGACCAATAGAACCCTAATCCAATTGAAACTCTAAGATGTTGCAAAAATATATTGCAAATGTGTTAAATCATAAATTATAGATTAATCTCCCCTAATAGTTTGAGACTTTAATTTTTGTAAACTGATATTTTACAAAGTCACACACTAAATAATATCTATCTCCTCTCTTAAAAACAAGATATAAAATTAAAAATTAGATTTTAACTTTACTTAACTATGTGTCGTTGTATATCCAAAATAAAGTATTTTTTTTAATTGTAATAAATTTTTATTTCTTTTTATTAATATTTATAGTTCAACTATGATATTTAATTCTCTGTATGAAATTAATATTAGTTTAGTTGGTAATATTCATCAAATTATATATTTAATGTATCAAATTAACCTTGATTTGATTAGTATTAAATAATTTTGTTTAATTAATATTTACATATTAAAAGCCCCGCATAAATTTTTCGCCTTAGGCCCCAAATAATGTTGGGCCGTCCCTGCTTATAGATCATATAGTAAATAATATCCGTTTGACACAAAATTTGACATGTGTATTAACAGAGTAAAGAATATGTAATTCAACGGTTAGATTTTCAAAATATATAGTAATTTTTATTTTATTGAATAAGATTGTAGCCTAAGGTTACAATAAATTTTGTAACTAAACTTTATTCTTATTAAAAGTTCCAACACACTGGAGTAGTATTTTTCTTTTGGGTATATAACCAAGTATATATATATATATATATATATACACTTTCTCAAAAAAAAAAAAGTATATATATATATACACACACAAGATATTAATATATATATATATATATACTTTCTCAAAAAAAAAAAAAAAGTATATATATATATTTATATACACACACAAGATATTAATGTGAAATTTCAAATTGGTAATCATGTCACACCGAAAAACACCTGCTTATAGAAAGTCAGAAGAGAGTGGGTGATACTATTCTTTCTAATTTTTATTTTCCATACCATTTCTTTTCAGCAATGGAGGTGTCCCAGTCCCTTGCATAATTCACATTGACTTTTTTGGCCAGACTCTGCTATATTTCTCTCATCAGAAGAGATAGCTGTTATTTGCTGTTGTCAATATGTTAATCAAACAAGGCTAGACAGACGGGAGATCAACGTGGTTCACTCGGAACAATATATTTATGGTTATTTGGTGTAAAAGATTTAGCAATTTGGTATTACAAAAAACTACTTTATCTATTTTACTACCTCACTTTACAAAATACTCAATATTAGTTGTTTTATTTTTGTATTCAACATAATAAAATAATATAAATAACACAATAAAATAATATATATACTATAATAAACAACAATTGCCACCACCAACACTATAAAATAATATAACTTTTAATAAAATATTGTTTCTTTTATCATCTTATCTACCTTGCATAGCCATCTTTGGTTGTGTACTGTAGCTCCAACAACTAAGCCTATTTGGTACTGTTGTTTAAACAACATTTTTCATTGTTTAAACAATAATACACATATTTTTATAGTACTTTTTCACCCACACATATTTTTAAAACACTTAAATAATATTATTAAAAATCTCTTACCAAACAGACTCTATTTTTGACTTTCCTCCATTATTGTAGCATATTTTCTAATATTGATGGTGTTAAAAATAGTAATATGACTTTTTAACACCACCTATGCTAATGCTCTAAATCTATTTTACTCTTATAATCTGAGATAGAAATTGGATTCAACTGTCCACACCTTTCGTGTCAAATCATGTCTTACCTGGAATGTACCTCCTTATAATTTTATAAAAAAAAAATCAGAAGAGACGGGTGAATGGTGATTACTATTCTTTCTATCTTCTTCTTCTATTGATAATTTCTTTTCAGCTCATCATGCAGTATGCCTCGGCATAATTCACGTGAACTTTTTAGGCAAGATTCTATAATGTTTCACTCATCATAAGAGAATTGTTACTATGCAGTGACATGGATATACGTTTAATATAAATTTATATGGGTCAAAACATTTAATGAGCCCTATAGCTAGAATGTTTCCCTTCAAGTTTCACAGCCAATTAGCAGTCTTGGACTCTTGGTGCTAGCAGCTAGGAACCAAATTTGTGTAAAGGCTGTGCAACTATACTATTACACAACCATTCTCATACCGATTATCACAATTTGCCAATTTGTGTAATTGTTAGTGTTCAACGAAAATTGGTAGGTTGCACAAGTCTTAGTGAACATAAAATATCAACCACTTACAATTGTACAAGTCAACAAGTTATAAATACATCAGATGTATCTTTAGAATTATTTGAAAGCTGTGTCCCACAATGATAAATTTGGTGGTTGAGTTGAGAGGTCGTAGTTTTGGGAGAGTTATTGCACCACTAGATGTGACAGTACTTCCTATGCTGCTAAATGTTGGGTTACACGTATGAGTGAAGTCTCACATTTAATAATGATGAGAAAAATGAATAGTTAATATAACATAATTGAGCATACACCCATTAAGCTTAGGCTTTTTGGGTTAAAGTGTGTCTGCATATGTTATATTAATTATTCAAGGAAGCTTCCCAAGGTATTTATCTCCCTAACAAGTGGAATCAGAGTCCATGGTGGTGTGGGGCAAATGTGACAAGGTTATCGAGGTTCCTTTCGCAGTTGGAGCGGGAACCGGGTATGTGTACTTGAAACCTTTTACAAAGGGAGCAAGGCGGGTCCCTTTGGTGGTTGGAGTGAGGACGGTATATTGCACCAAGCAAGCCCATAAAGCCCACATAAAACGATCTTGAAAAAGGCCCAACAAAGGAGTATTATTGCCAACAGTGCTAGACAACGATGAAGAGCAAGGTTTCCATGGAAGATAAAAGATGTGAGCTTTTGGGTTAAAGTATGTCTCTATATGTTACATTAATTACTCAAGAAAGTTTCTCAAAGTGTTTATCTCCTCAACACTAAGATGTAGCTATCAATGAAAGTAACTGTGCTCAAGCCGAAATAAAAATATCATTAAAAGGGCCATTGTTATGACCCATTTGAAAAAAACAAGGCCATTCGGGACATTTAATTACGATTTTCGGAACATGTTTTCCATGCCATAATAAGACAACATTGCCTTCAAAGATAATAAAGACACAGCATCACTGGTTCTTTTTCAAATTTGGGTGAGATGTCCTGATCCTAGACATGATTACGGTAATTGATAAAGCACCAGAATCTTATCCTGAATTCCGAGAGCTTGAGCTGTAGTATTGGGGACCTCAGTCAACAATAAAACTGCAACATCTCTACATTACTAAAGGACTGCTTGTGTAATTTGTAAACGCACAAGACAAGAGCACAAATGGCAGATTCAGAATTATAACAGTTGGGTTGCAACATGGATGAGTTACTCTCCAGTGACATTGAAGCAAAAATGTCAAGTTCTCGTAGCAGACTGGGCGGTTGGATCACATTTCCCTTCATAATAGGTCTTTCTCTAAGCTATACAACCATGTTGTGCTGATATATATATGCACTATTTCTTTCAAACGCCACCGTGTTTCTGCCTTGCACCCAATTATATCTGTGCCTTTTGCCTGGACCAGGATTGGTTACTGGGTTAAGTCTTGGTGCTGGTGGATGGCTGATTAACCTGATTGTATATCTCATTGAGGAATTCAATGTGAAGAGCATTGATGCTGCTCAGATTTCAAATGTGGTCAACGGTTGCAGTCCGCTTCCAGTTATCGGAGCAATTATTTCTGACTCTTTTTTAGGCTCCTTCTCTGTCATATTGATTTCTTCTGTTGTCTCTTTGCTGGTACTAGTCTTGATTTGTTACTACATGCACACTGTTTTTTCTGCTCATTCTTTATCTGTGCTTTTAAGTTCATTAGCATTTATTATCCATATCAATATGATAGGCTTAATGACTTGATTGTGGTGCAATTTAGCTCATAATTATGGGGTGGGTTTGCAAATGGCTTGCAGAAAATAGATCAATAATGCTTAAGAATTAAATGAGTTCACTAATGCTTAATTTACTTCTCAATGAATTCTTCTACGAACACAAAAACATCTCATAATATTTTCACAAGTTGAGGTGTTAGTTTACTATAAGCTCAAATAAAATAAAATAAAAATTTAACTAGATTCACAATAACTCAAAACAAGTTTGTTGTGAAAATATTATGAAATTTTGTTATGCTCGGAGACTTTCTGCTTCTTAGGTTAAGAAGGAAGAGGAGTAAATTGTTCCTTCTCTGATGATAAGATTCTTATTTAGTGGTAAAAAACATGCATGAACTGCAAAATCTAACTGGAGGCGTTTGAAAGAAATTTTGCCTCTACTGTTAGCCACCACTCATGAAATAATTGTCGGTCAAAGCTTTGTGAGTGGCTTCACATTACCCCTATAGATGTCACTGTTTCAAATCTCAATAATTTTCTTAGGTTATTTGTCATTATTATGATTATGTTGTCCATATGTTTAGGACTGAATCATGGCTTGAATCAAGCGTTTCAATTAACCTTGATTCAAGACATAATCAAAACTTTTAGGTCAACATTTTCCTAATTAGTTAGACTCTTTGTACATTGAATATGCACTCTTCTCCTTTACACAGACAAAAACAAACTGAATTTAGAAAATTTCATATTCAAGTATTGATCTTGTTTTTCCTTCTTTTACTTTTCATAGTACGAGGGCCATGATTTTGTGGCCTTGCTCTTTCTGCTACTGTTCTGTTACACCCCTAGTCAGTCCTATTTTGCTAAAACTAAGCATTGGAATCGATTTTTCATTAGCGAATTAATCTTGGTCGGATAGTGAAAATAGCAACAAAATCCAGCACAAGTCTCTGCCGGCCATGTCACATACCATACCTCCACACGCCAGTGACGCCACGGACACATCTCATGCATTGGTAATGCATGACCACTTGCTTAACTTGCTCTACGGGAGGACTTTAAGCCAACACAAGCCTGAATCTTTTGCATCGTACCACTCTTCTCTAGATGCAGTAGTCATAGAACTTATTTATAAGGAAACCTATTATTCCACTACGCATCTGCGATCTCTAGATGATGCCATGGTTGCTTCTTCTCTTAGTTCACCAAAATCTTTCTTAGGGTGCCCAAATTATCAGTAGAATTAGAAGAACCAGTTTAGGGCTCCAAATCTTCCTTAGTGATACTTGATTGTTACTTGGTTAATGAATGTCGCAAGCTATAATCCAAGAACCTGCAGTTTAGGGCTCCTTAGCTGATGATTCATCTCAACTTATTGCACTTCCTGCAGCTGACATCGAAGCCTTAGTTCAAGTTTTGTCTTGCTCTTTTGCTACTTTGTTTATCACTTCAAGTAAATTTACTTTCTCTTAATAAGTATGCATCTCCCAACCTTGTTATCTATATATCTGATAAGTAGGATCAATTTTTTTTTTCTCCTAATTTATTTGTTCATGGCACACCTTGTTCCCAAGTTGTCTCTAAATCTTCTCTTAGTTGGCCAACTTTGCGAACTCAATCTTGAGCTCCATTTTTTTAGTTGGGGTTGTGATGTGTTGGGAAATTTAGACCCCGGTTGATAGAATTAACAAGTTTTAAACCCAAGTTGTTAATTAGATTGATTATGAATAAAACTTGTTAAAACAAATAAACATCAATATCCTGTCAAAATCATGCAGCGGAATAAAATAAATAAGACAAGATATGATGACTCAGGAAAACTAATGAAATAAATTAGTTTTACAGTAAAAAATCTGGGGGGAAACCTTCCCAAAAAGCAATCCACTATAGTAAAGAGAAGTTTCAGATCTAGTACAAAACCTTTATTCCTAGACTCTACAATCTCCGTAGATAAACTCACAGTAGAAACCTTCTACCGTTTCAGAACCTCTGAACTCTTCAATATATGAATGCCACCCTTTTGATGCACGAATCCCAGTACGTGACTAACCAATTGCGCAGATCTCAGTATGCGACTTCAATCACCAACTAGAAGAAGATGTTGGCTGCAAAGTTCTTCACTTCATCAACAATGAAGATCAAGAAACACTTGGTTACAAAACCCTAAGGCGCAAAGATGCAGTAGCTTCTTTCAGAGAGAATAAGGCATCGGTCACCTTTTGCATTCGTTTTCCTTGTATTCTCTTATGTGACAGCCTCTAAAATAAGCCTTATATATGTCTAGAGTTGTGAGAAAAGAAACCCTACACATACATATCATCATGGGTCGAAAATCAGATCTGAAAATTTGAATTCCCGTAACCTCGATCGATCGGGAGGTGTCCAGATTTAAACTTCGACAGATACAGCTATCGAGAAGCTATCGAGGAGCTGTCGAGGAGACAGGAGCTTTCTCGATCGATCCACCAGCTATCAAGAGGTGTCGAGATTGCGATAACAATCAACTGAGGAGCTCGATAGATAGCCTAGTTGTCGAGAGGTGTCGAGAAGCTGTCGTGCTATTTGTCCGCAGGTGTCGAGCTATCTGTCCAGTTTTAGTGAACAACTTTTCTTCACTTGTTTCTTGGTCCAATCTTCATGGCTTTAATACTAGACTTGAACAACATGTTTCTTGAAGTATTAAACACATCCTAGATCTACCCAAATACAAGTAAAGTGTGTTTTGTCAAAAGATTAGCCAATTACATAAAATATTGACATATGTTCCTAACAAATGAATCACATATGTCCTAACATGATGTGCATGATCCATGGACGGGTCGGTTACTTGAGACAAGTTGTAAGGTTAGACATCAATTTGAGCTGTCTTCCATGTAGGTTCATTCCCACTTGTCTGCCTCTACTATTGCTCTCATTATTGCCTGCAGCTTATATCATTCTCATTTGGGTCGTGCATATTTTCCTCACCTTCAGTTTTTAGCATCTTATGGTCATCTAGGTTCGATATACTTTCAAAATTTGATTGTATCCCATGTTGTCTTTGGCAAACAAACACATTTAACTTTGAATAAAAGTGATTCTAAGGATCTTGCTATTTTATTATATTTGTTGATGATACTTGCGTTATACTAGTTGTATCTTTTACAGCATCTGTGTGAACTCATTTGCATTTAAAATGTTTTAAACACAATTTTCTTGGATCATCAATATTTTTGTTCAAACAATGCCATGAAAGATAACAACAAAACTTTCATTTATTTTTTGAACCAAAATGGCAAACTTTTCAACCGTTCTTGTCACCTACACCTCCAAATAGAATGGACATTCAAAATGAAAACACTGGCATATATATTTGAGATACTGTACAAGCCCTACTCATCTTTGCCTTTATTACTGATTGACTTTAAGGTGATGTTGCTCTTACTGTTGTTTACATTATTAGTTGCATTCCCTTCCCACTGTTCATAGAAAAACCCCGTTTGCAATTGTAAATGGTAGAGTTCTTGACTATTTTTCTCTTCATATATAAATATATATTTGGTTGTGATTGTTCTGTCACCCTTCCTCCACATGGGAGTACCAATATTCTTGAGCCTCGTTTTTGATTATATTGTTCTTGATTATGGCATTACTCGAAAGGAATATCATTATCATGACCCCAAAACCAAACTTCTTTGTGTCGATTGTCATATGGAGTTTTGGGATTTCGTGCTTTTCCGCGACTTCCTTCAATTTGTCACTTATATTCACTAATCCTTCTATTGCATTCTTTCCTGAGTGCTCATATGACATTGTTAGGGATGCCAGCTTCGTAGGTGATCCTTCTTTAGCCACTCCTAGCGAATCTAATTTCTCCTCCTCTAGTGTTAGCCACCACTCTCATTAGGGTTTCTCTCTACAACAAACATGTATTCTAACTATTGGAATAAATGTGGCTGGCCCCTTAAGGGGTTTTATATAGGTAACTTGAGTTGAGACTAAAGGGAAAAATTAAAGCTTAGCTCCATTGGGTCTTGGGCTTTGGTTATCAAATAACCAACCTAAAGTTAACATTAATTATATTTTATTCCACTATAAAAATATAATTGCACTCTAGGTTCTATTTAATTACACAAGAAATTACTGCATTCAACTTTCAATATATTTAGTGAAATAAAGTTGGGTTATTGTCACTTTATTGGCACTATATCTTAGGTCATTGAATCCCAAATTTAATCTTTTAATTATTTTTATATTTTTCTAGAATCAAGTTCCATCGATTATCACTTAAATGATCATGCCTGATACTCTGAATAATCAATTCCCATTTAATCTATCTTAAGGGGATATTTTTGGGGTTTTTTTTTTGGTTGAAATTATGGATTATGTCTTGAGGAATAGTGTTCTCAATACGTTACATGTGATTACTTTGATGTAGACTGTACTTGTGATCTTATAGATTTCTGTTAGGATATATGTGATTTGATGTTAGGAACATATGTCAATATTTTATGTAATTGGCTAATCCTTTGACAAAACGCACTTTACTTGTAATTGGGTAGATCTAGGATGCGTTTAATGCTTCAAGGAACAAGGTTTCAAGTTCAAGTGTTAAAGCCATGCAAGTCTGTCCAAGAATCAAGTGAGAAAGTGTAGGATTTTAAAGCTCGACAGCTAGTATCTATCGAGGTTTAAAAAGCTGTGAAGCCCGAAGCTCGACAGCTAGCTCGATAGATACTCTATCTGTCGAGGTTTATGAAATTCAGTTTTTCAGAACTGATTTCACTCCAATCCGTGAGTATGTATTTAGGCTTTCTTTTCTTACAACCCTAAACATATATAAGAATTGTTTTAAGGGCCGTCACAGCTGATGCAACTCAATGCAAAAGTTTTTTACAAGCAAATTGTGACTGGAGACAGAATTTGCCTTAGTTCATCTTTCTCTTGAAGAAGCTGCTGTGTTTGTACACTGTAGGGTTTTGTGACCAAGGAGCTTTTTGATATTTATCGTGTGATGAACTGAAGAACTTTGCAGCTAATATCTTTTTCAAGTTGGTGATTAAGTCGCGTACTGAGATCCGCGCGATTGGTTAGTCACGTACTGGGAGCCGTGCATTGAAAATGAGAGATTGTCACTACAGAACAAGTCCAATTGAGTATTGGGGTAAGGGTTCAACTGTAGGTTGGTATAAGGTACTAGGATTCCTTTACTTGTAACCGCTTGTTTTGATAATAGTGAATTCTCGGGAATGGTGACCTTAAAATAACCCGGTGGGGTTTTTGCCGTGTAGGTTTTCCCCATTCGTAAACAAATCACCATGTCAATTTATTTTCCACTGCATACTTAGTTTAATTGGTGATTTGTTTGTGCTACCACGCATCTTGCATGTTAATTTGATTAATTAATAAACTTGGCTAATTAATCAATTAATTCATCACAAGGGGTCAAAACTGTAACGTCCCATCATTTAAAAAAAGAAAAAAGAAAAAGAGTGGACCAGATTTTTTTAAGCTCCCACGTGCCCCACCTAACCCCACTACCCACCATTCATTTTCACCCACCTCTCTTCTCTCTTTTGGCCGGCTCTCTCTATTCTTCCTTTCATTTTCTTTCTTTTCTCTTTACTTAAACACACACACACACACACACACACACACACACACACACACACACTCACTTCCACATTCACCCGCCGGCCTCCACTCCAAACCACACCATCTCACCATCATTTTTCCGGCAATATCACCGGAAAAATTCTTAGGAACCCTAAAGCATCTTCATCATTTTATTTGAGGTAAAAGTTCTAATCTCTTTTGATGGGTATTATGTTCTTGTTTGAGGTTATTTTACCCAAGCTTTTATAATGATATTCATGTGATTTAAGAGCTTTGGAAATGATATTCATGTGTTTATAGGTATGGGTTTTGGGTCTTGGTGGATGTATTTGATGAGTGAGTTCATGATTTTTACATTGATGGCTATCTAAGGCTTGTTATGGTGAATATAATGTTTATTGATTATTTGGAGCTAGTTAAGGATTTAAATTGTTTGTCTTGGAGAAAATTAAGATTTTGGTGTCATGGGTCACTTGATGATGTTATATAAATTTTGTGGGAAGTACTTATAAAGTGTGGATGTTTTGATGTTAGATATGACACCTTGAATGATTTATGAGTATAAATGGGAGTCCATGCCTTACAAATTAAAGTGTTTTGAGAAATTTTGGAAGTGGAATACATTACATATGAGGTTAAATACTAGGCTTGCCTAATTAAGTTCTTATTTGGCAATTCCTAATTTGTAGTTAGATACAATTTCAAGCTTTGTGCTCATTGTGATAGGTTTGCTTGATATTGTTTAGGTTCTAGCTAATCCCCCTTGAAGCTTGGAGGATTAGGAATTTGCGGTTGCGAGGTAAGTAGCTTTTTAATGAGATTTTTGGAAAATAACCATGTTTTATAAATGTTGTTTTTGGGTCAAACACATTTTGGAAAATGATATATGGATATATGATTTCTTAAAAGTATTGTGTTGTGACCCTATTATATATTATTATATATGAAAAGTGCATCATATTTGGCATTGCATTTGGGGAAATGTATGAATTGTTAATATGGAAAAATGAGCATCTTTTATTTAATCTTAGATAAGAAAATCTTAGATTTTATGGTGTATTGGAAAATTTAAAGATGCTTATTTTGTCTTGTTATGTGGGAAATTGTTAGAAAATCCTTTGACAAGAATGAAGTTGAAACCTTACAAACTTTGTAGAAGTGAGATTATTTAAGGTCTTCTGAAACTACCTAGATATGAACTATATGTTTCAAAGTAATGTAACCTGTGAGTTGTTTTAACACCATTCTATGTGTGATTTACCGGTGATCACCCGATTTAGTTTCCGTAGTCTTTGTGACAATGGAATCAAATCCAGGTCAGTGCCCTTTCACTTTGGATGACGCGTTCTTCCCTGCTGTCCATGGGGGGGAGAGGTTCCTTGATTGTGTGTGGGTGAGGCTGCTGTCCATGGGGCCAAGAGACCACATGCAAGAGAGGTCCTATTTGACGCGCTCTCTCTGCTGCCCATGGGGGGAGAGAAAAACCTTGAGGGTATGGGTGAGGCTGCTGTCCATGGGGCCAAGAGTCTGCATACCAGAGAGGACAATATCATGTCAGTTGTGAATGGGTGGATCCCCTGACCGGTCTATGTGGTAGTATGATATATTTGTGATAAATTACCATATGTTAGATTTTATGGCTTTGGAAATTATATTGTTAGTACTCACAGATTATAGTATATAGTTTCAAGGTATTTACTTTGAGAAACTTAGTATTTCATTATTCAATCATTCTTGTCATATTATTATTTTTGAGGATGAAACTTGCATTTCCCCCCACCCCCATTAATTATGCTACTTACTGGGCTCTGTCTCATCCCATTATTTTATAACATTTTCAGAGTAGGCAACAGCCTTTTGAGACAGCTTTTTGGTGGCTAATAGTAGTTAGACTAACTACTAATGGAGGCTGAACTTTTGTAATAGGTATATTAGATGGTGTACATCTTAGAATAGGCTTGACTCATTCTTTTGTATATTATAGTGGTTGTGATGTTTTTCCCACTGATGAGACAAGCTGATAATATGTAATTAATTATTCAGACCTCTATTCTTTTGTGGCCAATGGTCTTTGTAATTATTACTTAGAGCTCTGACTTACTCTGAGAGTATATTCAATGAAATTATTATGATAATTCTTGATATTAGGACTTGATATAATTTTGTGGATTGTCAAAAAGGAAAGAAAGAAAGAAATCTACAGGTACTTTGAGATGTCTTTCTCATGCTTTAGACCCTTTGGGGTTTGGGGTGTGACAAATACATTCTTGGCCTATCAAGTGGTATCAGAGCGGGCACACTCTGATTAGTGTTAATCTTTGTGTGTGATCCATTGACCCCTGTTTGTCATGGATAGATGACAGTCTCTTATTATACCTCCTTTATTTGATGGCACTAACTATGCATACTTAAAAGTACGCATGAGAGCTTTCTTGCAGTTTTTAGATAAGAAAGTGGCAAGCTGTGGAGATAGGCTGGACTAAGCATACAGAAGCGCCGGCCGACTAGGATGATGCTAAGATTAAGGCGGAAAACTTTAACAGCAGGACACTGAATGCTCTATTTAGTGCAGTCACTAATGAGGAATTTAAGAAGATATCCTCCACTGAAACTGCTAAGGAATCATGGACCATTCTCCAGACAACCTATGAAGGAACCAAGGCTGTCAAGGATTCAAAGCTTCAGAGGCTCACTACAAGCTTTGAAGAGATCAAAATGGAGGAGGATGAGTCGTATGATGAGTTCTCTACAAACTCAAGGACATAGTAAACTCAGCATTTAATCTTGGGGAAACCATTCCTGAACCCAAGATTGTGAGAAAGGTGATCAGATCTCTACCCGATAGATTTCATGCCAAGATCACCGCAATTGAGGAATCAAAGGATATTGACAAGATTCATTTGACAGAGTTGGTTGGCAATTTACAGACCTATGAGTTGGGTTTGACAAGGATTGAGAAATCGAGTAAGAGCAAGAGCATGGCTTTGAAAGCCAAGAGCAGTGACACTGATGAGTCTTCAGACGATGAAGATTCTAAGATGAAATCCTATATCACGGGGCAGTTCAAGAAGTTTATGAAGAATGCGAATGCGAAAGGATTTGACAAGGACCGAAAGTAATCCAATTCTTCGCAATTCAAGAGTCAAGACAAAGGGAAGAAGGATGCTAGGGATGACAGTCAGTACACTATTCCCTCAGGACCTAAGTGCTTTGAGTGTCAAGGTTTCGGTCATATGAAGCAAGAGTGCCCTACTTATCTCAAGACCATCGGAAAAAGTAAGGCATTTGCTGCTACCTTGAGCGACACTGAGCCTGAGGATGACTTCGATAATGAGGATGATGGAATCCTAAATGCCTTCACTACCACTTTAAATCCTACTAAGGGGATTGTTGAAGATGTGGATGAAGAAGAGGAATTGGTGGAGTCTAAGTTTGAGAAGATGGATGAACAAGATGACATCCACATAGCCTATGCAAAGTAATACAAGGTCTCTGAAAAGCATGAGAAGTTGTATAGGTTGGCCACCAAGAAGTTTAGTGATGTGGAGCTTGAGCGAGAAGAAATCTCCACAAAGTTTAATGAAGCCAATCAGACTATTGGAGCACTGAGGTTTGAGAATAATTTCTTAGCTGAGAAGACCAAGAAGCTTGAGGCAGAACTGTTCCAAGTCAGAGCTCAGCTGGAAAAGGCTTCAAGCGCTAAGCTCGATGAGATGCTCAGTCTTCAGAAATCGGATTCCGATCGAACCGGTTTAGGGTATGATTTCTTTTCTCCTAGTATTGCTTCTACTAGTACTACTGTTTTTGTTCCTCCTATTAATAATGTTGATACTGGGAACAAAGATGTCAAGAATGAATTAAGGCAAACTTACTAGGCTCCTGTTTTTGTTCCTCCTGTTTTTGCTTCTACTAGGCTCGATCAATCGAATTTCGGGTCTGATGCATTTTTTCTACATAATTCCAACTCAGCCCTAACTCATTAAAACGTTTATGGTTTTATGTTTTGCCCTAGGTATATAAGGCAAACCCTAGCCACGTTTTAGAGGTTGCTCATATTGTTGTTTGTGTGAATCTCTTGTGAGATCTGTGAGGAGCTTTCCTTCACACAAGTTTAGGATTATCAAGGAGGAGATTAGTTCAAGAACTTGATGATCATTCAGTTGCTGCACTAAAGAGCTTAAAGATGCACAAGCGGGTGTGCTTGTATTTGTTGGAGAATCCAAAGAAAGAAGGAGTCCATGGTCTCGGAGCTTGCACGTGGTCGTGTTAGTAAGTTCTACTGGTGGGTAGCAATAAGAAGTTGAGCGTGGGGGCTTGTTAGTCTTATTGTATGAACTTCGATTCTTTCAAGATAGTGGATTCAGGTTTACCTTGAGGATAGCTAGGTTAAATCCTCCCCAGGTTTTTATCAGTTTGGTTTCCTGGGTGATCATATCATTGTCTTATTTATCTTTCCGCTGCTTTGCATGATATGATTGTTTGATTGTGATAACCTAGACTTGAAATTTGGACTAAGTAACAATTTGGTTAATTAACTAGGTTAATCCAATTGTGTTTTAAGGGGTCTAAAAACCATCAAGTGGTATTAGAGCGGGTTGCTCTCTTGTTGTTGATCTTTTGATCTCTGAGCTGATCCTTGACCCTTGTTGTCATGGAACACGGACACTCTCTTGTTATTCCTCCTCACTTTGATGGGAATAATTATGCTTATTGGAAAGTAAGGATGAAAGCATTCCTGAAATCAATTGATGAGAGAGTCTGGAACTCCGTTGACTACGGATGGGAGAAGCCCACTACTCCTGTTAGTGAGTGGGAAACTTCTCAGAAAGAAGCAGCAGCCTTTAATAGCAAAGCTATGAATGCTATCTTTAATGCTGTTTCTATGGAGGAATTTAAGAGAATCTCTAATGTTGAGATTGCTCATACTGCTTGGAATATCCTCCAAACTGTGCATGAAGGCACAAAGACTGTCAAAATAAATAAGTTACAGCAATTAACTACTAGATTTGAAAGCATTAGGATGGCTGATGATGAATTTTTTGATGAATTTTATGCTAAGCTTAATGATATTGTTAATTCTGCTTATAACCTGAGTGAAATCTATGATCAACCTAAAATTGTTAGGAAGATTCTTAGATCTTTGACTGAAGATTTTAGACCCAAAGTGACTGCCATCATTGAGAGCAAGGATGTGGACTCCATCCCTGTTGATGAACTTGTAGGATCACTTCAATCTTATGAGTTGGACCTACTCAAAACTAGCAAATCCAAATCAATGGCTCTTAAGTCAGTTGATGATGTTGAGGGTGGTGGATTTGATGATGAGCTCTCTGCTACAGAGATTTCTTACCTTGCCAAGAACTTTAGAAACTTTCTTAAGAATAGTAATAGAAGGGCAAGAGGTATGAACACTGTTGAACCTAGAAACTTTAGGAAGAATGATCCCACTAAGGTTAACAACATTAAAAAACCTAGAGAAAAAGTAGGTCAATCTTCAAATAATTCTATGGGTCCTCAATGTTTTGGATGTCAAGGGTATGGTCACATGAAATCTGAGTGTCCTACTTATTTAAAGTCTAAGGGTAAGGGTATGGCTATAACCCTTAGTGATAGTGAAGTTTCTGATGATGAGTCTGGATGTGACGAGGATGGAAACTTCATAGCTTTCACTGCTACTACTGTAGTAAATGAAAGCGTGTCTGCTGAAGAGAACCTTTCTGATGGGGAACTCTCTGAGGATGCAGATCTTCAAGAGGCCTACAATAAACTTTGCAAAGTTGCTGCAAAGGATGCTATGAATGTTGAACTTGGCCTGAAGAAAATCGAATCTCTTGAGCTTGATAAGAAGAATTTGCTTGTGAAACTGTTTGATGCTAATGAACTTTTGAACAATGTGAAAACTGAGAATATGCTTTTGCTTGATAAAGTTAAGAATTTGGAACTTGATTTATCTGTTGCTAGATCTGCTAGTTCTAAACTTGATCATATGCTTAGTGTTCAAAAGTCTTCTTCTGACAAATCTGGATTAGGTTTTGTTGAAAGCATAAATGTGTCTGCACCCAATTCCACTATCTTTGTTCCTTTATCTTCTTCTGAACCCCCTATGAGTGAGGTTGTGAGTGAGGTTGTTAAACCCTTAGAAGTTATACCTCTTAGGAAGATTAGAGTTGATCTTAAAGAGTTCAAATCTAAGAAGACTACTCTTTCTAAGGACAAGTCACATGATAAGCCTGCATGGGTTTGTCATTTTTGTGGAAAGTCTGGACACATTCGTCCACACTATTACAAGTTGCAAGCTGCTAAGAGAGCAAACAAACCAAAAGTACCTGTGCCTCAAGCACAAGATTCTATGGTGCTTATTGGTGAATTGGTAAAGGGTCTAAACCTTTATTCCAATCCTAGAGTTGGTAATCATTCTCATGAGAATAAGAACTCCAATGTTCGAAGTGCATCTAAAAAGTTTTGGATGCAAAAGGCTCAATCTAATTGAGTCTTTCTGACCTGGTCCTTGTGTTTTATTGCTCTATCCTTTGTGACCATTGTTCTTTGGTTTATGTTTTTCTTTTTGTTTCTAGGATCTGCATTGCATAACATTCATGCATTTCATTCTAAGTGTTTTTTTATATAAAATAAAAAAAAAGGAGGAAGGAAAAGGAAGCATATTGTGTTTTGCACTATTCTCTTGGTTGTTGAAAACATGGTCAATTTATTTTCACATAACATGTTTTTTTTGTACCTTGTTTAGCTTAGATGAGCTTATTTATTGCACTTTACTAGTTTGAGCTTTGTAGTGCATGTTGTGTGAGAGATGTTTATAGTTTTTGATCACTTTGTCTTGATCTTGAAGTCACATGTCTTTGACTGACGGACTTGAACCTTTTGAGAAAGGCATAAATAACCATCTCACCACTGGTCACTAGCCAATCATGAACACCTTAGTGCATATTGCAAGATTTTGTGCTCGAGAAAGTGTAGCACATGCACAAAAAGACCATAAGGAGTAGCCTCGGTTTAAATGCTTAAAATTGGTGTGTACATTATTGGACTTAAAGCTAAATCAAATAAATAAAATTTGTGTGTACAATATGAGGCCAAATCAAGAAACTTACATAATTGCAAGCTTATGTTCTAGGAGATGTGGGAGTTATATGATGTAACTCTTTAGGTGATAGTCTCTTTCAAATTCTATATGATGAATTTTGTAGACTTTGTGTTTGATTTCTATACACATATCACCTCACATGTATCTCAAGCTTTTGCTAGTTGCACACACTACACAAGTTACTCTTTGCTAAACTTTGTATATGTTATTGTGTGTGTTTTTGGTTTGACCAATCAAGTTTGAAAATACCTTGCGTTTTATGCAAAACGGAATTGTTGCTTGAGAATTTAAAGGGAGAATGTTTGAAAATCTTAATTTTGGGAAAATTGGGTTTAAAAAACTTGTGTTTTGAAAAAGCATTTCATCTCATACTCATGCATTTTATTTCTTATATTCAATGCTTTGAGGAGTTTTTTTTTTTTTTTTTTTCAAAAACCGGTTTATTTTTTCAAGAAAAATTCTGTTTTTCCAGAATTTCGATTGATCCAATATGTTTTTCGATCAATCGAAATTGCATTTAAAATTTTAAGTGAGCCTCTGTCTGTTTGAATCAATCGAAATTTACTTTCGATCAATCGAAAATCGTGAATAAGTCTATCTTAAATAAGATCTTGACTTATTCAACTCACTTTTTTCAAAAGTTTTCAAACTTTTCTCTCTCTCTCCGACTCGGCAAAGCTCCACAGAATTTTTTTTTCATTTTCCTCCAAATTTCTTGCAAGGTTTCTCTCTCCATAAGCCGGTTTGTCCATTTTACCCTTTCTTTTGCATTTTATTTCATGTTTTCATGCATAAATTCATGGTTTTTGGGTAAATTTTCGGACTATGCATAAATTGGGGTTTTTGATGCATTAAGCCTTATTTTGTGAAATTGATCAATAAGTTTTGTTGGTATATTGATATATTCCTGATCTATGATGATTAATTTGATCAATTTGGGGTTTTGTGAAAAATTAAAAATTCTAGGGCTTGTATTGCACCCGAATTGGGGTTTTTGTTCAATTTTGGTTTAATTGATGAAATTGGCTTGTTGAATTGATGTAATTGATCATTATAATCTGTGTTCTAACTTGTGTGATGATCAATTGGTCAATTTTTTATAAAAACGAACAAGTGGTTTTTCAATTTTGGGGTATTTTGTTAGAAACTCTATGCTCAAGCCAATTTTGTGAACTTGAACTTAATTTGAACTTAATTGCACTACATTAGAGCATGCATCATGTCATTTAAACTGTTCATGCATCATATAGATTTTTGTTCTATATTGTTTTTGTGCTAACTTGCAGTCTGCCCTTGGTTTTTTGTTTTTTTCTTTTCTTTTCTGCTTTGTGTCTTTGTCCTTATCCTAGCACCATGCCTAGGAAGACTAGAGCCCATAGGACACCCTCCACTTCCTCTGAGTCTCCCTCTAGGAGTGAGATGTTTAGGAATGTCAAAAGCAGAGAGGCCTTTGAGAAACTGAACTGTAAGAGAAAGATTTGGGCTGAGCGATCTGTTGTGTTAGATGAGGTTGATCCTGCCATTAGGGCAAACTTTGAGAGTGGAGGCTGGTTGTCTTTGTTGGAGGTAGATCATCCACCCCCGACCGCCCTGATTAGAGAGTTCTACTCAAATCTCTCTTGCCACATCTATGATTCCAACACCCTTGTTAGGAGTTGGATACGAGGTGTTGAGTTCACCATTACCCCTAGGATAGTGGCTGAAGTTCTTAGGGTTCCAGTTGTTAGGCAGCCTGTCTATCCTTATGAGGAGTCTCCACCCCTTGATACTGTCATGTCTTACATCACTGGGTCTTCTATCCAGTGGGGTTCTGATCCTCGGATCACGTCTGTTGAACTTACTGAGACTTCCTATCTTTTCTTTAGGATAACTTGTCATTCTTTGTGGCCTATCTCTCATCTTCACACCATCCCTCTTGAGCGATATGTGTTTCTGTATGCTTTTGTTTCTGGTGCGTCTATCAGCTTTCCTCATTTGTTTCTTCGTTCTTTGAATGAAGTTTATAGGAGTTCTGCTGTTGCTCATGCTCTTATCCATCCTATTTTCATTCATAGGATTTTGTTGTTTCTTGGTCTAGTTGATTTCCCTGCTAGTGAGCTTGTATATGTTGTAGCTCCTTTAGGTGCCACATTTCTTAGGTAGAGGGCTGCTCACTTGAGAGTTGGCTCTACGCGTCCTTCTGGTGCGTCATTTGGTGCTATTCCCCTTCCTCCCTCTTCTACAGGTGCTGATATGGCTGAGGCGTCTGGTGGTGCTGCTGCTGATGCTGATGTTCCTCCACCGACTACTTTGGATGATTCAGACATTCGACGTACGTTGGATCATGTCTTGACCGTTCAGGCAACTCATGGACAGATTTTGGTGGACATGCTTGATGAGATTTGTGCTTTGTGCACGGAGTTGGCACAGTTTAGACGATCCTCACCGCCACCTCCTTTTGATGATGGATTTTGATTGCCCTTTGGCATTCCGTCACAAAAAGGGGGAGTACATATAGAGTACATATCACACTTGTAGATGTTTTTGTTTTCAGGGGGAGATTTTTTTTGTCACTGGAGCTTGTGGTGATTAGATTGTATCTAGGTGCTTCACTTTGTATTTTCCTTTTTGGCTCTTGATGTATTTTTGTTGGGCTATTCATGATAGGGGGAGATACTTTGAGATACTTTGAGATATTTTGAGATACTTTGTTATCTATGTTTCTTGTTTCTTGTTTCACTGCTTATGGAGTTTGTTAGGTTCTAAAGACTTAGAATTAATGTATTTAGAATTCTAATTTGTATTGTTGGCAAACCATGATCAAAACAAGTTGGTTAGTCGTGTTTAGACTTGCTCAAAGTTGTGTCCTTTATGTAAAGTTGGAATCAAGTTGATGCAGAAGTTACTGAGCATTTCGGCCTGGCTCGATCGATCGAAACTTAGGCTCGATCAATCGAATTTCGGGTTTGATGCATTTTTTCTATATAATTCCAACTCAGCCCTAACTCATTAAAACGTTTAGGGTTTTATGTTTTGCCCTAGGTATATAAGGCAAACCCTAGCCACGTTTTAGAGGTTGCTCATATTGTTGTTTGTGTGAATCTCTTGTGAGATCTGTGAGGAGCTTTCCTTCACACAAGATTAGAATTATCAAGGAGGAGATTAGTTCAAGAACTTGATGATCATTCAGTTGCTGCACTAAAGAGCTTAAAGATACACAAGCGGGTGTGCTTGTATTTGCTGGAGAATCCAAAGAAAGAAGGAGTCCGTGGTCTCGGAGCTTGCACGTGGTCGTGTCAGTAAGTTCTACTGGTGGGTAGCAATAAGAAGTCGAGCGTGGGGGCTTGTAAGTCTTATTGTATGAATTTCGATTCTTTCAAGATAGTGGATTTAGGTTTACCTTGAGGATAGCTATGTTAAATCCTCCCCAGGTTTTTACCGGTTTGGTTTCTTGGGTGATCATATCATTGTCTTATTTATCTTTCTGCTGCTTTGCATGATATGATTGTTTGATTGTGATAACCTAGACTTGAAATTTGGACTAAGTAACAACTTGGTTAATTAACTAAGTTAATCCAATTGTGTTTTAAGGGGTCTAAAAACCATCAATATGTTATAGTCTTCGCAGATGGAACGCCCAATTTCATCACCGACTACGAACTACAATTCTGAGTTTACAAAGAACTTGTGATTTATATCTTCTGTGACTTTTCACATAAATACTATGCATCTAATGGACTATATGATAATGTCCGAATATTCATGTTACCATTATTTTAGATAATAATAAAACAACTTTATCAATAATAATAATATTAAGTCATATATCATGTCATACATAATGTCATACATAGCATCATACAATAGGATTTAAGGGCACTAATCCTAACAGTCAAAGTCTACTTGCCATAAACTCTCTTCTTGCAAAGTTTTTCAAGAGTTTGTGTTAGGATAGATTTTATTGTATTCAACAAGTGAGTATAAGTTGAGTGATTTATGACTTCTTTTATATGTTCATTTGTTTGTTGTGGTTTTGTCATGGATTGCCAAAGGAAGAGATTGTTAGGACATATGTGATTTGATGTTAGGAACATATGTCAATATTTTATGTAATTGGCTAATCTTTTGACAAAACACACTTTACTTGTAATTGGGTAGATCTAAGATGTGTTTAATGCTTTAAGGAACAAGGTTTCAAGTTCAAGTGTTAAAACCATGCAAGTCTGTCCAAGAATCAAGTGAGAAAGTGCAGGATTTTAAAGCTAGACAGCTAGTATCTATCGAGATTTAAAAAGTTGTGAAGCTTAAAGCTCGACAGCTAGCTTGATAGATACCCTATCTGTCGAGGTTTATGAAATTCAGTTTTTCAGAGTTGATTTCACTCCAATCCGTGAGTATGTGTTTAAGCTTTTTTTTCTCACAACCCTAAACATATATAAAGATTGTTTTAAGGGCTGTCACAGCTGATGCAACTCAATGCAAAAGTTTTTCACAAGCAAATTGTGACCGGAGACAGAATTTGCCCTAGTTCATCTTTCTCTTGAAGAAGTTGCTGTGTTTGTACACCGTAGGGTTTTGTGACCAAGGAGTTTCTTGATCTTCATAATGTGATGAACTGAAGAACTTTGCCGCCAACATCTTTCTCAAGTTGGTGATTAAGTCGCGTACTGGGATCCGCACAATTGGTTAGTCACGTATTGGGAGTTGTGCATTGAAAATGAGAGATTGTCACTAGAGAACAAGTCCAACTAGGTATTGAGGTAAGGGTTCAACTTTAGGTTGGTATAAGGTACTAGGATTCATTTACTTGTAACTGTTTGTTTTGATAATAATGGATTCTCGGGAGTGGTGACCTTAAAATCACTCGGTGGGGTTTTTGCCGTGTAGGTTTTTCCCATTCGTAAACAAATCACCGTGTCAATTTATTTTCCGCTGCATACTTAGTTTAATTGGTGATTTGTTTGTGCTACCACACATCTTGCATGTTAATTTGATTAATTTATAAACTTGGCTAATTAATTAATTAATTCATCACAAGGGGTCAATACATTCTTGGCCTATCAATTTCCATTCCACTATTGGCAATTATTTCTTGGTTGAAACCTCTCTTATTTCTTGGACAAATTAAGAAATAATTTATTATCGCCCATTCTAGCATAGATGCAAAGTATCAAGCTCTTGCAGACACTCTTTCCGAATTTCTATGCCTTGGATGGCTCTTGACTGATATAGGTGCCTCTCAAACCTCTAATTCTCCTATCAACTGTGACAATTGGAGTGATATCCACATTGCTCACAACTATATTTTTCATGAAAATACCACATATTGAGATAAATTGCCATTTTATCCGTCATCATCTTCCGTAGGGTAGAATTTATTTGCAATTTGTTTCATCTTAAGATCAACTTACTAATGTGTTTAACAAATCTCATTTATCTACCGTATTTGGGTACTTATTTTCAAACTCAAACTGGCCATTTTAGGGTTACCTTGAGTTTGAATAAAGGGGTGGGGGAGTATTATAGCATATCTATATGTAGATGGGATAAGATTAAGTAGGGTAGTTGATGGAAGTTCTCACTTAAGCAAGTTACTCTAGCAAACACCTGCATATGAAGAGCATGACAACTTTTGAAAGAGTGGCAATGAGCACCCCAATGGTAAAGTTAGTGAGTATGGAAGAGAAAAGCTTTCAAAAAATAATTTTTTGATGGCAAGAATTTCATACCTCCCTGTTGATGTAAAAAATAGGTATGTATACCCGCAATTAGCATGCTTCTAGATTTCCTATCCCATCATTACCTACATTTAATGCTTTTGGCAGATGTGACATGATTCTGCTTGTCTAGTTGGGTTGGGATGTGTTTCTAGATGGTGATTGAGACTCTTGTTGGGTGGACATGCCACATCACATATAATGCTAAGTGGATGGTTGTGTAAGCAATAAATATGACTGAGATATGATTGAGACTACTTTGACCTTTCAGTCCACCTTTCAAGAGATCTTTTTTTTGGATTGGCCCATCTAACGAGGTAGTGAGATCGGTGCATGGCCCTAGTTCATTTTGACCGCATAATTCCCTTTCTGTCCTTATATATTTTCTAATCCCCCTCACTATTAATATTATGATGTCCATATGTTTAGGGTTATTATGATTTGAATAAAAGAAATATCAATTAACCTTGATTCAAGATAGAATCAAGACTCCAAGATCATCACTTTCCCTTGTTACTCTTTGTATGTTGTGTATATACTCATGTCCTATGTACGTAGAAAATGAAATATTGAATATAGAAAATTTCATATTGTAGAACTCTTGTTGTTCTTTTCTATTTTATTTCTCAACTTCATTTATTTTTTGTTGACAGATTAGTTTGGAATTTGAAATAAAGATTTGGAATTCTATAATCTGTTTGGCTGGAATGGTTGTTTTAGGATTATATTTTGTTTCTAATTTATTCTGTTACTTGATAATCTATGGAGAGAGAGAGAGAGAGAGAGAGAGAGAGAGAGAGAGAGAGGTGAAGCACTTGATACATAACCTTCAAAGGGATCAAGTAAGTTATTATTTTCTAAAATTTTTAATCTCCATTTACAATTGCAGGGCACAGGTCTTTTAGCCTTAACTGCATTGCTTGACTCCTTGAGGCCTCAACCATGTGAAACTGAATCATGCTTATGCATAACCCCATCAAAAGTCCAATACTTAGTCCTATACGTAGGTATAGCTCTGGCATCTATACGTAGGTATAGCTCTGGCATCTTGATGCGGGATGTGGAAGTGTCAAGAAGTAGAACACGTCTACTTCTAGAAAACAAGAAACAAAACACGTTTGCTTCTGAAAATAATCTCGAATCCACGAGGATTCCTTAAATTTACAAGGAGAAAGGGGTTTAGAATCCACCAGAAAATAATAGGCAAAAGTTTGAATTTTTATTAATATCAATAATACTTGAAAAAACGTTTACAGACTTAGAGGCCTATTTAAGGGCTCCGTAAAACTTGACAGATAAGAAAATAAATTCTAAGATAAGTCCTAATTAATACCTAACCATAATAGGAACCAAATTTGACCTAAAAAGTATTAAAAACACCTAAAAATAAGGAAATCATAAACCTAAACTTAAAATAACGAAAATTACAAATTACATACCAAAATTAATAAATTACAAAATTTAAATTATAGCTTCCATCCTACATTAGACCCCTCCACTTGAAACAAACTAGTCCTTGAGTTCATCCTTGAAATCTGAAATCTTTCGCTCCAAATAAACAAATACTTCGAATGCTTAAGTCTCTTGATCTTCTTTCTATACTTGAAACTCATCAATGGAATAAACAAATCAACTTGAATTTCTTTTTCCTTGGTCTTCATGTAATTGTAGAGATTTACCAAATAAGAACTGACAATTGAATCATTTCTATTAACCCCAATAAAATCAATAAATTTCGGTATATCGTTTACCACCAAAATAAAAGGATCTTGAGATTGACAATCATATGATTTGATTTCATTGAGATCCTTAAAACTTTCCTCTTCAATTTTTTCCTCAATGGTCTCTACCATCTCGACTTCAAGATTTTTCTCTATAATAGGATATTCATTATTTTCCTCTACAATAATCTTGATTTTACGATCTTCTTCCATAACAAGGCCTTCATTAATTTCTTCAAAAATCTCTATATTTTGTTCTTTAACTTCTATATAATCTTCAAGAACAATATTTTCTTCAACATGCAATTCTTCCTTTAATGGTGGAATATTTTGCTCTTCAAAATAATTCAAGTATGAACTTCTTGGCCAGTAATAATCTTGTTTTGTATACGACAAAAGTTCTTCACAATCCAAAGGATAGAAGTTGATAGCAAGCATCTTTTTCATCCTTGGCCATGAACGAATTTTGTCTTTACCTTGTCTAATCCTATCAGACTGTATTCGTTCCCACCAACGTAAGGCATACCCACTAAGTTTATACAAAGCAAGTTTTACTTTTCTCTCATAATAAATATTCTCAAAGTCAAATAAATCCTCTAGATTAAGTAATCATCCAGAAAATCTTCTTTATAAAAATAACTATTATTATTCTATAAGGCCTATATGAAATTTTCTTACCAATAGGTTGCTCGTGAGTTACGTCTTTGCGGTAGTTATCCCTATTGTTTTCATGCCCCAATGACGACATCCTAGCAAAGATATTTGTGAGTGCTAGCTGTACGTCACGTAATATTTGCTAAGTTTTCTATCATTGGAATCGCTATCGTCTCATATGTTAGCTACCAGACCAGGATAAGTCAAGATTTTGATACCAACTTATGCAGGATACAGAAGCATCAAGAAGCATAACACGTCTACTTCTAGAAAACAAGAAACAAAATACGTTTGCTTTTGAAAATAACCTTGAATCTACGAGGGTTCATTGAATCCACAGGAGTCCTTGAATTTACAAGAAGAAAGGGGTCTGGAATCCACCAGAAAATAATAGACAAAATTCTGAATTTTTGTTAATATCAATAATAAAAACTTGACAGACTTAGAGGCCTATTTAAGGGCTTTGTAAAACTTGACAGACAAGAAAATATATTCTAAAATAAATCTTAATTAATACCTAACTATAATAGGAACCAAATTTGACCTAAAAAGCATTAAAAACACCTAAAAATAAGGAAATAATAAACCCAAACTTAAAATAACGAAAATTACATAAAAATATCAAAATTAAATAATTACAAAAATAAAATTTTAACTTCTCCTACGTCACATCTATAGGGGTGGCAGGAACACGCTATACTGTGGCAACAATGGGTGCAAACCAATTTGATAAACCTGAGGATCAAGGAATTTTCTTCAACTGGTACTTCTTCGCCGTCTACGTTACTGCTTTAATAAGTGCCACAGCCATTGTCTATATTGAGGATAGCGTAAGTTGGGGATTGGGGTTTGGGTTGTGTTGTTGCTATCATAATTGGGTTAGCCATGTTCTTGCTTGGAAAACGTTTTTATTTTCATGAAAAGCCGCAAGGGAGCCCGTTCACAGATTTAGCACGCGTTCTTGTTGTTGCTATTCGCGAATGGCAATGAAAGCAGCTGCAATGCCTAGAAAGAGTTTTAGGTATGGGGTAAGTCAATTCAATTTTTTAATCTTGTGATAATCAGTATGGAAGATGATTCAAAGGAAAAAACTGAAGCAACTAACATGCTGCGCACTTCTTGTGAAATTATTACTATCATACAGTTCTTGTTCCAGTTTACTAATTTCAAGCGGCTCTTAAAATTTTATTAGAAGTGTAACGCCCCAGACAAAAACGAAAAAAAAAAAAAAAAAAAAAATGGAAGTCAGATTTTTTGGTGTCTCACGCGCCCCACCTACCCCTCTATCCCCCACCACTCATTCTCATTTCCCACAAATATCTATCACTCTCTTTGGCCGGCTATTACTCATTTAGGGTCCGTTTGGATACCGTTGATTTTGTTGAAAATGAAAACTGAAAAATACTGTAGCAAAACGCGAGTAATGTAGCGCAGCTGAAAATATAAAAGGGTTGCGTTTTACTGTAGCTCAGCTGAAAACATTTTTTATTTTTTCCTGCTACTCACTCCTCACCCACCAGAGAAGAGAGTTCCGCGCCCACCAGAGAAATCGACGAGGTCCGACGCTGGCGAAGAGCTCAGAAGAGAAAACCACGAGGAACGGCACCCAGTCCGACGCTGGCGAAGACAACCCAGTCCTTTCATAAACCCATTTCACCCTCTTCCCCAATTTCGCTCCTCTCCCACCCATGACAGTACTCCTTGAAACTTGAAGCTGAATTAGCCTGAACTCAAAAACCAGAAGCAAAACACAAACGAATCCCACTTCTCTTTTTCTTTTTCATTTTCTCACAAACACAACAAACACTTCCCTCTTGCTCTCTCATCATTTCCCATCGGTGTACCTCCTTCACCACCATCTCCACCATATTTTTCTGGCAAGATCATCGGAAAATCCTTAAGAACCTCTAAGCACCTTCATATATTTTATTTGAGGTAAAATTTTTAATCTTTTTGGTGGGTTTATATGCTTTTGCTATAGGTTTTTATTTTATTTTATTTTATTTTATTTTTATCTAAGTTTTGATAATGATACCCATGTGATTTATGAGTTTTGGAAGTGATATTCATGTGTTTATATGTATGAGTTTTGTGTTGGTAGAATTATTTGATGAATGGGTTTATAGTTTTTACAATGGCTATTTGTTAAGGACATATTTTATGTAATTGGCTTATCCTTTGATAAAACACACTTTACTTGTATTTGGGTAGATCTAGGATGTGTTTAAATACTTCTAGAAACTATGTTTCAAGATCAAGTGTTGAAGCCTTCAAGTCTATCCAAGAAAACAAGTTGAAAGTGCAAAATCATTAAAGCTTGACAGCTGTCTCGACAGCTGCATCTATTGAGCTTAAGAAAGCTGTTTCAGCCCCGTGTGCTCGACACCTTCTCGACAGCTACTCGACACGTGGCTATCTGTCGAGCTCTTAAGGTGTTTCTTATCGCAATCTCGACACCTTCTCGATAGCTGGTCGATCAATTGAGAAATCTTCTGTCTCCTCGATAGCTCCTCGACACCTGGTGGATCGATCGAGATGTTCCTTGACACCTTCTCGACACCTTCTTGATCGATTGAGAATTACTGAGCCTTACGAAATTCAGATTTCCAGATCTGATTTTCGGCCCATGCTGACATGTATGTGTAGGGTTTCTTTTCTCACAACCCTAGACCTATATAAGGCTTATTTTAGAGGCCGTCACATAAGAGAATACAAGGAGAACATATGCAAAAGGTAACCGATGCCTTATTCTCTCTGAAAGAAGCTACTGCGTCTTTGCGCCTTAGGATTTTGTAACTAAGTGCTTCTTGATCTTCATCGTGTGGATGAAGTGAAGAACTTTGCAGCCAACATCTTCTTCTAGTTGGTGATTGAAGTCGCGTACTAGGATCCGCGAAATTGGTTAGTCACGTACTTGGGATTCGTGCATCATCAAAGGGTGGCGTTCATATATTGAAGAGTTCAGAGGTTTTGAAGCGGTAGAAGGTTTCTGCTGTGAGTTCATCTACGGGGATTGTAGAGTCTAGGGACAAAGGTTTTGTACTAGATCTGAAACTCCTTTTCATTATAGTGGATTGCTTTTTGGGAAGGTTTCCCCCTAGGTTTTTTACTGTGAAACTAGTTTGTTTCATAGGTTTTCCTGGGTCATCATATCTTGTCTTATTTATTTTTCCGCTGCATGATTTTGACATGATATTGATGTTTGTTTGTTTTAACAAGATTTATTCATAATTAATCTAATTAATAACTTGGGTTTAAAACTTGTTAATTCTTTCAACCGGGGTCTAAATTTTCTAACAAGTGGTATCACAGCGGGTACACTCTGATTGGATTAATTTCCTGAGTGCGATCCTTGACCCCTGTTGTCATGGAATCTCTTGATTGTTTCGATTTGCATGATCTTGTGTTGAATGATGATGATGATATTCAAGATGCCTATTGCAAGCTTTATAGTATTTGTATGAAATCTCTTGAATGTTCTACAAAATTAAAGGCTAAATTTAAAAAGGTAAAGCTTGAAAAAGATGATTTGATTGCAAAATTAAGAGTTTGGAAGAGCAACTAGTTGATTTTAAAACTGAAATTGAAAAATTAATTAGTGCCAAACTTCTTGTTGAGCCTAACTCAAAGGAAAAATGTGTTTATATTCCTCCATTTAAAAGGAATAAAGAAGAGTTGAAGGCTAATTCTGCTAAGTTTAAGGTGTTTATATTCCTCCATTTTTCATCCTTTAAAGTTTAAGGAAGAATTGTAAACTAACCCAAACATAAAGGATGAAAAATATTTTTTTCCTAAGTTTTTGTTTTTGTTTGTGTGCAAAACTATGTGTTTTTACTTAAAATAGTGTGAAAAGAAAAAAATATACAAAAAGTCAACCCAAGAAAATTGTACGTGGAATAGTGAATTTTGGCTCAACAAAAAATTTCTAAAAACACAACAAAATGATGCAACATTTTCATAATACCTTTATAATTTTGTTATATTTTATTTTAACTTGTAAAGAATTGACAGCTCAGTAGTTTTGAAAATATTGTGACAACATCAAGATGTCTTAACATTTTTCACAAAAAAAAAATGTTATGTCCATGACATTTTCACAACAAATCATAAGTAGTAGGTTACTACAAGTTGTTATTGGTGGGTAAAAAAGTAGTTTCATTGGTAAGTTTAAATTAGAACCAATAACAATTTACTATATTTGATTTGTTATGAAAGTGTTGTGAAAATTATTGTGGATAAACCAAAAATAATATAGCAAATATACTACAACTTTATGCATTCACAAAAAAAAAAAAAAAAAAAAAACGGCTAGCAAAATAGTGAAAGTTAAACAAACCAAAACTACTGTAGCGAAATTACTGTAACTTTTCTCATTCACTCTTTTTATATATAATATATATATATATATTAATATAGAAATATACATTGTACTTACAATGTAAATTTATATTGTGAACACATAAAAATTGGTAAATGTTGTACACATTCGCAAAATTTGTACAATTTTTTTTTGCAAATGTATATAATATTTGCTACTTTTTGTGTGTATACAATGTAAGCTTACATTACAAGTAAAAAGTAAACATATAAAGATCATTTAAAAGAAAAAAACAAGATCAAACCAAGTTGGTGAACTTGAAGGAAAAAAAAGAGGAAAAAGGCAAGTCACTAAACCAAAAATACTGTTCATAACACTATTCATGAGCCTATTCGCTCTTTTTATATATAGAAAAAAAGGGCACAAATCGATGACTGGAAAAAAAAAAAAAAAAAAAAAAACGGTGAACAGTACATATTGAACAAACCAAAAGTACGGTAGCTTTTACACATTCACCTAACAAGTGTCACAACATTTTCACAAAACATTTATTTTCAGTTGTGGTTGGTCACAGTTTCATATTTTATTATTTTATTATTTTATTTTGACTTATAAGAAATTGACAACTTAATAATTGTGAAAATATTGTGAAATTTGTTGTGTTAGTATAACAATATATATGCGGGTTCTTATAAATATTTAAAAGAAAAAAAAAGTACAAACGGAAGACTGGAAAAAAAAAAAAAAACGCTGTAGCTACTGTAGCCACAGTGCCACTTGAACAAACCAAAGTGGCACTGTAGCAACTGTTCAAAACTTGGGGCGGGGGAAAAAAAATGGCTCACTACACCAAAAGGGGAACTGCAGAGGCATTGCCTCTTTTATATAGTTAGTAGAAAAAAGAGCACAAATCGTTGACTGAAAAAAAAAAAGAAAAGTACAAACTGAACAAACCAAAAGTATTGTAGCTTCTTTCTAAAAAAAAAATACTGTAGCTTTTACACATTCACCTAACAAATGTCACAACATTTTTACAAAATATTTATTTTCAATTGTGGTTGGTCATAGTTTCATATTTTATTATTTTATTTTGACTTATAAGAAATTGACACCTTAATAATTGTGAAAATATTGTGAAATTTATTGTGTCAGTATAACAATATATATAAAAAGAAAAAAAAAAGTACAAACGGAAGACTTGAAGAAAAAAAAAGAAAAGGCTATAGCTACTGTAACTACAGTGCCGCTTGGTACTGTAACTACAGTGGCTACTGTTCAAAACTAAAAAAAAAAGAAAAGAAGACAAAGTGGCTTAATAAACCAAAATGGCACTGTATTTTATTTTGATTTATAAGAAATTAACACCTCAATAATTGTAAAAATATTGTGAAATTTGTTATATCAGAATAATAATATATATAAAAGGAAAAAAAGTACAAATGGAAGACTTGAAAAAAAAAAAAAAACTGTAGCTACTGTAGCTACAGTGCCTCTTGGTACTGTAGCTACTGTTCAAAACTTAAAAAAAAAAAAAACAAACAAACAAACAAAGTGGCTCAATAAACCAAAATGGCACTGTTGAGGCATTGCCTCTTTTTATATAGTTAATAGAAATAGATGGTGAATATAATTTTTATTGATTAATTGGAGCTAGTTAAAGATTCTAATTGTTTGTCTTGGAGAATATTATGATTTTGGTGTCATGGGTTTCTTGATGATATTATATAAATTTTGTAGGAACTACTTATTAAGTGTTGAGGTTTTGGTGTTAGAGATAATACCTTGAATGGTTTATGAGTATAAATTGGAGTCTATGCTGTGTATTTTATATTGTTGAGAAACTTTGGATGTGGAATACATTATTTGTGTGGCTAAATACTAGGCTTGCTTAATTAAGTGCTTATTTGGCAATTTCTAATTTGTAGTTAGATACAATTTCAAGGTTTATGCTTATTGTGATAGGTTGGTTAGGTTCTAGCTAATCTCCTTTGGAGTTTGGAATTAGGCTTTTCGGGTTGTAAGATAAGTAATTTTTAATTGGATTTTTGGAAAATAACCATGTTGCATAAACGTTGTTTTTAGGTCAAATAGAAAATTATTTGTGGGATTATGTTTTCTTAACAAGTATTATGTTGTGACCCTATTATATATGACTATTTATGAAAAGTGCATCATATTTGGTAATGCATATGGGGAAATGCATGATTTGTTAGCATGGAAAATATAAGCATCTTTTATAAAATTCTTGAGAATGGATTTAATAATTGTATTTATTCAATTAGAGGGAAATCTCCGATTATTTTTCAGCTACTTTGCATAGGGAAATCATTATTGATTTAGAAAGGTTGGGAGTTGAGGTTGTATAGGCCATTCAGAGACCTACTTGGATAATTGAGAGTTCAATCAATTCTAGTAAAGAGAATGAAATTGTTGCAAGGTAGTGACTCTCAATTGATATGGATAAGGTGCATAAAGGAAAGATACCTAAGTTTAATATGTACAATTTTGAGGACGAAATTTTTATAAGAGGGGAAGAATGTAACGCCCCAGTCAAAAAGAACAAAAAAATGCAAGTAAGATTTTTTGGTGTCCCATGTGCCCCACCTACCCCTCTATCCCCTACCACTCATTCTCACAAATATCCCTCACTCTCTTTGGCCGGCTATCACTCATTTACTCTCTCTCGTTTTTTTTTTTTTTTTTTTTTTTTTTTTCACAAACACAACAAACACTCCTTTCTCACTCTCTCATCCTCTCCCACCGGTGTACCTCCTTCACCACCATCTCCACCATCATTTTTCCGGCAAGATCACCAGAAAATTCTTAAGAACCTCTAAGCACCTTCATATATTTTATTTGAGGTAAAATTTCTAAAATTTTTGGTGGGTTTATATGCTTTTGCTAGAAGTTTTCTTTATCTAAGCTTTGATAATGATACCCATGTGATTTATGAGCTTTGGATGTGATATTCATGTGTTTATATGTATGGATTTTGTGTTGGTGGAATTATTTGATGAGTGGGTTTATAGTTTTTACAATGGTGGCTATCTAAGTGGTGAAGATTTGGGGGTTTTGGCTTTTTAATGTGAAATAAATGGTGAATATAATTTTTATTGATTATTTGGAGCTACTTAAAGATTCTAATTGTTTGTCCTGGAGAATATTATGATTTTGGTGTCATGGGTTTCTTGATGATATTATATAAATCTTGTGAGAACTACTTATTAAGTGTTGATGTTTTGATGTTAGAGATAATACCTTGAATGATTTATGAGTATAAATTGGAGTCTATGCCGTGTATTTTATATTGTTGAGAAACTTTGGATGTGGAATACATTATTTGTGAGGCTAAATACTAGGCTTGCCTAATTAAGTGCTTATTTGATAATTCCTAATTTGTAGCTAGATACAATTTCAAGCTTTATGCTTATTGTGATAGGTTTGCTTGGTATCGTTTAGGTTAAATAGAAAATTATTTGTGGGATTATGTTTTCTTAACAAGAATTGTGTTGTGACCCTATTATATATGACTATTTATAAAAAGTGCATCATATTTGGTAATACATACAGGGAAATGCATGATTTGTTAGCATGGAAAAGATAAGCATATTTTATAAAATTCTTGAGAATAGATTTTATGGATTTATTGCATTATTTGCAAATTTTAAAGATGTTTTATCTTAGCTTATATTATTTGGGAAATTTATGCAAAATATTTATGACAAGAAATGGTTTTGAGGACTTTGAGAATATTGTGGATATTTGGTTATTGAAATACTTTATGAAACTACTTGGAAGTGAACTATGTATTTCAAATACATTAACTTGTAAGTTTTTGATATGGTTTTGCCATTGTGCCATGATATTGGTGATTACCCCTTCTTTGTGATGATGTTTGTGTGACGACCTTGTTTATGTGACGACCACATCTTTGTGATGACTTGTCTGTTTGACGACTCGTCTGTGTGACAACCCTGTCTGTGTGACGACCCCGTCTGTGTGACGACCACGTTTGTGTGATGACCACGTCTGTGTGACGACCCCGTTTGTGTGACGACCCCGTCTGTATGACGACCTTGTCTTGTAGCCTTGGGTGAGATTTCTTGTTTTGAAATAGTATTGGATATTTTTCTAGCTGATAGTGAATAATTTGTAGTTTCATAGTTATTTTGGGAAGCTTGGTATTACATTCTGTTCATTTGGGAACAACTTATTTGGCTTTTTTGCTGAAAGTATTATAGATAAAGCTAAAAAGTAGTTGAAATAGTATAGTGGGACTTATAAATAGTACCAAAAAGTGCAATGGGACCCATGAATAGTAGCAAACATAAGCTGCATAGTAAAAAAAACTGACTTTTTAAGCTAATGCCAAACTCAACCATTATTTCTATCATTCTTGTCATGTTGTTAATGAAATTGATTTTATATAAATTAAATGGAAATTTCCAAATTATAGCATATTTTGTGAAATGCTCATTATCATGAGACTTGAATTTCCCCTACTCCCATTAATTATTCTACTTATTGGACTCTGTCTCATTCCATTCTTTTACAAACTTTTTTAGAGTAGGCAATGATCCTTTTGAGACAGGTTTTTGTGGCTAGTAGTAGTTAAACTAACTACTATGGAGGCTTGACTTTTGTTATGGTGATCTTTAGATGATGTATATCCTAGAGTAGGATTGACTCATTCTTTTGTATCTAATAGTGGTTATGACTTTATTCCCACTGATGGAACAAACTGATGATATGTAATTGTATTTATTCAGACTTTTATTCTTTTGTGGCCAATAGCCCTTATAATTATTGCATAAAATTTTGACTTACTTTGGGAGTATTTTAATGAAATTATTATGAAAATTCTTGATGTTGGTACTTGATACGAATTATTTGGATTGAATTGTCAAAAGAAAAAAAGAAAAAAGAAAATCTACAGGTACCTTTTGGGTTGTATTTCTCATGCTTTGAACCATTTTGGGTTTGGAGTGTGACAAAAAGCATCACCAATAGGTTTTATTTAAATTGTCAACAAGTTATTTAATTTTGATGTAGAAAAGAAGTATTTGGTTAATATGACTGAGCAAAGGTAATAAACCTTTGTTCTTGCTGTGTTTTATTTTTGTTTGGAATTTTTAAAAAATAATGGACATAATAAGTAAATAGTAAATTTTTAGAACTTCCCAAACCATCTACAAGTGATTGAAGGAAATGATTGGCAGACTGTATAAAGTATAATTTGCAAGTGGGGAATACTTGCTAGCTAGAACATGTCCAACACCTGCTATAAGTATTGACAATGCTACAAGAAATAAGTTTTAAATTAATATGAAGAAGGGCAGCCTTTTGATCATTCGGCTAATTTTCTTGGGATTCACAATAAGTGCTAAAGGCATTCACGCAGATGAAGAGAAAGTGTGAGCTAATGAGTACCAACCTTAAGAACAGAATCTGAGGTACACTGTTTTTATAGGCTTGCTACATTCTAATATTTATTCATATATAATTTAAGTAGCATTGCCACACCTATTATTATCTGAAGAAAAAAAAAATTGTAATGTGGTGAAGAAGTGTAGACTCCATATTTGCTGTAATAAATAAAGAAAAATTTACTTCGACACCAGTTTTGGTAATCCTTAATTCTGATAGTGTTTTTGAGTTATAACTCAAGAGGGTTGCACGGTTGGTTTTGATGGTGAGAAGTTGAATGAGGTAAAACAGAAGGGGTCAACTTATGAACAAGAGCTATACACAATTATTTGAGCCTAGGAACATTGGGAACATTATTTAATTGTGAAGGACTTCATGATTTAGTTTGACTATAATTCATTGAAATATTTCAAGATAAAAGGCACTTGAACTAGACGCAAGGCTTCTTATCTAGAGCAATTTTGCTACATTATTTATATTTAAATCTTGTGCTTCCAGCGAGTTGCTGATGCTCTATCCTTTTGGTGGTGTTCTAATTATGGATGTTGGAAGTATTGTCCGGCAGTGTCTTATTTGTCAAGTCAAGTGCCTGACAATCATAGGATATTGGTTTATATATGCCTTTTCCGTCTCTCAAGAATATTTGGGAGTACATAACAATGGACGTTGTGTTAAGACTTCCAATGACTTAAAAGAGTGTAGACTCCGTATTTGCTGTTGTTGATAGGTTCTCCAAGATGATGCATTTATCCCTGTCGTAAGAATTCCAATGTTGCACATACATTTTGACTATGATTCAAAATTTCTTGCTCACTTTTAGCTCACTTTATAGAAGAAATTTGACATGAGGTTGAATTACAAGACTACTACACACTCTCAAATTGATGTCTAGACAGAGGTGATGAACCAAACTCTGATGAATTTAATTTATAACATGTGGCAGGATAGGCCAAATCAATGGGACAACGCACTTACACAATCCATTCGATCGAATTCTCTTTCTGAGTTCACTAATTGTTTGCTAAGTTTAACAAGATGGATACTGAAACTTCAGGTTAACATGTGGTATTTGTACACCGTTCTATGCACAATGGGTCTCCGTATACATTTTTTCTTTTACCAAAGTTTCACTAAGTTAAGTAGACACAATGATAAACACATTATTGTCCAAGTGAACTTCATTTGAGTAATAAAGTTATATATATGTATTTTTACCGGCTTTTCAACTGTGCAGCGCTGAAAACTGAAAGGGACACCCGATCAGATGGCTCAATTGCAAAACCATGGAGGTTATGCACAGTACAACAAGTAGAAGGTCTCAAAACCCTGATCAGAATTTTCCCCATATGGTCAACTGGCATATTTTTAAGCATTCCAGTAGCAATCCAAGGGAGCATGACAATCCTCCAAGCTCTAATCATGGACCTTCATCCTGGGCCACATTTCAAAATTCCAACTGGGTCTTGGTAGTCATACCCACCATATCTACTGTCCTCTCTCTTACTCTAATCGATCGCTTCCTTTGTCCCTTGTGGCTGAAACTGACCCGTCAGTCTCTAACACCTCTTGAACGAGTAGGAGTAGGCCATATCCTAAACAGTCTTAGCATGATTGTGTCAGCAATAGTGGAGTCTAAGCGGCTTAAAATAGCTCACCACCTCAAACACCAGCCCGATTCAACAGTGCCCATGTTGGTCTTTTGGCTATTTCCTCCGCTGGTTTTAGGAGGCATTGCAGAAGAATTTCATTTTCCTGGACAAATTGCATTCTACTATCAAGAATTTCCAGTTTCACTGCGAAGCACAGCGATTGCTATAGCTTCGGTGACAATTGGGATTGCTTACTATTTAAGCACAGCAATGGTTGATCTAGTTAAGAGGGTTACAGGATGGTTACCGGATGATATAAATAATGGGAGGCCAGATAATGTGTACTGGATGCAAGCTGTAGTTGGGGAGCTGAACTTTGGTTATTATTTAGTGTGTACTTAGTTGTACAATTATCAGAATGTTGATGAGGTGAAGGTATCCCATGAGACCTCTCTCCCACATGTGGGTGAGAGAGAGGTCTCATGAAATGGTCTCAAAATATAATTTTCCGTTGATAGGGGGGCGTGGACGGCAGTTTTGGCTCCGATAAATGATGCTAATGGTGGAGAAGGCAAGAGGCTTTGATGATTTCCCATCATTTTTTGTATAAACTCAATGTACTTTCTCTATGAGCCATGATTAAAATTTGTGTATATGAGGCAAGAGGTTTGTGAATATTAGATATAGTTGTGGCCTAATTTCACTACAACAAACAAGACTTATGGTGACAAACACTTTTCATCACAAAATATTCTTATATTGTTGCCTAAGACATATGATGACAAAACATCATTTGTCGCTTGATCTCGATCACAGAATGTCTTGATATAAAACTCCAAACCTTTTTTATTTAAAGCAATTTTACATGTGAATAATATCTCAAGTTTTTTAAAGCAATTTTACATGTGAATTATATCTCAAATGAATTTTATTTTTAGGATGTTAATTATTTTGTAGAGGTCCTTTGAATATTTAAAGCATGTTATGGCATTTATGTGATTTGTGGTTATGGGCTAAGTGAAAATTACGGAAGTGAAGAAACTTAAGGGTAAAGTGGTAGATGCCTTCTCAAGATATTTGTAATTAGTGGTCTAGACTCTAGAATCAGCACAACCCCCTCCTTGGATCCATACGGTTCTCTCCCTCTTCTTATGCTCTTCTCTTGCTTATTCTTCTATTCTTGTTTTCTCCACCTCATGCCCGACCCATTGCAAGCCCCCTCTACTCACAACTACCCATTATCACCACTTAAAGCAACCTAAACCACACTAGCACCACGCCATTTTAATGGAGGCAGCAAGTGTTTTCTCCTTAAGTTGCTGAAATGGCGGTGTAAAGGTTAAATTTTCTTGGATCCACTTCCTTATTGTTTTGGTAATGGTCTAACACTTGTGTAGAGTCAATTTCTTGGGTGGGGATAATATTTTGAGTGGGTGTGAGTATAATGTTAACTATAAATTTGTGCAAGTAATATGAGCATGTGCTTTTTGTATACCAAATGTTTGATAAATTGTCTCTATGAGTTATGAGTTTTAGTTTCTTGATTTTTTGGTTGTGGTGATTGTTTGTATGAGATTATGGGTTTTGTCCTTGTTTTTAATATGCTTTGACACATGTGGTTTTAATGTGAATAAATTCTCAAAGCATTTGGGCTAGTATTAAAGATATAGCAATTTCCTTTTGGATTCTAAAGCTGTCAGGGACAGATTTGAGTCAGTCACAACATGTGATTTTTAATAAATTATAGAAAAATTATTTTGAGCTGAAATTTTTATGGTATATACTAAAAATATTAGAGCTCATCCTTATTTAATTTCAAGTTAATCAGACAACCTTTCATGGACCAAACGATTTTTAAAAAAGGGCTGACTTGCTGTGTAGTGAATCAGAAAGTATGACGAGTATATTGGGATTTTGTGGAATTTACTTGAAACCTTTGTTGGGTGGATTGGCTTGTAAATTCCTGCATTTTTTTTTTTGACGTGTGTTTTACTTAGTTAATTTTAATAATGGTTTGGTTTAATCACTTAGTACCCAAAAGGAATCTCATGAGATATGCTACCTCTATTTTGAGATGATGTGTTTTATGCTATGCTTACTCATGTTTATTTTGCTTGAAGTAGAGAATTGAAATGCTTTGGTTGTGTTATGGTCCTTTGGATCACTTGTATGCTTGTTTGATATCCTTTGGGAATGGGTGCCTTGGGATAGTCAAGTTAAGCTTTAGGCCCTCGATTTGATTTTAGGGGAGCATTCTTGATCTATAGAGACAAGTTTGATTGTACTTTATGATAGGACTTGTTATTGATAGGCTTGATCATTGTGTTTCTAGGTCCTAAGATTCCTGGTGATGGACCTAGTGACTAGATTGGTTGATTTTGTGATGCCCGATTGAGGTAAAATTGGATTGGACTTCCAAGGTAAGTGGCTTCTTAATGGGATTTTCTTGAAATGAAAAGAATCATTATTGCACTCAAACATTTTTTTTATGGTTAAACCCATTTTGAAACATTAATCATGGTTTTCCTAAAGTGTACTATGTGTACTATTATTGTTATTTAAGAAATTATGGAAAACGCATGAAGCCTTGAAAGGTGCATCATAATTGTCAATGCATATGAGGAAATGCATGATTTGTTAGCATGAAAAAGATAAGTATCTTTGATATATTTCTTGGAAATGGATTTTATGGATTTGTTACATTATTTGCAAATTCTAAAGATGTTTTATCTTGACTAAAGAAAATCTTATTGACAAGAAATGATTTTGGATAATTTGAGAAATTTGTGAAATGCTTGGATATTAAAAGGTTTTATGAAACTACTTGGAAACAAACTACAAGTTTCAATTTCATTTAACTGTGAGCTTTATGTTGTTTTTACCTTTGTGCTGTGATAGGTGTGATTACCCAGCCAGATGCCGCAGTCTTTGTGACATTGGAATCTTGGCACCTCGTTTTTGTGGTGGATTGATGTCTTTGTGGCATAATTAATGTCTTCATGGCATATTTGATGTCTTTGTGGCATAACTTGATGTCTTCGTGGCATATTTGATGTTTTCGTGGCATAACTTGATGTCTTCATGGCATAACTAATGTCTTTGTGGCATACCTAATGTCTTTATGACAGCTTGTCATGTGGCCTTGGGTTGGATTTTTAGGTTTTTGAAATAGTGTTTTGATAGCTCATAATATATAGTATGCAGTTTCATGTTGAGATATTTTGAGAAAGTTTTGTGCTGCATCATTTCAATTATTCTTGTCGTTTCACCAATGAAAATGAATTTGTTGGATTTTCATGGAAATTCCCAAATTATAACATGTTTTGTAAAATGTTCATTATCATGAAACTTGCATTTCCCCCACCCTGATTAATTATGCTACTTACTAGGCTTTAGCTCATCCCACTCTCCAACAGTTTTCAGATTAATTTGCTATACCTTGGGCATGAAGCTTGTTTTATTGGTGGTGATTGGAGTATTATGCTAATTGAGAGATTTATGCTATAATTGGTTTGCGACTCAACTTACTAAATTTATCGAGGCCATAGCTAATTCTATTGGAGACTGGGCTCTTGAGGCTAGTAAGCATTGTGTGTGGTAGGCTTAGATTCAATGTTGAGGTTGCGTATTCTAGAAAGGATTGTGGTTTTGTGTTATCCATTTGGAGCTTTGAAATATATTCATGTATCATTTGGAGGCACATGATTTTAGTTATTGTTTGTAAATGTGTTATAGAGCTCTGACTTGTAATGTGGAGATTTTAGTATAATTATTTATTCTTATCATAAGTAAAGGAGAAGAAAAAAAAAAAAAAAAAATCTCCTACGTTCTCATTCATAATGGTTCTTCTCCCATGCTTTGGATCCTTTTAGGTTTGGGGCATGACAGTCCTGGTGACAAAAATTTTCATTAGTAACTTGTTTAATTTTTTTAACAAAAAAAATAATAAGTTACAAAAGTTTTTCGTCACCTAATATTTTCTTTACAAAACATTATATTTAGGGATGAAATAAATTCGTCTCCAATGATTTTTAATTTGTATTTTTTAATTTGACCATATTAGATGACAAAATATTTCGTCATTGATTGTATTTTCTTTTTAATTTTCCAGTTTCAATAGATTAGGCGATAAATTATTTTGTCACCAGTTTTTGCTTATATTTAGAGTTCAACCTATTGTTGACAAAAAGTTTCGTCATATTTTTTTTATTTTAAATTTATTAATATTCTTTACATTAACTTGCCATTACATTACATTAACCTGTTTATTTCCAACTGCATTAATAAACAACTCATCCATTCATTTCCAACTACATCCATGAACGAACCATTCATACAATCTAAAAAGTAAATAAAAAACCATTATACTATTAAAACCATTTAATTAAGTTGTTCAGAAAGCAATTACAACAATATGTAGATGAATGATGTCTTGTCTTCCATACATTACAAAAATAAAATTGAGATCAAGTAGTGCCCCAAAAAAGTCTTTTTGCCACCAGTTTCGTATATGCACAAGTATAGAGGAAAATAGACCAATACCGTCAAGCAAAAATATTAATTATATTAGTAATATAAGAAACAATTTTACCAATGCGTTAGAAGTATTATGTCATCATTGCATTTAAATACCCACAACTCAAAAAAGCTAAGTTGTATAAAACAAAGATATATTTTCAAGTATTATGTAAGACACACTTACGTCTAACTCTCTGACCGTGAGTTCTATTGGTGCGCTTAAGTTTGTACATGTTATACTAGACTCACCTATGGACCCTAGAGACCCAAGTCCCATTCCAATCCCCCCCACCCATGAAAAAAATAAGCTAATTTTGCATGGTCTATTATTATGAATTGCTTCAATAAGTTCACAAGTTTCATATATATATTTGGTAAGTGTCATAAAAAAGTTTCATTAATATATGTTACACATCATAATAATAAAACTTTCTCATCCAAAGTCACCATTGATACCGTCAAAAATTTCAATTATGTTCCAACAATTTGATGTACTAAAGGCATCCAAAAAATATTTAAAGTCTAGGATACATCAAACTCTAACTCTATCATGCTAATCAGTTTGAGAAAATTGTAGCATAAATAAGAAAGGTGAAACTTACATTTTTCACATGTCTCTCTATCTGCATCACAACCATTTTAACAAAATATTCACCCCACAAGAACCCATGTTGGACCAAATTCAATAATTATAGATTTTGAAATAGTAATAAAACTTATTAAGATGGTTTTGCCTATTTGTACAAACTCAAAAGTGAACCACACTTGTTATAATCAAAGCAATGTAAATTTGCATGCTCATTTGACTTCTACAGATTGGATTTCCTAATAAGATATCAGTCATAAGATGGTGTTGCATTACTATTGATAATATAATTCACTAATTAGACACAAATATTCAAGACAAATATCAATTCACTTGCCCTTCTCTTAGTGTTTTAGTGCACTAGCTTTCCTCCTAGTACACTACCAATATTTTTTTTCTTTTCAAATAAGTGAATCATAAATTGTAATAATACGTGCATGCACATATCAAGTAATAGATAGTAGATGGGGTTTCTATACCTAGATCTTTTATTCAACGACAATTTTTTTTACCAATTAAGTTAATTAGACACACAATACCTCTTATAATATTAAAATAAATGAAGAACTTTTCACTTTTTCCTACATGACCAATCCATATATAGGACAAGAATAAAAGTACATGACCAATTCAAATATAGGACAACAATAGAAGTGGCATCTAAGTGGTATTTACTTAGGGTCCATTTGGGAATAGATTATTTAGCTGAAACTGAAATTTTTTTGCTGAAAGTATTGTAAATAAGCTAAAAGTTAGCTGAAATAGTACAGTGAGACCTATGAATAGTATCAAAAAGTGCAATAAGACCCATGAATAATATCAAAAATAAACTAAATAGTAAAAATAGCTTCCCAATATAAACTATTCCAAATGCAACCTTACTCTACAATTTAAAAAAGGTAGCAATTTGGCAGTTTGTTAACAGTTTTTACTTTCAAGAACCTTTGGTTTTCACTTGGTCAAAAGTTGCAAAAAAATAATGACTTCTACAGGTTTGACAGAAATTGGGAATGATCCATTGGTTTTAATCTATTCAATAAACTTTGGTTCAAAATAATACGACTAAGATTCATTCTTATTTTCTTGAAATTGAACCCATGACTTTTGTGTCATCATTATTTTAGATATTTGTGTGTGTGTTTTACAAAGAGGAGGTTTGGCTACTGCACTAAGGAGTTTCAACGATAAGCACTCCACTGAGGAGTTTCAACCATAACACCAATCACAATGGTAGTGACTAGTGAGCACACCTAATAAAGGCTAAAAAGTATCATCTGAGGTTAGTTTTTTATTTACCAAGATTTTTATTTTTATTATTTGAATCAAATTCTCCATTTTTTAGAAACCTCATAAAAAAATAAATAAATAAAAACACACATAGAGAGTACATAATGGAGTAAATAGATTAAAAAAAAAAAAAAATCAAAACCCAAGAGAAAAGAACACGTCACATGTGAAGATTGCAACACCATTAATACATATATACTTCGGCAAAATTTGCTGAACAGTAGCTTTTTAGAAAATTTTTTGGTGTATAGCATGCGTTTGAAACTATTTTGTAAGTTAGACTATTTTTGGAACTCGAGTTCTAGCCCAAACTTGAGTTCCATAAACAGTCTAACTTACAAAATAGTTTCATTGGTGTATTGCTTTCCTAAAATTTTCTAAAATCATGCTATCTGGCAAATTTTGCCTATATACTTCCCCAAACAACATTTTCCCAATTGTCAATATCCTGCCAAAAGTAAGTACCAATCCCACCTTCTATATAATGTTTGAGAGATTGTCCTCCTTAATAAGGGTCCATAAAAGTGTAAAACTTCCATTTGGCAATCCCAAGCAATTGTCCAAATCGCCTTATAGAACCTTCTCACTGTTTGACTGTTTGTCCTCTGCAAGCGTGGGGATGATATCAAATGAACCTCATTTCTCTAATAAATTGAACATGAATATACACATTCACATCCATGTCTCTTGATTTAACCATATGAAGTTCGGACTCTTGTATCAACAATAAAAAAAAAAATCTATTTGTGCTTTTTATTGTAATATCGATTGTGGTGACATACTTGAATCGATCTTGACTTTGGTTGCACTATCCATTTGATTGCTAACTCTGGACTAATGCAAAATTTTCAGAAGCTTATGTTAATCATGCTATAACAAAATACTCAATATCCAAAATTCTCATAAATATATATCTCTCTCTCTCTCTCTCTCTCTCTCTCTCTCTTTGAGACTACTTCAGTACCATGTACATGATAAATCAACCATTTTAAACTCAATGACCCTTGCGAAATTCATGATTGGAAAAGGAATACCCATGTTAAAAAATGAAATTTTATATCTTACAATCACAGAAACCCAACTAGATCTAATCTTTTCTGAACAAGAAATACGAGAAGAACACAAATTTCTTCTTCAACATTTTGAAGATCAAATTTAAATGTGGCCAAATTGCAGAGTAGTGTCTATTATACATATTCTAGCATACACATGCATAATACACACAAGTTGCTATTTAAAAGGGAACTCACTACTTTAAGTCATGATTTGAAGTTCGAAATCATGACTTAAAGTCACGAGTTTCCTTATAATTATAGTTGTGTACTATGTGTACACTTAGCTGTGTGCACTAGTCATTCCCCGCCTATGGGATTTGGATCATTTTCAAACACCCTCCATCATACTATTATTTTAAATATTTAAACCCTCGAGGTATTACAATTGGTCAAATTGACCTCTTCAATTTACTTCCACTAATTCTAGCTTGACAATTTGTAGTTGTGGCAAATTTGGGTATTGGCATATTGGTTTTCTGGGTTATTAGCCGGTAATGGCTGAATGGTGATGGTGGGATGTTTGTACGAAATTGATGAGTTTTTGGCCTTGCATAACCTTGTCAATTTTGTTGTTGATTAGCTCAGATGTGATTGTTTCTGTTGTGAGTGAAAATGCAGATTTAAGGTTTTGATTGGGCGGCTGTGGTGGTTGGAGATTTGAAAAAATATGGCTAATAAGCCTAACATGACAAGACAGAGTTGATGGGGTGGATTTTTATGATGGGTTATGGGTTGCTGAGAAATTCTTTATTGCGTTTTATTGCGTTAAAAGGGTATAATTTAGATTCAGCAAAAAAAAAGAAAAAAAGAAAAAAAAAAGGAAGGTATAATTTAGATTTTAACCTTCTTTATTTTATTTTTAGGACAAACTTTAGATACAAAATTGATTATAGCCTAAGACTACAAACTTACTCAATAAAATAAACATTATTACATATTTTAAAAATCTAACCATTGAATTGCATATTCTTTATGCTCTTAATACATATATCAAATTTTGTGTTAATTGAATATTATTTACTATATGACTTATAAGATTATATTTTATGCATAATTTTAAATTAAAAAAACTTGCAATTTAAACAATTTATTTATGACATGTTATTGATCTTTAATTTTCTAGAAATTTTGCAAACATAAATAATATAAGAAGAAGATGTAATCCAATGGTGAGTTTGTCAAAATTCATCTCCAATAAAAAGATATTTAATAAGATTGTAGCCTTAGATTACAACTAATTTTGTAACTAAATTTTATCTTTATTTTTATATAAAATACTCTGCGTTATAGAAGAAATAAGAAAAGAGAGCAAGTTTATGGTCCATGATGGTTGGAATAAAAATGTCATATAATATGATTTTAATATGAAGTTTATATGTTCTTAAAAAAAAAAAAAAATTTAAACAGTGATATTAGGTATAGTACAAAATTTATTAAATAAACCTTGTTAATTTGTTTGTTTGTTTTTTTGGTGTGAGAAAAATAAGCATTACAAATTGAAGTATTAATTATAACCAAAAATTAATTTAAACATTGATTTATTATATTATTCAAGTGGTATCAATCACTATTGCAAAAAAAGAAAAAAGAAAAAAAAATTTGCCATCATACTTTTATATAAAATTGCAACTTAACTTTTTAGCGCCTTTTGATATTTCTAAGGGAGATATTTAGCTAGAGTTTCAGTTCCCCGTTGTAACTATGAAATTAAAAAAAAAAAAAAAAAGTGATATCAAATTTTTGCCACATTAATTTGAAGTTTTCTATAATAAATTTTGTAATACTTTTATCATTTTCTGAAGTTTAAAACTGTAGGATATGTAACATCTCATCATTCATTTGGTTGGTGGTGATTTGGGAAATTGGCCCAAAACAAAAATTTCAAGATATTTGTGACTTAGCGATGCAGACAGGTTTGCATTTGAGCGTACTCCCATTAAAAAGATGATGACGTAGAATCTTCGTCATGATGATCTCTCCAGAAATGAAATTCTTGAGGAATAAAGTTGAAATTCATTTAAAAGATATTTGTAATAATGCTATCAAATTCATCATGAGTTTGTATCAATTCCTGGTTAATATGTGAAGAGATAATCTGTCGAGGTAACTGTATTTATGCTCGCATATAATTTGCTTCTAAGTGAATCTGTTGAATGAACTTTTGCTGATTTTTTTGGATCATCCAAAAAATAATTGCAGCAAAAGTTCAAATACCAATAAAATTATGAAAATTACGTAGAAATTGAGTTTGTAAAAACTTGGTTTCATTTACTAAGTGTTCGTTTGGATACAACTTATTTTTGCTGAAACTAAAAACTGAAAATACTGTACCAAAATAATTTTTAAATGTGTGAAAAATTACTGTTCACACTTTTTTTTACTGTTCATATGCCTTGGTGCACTGTTCACCAGGCGCTGGTCTTAAAAAAAAAAAAAAAAAAAAAAAAAAACGTAAACGTTGGTTTGGAAACGTGGATCCAAACCCACACTAAGAATTCAAGTTTTCAAAAGTCGAGTCCTAAGTGAGATTAGTGCCACATCAGCTACACCACATTAGCAGTAGTTGGTTGGAACTTAAGTTTTGTTTAATCGAGTTGTGCTTGAAACTCAATTTTCACAAAGTTGAGTTCCAAGTGAGACTATTTTACTAAATAACTTTCAAAAGAGTCTTTTTTTTAGTAAAATAATTTGGAAAAAAAATGGTTGTAAGGACTCGATTTAGCACATAAGCCCAAAAAATAGATGGACTTAAGCCCAAAAAGCCCAAAACAATGAATTTGTAGAGAGTGAGTTGGAAACTGAGCTTTAACGAGTTGGACAATTAGTATAATGGATTTAAAAGACAGGAAAAGGAAGATAAACTGATCTAAGTTAAAAAAATTGTTCTCGGCACAATCCAAGGAGATCAAACCTTATATATATTCCTTTCAAGTGTGATTACAAAGTTAGTTCTAGGTGGCTATAGTGTTTCTCTCTTGATTTCTTTCCCCCACTTTCCAAGGAGGATCTCTTATATTATATAGTTCCTTTTGAATGATCTTGGCCTTACAGTTGTTGACCATCTAAGCCACTACTTGAGTGCTTGTCCCATCAGACACCTTCTTAGGCCCTCTATGAGTTGGGGTAGCCAAGGCAGCACTGTTCAGGGGTCTTCTCCATATTAATGCAGCCAGAAAGTTAGCCGCAGAGCATTAAATGCAGTGGCAGCAGCCTTTCCTTAGATATTTCTAAGCTTCCATCCCTCCTGTACGTTCATAATACACGACCCTATCAGTGAAATTTCCTAGAAGGTCATCTTGAACGATAGGATATACATTAGATCTGTGCTTTGTCTATCCGAGGAGATACTCCTCCTCGGACCACCTTCCTAAACCTTTCCATTTGCATCTTGCTTATGGGACTCTGAGCTTAACACCCTCACTACTATTTATTCGTACTCGGACCAACCAACGTCCTCGGCCAAGGCCCAATATACAATTTTAGGCCCTTATCCCTACAATGGTATTTAGCTTCCATCCCTCCTTAGGCCCTTTCCTTAGATATTTCTAAGCTTCCATCCCTCCTGTACGTTCATAATACACGACCCTATCAGTGGAATTTCCTAGAAGGTCATCTTGAACGATAGGATATACATTAGATCTGTGCTTTGTCTATCCGAGGAGATACTCCTCCTCGGACCACCTTCCTAAACCTTTCCATTTGCATCTTGCTTATGGGACTCTGAGCTTAACACCCTCACTACTATTTATTCGTACTCGGACCAACCAACGTCCTCGGCCAAGGCCCAATATACAATTTTAGGCCCTTATCCCTACAATGGTATTTAGCAAAATTGACCTGGAATTTGGACTTTATATTGATTGATGCTTTGAAGACTTTGGCAATTAAATTATCAATGATAATGAGATTTGATTTTACTTACTGGTTCTTTGAAGATAGTTTTGCTCTTTGTGAAGTCCTTGCAAGTTGCAGCCTTGTTAGGTGAAAACTTTACAAGTGCACGGCCGTTGTTCCGTATCTAGCTTATTGGTTGGGTTGGCGGCATGACAAACGAAAAACAAGGGAGGGAAAATGAAGTGGGAGATAGGTGGTTTCCATTATTTAGGTGAGGAGAGAAAATGAAAGACAAGGAAAATAGGGTGAATGATTTTTCACCTAGACCCACAAATAGGGGTGGCAAAATTTGACACGACCTGCAACATGACATAACCTGCAAACACGACACGACATGAAATTAGCAGGTTATGAGTTGAGACTTAACGGGTTCATGTCATATTCAAGTTGACACACCTGACCCGTTTATTAAATGGGTTGGGTTAGTGTCCAATTTCTAGAACATGTTTGACCAGTTTAATTAAATGACATTTTACCAAATTTCCCTTCAAACCCTAGGTATATAAACTTATTAGTTGTTGTTGTTTACTTTCTTTAACATATTGCGATTAATTATTTATGATATTGAGATATGTTTTAATTTCAAAATGATTATTTGTGATGCATTTACTCGTTAGTTTTGAATTTTATATTTAAAATATTTATTTGTTTGGTTTTTTATAATTTAGATCAATTTAGTTAATACTAAAATTTGTTGTTGTTGTTGTTGTTGTTTTTTTTTTTTTTTTTTTTCTCTCTCTCTCTCTCTCTCTCTCTTTGATAAAATATGATAAATGGGTCGACACGATTGATCTATTTAATAAATAGGTCATGTTAGGGTTGAAGAATCTTAACTCGTTTAATAAACGTGTCGGGTTAGTGTTGATCCATATAGTCGAATACTCATTAGTTGACATGACACGAACCCGACACGCGAACACGAATTGCACCCCTACTCACAAAAAATAATTTCCCCAAAATGGAGGGAGAGAGAAGATAGGAAAAAATTAATGTGAATTCAAAATGGCTTTTATGACATTTTTAAAAGTCATTGTCCACTACTTTTTTTCTACAAATTTCTTCTATAATAGAGGTATACCACAAATTAGGGGTGTCCAACTAGACTCGCCACCTGCCCAACCCGTTTAGCTTGACTAGAAAATTGGTTACGGTCGACGGTGGGTCTCAGCCTCTAGAAATTGAGATCGGCGGGTTGGTTGGTGGGTCTTCTCATTGTCCACTACTTTTTTTCTACAAATTATCATTTCTTCTATAATAGAGGTATACCACAAATTAGGGGTGTCCAACTAGACTCGCCACCTGCCCAACCCGTTTAGCCTGACCAGAAAATTGGTTACGGTCGATGGTGGGTCTCAACCTCTAGAAACCGAGACCGGCGGGTTGGTTGGTGGGTCTTCTCATGAAAACCAGATTCCAACTGACCCGACCAATAAATAATAGCAAAATCTCTTTGTTCTTTGATAATTTTTGTTAGATCTCATCGACATTTGACAAGTCTCGTATAGATTCGACTAGATCTTGCTAGGTTCAGCCAAATCTTGGCTAGATCTAGCGAGTTTTGGCCAGTCCGACTTTGACCAAGGACTAACCGCTACCCGTTGAGGCCTGACCCACCCAAATCGACTACTCCTATTGGTTAGTAGCGAGTCTAGATATTGAGGACCCAAAGTGAATGGGTCAGTTTTGGGTTGGGCACAAACTCGACCTGAGGACAGGCCTACCACAAATTATCATTTTTTTTCCTCTCAACCAAAGCAAATATATATATTCATTTTCAATCATTCCACTTTTCCACCTCTTCAACCAAACATACACGAAGAAAAACATTAATTTTTTCTTTCCTCTTTTTCTATAGTTCCTATATTTTCTATCATCTTAGTTTTTTATCATTCCTACCAAATAGAGCATGAGTTTCAGATTTCAGGCGATAGAGTGCATAAATAATACTAGCAGAGGCAACTTACATTAGTGGACTGGATGGTGGTACAAAAATTGAGCCATTCATGATTGTGTTTCAAAGCACAATTTTTTTTTTTGGGAGAAATATTCAAAGCACGAACTTTATTTCATTGCTTCATGAGGAAATTTTGTTGCCCCGCTTACATTTTCTTGCTTAGTATAACATAAGGATCTTTAATAAAAATTTTGGAGGTTGTTCAAAACATTCAATTTTGGTTGGTATAGTGGAAACATTTTCCAAGCTTCTAGGTTCTTAAGGTCTGTTTGGTTGGAAGGGTAGGAAAGTGGGAGGATGGAAAAGTGAGAGGATGAAAAAAATTTTAATTTCCCATTTTTTTTGTTTAGTTGGGAGTGGAAAAGTGAAGGGATTGAAAAAGTGAATTTGTATAAATTTATTCATTTACCCTTATTAAAAAATGATGCCCAATTAAAAAAAAAAAAAGCAATCACCCAAATTTATTAAAAAATAAAAATTACGTCTAAAAAAAAAACACAAAAGAAAGTAAAAGAAAAAGGAAACAAAAGGAAGAAGAAGAGCAACGTATTGGACAAAGCCTGCTCAGGAAATCAAAAGAAAAAAGAAAAAAAAAAGAAGAAGAAGGAAGAGGCAACGTCCAGGAAAAAAGAAAAAAAAAGAAAAAGAAAAAGAAAAGAAGGAAGAGGCAACGTCCAGACCAAAAGAATAAAGAAAAAAAGAAAGAGAAACGTCTTGGACGAAGCCCATGTGCAAGTCCACATGGGCATTCTCGTCATTTACCTATCAAACTCTTCCCACTTCGTTTTCTCCCCATTTTGGAAAGAACAATTTTTTGTGGGTTTTGGGAGAAAACACCTAGACCCCACCATCATTTTCCTCTCTACCCCTTCTTACCAAACACTCTCCAAAAAGTTCTCTCCTCATTTTTTTTTCTCTCTCTCTCTCTCTCTCTTTTCATCCTCACTAAAATTCACTTTACCAGACACACCCTTAGGGTCGCTCTTCTGTGGACGTGGCTTTGATTGACAACTTTAAAAGAAAATATTTTATACATTGAGTATTGAAAAAGACTGTTTTGGGTTCAAATAAAAAGAAAAAAGAGAGAAAAAGATTGTTTTAACCCCTTAATTAATTATGTAGTGAAATAAATTGATTACTAATATATAACTCATGCATATGCACGGTATAATTAAAAATAATCACAATTATACACATATATGGGTTCTAATTACACTTAGTGTAAGAGTTACACATTTTTTAAGTCAGAGATATATACATGAGTTTCACTCTTTTTTTTTTTTTTTTTTTTTTTTTTTGGATATACAAAATAAGTTTACTCTTTTTAAAAAAAAAATTGGATTTTTGATTTTTTTTAATATTTTATATCTTCATCTTTTGCACAACATTAACTCAACTAGAACAAATATTAAAAAAACTTAGATAGTACACATGACACAAAATTAGACAACAATTATAATCCAATTTAAAATCTAATTGAAGTTTTTCTTAGTTTTGGCGTGAAAAGGATTGCTTTTCAGTTTTCACACCAATTATTGTCTTGTCTAATAAACAACTTATCAAAAAAAAAAAAAAAAAAATTTATATAGGTTTTTATTTATTTTTATTTATTTATATATATATATATATATATATATATATTTAGGTTCTTTTATTACATAGGAAAATGATTGGAAATTACTTCATAAAGTAAGGAAAGGAAGTAACTCGAAAAAATTTAATTAAATTCTAAAAAATCTCAACAATTACAATTATAATTTACTCCCAATCAACGTCAATAAAATATTGGATCCAGGTCCATTAATTGAATTAATCAACGTCAATAATTGGATCCAATTGACATATCTGATGACTGCATATTATGATAGGCAAGGCCAAGGCAAACTTCAGTAAATATTCCAATGCTTTCTTAATGAATGGATAAATAATCATCAATATGTGCAGACAATTAACTGTGCTAAGAATTTTATAATTTAATTTATAGAATCTTTTTATGTACACGCCCGTTTAAGACATGAAATAAAGGATATTTATTCATTAAAAAAGAAATAAAGGATATCCACAGGTTTGTGAGCATCTTTTGGTGTAAGACACAAATTATTTTATAAATCGTGAGTTTGACTACTTAGTAAAATGTATTCAGAAAAAAAAAAAAAAAAAAAAAAAAACTATATGGTAATATGTAATAGATTTTGTCTTTTGGCGAACATATTTATTCACTTTCTTAATTTATAAACAACCACGGTAGGCCAATGTGGACTAATCATAATATTTTCTCTGACAAGGAGTGAAGATACCACAGGAATCTGACAAATCATACGACTTGATTAGCACATAACAAGAAGCAAAAACCTTCCATCTCACTTGGAATTAGCACTAGTTGAACTGCAACTGCAATATGGAAGGTAGAGAAGCCCAAATTTCGAGCACTGGTACCAAACGTGGTGGCTGGATCACCTTCCCCTTCATCACTGGTCTCTCTCTCTCTCTCTAAAACACATACACACACATACATGCACAGAATGTGTTGGACCAATATGTGCCTTATTTCTATTTATGTCAACCAGGAGCGGCGGCGGGCTTCACACTTGGAGGCGTAGGATGGTTGGCAAACCTGATCGTTTTTCTGATTCAGGTGTTCAATGTGAAAAGCATAAACGCAGCTCAGATTTATAACATAGCGAATGGTAGCACCAATTTTTTTCCTATCATTGGAGCAATAGTTGCTGACTCTTTCCTTGGTTCTTTCGCTGTTGCGGCAATTTCTGCCTCTATCTCTTTGCTGGTAATACTCTTACTCTGTTGCAACTTACTGCAAGATGCATTTCTGTTGTGTGCGTGCCTGTTGCTATGCTTGCTACACTCTCTGTTGCAACTGATAGATCTCTTGACTGTAACGAACTCAGCTTATTATGTACTTTATGAGTGTGTTTGCAAGCAGATGGTTTCTTTGATAGATGAGTTCATTATTGGCTAGATGTAGCAATTAATCATGCTATATATCTTTTCCAAGCTAATCAGGAAGAGATTAAACCTTTTCTATCAAAAAGAAAACACTCTTTCACCTTCCAAAAACAATATTGAAGAACACAATTTTTTTTTTATATTAATTTTATGTGGGTGTGTGTTGGACTATTTTTTATTTATTTTGATAACAGTGTGTGATGGACTACATCTGTGAAAAAAGACTCCCAATTAAAAATATTATTTTGTTTGGCTCACGTGGAAAGTTATTAATATTTTGTCTGAATCTGGTTAATATGTGCCCTACATATTATTTATCTATTTTGGGAATATTTTTATGAAGAATTGAAAAAACTGTTAAACCAGTTAATTACTTTCTCATTTTTTCATAAAATAGTTTACCATACATTAGTAAATTCCTATTTTATATAAGCACGGTGGGCCTTATTGATGGTTTAAGGCATACATTAATAAATCTATATTTTATATAAGCACAGTGGGCCTTACTGGTGGTTGTGGAAGTGGTAGTGGTCGCGATAATAGCAAAGTTGGTGTGGTGATTGGTGGTATAGTGAGTAGTGACCGCGAAGACAAGAAGCAGGTATCCAGGTATAGTGCTTCTTCTAGAAGTAGCCAATTGTGTAGCCAACAACTAAAGTTGAAAACTTTTTCTTTTTTGTTTTAGTTAAAAAAAAGTTGAAAAGCATAGAGGTAGGCACATGAGATAATTATTATTAGAATCTATATTTTTAAGTATATTATTCTTTTTTTGCTGAATTAAGTATATATTATTCTGTCGGTGACATGATTTGATCAAGATATTTTGACCAAGTCCTAGTTAGAGTATTACCTTAAGTAGTCATCATAATTATTGGTCTTGTGAGACAAAACCTCATACAAAAAGTCCAATTATAAATGAGCTCCTTTATTTTTTTTGTTGACATGAAGTGTTTTTCATTTATTACAATTTGGAGTACGAGAAGTTAAATTATTGTTATTGTTATTGTAAAGCTTAACACACTAAAGGTGTTGTGAGGATGATGTGAGATTTTATTGTGACTATAATATTTTTCAAAATTCTTTGTGAATTATTATTATTGTTGTTGTTGCATTTTAATGTTTTATTGCATTAAAAATGATAGGATAACCTAACAACATAGTTAAGCTCTTTTTGGTAATTTGCACCCAACAATAGTTTTATACCTTCTTATCCAAACGCGTATTTGACAAAAACAACATTTTTTTTAAAGATTTTACCAAATGCGTAAGTATGATTTTAATACATCTTAGCCAAACGGATAATTAGCATTTTTTTGTGGTTCTGCCCTCTTCTATTCTAAGGCAATACTAAAGCTACAACTTGAACAGGTACAATAAGTAGCATTCTTATATCTAAAATATCAATTAGGTCCAGCTTTGAACAAGTTCACAGTATATTCAAGTCTCACACAAAGATTGAACTCATGGAATTCAAACAAAGGAAAATTTTACACAATTAGCATTGAATAGGACTAAAAAGTTCCTTCAATTAATAACGACTAAAAACCAATTCATTAGAATATTAGTTAAATGATTAAATTCACAATTTTTTGACAACTTAAACCATTGGGACAATTGGGAGAGTCTGTGTCTCACTCGAGAGGGAGTTTAGAATAATAGTTAAAAGATTAAATCATCCAATCCAGACAACTGAAGCTTCTGGGATTAGTAGCAGTTTTTTCACAATTTACACACCAATATATATCAGAGCCAATAGAAACTGAATTTGGTTTAGCGTACATGTTTTAATACAAAGAGTGTGTTTTTACTCATGTTACAATAAATGGCATCAGTGAGCAAACTGCAATGGCAATAGAATTATAACTAAATCTATTCCATCAGTCATCTCAAGCCATAACCATAACTTGTTTTTTGTCCAACACAGGAAATTCCTCTTTATTTAGCTCAAAATAAACTAACAGCTCTATGAAAAAAAAGGAATTGTGAAAAAGGGTATTAGTTTGAGCATACCAAGATGGCACTCTTTCCTTATGCATGCCATGCTTTAGCATCATCAGCTCCAAGCATAATCTGCCCCACTGCAGCCCCTGGAGATGCTGGCAAGCCCTTGGCAACCACTTTGTCTTTATAAGCAGTCGGATCCTCAAACTAGTCCAGCAACATTCCAATGAAGTTAGGAAGACCTTTACATTTTCACATAAATGTGATCATATGTACTTGTATGCATACAAATGTCTACAGTGCATTGTTAGAGCAGATGTAGGGATCTTCACCATAGAGCAAAATAGGGTTGATTATTCAGAATTTTTTTGTGTGCAAAGAACAAACATAGGAACACCAGATATAAAAGACATGACAACCTCGCTTAATTAAATAAACTGATTGAGGTATACTGAATATACAGGCTCATGTTAATGATTCTGCATACTCATTCAGCCATTAGCCTATACTTTGCATCAAAATTAATATCAATTTCAGATGGGGTGCTGACCCTAATGCATTTTACGCTTATGCTGTCTCGTATAGTGTTTGGTATGTGTGGGAGGGGGTACTGCATCTCCTTGGTCAGGCTCCCCGCATTGCTGCAAAGATGAAGTTACAACCAAACAATGGATTAAATGAATTCTAATACCAACCATAACAACAGTCGCGAAATTATTAATTACATTAAATGACTTGCATACCGTGGGGCCAGCCTTGTGTCCTGCTTTGTGACCACCTGTCCCACAAGGAGGTGCTTTTGTTGTGCGTTTAGGTCGACCTTGTGGATTACACTCACACCCTAAACCTAAAAAATGATCGAAATACTCCTAAAACCTATAAAATGACCAAAATACCCTCAAAACTTAAAATTACCAAAATACCCCTTAAACCTAAAAAATGACCGAAATACCTCCAAAATCTATAAAATGACCAAAATACTCCTGAAACCTAAAAATTACCAAAATACTCCATAAACCTAAAAGATGACCGAAATACTTCCGAAACCTATAAAATGACTAAAATACCCCTGAAACCTAACAACTGAAGATCCTACAACTGCGGGGGAGGATGGTGTAACAGATGAAATGTGAGTGAGGCCCCTAGTCATGGGATCTGTATGCAGTCCAGGAGTGGGCATGAATGACATGGATTCACTATGGGGTGATACATGGTCTATATGAGTGTGCATGACAGGAGGGGTCTCATTGAAATTAAAGCCGAGATCAAAGAATGGTGGAGTAAGTGAAAGATGAGCGGGGTCAAAAAATGTATGTGGGGTGGGTGAAGGGATCTCGGAGTGAGAAGATGCATGAGCAGTGGGTAGAGGGATCTCTAGGTCAGGAACTGCATGAGCAATACATGGAGGGAACTCTGGGGCAGGAGATGCATGTGGGGGTGGAGGCGGATCCGGCCTACTGACAACCTGATGGGGTGTAGCACGCTGACCATGGCTATGGCTGGCAGGAGTTGAGCTCATGCTTGGTCGTCCAGTATCTTGTGGCGCTTCTGGATTTGCCCCATCAGCATCTTCCAAGGGAAGTTGGGCAGTTATACGGTGAAGGCAATCCACTGCCTTAAGTACAGCTGTAATCTGCTTGTACTCAGGACTGCCTCCTGTATAACACGTCAACAACTGCTTGTGACTGGCAACCTGCAAGTAAATAAATACAATTAGTACATCTAACACAAAAATGGTGATATGCAACAAAATTTGAAAAGAAGCAACAAAATTTGAAAAGAAAGGTCGAACTAATTACCATAATAAGATTTGCAGCGGTAGTGTGGTCGACAAACCTCCAAGTCACCCTATCATACCAACGGAAGTATGGATGAGTAGGCGACATATCACCCTCTAGTCGTGCTCCATGACATAGTAATTGTGCTCGAGTATTCCATACTTGGATATGGCTTCTGTGTTTGTCGGACCAATTCACTCCAGTCTTCCCCCTCAAGTCTATTTTGTGAAGGGCGTCATCAATATCAACATTTGGGGGCGTTTCTTGTACCATCCCAAACTGACAAACAACACGGTCCGGTGTATGTTTCTTAACTAGCCAGAAACATACAAGTGGCACCCTCGCAGTCCACACGTCCCTTCCTGCGACACAGAATGCAGGCAGGTGCCCTAATTCAGCTTCATATGGTTGCCACACCACCTGAAATAGCCAAATAAAAGGGTGGCACAAATGTTCCATAATTTTTGACTATGAGCTATTTTACAGTTATAACAGTATACAATAGTCATAAACAATAGAAGAAACACAATTTGGGTACCTGGCTGGGATGCATAGAATCTAGAAGTTGCCGGTACCGGATCAGAGCAATTTCGGCAGGGCTATTCTTCGTGTTCACAACCCACGCGGTCCTACAATTAAGAAAGGAGTCAATATCTACCAATTATGCAATCTAATAAAAAAGAAAAAGGAATTGTATGCTGATGGAAGTTGAAAAAAATCCATACTATTTATTTTTCTTTCAAATACTACTACTATCCTACAAAAGCATCCTTAGTTGTAGAATAATACTTGAATAATGCTAAGTTTAGTTTTTTATCAACTTAAGTAGTTGGGACAAGTAGGTCTAGACTTCTTTATCCGAAGACATAAATTTAATTGGTGAGAGAAAGGGAGAGAGAGAGTATAATAAATTCTTTTTTTTGTTCATCATTCAATGATCATAATTTTGTTGGCACGCTAGCTCACAAAATAATGATTACTTCTTATAGACTAGCAAGAGTGAAAAAAAAAAACTTTATTTTAATTCTTTTCCTTATCAATAGTTGTGGAATTCAATTAATTTTTTTCCTATGCTATTTATCCACAAAACTCTGCAAAAATATTCCAGCAAAAGGATGAGTTATGAAAGAAATAAAAAAGAAGAAGAAATTGAAAGAAAGAATCTAATTAGCAAAAACTAAAACTGAGAGAGAGATACAAGCTTTGTATCATATATATGGCCCATTCTTCCTACAATATTCTAATTGAGAATTTTCCCGTTCATGAAGCGTTGTATCGTATATAGCTGAAAGGAAAAATTAATAAGATACAAGCTTCATTATCTCAAATTAGATAGCACTGGAATAGTTAATACTTGGAATTGAGAATTTGAAGTGATCAACAACAATAAATGATAGGTAATCGTAAATTTAACATTACATACCACTAAGTTTATACTAATAAATGATTATCTAAACATATGATTAGTGGTAGAGTTAGAAATTAATAACACTTGTATTATACGACAAGCAGTAAATATGACCTCAGTGGTTGTAAAACAATATATAAAAATAAATAAAAATCCTATTATCTTTCAAAATTTGAGGAATATCAAGGTTAAAATTTTATTTTCTATGCCTAACAATGTGTCATGTCGTTTAAAATTATGGATCTATTTCCAATAAAGAGAATCGGTCAAGGAAGAGACTTACTTAATGGACAATGGAGAAGGTGGTAATGGTGGGCCATATGCATCATCTGGTGGGAGGTCCATCCTTGGGCGCAAAAAAGGAAATCTTAACCATGCCCAATACTGAACCAGTATCAAGGCCCCACTAATCTGATTGGCACCTCTGTCGGTTGCCCTACATAACTCTCTGTACAACCATGCAAGGCAAGCGCTCCCCTAACTGTACCGAGGTGGATTGCGAAGGTCCCTCAACATCTGCAACCACATCGTATGTACCCTATCGCCAGACTTGTCGGAGAAAATTGTGTCCCCCAGGAGTGCTAGAATATAACACCGTGCATACTCATTCACAGCAACCTCTGCTGCATCATTGGGCAACCCTTGGTCTACTTTTTGAAGTAGTCGGTTAATCTAGATTCGTTGTCCTTGAAGCACCACACCATTAGTAACAATTCCAAGCATCTCTTGACATTCAGTAGCCCATACCAAGTCGATTCTTCCAACAATTGCCTCACCATCGATTGGAATCCCCAAAAGAACCTCCACATCCTGTAATGTGATCGTCGTCTCACCATGTGGCAAGTGGAAGATGTGGGTTCCAGGCCGCCATCGCTCAACGAAGGCTGTTATCAAGTTATGATCAATCTCTCTAGATGGGGTCCTATGCAACCCCTCTAATCCAACTCTCTTGACAATGTCGAGGACGCGATCATCCACCATCAGTGGTCATTTTCAGAACTCGTCATTACGACCACGGCATTTCAGTGCCCCTGAATCTTGCACATGATAGAACCATGGTGATGAGATGCAAAACTGAATAACCTTTGTATATATGATTGTAGCTATTGATCCCAAAAAACAAAAATAAAGTGGTTATCAAGAGAAATTAAAATATCAGCCCCAACAAAAAAAAAAAAAAAAAAAAAAAAAAAAAGCAACAACAGGAGAAAAATAAAAGGATGCAATGCACTTAATACATTTGTTTTTAGCCGTTTATCCTGCTACTTATGCCGCGCATGCTAGTGTAAACATTGCCATAATAGCAATCCAACCCATTACCCACCATGTTTACAACGAATACATACATCAAAATTTGATTCTCTCTGGCTCTACAATTCAATGTCTTTAATTATCTAAGTGTAACATTTATGTAAGGGTGTGCAACAGTCAACCAATCTAACTCAACTCAACTAAAGGGCATGACTATGCATTCAAAGCTAATAATACCATTGACAAACTTAGAATTTTAGAAATGGAAAACAAAAAATCAACATAATGTAAAAGGATAAGAAGAGAATATTCAGCAGGTGGTCGGTTTTAATTTTACCTTGCCTTCCCAAACAGCGCACGATCGATGATCTTTTAGAAACCTTAACACCGAACCCTCCATAGGACCAGGACCGAAATCATCAGTGATCTCAGCAGCAACGACAGCCATACTACACGAAGTTTAGGGAATCAAGAGTAATATAAGCACATGTTAAAGATAAATTGGGAAGGATCTCAATGTATAGCCTAATTTCTTGCACAAACGATAAGTATAACAATCAACCACAAGGAATAAAGATACATATAAAAAACTCAATATACTGCCAACAATTGTAAAAGCAAAGCTTTATGTTAAGATTAAAGAAAGAAAGCTTAATTTGCAGCACAATTCTGACACCAAACTCTTTTATGTTTATTATGACAATCACATCTCCAATAATAGATAGGAATCTAAAATGTTTAAACCAGACGCTTTGATCCTATGCTTGATTTTTGTACTATATCATAATTATTTTCAATCAACTCTAGTACTTATAAAATTATAAAATTATAAAATTCTAGAATTAACACTCTAATTTAACCTTTCATTAGGATGTTGTAAGCTTGCACTGAACACTACCATAAAAGCACTATCAACAGACCTTCAAACAAAGAGTATTTTGATAAAAAACAACACTTCAGCTAAAAGTATAATATATTATTAGTAGATATAGACTATGAAAAATGTGCACAATACTTTGAATGGTCAACATTCTAATTAAGAAAGAAGTCAAAATTATCTTTAAAAATGATGCAAACTAGGGGGACTAACTCAACCTAAACCTATATTCCATATCAAACAATAACAAGCTATCTTCTTTCATTATTGTTACAGATTTTGCATTTTGAAATAAAATACTCAAGAAAGCTACAATGATAGCTAGCTGCAATCATACGACACACTTGAATGAGATGATTCCATCCATCTGAGAATGAGTTTTCCATAGGCTTATAGTGATAGTAATCATAACAAAGCCTGATTGTTATCAATGCATTAATCATGTGGCAAGAGGTTAATGATTTGGTAATGATGCAATATATTAAAATTAAAGAAAACAGTAGGTGCTGGAAGTTAAAAATGCTAGATCAAGATGCATGTACCCCACATCTACATGACTTCTATATCCTATATACCATCTGTTTCTAGCCATATTCAACACAGATTCAGCAATTACTCTAAGTTAGTACTGCATTACCAAGCAAAGAATTAGGGAAATTCAAAACCACATAAATACATAATGCAATTGAAAAATGTGATAGGTAAGAACCAAAAACAGTACTTTAAAATAGTGGGATGGGGATTCAGAATAAAGATACAATTTTTATAGCATATATTATGCTATCAGTTGCAAGGAATAGAGAGAAAGTCCTTACGTTTGTGATAGACTACCAACGGAGCCAACCAAAATCAGTGTCTGAGGGAGAAAGGCTGAGCAAGGCGGAGCGGAGCAGCGGAGATGAAGACGGAGCGATGGAGTGAGAGGGAGCAACGGCGACGGAGCGAGAGCCAGCGACGGTGACCGAGCGAGAGGGAAAAAGAGTGAGAGAGAGAGTGAGAGTGAGAGTGAGAGGGAATGCGACTGAGAGTGATACTGTGAGTGGTGTAGTGAGAGGGAATGCGACTAAGAGTGATACTGTGAGTGGTGTTTTTGAACTTCAGTTTTTGCAGCGACGGCGACGGAGCGAGAGGGAATGCGACTGAGAGTGACACTGTGAGTGGTGTTTTTGAACTTCTGATACTGTGAGTGGTGTTTTTGAGTGCAATCTACACGTGCTGAAAAGTAAATCAAGGTCAAAAGACTCGTTTTCCTTAATATATTTAACTTTACCCTTTAACATAGAATGTTTCTAATTACTTTCAAAGATATTTGTTTAGTCTACCTGATAAGTATGGGGATCCTCTTTTAATTATTATTTATCAAAAAGAATAATAACCCAAAGCCTCTATTCTATCTGTCTTTATCCACCACCTCATGAAAAACAAAAAGAATTTACATTTTTTTTTATGGTTTAATCCGAATATGAATTTTTCTCTATTATGATCAAAATGCGATTTTTACTGTAAAGCCTTATTCAAATAATGTAATGATAGTGAAATAGGAAATTTTTCAATCAATTAAATATTTTTAATAATGTCTTATGAGTCCTTAGTACTCGAAGAAGTGTGAAATTGGTGAATCTATTTTAGCAAGTCACCTCAAGATGCAGATTAAAAAAAAACTTATTTGTGTTATTTATTAGTTCAATTTTTTTATATTTTAATATTTATATTTAGATTATAATTCTAAAGAAAAAATAAAATAATATATTAAAAAAATATTTATTATATTTCTATATATTATATGGGGTTAAATTTAATTCGTACTGATACTTCTTGAGAAATTACCCATTCATAAAAGTATGGATTACTATGTACCGAACGAACCAATGATTATTCATGAGTCCATAATGGAATCAATTACATACTGTTTACAGCAACCTACTAGGAAATGTTATGGTAAAACTTCGTTTAAAATGATGTAGTAAAAAGCAACGTGCGACTTGAGGGATATGGTCGTCTGTGGATTCTTACATCCATCATTTTCTTTTTATATTAATTAGATAGGAATGAGGGTGCTCTTGGCTCAACATCGTTTGTTCTGTTTCACTAGAACCCTCCTTTTTGAGGTCGGGGGTTGGGATGTAAATAGTACATGATCTTAATGGAGCTCGAGTAAAAAAAAGTATTGATTCATTTTTTAAGGGTACGGATCTAGGGTTAGTGTTAATTAATAAGTTGAAACAGCTTCGTAAGTATATTTTCCATATAAAAATCGAAAGGATCCAATTTTCAAATTTATAAGTAAAACCTCTTGGAATTGGTAAAACTCTTTCGATTAATAGTGTATCGCGCAGGAATCAAATCGACCATTTGTATGATTTTTTGATAAAAAGAAATCACAAAAAGGGTATGTTGCTGACATTTTTTGAAATGATTAAAAATCATCGAAGTAATGTCTAAACCCAATGATTCAAAGAAACGATAAAGAATCATGGAACAAGGAAATACCACTTTCAGTTGTTTCAATAAATAGATTCTAATTAAGAATAAAAATAGATTCTAAAGACAAAAAAAGGTGTGTGGTTAGAGATCGCTCAATAAACGAAATACCTAAAGTAAAGGGTTTCCTTGGGTTATTAGTGAGTTATCCAACTTGAGTTCTGAGGATGCGAATACAAATGATTTTATGTTCTTTTTCAGATAAGAATAAGGAATAATAAAAAGTACTTAACTCATATTTAATTGATTTGATTATTTTATGGATCCATTTGACATTACTAATTAAAAATTTCAAATTCGATCCATAGACATAATTTCGAATTTTCTTGAGCCGTATGAGGAGAAAACCTCTTATACATTTCTAGGGAGGGGGGTATTATTCATCTATATCTATCCCAATGGGTGGTTTATCAAATCGTTGCAATGGATGCTCGATGCCGAAGAGGAGGAAGAGCTCTTTGGAAAGTGGGCTTTTATGATCCGCTAAAGAATCAAACCTATTTAAATGTTCCTGCTATTCTATATTTCCTTGAAAGGGGCGCTCAACCTACGAGAACTGTTCATGATATTTCGAAGAAGGCGGGAGTTTTTATGGAACTTTGCCTTAATCAACAGATTAAATTCAATTAATGAATAGAACAAAAGAGGGGGGGCGGTAGTATATAAAAGGTTATACAAAGTTATATAAGCCCCCTCTTTTGTTCTATTCATACCTATTCATTATTACTACCAAAAAATGTCTACTACTAAAAAATGTCGTTTTCTATAATGAAAAAAATTTATTTTTATTTTAGTGATAGAAATTCATTTAATTTAAGACAGATGAAAAAAGATCAAATGAATAACCAAAGTAGTTGGATTTCTAAATCCAAAATATTTACGTTATTGCTAATTCAATGCTAGTTGGTTTTTAGTTGAAACTTTCACTTTGTTATGAACAAATAAATTTAAAAAAAAAACAAATGGGATTTAAGATTTTTTTTTTTTTTTTTTTACTTATATGGATTAAGTAAACCCAAGCATTGCGATACTTTGCTATGAATATTGATTCTTACGCTTACATCCTTTTGTATCCATGTTTATTATCCATATATAGTTAGTGCCAATTCAATACAAGTCATTAGTTTTTTCTTTATTTGTATAATTTATATTTTATTATATTAATTCAATATTTAATTTTTTTTATTTTAATTTATGGTTCTACACATTGTGTTCTTTTCTTAAGATTTACATTCGTATTGACAACAGTGTATCAAACAAATATAATCCGATCATGAATAAATGTATCTATTTCCCTCTGTTCCATCTATGGACTTGGTTTTTTTATTTTACTTTATTTAAACGATGGATTCGTCGGATTTGCTGGGATACGAGAAGCCTTTATTTATTTATTTTATTGAAGAAAAAAAATGGATAAGATAATAATGGATAAGATAAGATACGAACTAAATCCGTGGTAGTACATCAATTTTGACTTAATCCATATTCTTATCTTAATCTAGATTCTTATTTTAGAAGTCAGTGTATTTGCATCTAATATGCTCATTATTTTTTTTATGTTCAGAATCGATTAGCAATATTTTTGCTATTTTACTATTTTGATTTCGGTGTGCAATTAAATCTAATTTTTTATTCCGATTGGATCTACACATTTTGGGGGGGGGGGTTGCTAACTCAACGGTAAAGCACTCGGCTTTTAAGTGCGACTGGCAATTTTTACACATTTGTATGAAGCAACGTCTTCGTCGATACTATCTCTAGAGCTTGTAAGACTGCGACTGATCCTCAAAGGAATGAATGGAAAAAGCAGCATGTCGTATCAATGTGGAATTCTGAGAATATTTTATTCTTAGCGGATCGGTTCAAAACTTTGTTTAAATTCTTGACGAAAAAAAATAAAATGAAATTTTGGGTTAAGTGAATAAATGGATAGAGCCCTATGGCTCCAATTATAGGTAAAAAAAAAAAGAAAAAAAAAGAAACGAGCTTCTGTTCTTAATTTGAACGATTACCCGATCTAATTAAACGTTAAAAATAGATTAGTCCTTGATGCGGGAAATGCTTTTCCCATAAGTGGATCATCAATTTATTTTTAAATCCTAATTATTAGTAGCTATTCTCCATTAGAGTGTGGGGGTAAATGTGTAGAAAAAGCAGTCTATTGATAAAGATAAAAATCCTTTTTTTCCAAAATCAAAAGAGCGATTGGGTTGAACAAATAAAGGATTTCTAACCATCTTGTTATCCTCGAATGAACATAAACCAATTAAATTAGATGGAAAAGGAGAGGCTAAGTCTTATCTGATTCTGGGGTATAAATCTATTTATTTCTTACTATAATATCCTGTTTTGACTGTATCATACTATGTGTCATTTAATAACCCAAAAGAAATCCCTTATCCCCATCTAGTTTTAAATGAAGGAATTTCAAGGATATTTAGAACTTGATAGATTTTGGCAACACGACTTCCTATACCCACTTATCTTTCGGGAATATAGTTATGCACTTGCTCATGGTCATGGTTTAAATAGATACATGTTGTTGGAAAATATAGGTTATGAAAATAAATCTAGTTTACTGATTGTAAAACACTTAATTACTACAATGTATCAACAAAATTATTTGATAATTTCTGCTAATGATTCTAAACAAAATCCATTTTTTGGGTACAACAAGAATTTGCATTCTAAAATTCCATTAGAAGGATTTGCAATCATTGTGGAAATTCCATTTTATCTACGATTAATATCTTCTTTAGAAGGGGTAGAAATCGTAAGATTTTACAATTTACGATCCATTCATTCAATATTTCCCTTTTTAGAGTGAGAGGGAATGCGACTGAGAGTGATACTGTGAGTGGTGTTTTTGAACTTCAGTTTTTGCAGCGACGGCGACGGAGCGAGAGGGAATGAGAGTGAGAGGGAATGCGACTGAGAGTGATACTGTGAGTGGTGTTTTTGAACTTCTGATACTGTGAGTGGTGTTTTTGAGTGCGATCTACACTTGCCGAAAAGGAAATCGAGGTCAAAAGACTCGTTTTCCATTTAACTTAATCGAGTCCAATGGACTTGATTTCCTTTAAACCAAAACGAGTCCAATGAACTTGATTTCTGGGCCTACGTCTCAGCTGCTGGCACAATAGCAAACCGAGTACAATATACTCGATTTTATAACCCAAAATCGAGTCCTCTGGACTCAAATTGTTAGAAACCAAAATAGTTTCAAACCTTAGCTAACTAATAATGTTCAATATACTCGATTTTATAACCCCAAAATCGAGTCTTCTGGACTCGAATTGTTAGAAACCAAAATAGTTTCAAACCTTAGCTAACTAATAATATAGTTTGGGTTTTATAGTTATTTAAAAAAAAAATCCCTTTTATCTATAAAAAATTACACATTGGAGCAACCTATTTCTATTACCCACCCAATTCAAACCAGTTTCTGTCGAGTCTCCTTCGCCCGTTATTGAGCTTCATGATCAACAAGCAGAAGAGAAAGAATAGAAAAAAGAAAACTGCGAAGCGAAAGGAACCCCAAAGTCCAATGATTTGCGTTGCAAGATCAAGAAGGCTCAGCCTAAAAGAGTGATTTAATTATAATTATTTGTCAAGAGATCAACTTTGCACAATGGGGATCTACCCAGTAATTGTAATCTTGTAATTGAGGTTAATTTTGAATCTATCCACTCTATTTTCTAGTTAGGGCTTTAGATCTTGATTCGGTGGGATTATTCTACAACCTAGAAGATGGTGTAAAGTTAAAGTTAACTACAAAATATCATCAAAGATGAAGTACAAACCAAGAATAAAGAGGTGGTCGTAAAATTCCTAGGGACAACGCTTTTGCATTAGTTAGAGTTGCAGTCTTGACAAGCAACTTGGAGAGATCACAACGACAAAAAAGAAGGCTGGTGACCAGACCACGTTTGGAGGGGATATTTGGCTTCTAGCATTGTAAAGGAGGGCAATATAGTAAGTTAACATACGTTTGAAATGTTTTAGCAAACTAGCATCTCGAGTTTTAAAAACTCGAGTTCTATTTAAAACTCGAGTCTCACAAACTCGCTTTGTACTTGATGACTTGGAAAGGAAATGTCAGGAAATGCCACATAGATCTTGAGTCTCAGGGACTCGAGTTGTACAAAATCAAAATCGAGTCTCTAAGACTCGATTTTCTTAGGCAAAAACCTTTTTTACACAGCTTTCGGATGATGAGGTTCTAAAGCAAATTCCAGACAAGGAACCCAGAGAAAAAACATCGTCAAAGAACCCAGAGAAGAAAAAACATCATCAAACAACGAATTCATCAACAAACCCAGAGAAGAAAAACATCATCAAACAACGAATTCATCAACAAACCCAGAGAAGAAAAACATCATCAAACAACAAAAATTCATCAAACCAAAGACCCAAAGAAGAAAAACCTTCGCTTGGAGCTTCACCGCTGCTGCCTCCATCGCTCCTGGGTTAGGGAGATTTGGGTTCGTCGATTTTGGTACTTGAAGAACAACAAACCTGAAGAAGAACAGGAAGAACGATCTGACGATGAAGAACAGAGGAACGATCTGACGACGAACAGAGACGAAGTCACTCTGCGTCGCTTGCGGCGGCAACGTCGACGACAGGACCGAGGAGCGGCTCGGATCGTGGCTGATGCTCATATGCTTTCAAACGTCGGTGATTTCGTCGGCGATGTTGGTCTCCGCTTGGGTCTCAACGATGTTCTAATGGAAGAGTTGGTGGGTGTCACTGCTTGTGTTCTTGGAGACATGGGTTGCCTTCGTTTGCGTTTGAGGGTTTGAGATACACTGAAAGAAGAAGACAAAGGCTGATCTGAAAAAAAAATGGTGGAACTCGAGTTTCTAAAACTCGAGTTCTACATGGAATTTTTTTCCCACATCGGATGCCACCGCTTGGGTCTCCGCTTGGGTCTCGAGTTTTAAAAACTCGACTTCTAATTGAACTCGAGTTTTAAAAACTCGAGATGCTAGTTTTCTAGTTTGTTTTGCAACCTGACAACTAACGATATTCTTAGAAAATTAACGCTAAATGGAAAAAAAATTCCACGTTTGGAGGTTTTCATTAGACTTCCAAGGAACTTGAGCGAGAGATCCATTAGACTTGATTGAACTAGGTGGGTAATACAAATGGGTTGCTTCGAATCTGATGTGTAATTTTTTATTAATAAAATAGTTGTCATGTGAATAAAAAAATGACTTGTCACCGCTCCATTAAACACATAAGCAAAGAAACTAACAGAAGTTAACGGGAGGACTTATAGCACTTATTTTTTAAACTTTAGGGAACAATAATGCTCATTTAAAACTTCAGGGATCAAAAGCACTCAGTCGGTAAACTTTAGGGACCAACAGTGTATTTTCGCCAAATAATAATAATGATATGGCAAGCTCTAGAGAGGTCAATAAAAAGTCAAAGGTTTCGGTTTTATATATATATATATATATATATAGATGATAAGAAACCATTACATATTTTAGAAATGTATGGTTTAAAAAAAGTGTAAGCTAATACCATGTATAATTTGAATCTCTTCTAAAAAAAGTGTATAATTTATACCGTATAATTGTGATTGTTTTTAAATATATTTGTGCATATGCACAGGGCTACACATTATTATCTAAAACATAAACTTTTAGTCCAATAATGTGCTAAACAATCTATTTAAAAAAAAAAAAAAACTAGAACAAGCAGATGCAAGCCTGTATGGCGAGGTGGAAAAGATGGATGATGGAAAACTATGGAACGAAAATGAAATGAGAAGGCTGTGTGAGTTTTCCATTGTTTGGCTGGGTGTGATAGGCCAAGAATGTATTGACCACTTAGGTAAATTAACCAATTAATTAGCCAAGTGAATTAATTAAGTCAATTTAACATACAATACGCGTGGTAGCACAAACAAATCACCAAATAACTAAATGCAGCGGAAATTAAATTTGACACGGGTGATTGTTTACGAATGGGGAAAACTACCGAGGCAAAACTCCACCGGGTGAATTTAAGGTCACCACTTCCGAGAATCCATTATTATCAAAATAAGCAGTTACAAGTAAAGGAATCCCAATACCTTATACCAACCTACAGTTGAACCCTTACCCCAATACACAATTGGACTTGTAATGTAGTGATAATCTCTCCTTTCAATGCACGGTTCCAAGTACATGACTAACCAATCGATGCACGGATCCCAGTACGTGACTAACACACCAACTTGAGAAAGATGTTGGCTGCAAAGTTCTTCAGTTCATCCACACGATGAAGATCAAGAAGCTCATTGGTTACAAAACCCTACGACGTACAAACGCAGTAGCTTCTTCAAGAAAAAGATGAACTATGGCAGATTGTCTCCGGTCACAATATGCATGTAACAACAAGTGCAACAACCTCATGACGACCCTTAAAATAATCCTTATATATGTCTAGGGTTGTGAGAAAAGAAAATTTAAACACATAGCTTGGATATGCGTGAAAAACAGATCTGGAAATCTAAATTTCAAAATTCTTGATAGATACAGCTGTCGAGCTATTTGTCGAACTTTAATGAATATCACTTCTTTACTTGATTCTTGAACAGATTTGCATGGCTTCAATACTTGGACTTGAACTCTTGTTTCTTGAAGTATTAAACACATCCTAGATCTATCCAATTACAAGTAAAGTGCATTTTGTCAAAAGATTAGCTAATTCTATATGACATGTTTTTAACATGTTCCACATATGTCCTAACAAGGTGGAAATTTGGGTGGATAGAAAATGATGAGTATGAGTGTTTTACATATGGACGCGCTAAAACTTAGTGTTTTACTCATTTTCTCTTTCTCAAATCTTGTATTCATTTTTCATTTCCAACTCATTTATGTTTGAGACGTGCTACGTCCACAACATTTTTACAATATTTTCACAACAAATCATAGATGGTTAGTTGTTATTGATTTAAATTTGAACCAAATACTAAGATTACTTTTTTACCCCAACAATAATAACTAGTAACAACCTGTCACTTAAGATTTGTTGTAAAAATGTTGTGGACATATCATTTCTCTTTATGTTTGGCACAAATTTTCTTGTCTTTTTTTTTTTTTTTTTTTTTTTCATTTTTCACTTTTCAATTAAAAATTCAACACAAACTTTGAGTTTTTTTCAATTCCTTTTTAGTGAAAATGAAAACGGTAAAAAGATGTATTCATTTTTTTTGTATTCAAAGTCTCTTTTTTGAACACTAAAAATGAAAACTAAGTACAAATAAAAGAGTCAAACCAATTTTTTAGCGATGGGCCTCACTCTTTGTCCTCCTAAATTAAAAGAAAAATGGAAATAAAAATGAAAATGTATGTGAGATTTAAAAGACATTATTAATCCTTTTTCCCCACCATTTCAAACTATAATTAGGACGTAACAATAAATTAATTTCTATCCTTCCACCTTGCCATCCCTCTTACCAAACACACATTATGGGAAATTAAAATATTTTTTATCTTTCAATTTTTCTATCTTTCAACATTTTCCATCCTCCCAACAAAACATGGTTCTAATAGTGTGTTTGGTTGAAGGTGTTTTATGTCTCTATCCTTCTACTTTTTCATCATCTTCACTAAAACACGCTTGGTGAAAAATACAAATATTTTCTATCCTTTTAACATTTTTCTTTCGTACCATTTTTTTCCATTTTTCTAACTAATATGGTATATGAAATTGCCAAGAACTTTGTATCTGAATTGGTATCTCTCTGTTAGGGGTGGCAAATGGGCGGGTTGGGTCATAAATGGGTTGGGTGTGTAATTACCCATTTATTCTTTTATGACCCGTTTATATATAAATTAATTACCCATTACCAACCCAACCCATTTGATTAGTAACCCACCAATTTAACCCAATATGACCCACATACCTCTAAAACTACTTGAATACCCTCTTGACCTCCAAAATATCTAAAATGACCCAAATACCCCTACACTTCCAAAATTACCAATATATCCTTGAACATCCAAAATTATCCCCAAAATCTCTAAAATGAGCAAAATACCCATAAAACCTTTAAAATGACCAAAACACCCCCGATATCTCTAAAATCACCAAATATGTTCAAAAACCACTAAAATGACCAAAATATCCCCAAAATCTCTAAAATGAGCAACATACTTATAAAACCTCTAAAATGACCAAAATACCTACGATATCTCTAAAATCACCAAAATATGCTCAAAAACCACTAAAATGACCAAAAGAGCCCCAAAATCTCTAAAATGAGCAAAATATCCCCAAACCTAAAAAATTACCAAAATACCTCCAAAACCTAAAAAATGGCCAAAATACCCCCTAAACCTAAATAATGTTTGAAATACCCCCAAAACCTAAAAATGACCGAAATATCCTCAAAACCTAAAAGATGACCAAAATACCCCCTGAAACCTAAAAAAATTACCAAAATATCCCATAAACCTAAAAATGACCGAAATACCCCTAAAACCTACAAAATTACCAAAATACCCCCCTAAACCAAACAAATGACCGAAATACCTACAAAACCTAAAAAACGACTGAAATACCACTGAAACCTTAAAAATGACCAAAATACCTCTGAAACCTATAAAATGACCAAAATATCTCCAAAACCTAAAAATTAATAAAATACTCCCTAAACCTAGAAAATGACCCAAATACCTCTGAAACCTAAAAAATGACTAAAATACCTCTGAAACCTAAAAAATGACCAAAATACCCCCTAAACCTAAAAAATGACCGAAATACCCCCTAAAACGTAAAAAATGACCAAAATTCCCCCCAAAACCTAAAAAAATGAACGAAATACCCTTGAAACCTAAAAAATGACCAAAATACCCTTAAACCTATAAGATGACCAAAATACACCTGAAACATCTAAAATTACCAAAATAGAGGTTTTGGGTATTTTGGATGTTTCAAGGGTATTTTCAACAAATTAAATGTTCTAAGAGTATTTCGGTCATTTTTTAGGTTTTGAGGGAATTTCGGTAATTTTTTAGGTTTTGAGGTTATTTTAGTCATTGTTTAGATTCTAAGGGTATTTCGGTCATTTTTTTAGGTTACGAGGGCATTTCTATCGTCTTTTAGGTTTTGGGGGTATTTCGGTAATTTTTTAGGTTTTTGGGGTATTTTGGTCATATTTTAGGGTTTGGGGGTATTTCGAACTTTTTTAGGTTTAGGGGGTATTTTGCATGGTTTTATAAACCAAATCGGATCGGCCAATCCAACTGGTTCAACCGAGAACAGGCCATAATCTGAACCGATTATGGCTAAAAACCAAAAATCATCTAAAACTAGAAATAATAAAAAACTAGCCAATTTAACCATAAAACCGGGAACCGGTATGGTTGAACCGGTTTTGCAAAATACAAAGAAAATGACTTTGTTTCTCTTGATTTCTTCCCCATTCGGCCTCTCTCATTGGTGCAGCAGTTACTTTGTCTCTGTGGATGATGGGAGTGAATGATTTCTCTTCCTCATTTTGGGAATCTGAGATCTGTTGTAAATGAGATTTGGTGAACGAAGTTTTCAAATCTGCAAGTAAAATAAAATTTGGAGAGGAGGTAAGAGAAGCAACATGAGAAGGGTGGAGGAAGGTATTTTGGTATGAAGTTTGAACTATTAATAATTGATATGTTGCAGAGAGATGGACAGGCATGGCAGAGAAAGGTGAGAGGGAGAGATAGATTAGAGAGAGAGACGATTGAGAGGTTATGGGAAATTGCCAATTTGGATTCTAATGGATTTCTATTAGGAAAGTAGAAAGGTTGGGAGTCTTGGGACTTGGGAGAAGCAAATGATATGTCATAAAAAAAGTGGGTGGGTGTTAAATTGTTACTTTGTTAGGGTTTTTTTTTTTTTTTTTTTTTTGGATAGGATTACTTTGTTAATTGTTAGTAATGGCTGGGAGAAGTAACTGAAGTGGGGTGGATCTTTTTATTTATTTATTTATTCTTTATCTCTTTTCCCTTTTCGGTGGAGCTTAGAAAGTCCTGTAGCTATATGTGTGCCTCTTTTAGCATTTTAACCATATTTGTGAACAAATATAGTAAATTACCTTTAATATTTAAATGATATTTATTATATAAGTTGTGAAAAATTATTAACATTATAAAAATTAAATATATTAATCATTATTTAATATTTATATAGTTTAAAAAATTATTAATTAAATTATTTATGACGTCACCGATTTGACCATTGGTCAGACCCTAGTTGGACCAGAAAACTGATAACCAGTCCCTTTTCCGATTCTTTCACCGTACCGGTTTTTAAAACCATGGTATTTTGGTCATTTTTAAGTTTCGGGGGTATTTTGGTCATTTTTTAAGTTTTGGGGGTATTTGGGTAATTTTTAGGCTGCGTAGGTATTTCGGTCCCTTTTTTTTGTTTTAGGGGGTATTTTGGTAATTTTTAGGTTTTGGGAGTATTTCGATCATTTTTTACGTTTTGAGGGTATTTTGGTCATTTTTTAGGTTTTGGGGGTATTTTGGCCATTTTATAGGTTTCAGGGGTATTTTAGTCATCTTTTAGGTTTATGGAGTATTTTGGTAATTTTTAGGTTTCAGGGGTATTTTAGTCATTTTATAGGTTTCGAAAGTATTTCGGTCATCTTTTAGGTTTATGGAGTATTTTGGTAATTTTTAGGTTTCAGGGGTATTTTGGTCATTTTATAGATTTTGGAAAAAAAAAAAAAAAAAAACCTTTTTCCAATGAATCTTTACAATATTTCTGCACTTTATTTTAATGTTATTTAAATTTCTGCACTTTATTTTTCAGCTCTTTACTTTAAAGTCATTTAAATTTTAGCTCTTTACTTTACTTGATATTTATTTGGGTAAATTACAACTTACCCACATGTGGTTTGCCTAGAATTTAAGTTGCTCACATGTGGTTTGAAATATGATACTTTACCCACCTAAGATTTGACTGAAATTTAAGTTGTTTGTCTACCTGTGGTTTGAAATCTCATGATGCAAGTGTTCCAATGAATTTTTTTTTTTTTTATTATTATTTTTTTTTATCTTATTTGATATTGTATTTTTATGTTTTTTGTATTTTTGGAGGAGAGAGACATAAAAGTGGAGCAAAATTACATATTTAGCTCTATTTTTAACAGAGATGGGTTACAGAACTCTAATTGAGGTAACCTCAGGTGGGTAAAATGTCAAATTTCTAATCATAAGTAGGCAACTTAAATTTCAGTCAAACCACAAGTGGGTAAGTTGTAATTTACCCAATTCATTTTTCAGCATTTTACTTGCTTTTAAGTACATAGCACTCTATATTGTTGTTCTTTGTTTTTCTTAATAATGTTACCATAAATTAAAAGTTGCTTGGGAAAAAACAAATCCTTTACATATTTTTCTAAGGAAATGCATTTCAAAATAAAGTTTCTTCTTTCTCCCTTTTTTCTAAGAAAAATGTTATTTTTAAAACAAAATCCTTAAAAAAAAAAAAAGAGTTTTCTTTTAAAACTTTCTTTCAAAAAAATGCCTTTATTCCAAAAAACTGTCTTTTTCTTAAAAAAAAAAAGAAAAAAAAAGAAAAAAAAAGAAAAAAGAAGCTTTCAAACCAAAATGTTTTCTCATTCTTTTTAAAAATCCAAAAATAGTTTTTTAAAAAATGCTTTCTTCAAAAATAATACTTTTACCACGTTGGAAAATGCTTTCAAAAAAATGTTTGTTCTTTTGTTTCCAAATCAAAAAAATTGTTTTCAAATAATAAAAAAAAATTTCAAAAATGTTTTACCACGTTGGAATTTCTTTTAAAAAAAAAAAAATTCTTTTGAACAAGTAAAGTCTTTTGAAACTTGTCTTTGTGTAAAAATCATGGGATTTTTCTTTGAGCCCAAAACTTTTTTTCTTTCAAAATAAAAACCCATAAACTTTTTTTAGAAATCTTTTCAACTTAAATAATACTCTTCTGTTTCTCTTCAAACCTTTTTTTTCCTCAAAAATCATGGCATCTTTCCAAAAACCCTTTTTCTAAAAAATGAAAACTTTTTTTGCCTTTGCAACTTTGCTTGTTCAAAAGGGACTTTTCTTTTTCTTTTTTTAAAATGTTGAAAGTGTTTTCATAAAGCTTCTCATGAAATACTAAAAAAATGTGTCTTTCCAAATTTTCTTTTCAAAAATAAAAGTGGACTTAATGTTGTAAAATTGATCATACATTGTTGTACGGCCCTGTGATATCCGAGCTCATTTGGGCCTTGGATTATGGATCAATAATATGGGCCGGGGCCCCAACCTCTGTGCTGCCCAGGATCCCGGCCCAAACCCACAAAAGCTACAAGCCCAAGGTGAGTGTCTTTCAAAGGCCTGAGGAGCAGGCAGCCGACGCTAGCTATCATCTTGACTTGTCGCGGGGTATCTGCTCGGAAATGCTTCCTGATCAAGGCTGCGGTTGTTCGGTCACACCACCCCTTGTATGTCTGGCAGTGCCTTGGGGAATATCGTCGGAGTGGGAACCAAGTTCCAAGGCCACTTCCTCCACATTCCACTCCCACCTAACCATCCACTTGCGACTGATAATATTGGACCCCTAATTACACTAACTGTGACAGTAATCATGATCCTTCCACTAATCTAAGGTTATAAATATGAGAAGTTGGGGATAGAAAAGGGGTTGGTTTTCAGGGGGGTGGAAAGGATCTGAAGAAAATAGAGAGTAGAGAAAAAGAGTGATTCAGAGAGAGAGGGGATGAAACAGCTTGATTGAGTCTATGTGCCGAGAACGACCCAACGTAGGAAATCCTAAACCCACATTACAAATAAGTTGTGAGCCCAGGTGAGGTTAGGCCCAATACCCCCATCTTAGGCACGCATAATTGGCGTCGTCTGTGGGAATCTCCTACAACGCTGTGGTTCTACTGAGGCTTAATCCTGGAAAGATGTCTGATAGACGTTCGGAGAGCGACGCTGTGAGTGGTTCCGAGGGGGCTTCTCGGGGATCTTCCTGGCGAGAAAGGAGGTAAAAGAGACGTGAAGATAGGGATCGCGGCCAAGAAAAAGAGCGTTCGGGCCTCGGGGAGGGGTTATACCAAACGTAACGAACAATATCGGGCGCATCGGGGCACCAACAATTTGATGAGAGAGATGAGGAGCTTGAACGGTTACACAGATTGGTGAGAGATCTGGAGTTGGAAGCAGGGGGTAGACACTAGAGAAGGGATTGAGACAACCGAGATATAAGATCTGCTACGGGGGAAGATCGTCACGGGGCGGGGTCAGATCAATCCGGTTCTCGTCGATGACGGGAGCATTCACATTCGCAGGGATCCTGCCATTGACAGGAGCGTTCACATTCGCAGGGATCCCGCCATCGCCGGGACCATCCACATTCGTAGGAATCCCGCCATCACTGGGACCGTTCACGTTCATGGGAGTACGCAGACCGGGGTTCAGATTCCCCCGAAGAGCGGCGACCCTATAATGCCGCCATGGATGCAATGAGCCGTGCCTTACGAAGAGCTGCTCGGTCGTCATTCTCGGACAATATTGAACGGGCCCCAATGCCAAGCCAATTTACACGCACACCCTTCAATACCTACGACGGGAAAACGGACCCGGTGGAGCACGTCAGCCATTATATCCACATGATGTCTTTGCACTCTCACAATGATGCGCTAATGTGCAAGGTGTTTCCCTCGAGCCTCGGCCCGACTGCTCTAAGATGGTTTAATGGGTTGCGGAAGGGCTCCATCCACACTTTCGCCTAACTAATCCAGGAATTCGGTGTCCGATTCATGATCTGCAGTCAGTTGCCACAGCCAGTGGATGCTTTACTGTCTATTAAGATGAGGGTTGGGGAAACCCTTCGCAGTTACGCCAGTCGTTACTGGGAGCTTTATAATGAGATCGGTAGGGAAAACAAGAAGATTGCAGTGAGCACCTTTAGGATGGGATTGCCCAAGGACTCTGAGCTACGAGAGTCATTAACGAAGAAGCCTCCCGAGGATATGAGACAGCTCATGAGACGTATTGAGGAGTACAAGCGCCTGGAGGACGATAGGATGCCGAGTAAAGGTAAAGCCCCGTTGGTGAATCGTCCTCGGCAGAGTGGTTTTCAGCCAAAGTCTCAGAAGGATTTGAGGATGCAAGGGTCGGAATGGCAGCTGGGAGAGGTGAATGTGACATTTAAGGAGCCTGTGCACAGGATTATAGATCGAATCAAGAGCGAACCATACTTCAGGTGGCTGAACAAGATAGGGGGTGATCCCTCTCGAAGGAACCAAAACCTGTACTGCACCTATCACAAAGATAAGGGGTATACAACTGAGCAGTGTCGGGTGTTGAAAGACCATTTAGGGCAGTTGGTGAAAGCAGGACATTTGAAAGAATTTGTAGTAGATTCTGGAGATCGGGGTGCTGGGCACGGTGCTCAGTAGGGAAGAAACCCTCTCCCCTGGCCCTTGGGAGTGATTGAAGTGATCCACACCGCCCCGAGGGGCACGGCTATGACCAAAAGAAGGGTCTTGGCTGTTGTGCCCGCAGAAAATTCCCCCGGACAAGACACCACCAGAAAAGAAGACGAGACTTGCTCGGGAGACTCTCGCTTTTGATGAAGACGACCTAGAAGGAATGATTCAACCGCATGATGACGCATTGGTGGTCACAGCACGGGTGAGCGGCTTCTTAGTAAAAAGGATGATGATAGACTAGGGGAGTGGGGCTGACGTGATGTACTCGGACCTATTCAAGGGGCTCGGGTTAAAGGACCAGGATCTGTCAAAGTATGATACGCCGTTGGTCGGATTTGATGGTAGGGTGGTGATTCTTGAGGGTTAGATATCCCTTTCTGTGAACATGGAAGGTAAGGAGGTGATGGTGGCATTCACAGTAGTCAGTTCGTTTTCTCCATACACGGCAATTTTGGGAAGGCCATGGATTCACGCAATGGGGGCTGTTCCGTCCACCTTACATGTAGCGGTCAAATTCCCCACCGAGCGGGGCGTTGCTGTAGTAAGGGGAAGCTAGCATATGGCTAGGCAATGCCTAGTGGCCGCGGTTAACTGGAAGAGTAAGCAGAAAGAGACTACCGAGGAAACCCCCTCATAGTAATTACAGAATCCCCAAGAGGGAATGGGGGCCGCCGGTGCTGAAGAGTTAATTAGAGTGAAGATAATGCCGGATGTTGACTGATATTTTCAGATAGGGGCGGGTATGGGGGACGAGGACAAGGTGGAAACGTTGTTATTTTTGATACAAAATGTAGATGTGTTCGCATGGAGCCTATATGAGGTGCCCGGGGTTGACCTCGAGTTCATCGTTCATAAGCTTAATGTAGACCCGTCCTTTCCTCCGAAGAAGCAGAAGCCGAGAAGGTCTGCCAGGGAACATGTGGAGGCAGTAAGGTAGGAGGTCGGGAAGCTAAAGGAAGCTAGGGCGATAAGGGAAATCTTCTTCTTTGAATGACTGGCGAATACTGTGGTAGTTAAGAAGAAGAGTGGGAAATGGAAGGTCTGTGTAGATTTCACGGATTTGAACCAAGCATGTCCAAAGGACCCATTCCCTATGCCAAAAATAGACCAGTTGGTGGACGCTACCTATGGGCACCAGAGGATGAGTTTTCTGGATGCCTTTCAGGGTTATCATCAGATCGCCCTAGCTGGCAATGATCGGGTGAAAACAGCGTTCATTTCACCGGATGCAAATTACCACTACACCGTGATGCCCTTCGGGTTGAAAAATGCCGGAGCTACGTACCAACGGATGATGACAAGGATGTTTCGGGATAAAATAGGACGTACGGTTGAGGTATACATCAATGACATGGTAGTGAAAAGTAAGTAGAAAGTACAGCATGTGGAAGACCTTCGGGGAGTGTTCGAAGTGCTCCGGCAACATAAGTTGCGTCTGAATGCTGAGATGTGCGCTTTTGGTGTGAGGGCTGGTAAGTTCTTGGGGTACCTGATCACCAATCGGGGAATAGAGGTTAACCCCGACCAAATCGAAGCCGTCAATCATTTCAAGCCGCCGAGCAATCCGAAAGAGGTGTAGGTGTTGACCGGGATGTTAGCTACACTTAATCGGTTCATCTCCAAATTTGCTGATCGTTGCCGACCATTCTATCAGCTTCTGAAGAAGTGGAGAGGATTCCAGTGGAATGAGGAATGTGACAGAGCTTTTTGAGATTTGAAGGATTACTTAATGCAAGCGCCCATGTTGGTAGCACCTGAATCTGGAGAGGATTTATTCATGTATCTCGCGGTATCCGATCACACCGTGAGCGCCATACTACTAAGGGACCGAGGAATATAGCAACCGGTGTACTACATCAGCAAAACCTTGGTTGATGCCGAGACAAGATACCTACCCTTGGAAAAGCTGGTGTTAGCCCTAGTACACACTACGAGGAAATTGCCACATTATTTTCAGGCTCATGCTGTGTTTGTCCTGACTGAATATCCTTTGCAGTCATTATTGAAAAGATCAGACTTCACGGGCCAGATAGCGAAATGGGGGACCCGGCTAGGTGCCTTTGACATACAGTACAGACCGCGAAGCTCGGTGAAGGGCCAGGTCCTTGCTGATTTCGTTGCGGAGTTTTCTCCGAAGTACGACGGGACGACGGTTTGTCATGTAGAGAATCGCCCATGGAGAGTGTTTGTGGACGGCGCTTCGAGTGCCATGGGTGCTGGTGCCGGAATCGTCATTACTACTCCTGAGGAAATACGGTTGGAACATTCCTTCAGATTGGGATTTAAAGCCTCTGATAATGAAGCCGAGTATGAAGCCTTTCTTGCCGGATTAAGGACCGTTTTGGGCTTGGGTGCCCAGGACGTAGAAATTTACTCAGATTCTCGGCTGGTTGTTAATCAAGTCCAGGGTAGCTTTGAGGCCCAAGATTCTCGGATGAAAGAGTACCAGCAGACGGCAAAGCAAATTATGAACAAGTTTGGCACGGTAAAGGTGGCCCAAGTAGGCCAGGCACATAATAGACACGCCGCCTCCCTAGCTACGTTGGCATCATCAATGACTGAGGGTGTGCCTAGGCTAATCAAAGTGGAGCTTATAAGGGAGCCAAGTATTAGTGCGGTAGATAGTGTTAGCGCAGCTGGTATTGACGTTGCTATGGTTTCAGTAACCGGGCCATGTTGGATGGACCCGATCATTGACTTCTTGGCCGAAGATCGAGTCCCGGACGATGAAAAAGAGGCTAACAAGATTCGTCGAGTTGCTGCTCGGTATTGGTTGTCAGCAGAGCGCAAGTTATACCGGAGGTCTTATGGAGGGCCGTACCTTTTGTGCTTGCACCCCGAGAAAGTAAATGAGCTTCTGGCTAAGTTGCATGACGGGGTGTGTGGTAGTCACGTAGGGGGGCACTCATTAGCACACCGAGCGATGACTCAGGGATTCTGGTGGCCACAGATGCCGAAGGATGCCGTCGAGTATGTGCGTAAATGTGAACAATGCCAAAAGCATGCTCCCCTGATCCATCAGCTAGCAGGCCATCTGAATCCCGTCAGCAGCCCCTGGCCATTCACGCAATGGAGGCTAGATATTATTGGTGCCTTTCCCCTAGCAACGGGCAATCGCCGGTTCGTGTTAGTGGTAGTTGATTACTTTACAAAATGGGCAGAAGCCGAGGCTTTGGCTAATATTTGGGATATGGACGTCAAGAAGTTTGTGTTGAAAAACATAGTCACAAGATTCGGGGTGCCGAACTCGCTGATATCGGATAACGGACTACAATTCGACAATAGAGCTTTTCGCTCTTTTTGTAGTGATCTCGACATCAAAAAAATATATTTCACTCCAGGGTATCCGCAGAGCAATGGCCAGGCTGAAGCTACCAACAAGCCAATCGTCAACGGGTTGAAGAAAAGATTGGACGGCGCGAAGGGAAGGTGGGCGGAAGAATTGCCTAACGTCTTGTGGGCTTACCGAACGACCCCTAGAAGGTCCACGGGGGAGACTCTGTTCTCCTTAACGTACGGGGCAGAAGTCGTGATACCGGCTGAGGTGAACCTATGCAGTGCACGAGTTGCTGGATTTGATCCCGCCCAAAACAAAGAGCTAATGGTAGGACGTTTGGATTGGTTGGAAGAGTGAAGCGAGGCGGCCACAATACGACTGGCAGAGTACCAACAAAAACTTGTCCGGCGTTATAACCAAGATGTGAGGACCAAGGAATTTAGTGCTGGAGACTTAGTGCTGAGGAAAGCCGTGGGGAATATGTGAGATACAAATGCCGGCAAGCTATACAGAGTGACTGCAATTACGGGCGCGGGAGCATACTATTTGGAAGATCTAGACGAGAGACCACTTCCCCGGCCATGGAATGTCCATAATCTTAAGAAGTTCTATCACTGACTGCCCGTGTGCAGGAATGTAAATCCAAACGTGTGCGTTTCATTAGCTAATATGATGATGCATTTCATAGCTGTTATATATTCAAATTTGTTGTCTTTTATTCGGTAGAACTGATCGACAAATATGGAGGGAGCTAATAAGACTAAGCCCTATTTTAAGGACAGAAACCTGTTGCACGGTTCGATCATTATCATCGAGTGGTGGAAATCTTATAAAAAAAATATATATCCCAAGGACGAACACCTGCTGAACGGTTCAATCATTATCACCGAGCAGGTGGAAACCTTATAAAAAATATATATATCCCAAGGACAGAAACCTGTTGCACGGTTCGATCATTATCACCGAGCAGGTGGAAACCTTACAAAAAAATATATATCCCAAGGACAGAAACCGGTTACACGGTTCGATCATTATCACCGAGCAGGTGGAAACCTTATGCCAAAAATATCCTAAGGACAGAAACCTGCTACCCGGTTCAATCATTATTGCCGAGTATAGACTTGCTCAAAGTTGTACCATTCATGTAAAGTTGGAAGGAGATGATGCAGAAATTAATATTGCTTCTCGGCCTGGTTCGATCGATTGAAGCTTAGGCTCGATCAATCGAAAATCGGGTCAGATCCGTTTTTTCTACAGAATTCCAACTCAGCCCTAGCTCATTAAAACGTTTAGGGTTTTATGTTTTGCCCTAGGTATATAAGGCAAACCCTAGCCACGTTTTGGTGGTTGCTCAGATTGCTGTTTGTGTGAATCTCTTGTGAGATCTGTGAGGAGCTTTCCTTTACACAAACTTAGGATTATCAAGAAGGAGATTCATTCAAGAACTTGACGATCGTTCAGTTGCTGCCATAAGAACTTAAAGAAATACAAGAGGGTGTGCTTGTACTTGCTGGAGAATCCAAGAAAGAAGGAGTCCGTGGTCTCCGAGCTTGCACGTGGTCGTGTCAGTAAGTTTCTACTGGTGGGTAGCAATAGGATGTTAGTGGTCCAAGTCCTGTTGAACAACTTCGATTCTTTCATAGTGGATTCAGGTTTACCTTGAGGATAGCTAGGTTAAATCATCCCCAGGTTTTTACCGGTTTGGTTTCCTGGGTGATTATATCATTGTTTTATTTATCTTTCTGCTGATTTGCATGATATGATTGTTTGATTGTGATAACCTAGATCTGAAATTTGGACTAAGTAATAACTTGGCTAATTAACTAGGTTAATCCAATTGTGTTTTAAGGGGTCTAAAAACCATCAAGTGGTATTAGAGCGGGTTGCTCTCTTTTTGCTGATCTTTTGATCACTGAGCTGATCCTTGACCCCTGTTGTCACGGAACATGGACATTTTCTTGTTATTCCTCCTCATTTTGATGGGAATAATTATGCTTATTGGAAAGTAAGGATGAAAGCATTCCTAAAATCAATTGATGAGAGAGTCTGGAACTCCGTTGAATATGAATGGGAGAAGCCCAACTACTCCTGTTAGTGAATGGCAAACTTCTCAAAAAGAAGAAGCCACGTTCAATAGCAAAGCTATGAATGCTATCTTTAACGTTGTTTCTATAGAGGAATTTAAGAGAATCTCTAATGTTGAGGTTGCTCATACTGCTTGGAATATCCTCCAAACTGTGCATGAAGGCACAAAGGCTGTCAAAATCAATAAATTGCAGCAATTAACTTCTAAATTTGAAAGCATTAGGATGTCTGATGATGAATCTTTTGATGAATTCTATGCCAAACTTAATGATATTGTTAATTCTACTTATAACTTGGGTGAAATCTATGATCAACCTAAAATTGTTAGGAAGATACTTAGATCTTTGACTGAAGACTTTAGACCCAAAGTGACTGCCATCACTGAGAGTAAGGATGTGGACTCCATTCCAGTTGATGAACTTGTAGGATCTCTTCAATCCTATGAATTGGACCTACCTAAGACTAGCAAATCCAAATCAATGGCTCTAAAGTCTGTTGATGATGTTGATGTTAGTGGATTTGATGATGAGCTCTCTGCAATAGAGATTGCTTACCTTGCCAAGAATTTTAGGAATTTCCTTAGAAATAACAACAGAAGGGCAAGAGATAAGAACACTACTGAAACTAGAAACTTTAGGAAGAATGATCCCACTAAGGTTAACAACACTGATAAACCTAGAGAAAAAGTAGGTCAATCTTCTAATAATTCTATGGGTCCCCAATGTTTTGGATGTCAAGGGTATGGTCGCGTGAAATCTGATTGTCCTACTTATTTGAAGTCTAAGGGTAAGGCTATGGCTGTAACCCTTAGTGATGGTGAAGTTTCTGATGATGAGTCTGGTTGTGACGAGGATGGAAACTTCATTGCTTTCATTGCTACTGCTGTAGTTAATGAAAGTGTATCTGCTAAAGAGAACCCTTCTGATGGGGAACTCTCTGAGGATGCAGATCTTCAAGAAGCCTACAATAAACTTTGCAAGGTTGCTGCAAAGGATGCCATGAATGTTGAATTAGGCTTGAAGAAAATTGCATCTCTTGAGCTTGATAAGAATAATCTGCTTGTGAAATTGTTTGATGCTAATGAACTTTTGAACAATGTGAAAACTGAGAATATGTTGTTGCTTGATAAAGTTAAGAATTTGGAACTTGATTTATCTGTTGATAGATCTGCTAGTTCTAAACTAGATCATATGCTGAGTGTTCAAAAGTCTCATTTTGACAAATCTGGATTAGGTTTTGTTGAAAGCATAAATGTGTATGCACTCAACTCCACTATCTTTGTTCCTTCATCTTCTTCTAAACCTCCTGTGAGTGAGGTTGTGAGTGAGGTTGTCAAACCCTTAGAAGTTATACCTCTTAGGAAGATTAGGGTTGATTTTAAAGAGTCCAAACCTAAGAAGACTACCCTTTCTAAGGACAAGACACACGATAAGCTTGCTTGGGTTTGTCACTTTTGTGGAAAGTCTGGACACATTCGTCCAAACTGTTACAAGCTGCAAGCTGTTAAGAGAGCAAATAAACCAAAAGTACCTGTGCCTCAAGCACAAGATCCTATGGTACTTATTGGTGAATTGGTAAAGGCTCTAAACCTTTATTCCAATCCTGGAGTTGGTAATCATTCTCATGAGAATAAGAACTCTAATGCTCGAGGTGCATCTAAAAAGCTTTGGATACAAAAGGCTCAATCTAATTGAATCTTTTTGACATGGTCCTTGTGCTTCATTGCTCTACTCTTTGTGACCTTTGTTCTTTGTTTTTTGTTTTCTTTTTGTTTCTAGGACTTGCATTGCATAACATTCATGCGTTGCATTCTAGGATTGTTTTTGTTTCTTCTTTTCAAAAAAAAAAAAAAAAAAAAAAGGGAAAAGGAAGAAAATTGTGTTTTGCATTACTTTCTTGGTTTTTTGAAAACAAGGTTGGTCAATTTATTTTCACATAACATGTCTTGTGTACCTTGTTTAGCTTTGATGAGCTTATTTTCTGCACTTTACTAGTTAAAGCTTTGTAGTGCATGTTGTATGGGAAAGATGTTTATGGTTTTGATCACTTTGTCTTGATCTTGAAGTCACATGTCTTTGACTGTCGGACTTGAACCTTTTGAGAAAGGCATAAATAACCATCTCACCACTGTTCACTAGCCAATCATGAACACCTTAGTGCATATCGTAAGATTTTGTGCTCGAAAAAGTGTATCACATGCACAAAAAGACCATAAGGTGTAGCCTCGGTTTAAATGCTTAAAATTGGTGTGTAAATTATTGGACTTAAAGCTAAATCAAATAAATAAAATTGGTGTGTACATTATCCTGGCTTTTTAAATAAGTTTCTGAACAACTAAAATTGGTGTGTACAATATGAGGCAAAATCAAGAAACTTACATGATTGCAAGTTTATGATCTAGGAGATGTGGGAGTTATATGATGTAACTTTTTAGGTGATAGTCTCTTTCAAATTCTATGTGTTGAATTTTGTAGACTTTATGTTTGATTTCTATACACATATCACCTCACATGTATCTCAAGCTTTTGCTAGTTGCACACACTACACAAGTTACTCTTTGCTAAACTGTGTACATGTTATTGTGTGTGTTTTTGGTTTGACCAATCAAGTTTGAAAATACCTTGCGTTTAATGCAAAACAAATTTGTTGCTTGAAGGGAGAATGTGTGAAAATCTAAATTTTGGGAAAACTGGGTTTAAATTTTTTTTGAAAAGCATTTCATCTCATACTCATGCATTTTGTTCATCAATTTCAATGCTTTGCGGAGTTAACTGCCCAAAATGTGTTTTGTTTTTCAAAACTGTTTTTTTTTTCTCTTAAAAAATTTAGTGAGCCTCTGTCTGTTTCGATTGCTCCAGTCTGTTTTTTGATCAATCGAAATTAGTTTTAAAATTTTTGATTTGTCTTTGTTTGTTTCGATCAATCAAAACTGATTTTCGATCAATCGAAACTCGTGAATCAGGTTTTTAAAAAATCAGATCTTGACTTTTTCAAATCACCTTTTTTTTCAAAAGTTTTCAAACTTTTCTCTCTCTCTCTGACTCCGCAAGGCTCCACAACAATTTTTTTGTCGTTTTCCTCCTAATTTCTTGCAAGGTTTCTCTCTCCATAAGCCGGTATGTCCATATTACCCTTTCCTTTGCATTGTTTTTCATGTTTTCATGCATTATTTCATTTTTTTTTTGGGTAAATTTTCGGACTATGCATAAATTGGGGTTTTTGATGTATCAAGCCTTATTTGTGAAATTGATCAATGGGTTTTGTTGCTATATTGATATATTCCTGATCTATGATGGTTAATTTGATCAATTTGGGGTTTTGTGATAAATTAAAAATTCTAGGGCTTGTATTGAACCCGAATTGGGGTTTTTGTTCAAATTTGGTTTAATTGATGAAATTGGCTTGTTGAATTGAGGTAATTGATCATTATAATCTGTGTTCTAACTTGTGTGATGATCAATTGGTCAATTTTTTTTATAAAAACGAACAAGTGTAATTTCAATTTTGGGGTTTTTGTTAGAAACTCGATGCTCAAGCAAATTTTGTGAATTTGAACTTAAATTGAGCTTCGTTTCACTGCATTAGAGCATGCATCATGACATTTAACTGTTCATGCATCATATAGATTTTTGTTATATATATTTTTTTTTGTGCTAACTTGCAGTCTGCCTTTGGTTTTTCTTTCTTCTATTCTTTTTGGTTCTACTTCGTGTCTTTGTCCTTATCCTAGCACCATGCCTAGGAAGACTAGAGCCCATAGGACACCCTCCACTTCCTCCGTGTCTCCTTCTAGGAGTGAGTTCTTTAGGAATGACAAATGCAGAGAGGCCTATGAGAAACTGCATTGTAAAAGAGAGATTTGGGCTGAGCGTTCTATTGTTTTAGATGAGGTTGATCCGGCCATTAGGGCGAACCTTGAGCGTAGAGGTTGGTTATCCTTGTTAGAGGTAGATCATCCACCCCCGACCGCCCTAATTAGAGAGTTCTTCTCGAATATCTCTTGTCACGTCTATGATTCCAACCCCGTGCATGTTGTTGCTCCCATAGGTGCCACCTTTCTTAGGTAGAGGGCTGCTCACTTGAGAGTTGGCTCTACGCGTCCTCGAGGAGAGTCATCTGGTGCTGTTCCCCCTCTTCCCTCTTCTACAGGTGCTGATATGGCTGAGGCTTCTTGTGCTGCTGCTGTTGATGCTGATGTTCCTCCACCGACTACTTTAGATGATTCAAACATTCGACGTACGTTGGATCATGTCTTGACCGTTCAGGCGGCTCATGGACAGATTTTGGTGGACATGCTTGATGCGATTCGTGCTTTGCGCACAGAGTTGGCACAGTTTAGACGATCCTCACCGCCACCTCCTTTTGATGATGGATTTTGATTGCTCTTTGGCATTCCGTCACAAAAAGGGGGAGTACTTTTGGATTTGAGCACTTGTAGAGTTTTTGTTTTCATGGGGAGAGCATTTTTGTTTGTTGGAGCTTATGGAGATTAGATTGTATCTAGGTGCTTCACTTTGTTTTTACCTTTTTAGCTCTTGTTTATTCATGTTAGGGGGAGATACTTTTATTGTTTTATATGTTTCTTGTTTCAACTGCTTATTGATTTATATTTATGAGTTATTCATTGATATATGTCTTTATTGTGCGTTGGTTGAAATCAAGAATTTATTTTGTTTACTTGTATTTTCCACACATGCGGTTATGCATTTTTGTTTAAGTGTTTCAGGAAATATACAGGTTGATTCAATTGAGCTGCTGTCTACACTTGCAACTGATAGATAGTAGTTAGGATTGGATTTGTTTTTATGAGCATTTTTTATAAACGCTTTTCTTTGTAAACTTTGAGCTGTTAGTTGTGTTTTGTCACAGATTGCCAAAAGGGGAGTTTGTTAGGTTCTAAAGACTTAGGATCTTATGTATTTAGAACTTTAATGTGTATTGTTGGCAAACCATGATCAAAACAAATTGTTTAGTCTTGTTTTAGACTTGCTCAAAGTTGTACCATTCATGTAAAGTTGGAAGGAGATGATACAGAAATTAATATTGCTTCTCGGCCTGGTTCGATCGATCGAAGCTTAGGCTCGATCAATCGAAAATCGGGTCAGATGCATTTTTTCTGCAGAATTCCAACTCAGCCCTAGCTCATTAAAACGTTTAGGGTTTTATGTTTTGCCCTAGGTATATAGGGCAAACCCTAGCCACGTTTTGGTGGTTGCTCAGATTGCTGTTTGTTGTGAATCTCTTGTGAGATCTGTGAGGAGTTTCCTTTACACAAACTTAGGATTATCAAGAAGGAGATTCATTCAAGAACTTGATGATCATGCAGTTGCTGCCATAAGAACTTAAAGAAACACAAGCGGGTGTGCTTGTACTTGCTGGAGAATCTAAGAAAGAAGGAGTCCGTGGTCTCGGAGCTTGCACGTGGTCGTGTCAGTAAGTTTCTACTGGTGGGTAGCAATAGGATGTTAGTGGTCATTTACCATTCGATCCATAAACTAATCTTTTATGCATTATTTCAAACAACAAAAACTTGAATTTAAATAATTAATAGATGACATGGCTATTGATCTTTGATCATCTTGAAATTTTGTAAACATGAAGAATATACAAAGATAATGTAATTTAACGGTGGAGGGTTAAGGAGGTTCCTTGGAGTGTCAAAGATTCTGGTTTATGTGAATGAGAAGTTCATGAAGCAAATCATTGTAGAAAGAATTTGTAAGTTCTGAAAAATTGTAACCGCAACTTGATAGTAAATTGTGTCCTTGGACTGGTTTTTCCATTGAAGAGGTTATTCTTTGATTTTTCACTTCCTTGCCAAATCTGTGTTAGATTATTTATTGCTTTGATTGATTTGATTTTTGAAAAACTGTGATGGAATTATATATCTGGGTAGATTGTTTTACAACTGGTGTGAAATTCAATTATTCTGTAGTATTAATCACATTGGGGCCTGAACATAAATTTTTAGTCTTCCTAATTTCTATACCAGCCCTTTGATATATAATTTTATATGACAATTTGTTTTCTGGGATGTTAGAGTACTCTTCAAGTCTCTAGAGTGAAGTCTATCCTAGAAAATTACCACACAAGCAGGTCAAAACAAGTTATGAGACTTCTTAACAAGACAAACTTCTTGTCTGTCATCTGTTGCTTCTGTTTAAACTTAGGCTGTGCCATAGACACCATTAGATCTTCTCAATCCATTAAAGGCCATGAATACATAATATCCAATGGAGAGTACTTTCAGACTGGGATTCTTCAGCCCTGTAAATTCTACCAATGGGTAACTTGGAATATCGTATAATAACGTTTCTGTATTCAGTGTCATATGGGTAACTAACAGACAAAAACCTCACATGGGTTCTTACTATATTCGACGATGTTTGCGTTTGGAGAGAAGAGGGTAGAGAGAGAAGGTTTGGGAATGGGAATTGGGGATAGAAAGGAAAGGAAAGGAAAGGATTTTGGAGAGTGGAAGGGTACTCCACTCTATGTGTGTGTGCTTGGAGAGTGGAAGTATTTTTTTGTGTGGTAATTACAAAAATCAAGTACTGTGTAAATGTTTTATTTTTATTTTTTTAACAAATTTGATATTATTAGATGGAATTGAGAGATCAAATTGGACTAAATAGATCGAATTAGACCGAAATGGACTGATGTGAACTAATTTTTTTCTTTAATTTTAATTTTAATTTTAAATTATTGGTTTAATGAGCCATCTCTCCTTGTGGATTTTATTTTTTAGGTACACTATTTCTTAGTTATTATGCACATGATAATTACCGTTGAAGGAAACTAATGCATTTATTATAATGACACTAAATATTTTTGGTAGTTGTAGGCATATTAGGCCAGGAGCTCACTATTTATGTAGATATTGGGCTTAAGGCCCAACCCAAGGACGAGGGGTCATCCAAAGAGGAGTAAACTTTGCCAAAAGAGTCTGTGTTAGTAAATGAAGAAGTTAGTTTTGGTCATAATGGCCCAGAAGGGTGGGCCGAGGATGAACGCCTCCTCGGCTAATCAAGGCCGAAGTCAGTAGAGCTGGTCTGCAGTTCAAGGGAACATTCTAGGAAATTCTGTTAGTATGGATAGGCATTGCAAAAACATAGGACAGGGGGAAGTCCTTAAATATCTAAGGAAAAAGCTGCTATCACCGTATTAAATGCACTGCAGCTAACTCTATGGCCGCATTAATGTGGAGGTGATACCTGAATAGTGGTTACCAAGCTTACAGCTACTACACAAGACTTATGGAAGGTGCTGATGGGACAAATATCAACACCAGCCATCTAGCATGCACGTGGAGGACGAAGATGAAAGGAGAAGAGAGTATAAAAGAAAAAGGAGGCAATGGGAGAAAGGTATTGGAAAATCAAGAGAGAAATACTGTAGCAATCAAGAATCAAACTTGTAATCAAATCTAAGAACAATATATAAGAACTGATCTCCTCGGACCTTGCCGAGGATGACTTTCTGTAGTTAAAATTTGTCTATCTTCTTATCCTTGTCATTTGGATCCACTTTATTTGTTGTCCAATTCATTCTAGCCCAATTTTCTAACCCACTCTCTACAAATTCATTGTTTTGGGCTTTTTGGGTCTAAGTCCATCCATCCTTTGAGCTAGGGATTCAAATCTGGTCCTTACAATTGGCGCCGTCTATGGGAATTATTGGTGCTGTAGTGAGTTTAATGTTCAACAATGGTAGGTTCGGGTCCAAACCAGGCAGAATCTATGGGGTCTCAACGTCAAGATCACTTCCGTGATCTTGAACGGAAAATGGACTGGGAGGGGAGTGTACATACTACTCATATTGGCAGGAGCCATTCTTGGGGGTGGTAGCCACCTCTCCCATGAGAAAAAAACCAAGGCCATGCAGTTAGAGATTAATCACTTAAAGAGAAGCTTGCGCCACGAACGGAGAAAGCGAGCTCCTTTCACCTCTGACTTCTCTTCCGATGGCGAAAAGGATGGTAGCTATAGGCGCAGATCAAGGACTCCTCCTAGTAAGTCTTTCTCGTATGATGAAGACTACCATCACGAGCGCAAAAACAAAGATTCGTCTTCGAGAGGCCTGGGAAATGATGCTATGAGCAGGGCACTCAACCAAATCTCCAGATCACCTTTCACGCACAAGATTGAGGGAGGGATGCTTCCTCGGTGGATCACCAAGCCCACATTCACCGTGTACAATGGCCGAACAAATCTGGTGGAGCATGTGAGCCACTTCAACCAAAGGATGGTTGTGCACTCCAAAAATGAGGCCTTGATGTGCAAGGTCTCCCCTTCCAGTTTAGGGCCTGTGGCGATGAGGTGGTTCGATAGCCTAACTGCAGGTTCCATTAATTCCTTCAGAGAGCTCACCCGGGCCTTTGGGTCCCGCTTTATCACATGCAGTAGGGTCCCTCAACCTTTAGACTCCCTGTTGTCTATGTCAATGCGAGAAGGGGAAACCCAGAAAACGTACTCGAACAGATACTGGGAGATGTTCAATGAGATAGACAATGACTTTGACGATGTGGCTGTTAGGACTTTCAAAGTCGGCCTACCTACAGAGCATGGGTTGAGGAAGTCTTTGACCGGGAAGCCTATTACCAGTGTACGCCAACTCATAGATCGAATTGATAAGTATAAGAGGGTCGAGGAGGACCAACAGCGAGATAAGGGAAAGTGTAAGGTTATCCCTCAAGAGAGGAGGGATTTCAGGTCGGACCGCTATAACAATAACAGACCTCGGAGGGATTTTGTTGGGCAATCTGGGCCTACAGCTCCTCAAATGGTTAACACTGTGTTCCGAGAACCAGTGCATTAAGCTTTGGAGCAGATCAAGAACGAGCCATACTTCAAATGGCCGAACAAGATGAGTGGAGACCCCTTGAGACGTAATTAGAGCCTTCATTACCAATACCACCAGGAGCGGGGGTATACCATCGAGGATTGCAGAACTCTGTGGAATCATCTGGAGCAACTAGTTAGGGAGGAAAGGTTACAGCATCTTTTGTACCGTCCCAATGGGCAAGGAGACCAATCAAGGTCAGGAGCTTAGGGGAATGCTTATTCAAGGCCCCCGTTAGGTACAACCAATGTCATCTTTGCTGCATCTGGGAGAATTGGCTCTCGACCTTCCAGGGTAATGTCTGTAGCTCGGATAGCAGCCGAGGACACTAAGCCTGAGCCGAAGAGAGCTAGAGTGAAGATCCAACATGCGCTGAGTTTCTCGGACGAGGACAAGATAGGAACCATCCAGCCACACGATGATGCTTTGGTGGTCACCCTCAGAATAAGAGGGTATGATGTGAAGAGGGTAATGGTTGACCAGGGCAGTGCTGCAGAGATTATGTATCCTGATTTATTTAGGGGGCTGAATTTAAAGCCCAAGGACCTAACAACCTATAATTCACCTTTGGTAAGTTTTGATGGAAAGGTTGTCATTCCAAAAGGTCAGATTAGACTGCCCGTGCAGGCTGGTTCAGAAGTGGATGAAGTGGACTTCATTGTGGTGGATGCATACTCTCCCTACACGACCATTGTGGCAAGGCCCTGGCTTCATACCCTAAGGGCCGTTTCGTCAACCCTGCATTTGAAAGTGAAGTATCCATTAGGGGACCGGATTGAGGAGCTGGCAGGGAGTCAGTCCATGACTAGGTAGTGCCTCGTGGCTACAATTATGTGTCAACCTTTGGCGGAGTCCTCGGCCTCTGCTGAAGAAGACTTATAATAGCCAAAGTCTCCGGTGTCACCTATAGATGGGCCAGCTGAGGAGGCGAAATGTGAAGATTTAGAGAAATTTGTTGTAGGTAATGACTTGGAGAAGTTTTTTCAGGTTGGGGCTCAACTACTGCCTCGGGAAAAGGAAGAATTGGTGGAGTTTCTCAAAAGGAACGTTGATGTGTTCGCTTGGAATGCTTACAAAGCTCCGAGGGTGGATCCGAGCTTCATTTACCATCATTTGAACGTCAATCCATCTGTTACCCCCAAGAAACAACCACCTTGGCGCTCATCTAAGGATCATTCTGACGCCGTCAAAGACGAGATGATAAAGCTTAAGCAGACCGGGGCTATTAAAGAGGTGTTCTACCCTGAATGGTTGGCTAATATAGTGGTGGTAAAGAAGAAGAGTGGGAAGTGGCGTGTATATGTAGATTTTACGGATTTGAACAAAGCCTACCCAAAAGACCCCTTCCCCATGCCTCGGATTCATCAGCTAGTGGACGCACTATGGGCCATCCCTGGATGAGATTTTTGGATGCCTTTCAAGGGTACCATCAGATACCTTTAGCCATAGACGATCAAGAGAGGACAACTTTTGTCACCCCTATTGGGAATTACCATTATAAGGTGATGCCCTTTGGTTTAAAAAATGCAGGGGCTACCTACTAAAGGATGATAACCAGGATGTTTGAGCCACAGTTAGGGAAAAACGTTGAGGTCTATATAGATGACATGGTGGTCAAGAGCAAGTTGGATTTTGAGCATGTCAATGACCTCGATAATATTTTCGAGATCTTGAGGAGACACAAGCTGCGACTTAATGCTTCCAAATGTTCATTTGGTGTCGGATCAGGGAAGTTCTTAGGCTACATGGTCACACACCGTAGAATTGAAGTCAACCCTGACCAAATTAAGGCAATCAACAACTTGTAACCACCTCGGAATCCCAAAAAGGTCCAAAGGCTAACTAGGATGACTGCTGCTCTAAACCAATTCATCTCTTGTTCAGCTGACAGGTGTAGGCCTTTCTTTCAGTTGTTGAACAAATGGAAGGGATTTGAATGGACCGAGGAGTATGTCCTGCCTTTCCAGCAGTTGAAAGAGTACCTTTCTCAGCCGCCCATTATGACCAGGCCTGAGGTGGACGAGGTTTTGTTTGCTTATGTTAGGACATATGTGTTTCACATGTTAAGAGCATATGTTATGATTTTATGTAATTGGCTAATCCTTTGACAAAACGCACTTTACTTGTATTTGGGTAGATCTAGGATGTGTTTTAAATACTTCAAAAAACCATGTTTCAAGATCAAGTGTTAAAGCCTTCAAGTCTATCCAAGAAAACAAGCTGAAAGTGCAAAATCATTAAAGCTCGACTGCTGGCTCGATAGCTGCATCTATCGAGCTTAAGAAAGCTGTTTCAGCCCCGTGTGCTCGACACCTGCTCGACAGCTACTCGACACCTTCTATCTGTCGAGGTTTATGAATTTCAAAATCTTGATCTGATTTTCTTGGGATCCGTGATTATATGTTTGGGCTTTCTTTTCTTCTAACCCTAAACATATAAAAGGATTGTTTTAAGGGTCGTCAAAGTGTTCACAAGTTGCACAAGCATTGAGCAAACCTTGTTCAAGCAAATTGTGACCGGAGACAAAGTTCTTGCCCTTGTTCATCTCTTTCTCTTCAAGAAGTTGCTGTGTATTTGCACCATAGGGTTTTGTGACCAAGCATCTTCTTGATCTTCTTCGTGCGGATGAACTGAAGAACTTTGCAGCCAACAACCTTCTTAGTTGGTGATTGAAGTCGCGTACTAGGATCCGTGCATTGGTTAGTCACGTACTTGGGAGCCGTGCATCAAAAGAGGGGAACTGTTACTACAGAACAAGTCCAATTGGGTATTGGGGTAAGGGTTCAACTGTAGGTTGGTAAGGTACTTGGGATTCCTTTACTTGTAACCGCTTGTTGTGATAATAGTGGAGTTTCGGGAGTGGTGACCTGAAAATCACCCGGTGGGGTTTTTGCCGTTAGGTTTTCCCCATTCGTAAACAAATCACCGTGTCATTTATTTTCCACTACATAATTAGTTTATTGGTGATTTTTTTGTGCTACCACGCGTTTGCATGATAAATTGATTAATTAATAACTTGGCTAATTAATTAATTAATTTTTATCACAAGGGGTCAATTCAGTTTGTGGCCTATCAAGTGGTATCAGAACAGGCACACTCTGATTAGGTTTTAATCTTTACTGTGTTTGATCCATTAACCCCTGTTTGTCATGGATAGAGGACAGTCATTAATTATACCTCCTTTATTTGATGGCACTAACTATGCATACTGGAAAGTACGTATGAGAGTTTTTTTGCAGTCTCTAGATGAGAAGGTGTGGCAAGCTGTGGAGATAGGCTGGACTAAGCCAACAGAAGCGCCGGCCGATTGGGATGATGCGAAGATCAAGGCGGCAAAATTCAACAGCAGGGCATTGAATGCTCTATTCAGTGCAGTCACCAATAAGGAGTTTAAGAAGATATCCTCTACTGAAACTGCCAAGGAGGCTTGGACCATCCTCCAGACAACCTATGAGGGTACAAAGGCTGTCAAGGATTCAAAGCTACAGAGGCTCACTACAAGCTTTGAAGAGATTAAGATGGAGGATGATGAGTCGTTCGATGAGTTCTATGCCAAGCTAAAGGACATAGTGAACTCAACCTTCAATCTTGGGGAAACCATTCCTGAACCCAAGATTGTGAGGAAAGTGCTCAGATCTCTGCCTGAGAGATACCAAGATTACAGATATCGAGGAATCAAAGGATATTGACAAGATTCCTTTGACAGAGCTGGTTGGTAATCTACAGACTTACGAACTAGGGTTAACAAAGATTGGTAAGTCAGGCAAGAGCAAGAGCATGGCACTGAAGGCCAAGAACAGTGAGACAGATGAGTCTTCAGATGATGAAGATTCCAAGATGAAGTCCTACGTCATCAGGCAATTCAAAAAGTTTATGAAGAACGCAAATGGAAAGCGCTTCGACAAAGACCGCAAGTAATCAAGTTCTTCTCAGTTTAAAGGCCAAGACAAAGGGAAGAAGGATGCTAAGGAAGGTGGTCAGTACACTGTCCCTGCAGGACCTAAGTGCTTTGAGTGTCAAGGCTTCGGTCATATGAAACATGAGTGTCCTACTTATCTTAAGAGCATTGGGAAGAGCAAGGCACTTGCTGCTACTTTGAGTGACACCGAGCTTGAGGATGATTCTGACAGTGAGGATGACGGAATCCTAAATGCCTTCACCGCCACTGTCAATCCTATTGAGGGGATTGTTGAAAATGTGGATGAAGAAGAAGAACTGGTGGACTCTAAGTTTGAGAAGATGGATGATCAAGATGATATCCATACAGCCTATGAGAAATTATACAAGCTTTCTGAGAAATATGAGAAACTCTATAAGCTGGCCACCAAGAAGCTCAGTGATGTGGAACTTGATTGTGAAGATATTTCAACAAAGTTTGATGAAGCTAATCAGACTATAGGAGCACTAAGATTCGAGAACAATTTCTTGGCTGAGAAGACCAAGAAGCTTGAAGCAGAGTTGTTTCAAGTCAGAGCTCAAATGGAGAGGACTTCAAGTGCAAAGCTTGATGAGATGCTCAATCTTCAGAAATCTGCTTCTGATCAAACAAGTTTGGGGTATGGTCTTTCTTCCTCTAATATTGCTTCTACTAGTTCTACTGTTTTTGTTCCTCCTGCTAATAATGTTGAAATTGAGAACAATAATGTTAAAACTGTGTTAGCTAGTGAGAACTTAGACAAGAATAAATCTATCTTAGGAGCACCCTCTAAGCAAGATAAAAAAGAAGCTAAGAACCCTAGGGCTAAAAAGGCTAACTCGCATAAACCTAAACAGAAGAAGTAGCATCTCTGTCATCATTGTGGAGCTGCCGGTCATACTCGACCAAATTGCTATAAGTGGCTTGCCACTCAACAGAGCAACGGCATGATAGCATCTAGAAGCCAAAATCAGCTTCAATCCTCTCTTGCTCCCCTTGGAGATCTTCTCAAAGCCCTCATGTTCCTTTCAAACATAAACGGTTTCAATTCTTCCCCCTCACTGCGGGTTCAAGGGTTTAATCAAAGGAAAAGTTCTTCCAGGGTGTGGAAGGAAAAGGGCTCCAAGTGATTCTATCACTTTCTTCTCTCTTCTTGTTTTTGTTTGCATTACTTGTGTGTTTTGCTTTACTGTTTTAAGTCAGTCTAGTTTCTATGCTTTGCTTTGTTTAACATGTTTTTGTTTGGTTATTTTTCAGTTTTTGCTTTGTTTTGTTTTTCATATAAAATTTTTTTTTTTTGAAAAATCAGAAAAATACAAAAACAGTGTGTGTTTTGGGTACATTGGTACTTGTGTACCTTGGATGGCCATTGATACAAAGTTTTCTAAACTTTGTATCTCTTGTAGCTTAGATGAGCATCTCTATGCACAACTAAGCAAGTGAGCTTTGTGGCTCTTGTTTGTGATGAGTAAGATTAAGTTGTCTCTTGCACTTAACACTTGTATCACTCTTTTTGACGAGAAAGATTAGAAAATCCTAAGAGAAAGGCATAAATAACCATCTCACCACTGTTGCCCGCCAATCATAATGACACCTGTATTCTTCGGCATAGCAAAAGTGCAGTGTCAATGACATTTGTGTGCTTAGGCATAGCAAAATTGGAATGTCATATATCATTGGGTATTTCTTTTCTCTCTCTTATATGCCCATGCATGATATGCTTAAAAAAAATAAAATATGCAAAGAAAATCAAAAGCAAAAAGATCAAATATGCTTTAAATATGATTGCAAGCGTGTTTTCTAGGAGATATGGGAGTTATAGGATGTACCTCGAAGGTGATAATCCCCATCAAGCAGTTATGATTGTGTGTGAGTTAAAGTGATTTTCTCATATCTCAAATTGTCATAACATGTATACACTTATGCAATCTTGCGATGTTTTTCACACACAACACGCAATATTCTTTGCTACTCTTGATACATGTGCGAGTACAATGTGATTTAGCCATCACAAGGTTTTACATGTGTTAATGTATGCTCACTAAACTATCTTAACTTGTTTTTGAAAAATAAAATCGGTTAGACTTGTTTAGTGTGTGCGTGTGTTTTTGGGATCCATGTGCTTAAAAATTATTGTTGAGAGATGATTTTAAGAGCTTATTATGTTGATTGGATCATTGGTTGAGTTGCATGCTTGATTGCATTCATATCTGTGTTTTTCTCTCCTCGAAAAACTGTTTTTGGAAAAACTGGCTCGACACCTCCTCGATACCTCATCGATAGCTGGCTATTTGTCGAGCTTCCTCAGCTTTTTCTTATCGCAATCTCGCTAGCACCTCGACACTTGGTGGATCGATCGAGAAAGCTCCTGCCTCCTCGATAGCTTCTCGACACCTGGTGGATCGATTGAGCCTCACTTCTTGTGTCTGATGATGTGTTCCTCGATACCTTCTCGACACTTGCTTCTGTCGAAGGCCATTTTCTCAACACCTATCTCGACAGATGGTTCGACACCTCTCGACACCTCTATCTGTCGAGATTTACTGATGCTCTATTTAAACACCTCGTGCGATCCGCTTCTCATTTCTGTCAATCTCTCTCTCGATTGCTCTGACTGTTCATCTCCCAAACTCTCTCATCTAACTCCAATCGTGTTCCTCAAGGTTTCTTCAAGCTTTTTCAAGGTTTCTTCACTTGGTAAGCTTCTATTCTCTTTCATTTTCATGCATTTCATGTTTTGAAACCTAGGTTTTTGGGTTTTTTGAAAAATTTTGAGGTTTTTCAAAATTGATGAGTTTTTGTTGAAATTTTGGGATAGGTTTTCAATTAACTGAGTTTAAAATCTCATGCATTGCATCACACTAGCATTATAACAATATTTTCATGCATTTAGATGTGTGCAATATGTTTGTGTGCTAATAGGATTGGATTGGGCTGAGCCCATGGTGCAATTTCTTTTGCATGTCACATGCTCATGCATTCTCCATGCATACGTACTTCTTTTCACATATTCTTAATATTGTGAATTGTTTTGGGACTCTTCTGATTGTCTCTTTTTCTTTATCCCTCTACTGTTGGTTACGTTAGTAGTGTCTATGGCACCGAAACGTAAATCCACTCCGTCCCGGAACCCTCTCCGTTCCAGGGCATCCTTTTCTTCTTCAGATTCTGTCCCCTTATCTTTTCGGTTCCGTGATGATGATGCTCACAAGGCATTCTCGGAGAACTTTTCTAAACGAGGTGTTCATTCGGAACGCCAAGTTATTTTGGCAGACTTTGGCGACACCGACCTTCCCGATGTCATTCACAGTCGGGAATGGCAGTCTCTTTGTGATGAGCCTGTCACTTGTCCCCTTGTGCTTATTCAGGAGTTCTACTCCAACATGCACAGGATTGACCGGTCTGTCCCTCACTTCTTCACTCGTGTTAGGGGTGTTAGCATTCCTGTCACACCGCAGCTTGTTGCGGATGTGCTTCGGGTTCCTAGGATAGAATTTCCTGACTATCCTAGTTGTGAGTGTCTGAGGATTGTGTCCAAGGATGAGCTTATTTCTGCTTTTTGTGAGCGCCCTTCTAATTGGGGTGAGCGTCAGTATATACCATGTAAGGCTTTTGCTAAAGGTCCTAGATTCTTAAACATGGTGATGACTTTTATACTCCATCCTCTCTCTCACTACAACTCTATCACAGAGCCTCGTGCTCGATTTTTTTTGTCTCTTCTTGAACAACTTCCTATTGATTTTCCGTCTCATTTCATTCTTTCTATTATAGATGTTCATTTGGATTCGGCGTCCCGTGATAAGCTCATCTTTCCTTCCGCTATCACGAGGATTCTACGCCACTTTTCTGTTCCTTTTCCCTCGTTCGACCATTTCACCATTATGTATGCTATAGACGCCGCTACCGTAAAACGTAGTGAGGCACAGTTTAGGTCGTGACTGACAGATTCAGCAACTCTTCCCTCCCGATCTGTTCCATCCAGATCTGTTCCATCCACATTCGCTCCCTCCTCTTCTACGAGCGATGTGTCACTAGGAGACATCATGGCGCAGTTGCAGCGCATGGATGCTCATCTTGATCTTTCTACGGAATTGTATCAGGTGAACGTTCGTGTCAATCATATTGCACGGCGACAGGCGTCCATGGGTGGCTTTGCTTCTGAGGCTTCTCCTCCACCACCTCCTCCCATGGCTTCTGATTCTGAGGATGAGACTGATGATGATGGTGATGACGATGATGCTTCAGATGATGATGATGGAGATGCTAGCTCTACTGATGAGATGTCTACTTGACACTCTTACCCTTTGTCACTCGTGACAAAAATGGGGAGTAGTTTTGGATATAAGAGTAGTCACTCTTAAGGGGAGAGTTAGTATAGGACCATTTTTGTTAGGGGGAGTGTTGTTTTTCTTTTTGAGGGATGTAGTGAGGATATGATGTATCTTTTGCTATTACATGTATCTTTTCTTTTCTTTCTATTTTGAGATACATTGTTCTTGTACATTAGGTCTTGTGACCATATTTATGACATACATTGTACTTATCTCTTTATATTGATGATGTATGTTGTTTCTTTCACCTACCTCTTCATATGTTGTTTATTTTCTCTCTTTATACACATGCTTCTTAAATTTGTATGCAATCTATTATTTCTGTTTCACATAAAGATACCTTGATGAGTTTTGTTTAAAGTGTTTCAGAAATACAGGTTGTCAAAGTCTACTTGTTATAAACTCTCTTCTTGCAAAGTTTTTCAAAAGTTTGTGTTAGGATAGATTTTATTGTATTCAACAAGTGAATATGAGTTGAGTGATTTATGACTTCTCTCATATGTTCATTTGTTTGTTGTGGTTTTGTCACAGATTGCCAAAGGGGGAGATTGTTAGGATATATATGTTTCTCATGTTAAGAGCATATGTCATGATTTTATGTACCTGGCTAATCCTTTGACAAAACGCACTTTATTTGTATTTGGGTAGATCTAGGATGTGTTTTAAATACTTCAAGAAACCATGTTTCAAGATCAAGTGTTAAAGCCTTCAAGTCTGTCCAAGAAAACAAGTTGAAAGCGCAAAATCATTAAAGCTCGACAGCTGGCTCGACAGTTGCATCTATCAAGCTTAAGAAAGTTGTTTCAGCCCCGTGTGCTCGACACCTGCTCGACAGCTACTCGACACCTTCTATCTGTCGAGGTTTATGAATTTCAGAATCTTGATCTGATTTTCTTGGGATCTGTGATTATATGTTTGGGCTTTCTTTTCTCCTAACCCTAAACATATAAAAGGATTGTTTTAAGGGCCATCAAAGAGTTCACAAGTTTCACAAGCATTGAGCAAACCTTGTTCAAGCAAATTGTGACCGGAGACAAAGTTCTTGCCCTTATTCATCTCTTTCTCTTGAAGAAGTTGCTGTGTATTTGCACCATAGGGTTTTGTGACCAAGCATCTTCTTGATCTTCATCGTGTGGATGAACTGAAGAACTTTGCAGCCAACAACCTTCTTAGTTGGTGATTGAAGTCGCGTACTGGGATCCGTGCATTGGTTAGTCACGTACTTGGGAGCCATGCATCAAAAAAGGGGAATTGTCACTACAGAACAAGTCCTATTGGGTATTGGGGTAAGGGTTCAACTATAGGTTGGTAAGGTACTTGGGATTCCTTTACTTTTAACCGCTTGTTATGATAATAGTGGAGTTTCGGGAGTGGTGACCTGAAAATCACCCGGTGGGGTTTTTGCCGTTAGGTTTTCCCCATTCGTAAACAAATCACCGTGTTATTTATTTTCCGCTACATAATTAGTTTATTGGTGATTTGTTTGTGTTACCACGCGTTTGCATGATAAATTGATTAATTAATAACTTGGCTAATTAATTAATTAATTTCTATCACAATGGGTCAATTCAGTTTGTGGCCTATCAGATTACATTACAGTGGCCTCCCACGCAGTAAGCTTGGTGCTGATACAGGTTGATATTGGTGTGCAGAGGCCAGTTTATTACGTGAGTAAGTCACTATATGAAGCTGAGGTCTGATACTTACCACTTGAGAAGGCCATTCTGGCAGTGGTGCATGGTATACGTAAGCTCCCCTATTATTTCCAATCACACACGGTTGTTGACTTGACCCAGCTCCCGCTCAGATCTCTACTTCGAAGCGCTGACTACACAAGGAGAATTGCAAAATGAGGTATGATCCTAGGGGCTTTTGATATCAAATATATGCCTCGCATCTCTATCAAGGGTCAGGTCCTCGTTGACCTGGTGGCTGAGTTTGCCGAGACCCCATCAGAAGATAGATTACATAAATTTGTGTAGCCACATGGCATAATGAGAAGTGGTCCACAAAAAATCAAACGTTTCGCTTATATAAATATATATAAATATATATATATATATATATATATATATATATATATAAGGGGCGACTTGATGCATTTGAGTGCCTTAGGCGAAAGCTAAATTGAGCTTTTTTATATATTACTAGTTTGGGTGGCACGTGTTACCTCCTTGAGCTAGAAAATTAAGATAGAACTTCTATCTAAAGAAGAATAAAACAATGTACTTAGACTTAGAGTAACTATTTAATATATAAGTATTTATTTATCATGATAGTTCCTTAGAACCTATTTGCTAAAGGCAATATCCACTTTCTAAAAACTTTTAAGAATGATAATGAATATCATCTTCTTCCATCAATAAACTATTGAGTTTTGCTAAGACATTGTCACAATATTTAAATTTTCGCAATGAATCATGTCATATACTACAATTGAAAGTCTTCCTCAAATACTTGCAATTATCCACAATAAAGATTTTGTTATTCATAATTCCTTTTTTGATTATCTTGCATTTTATGAATCTAGCCATGATATTTAGCTTACTTAGTTTTTAATGAACACCTTTTTAAGTAAGAAAAAAAAAAGAAAAAAAAAGAGGATAACAAAAGGCATATGTCATTGAAGTTTCCATTAGATAAAATTTCAAGTCTAGAAGATTTAAACCTAGGAAAATCAACGTCCTCTTGGTAACTAATTGAACACCCTATATCACTATCCAACTTTTCAAGTATGAATGCCACATAAAACTCAAAGGACAAAACTTAGGTACAAAGTACAGTACCTTATGTGTCGTTCTTTAAGTTCTTCTCTTAAAATTCAGTCATGTGGCTTTTTTCTTATGAGATAGAAGTGTATTTTCAGTTAAGTAGCCTTATGGCTGAATTTTAACAAGGAAATCTAAGGAACAACACCTAAGTACTGTACCTAAGTTTTGTCTAAATTCAAAATACACGAAGAAAATTTTTGGGATATTAATATTTAGTGGGTTATTTTAGACATTGTACAATGGAACATTTTTGAAATTATAAGATTTAAAAATGGTTTAACTGAGAGAGTAACAGTTGGGGGTATTTGCTTGGTTTTAAAGTTTAGAGAGGAATGAAACTACCCCAAACTTAAAGGGCCCAATTTTTATTTTTTACTTTCGGTGTAAAACTATCTTTTTTTTTTTTTCTTTTTTTTTTTACTTTAAATTTTAAATAGTGTGTAAAAAAATAAAAATAAACAGACAAACAACAAAACCCGCTCAAGAAAATTGTGCGTGAAAAAAAGAAAGAAAGAATTTTGGCTTACCAAATTTGACTAAACCAAAATAAAATAAAATAAAATAAAAGGTTTAGGAATACAACAAAATATCACAACATTTTCACAATACCTCTATTTTCAATTGTGGTGGATCTCAGTATAATATTTTATTATCTTATTTTGACCTATAAGGAACTTACTGTTGGAAAATCTGGTTTTGCATCTCATACAAAACACACAGCGGAAGCAACAATCACAGATTTACTTCATTCATGAGAGATAACATGTAACCTTGAATTCTAGAACAAAGAATAAAAAGCGTACCTTGATGCTGTAAAATTCAAAGCCAAGACTTGAGAATACCCTTAATCTTCATCTCAATTCCATATGATGCCCAATAAGTGTGGTCTCTCAATTAGTCATTTTGTACGTTGATTTTCAAAGAAAGTTCTTCTTCTTCTCCTTGTAGAGAAAAACTGTTTTCTTTTCTTTTCATCATACGTACATACTAACTACCGTAGTAGTTACTTTATTTAATAATTCTTATTAAATAAAAAATGATTATCTAATTGGGTTAGCCTTTTGGGTCTACCCAATTGGGATTTAGTTTGTGGCTTAAAAAGGGACCAAAGGGAACAAATAAGACTCTAGCTCCAATGGGCCTTGGGCTTTTATGTCAACTCTTGACAAGTCCAAAGTTACCATTAATTATATTTAATACCATTATATAAATATAATTACATTCTAAGCCTTATTAACAAATTATATCCCAAGACTCTAATGATATCATATGACCCCTCCATGAATTATCCATAATGAACAAAGTCATAAAAAACTGTCACTTTGTAAACAACTATTTTATCCATGAGTACCTAGTTTAATCTTTTAGTTATTCACATTTATTGAAATCCAATTTCAATAAATATAAGCTTTAGTAACTCCTTACTAAAGTGGGCGCCCTAAATAACCAGTTCCCATTAAACTTATCGCAAAGGGATATTTTGTGTTTCTATAAAAAGAGATTATGTATTCGATCTTGAGAATATGCGTTCCCTCAACACTACGTGTGGTTATCCAACATACTGAGGTTTTTGTCCGTGAATATTAGATCTCACTCTTAATATATTAAAGTAACCTACATTTCATAATCGGGTTCACTACCCTCTCAGGATTAAGAGTCTATGAAATTAGAAGTCGTGAGATTAATTATTCAGGTGACAGTTGTTGATTGAATAATTAATCTCACAGCGGTCCAGTTTAATGTGTCTTAACTCTTAAGACGCATCAACACATCAACTAGAAGTCTCCATTTCCATGATCAAGACAAATCATCTTAGTTGATGTGTTATATTCTTCGCAGATGAAACGTCCAATTTCATCACCGACTACGAACTACGTTTTGAGTTTACAAGGAACTTGTGATTTATATCTTCTGTGACTAAATCATATAAATCAGATACAATGCATCTCAAGGACTATGATAATATCCATTAGTTCATTAATAGTCTCATATAATTAAACAATTTAATTATTTATGTGTAGACACCACATTTTACAACTTGCATTTAACCAAATGGTAGATCTTCAGATTTGTGATACAAAACAAATCTTGATGCTCTAACGATCATAATGGTATATCATGAGTTTTGATCGGACCACCTGATCAAAAGTTATCATACAAACAATTTTTAATGATCATGGCTCACCTACACGATGGGCCCGATCATGTCCTATTTTAAACACTTAATTTTGATTGGTTCTTACAAGAATTAATTTAAAATTAAATAAGTGTGATTTTTGATTGGATTTCATTTTATTTCATTATTTGTTAAGAAATAATAAAAAATGTTTTCCTGTTATCTTATCTTCTCTTTTGAAAATATATATATATTTGGAGATAGAAAAATATATAATCCATGCAAAAATTCAAAAAAAAATTCAAATTCAAAAAAAAAAACAGAAAAATGCTCAAAAAACGTCATTATCTTCAGCAGCCACTTCAATCGCATTTTTGGCCTGGAAAAAGTTGAAATTTGGTTTTCTCTATATCTATAAAAGTTGTAGAGAATTGAATTTCATTTTAAAAAATTTCAATCCTGAATCAATTGGAATTTTGAGCAGAAAGTTATGGCCAAAATACGAAACAGGTGCAGAAGATAACACAAATTCAGCATTGTCTTCAATTTTCTTTCAAAATTTCAAATGGGGATCAACATCAAATCTGTTCAAGCTTATCTAATAGGCTTATCCCTTCCCTTAGCTTCAGAAGAAATTTTTTTGAAAAATAAATTGGATAGAGAAACAGATACATCCTGTGAAAAATTTCAAAAAACAGAAAAATGCTCAAAAAACGTTACTATTTTCAGCAGCAATTTGAATCGCATTTTTGGCCTGGAAAACGTTGAAATTTGGTTTTCTCTATTTCTGGAAAAGTTGTAGAGAATTGAATTTCCTTTCATGAAACACCAATCTTGAATCTTGAGTAGAAAGTTAGAGCCAAAATACGAAACAGGTGCAGCATCATCTTCAACTTCCTTTCAAAATTCAAATGGGGATCAACACCAAATCCGTTCCAGCTCATTTAAACAGGTTATCTCCTCCCTTAGCTTCAGAAAAAAGCTAATAACTTAGCTTTAAAGCTAAGCGATCCCTTTTCCTGTAAATAGAGAAGATCTCTTCCATTTTTTGGACCCAGAATTCCCTCTAAAGAGCTAGTGAGAAAGTAGAAAAGAAAAGCTGTTGTGCAATCATTGTTCTTACTATGGTTGTAGTTTAGTACTTCCTTGCTTTCTCCCTAGCCCTTTAAGTGATCACTTTCCCTTTTAATTTATGTTCTATGCTGGTTAGTAGTTAATTATGTTCTTAACTTTCTACACATGCTTGAATAAATGCTTAACATGTCATTATTTGTTTCTTTCATGATATGCTTGGATGAACATGCCTACATGTCTCATTGATATTCCTTTTACATGCTTAGATGAACACTTCTAGGCTAAAGCACAATTTTCTCTTGAATGCTTAGATGAACACTTCTAGGCTAAAGCACAACTTTCCCTTGAATGCTTAGATGAACATGTCTAGGTAGTTGTTCTACTTTTTTTAAATGCTTGAACGAACATGTCTAAGTATTTTGATTTTCTCTAGATGAACATGTCTAAGGGATTTTTCCTTTATTTTTTTAATTGATTGGATGATCAAATATGCTTAAATGTTTTGTTTTATTTTATTTTATTTTGTTCTCTCTGCAATTATGTTGATGACAAATAACATGACAACTTTGTTTTTTCTTCACATGCTTAGATGAACATGTCTAGGCTAAGAATTCTTTGTTTATATTGATTTCTTGGATGAACAAGCCATTACCTTCATGCTTTCTTTACATTAAAATTGTTATCTAACAAGTTTCACTTTTTGTTTTTCTTTATGTCAAATTCCCCTAACACATATTTGTTTACAATTCCTGCAAATTAACATGTTTATATGACATATTGTTTGTATTTGTTTGACATGACATGATATTGGCTACCTTAACCTAGGAGACCGGTTTTACTAGGCGAGATGGGTGCTTAATCCCTTCCCATCTTGTAAATTAGCCTCCGAACCAAGATCAAGGGTTCTAGACTATGCTCTTGTATATGCAATTTTACATTTTTTAGAATGTAACTAGAAAATAAAGTAATGTAATTTACTTTTCTTAGATTGTATCTAGGACAAAAAAGTATTGTAAATTTTTGTTACAAAATTGATGTAAATTGTCATATACATTAATACAACAGAAGTATTTTTTATATTGAAGGTTTTCTTATTTTTCCATATAAATTAAATAAGTGGCGACTCCATGTAAAACCCTCGATCTAGGGGGGAGTACATTTTACAGTGAATTCGACATTTTGAGCATCACGATCCCACCCATTCACGCGAGTTAGGCCCAGTTTGAGAAAAAATTGGCGGGCTGGGGTCGCGGTCGCTCACAGTATGACATACCAATAAATTGGATTTTAGGGCATAAACCCTAATACTTACACCTCAGCAGTTGTGAAAATATTATGATAACAACAGAATGTCACGACATTTTCACAATACAATACCTTTATTTTTAGTTATGCTAGATCTCTGTATGATATTTTATTATTTTGTTTTGACCCATAAGGAATTGACATATGCTTCACAACATTTTCACAATATCTCTGTATACATTGTTCTTACAATGTAAATCTATATTGTAGACACATAAAAATTGGCAAATTTTGTACACATTTGCAAAATTTGTGCAAAATTTACCATTTTTTTTCAAATGTGTATAATATTTGCCACTTTTTGTGTGTCTAAAATATAAGTTTGCAGTATAGGTACAAAGTAAACATATAAAGATCCTTTAAAAAAAAAAACAAAAACAAAGCTCAAACCAAAATGACATACTTGGAAGAAAAAAGAAAGAAAGAAAAGAAAAATGGCTACTCACTAATTGAATAAATCAAAAACACTGTTCATGAGCCTATGGTCTCTTTTTATATAGTTAATTGAAAATATGAATTTTAAAAAATTTAAATATTACTTGAATTCTATTATCTTGTTTCAGATGCAAAATTACTAATTAACCATGTATAATTTTTTTTTGAGAAAGCCTATAGACACAAAAAATTTGACAAAACTTTTCACACCTGTTAATGTGATAGATTGATAGTGGTAAGTAAAAATGTCATGTTAGTGGTGGATCTAGATGAGAACTAATAAAAGTTTTCCAACTCAACAGCTATGAAAAATGTTGAAAAATTTTGTTATATTACTCTTTTTTTAGAAGTGTTACATTCACAACATTTTCACAACAAATCTTAGGCATTAAGTCGTTACTAGTTCTAATTTGAAGCTAGGAATGACAATGGGTCGGGTTCGGGGCGGGTTTCTTTATGCTCGAACCCGACCTGCTGCCCCGCCCCCGTTACCTAAACCTGCCCTGTTTAATAAAATGGTTTTTTTTAGACCCCCAAACCTGCCCCGTTGGGCCCCTGTTGGCCCCATCCCGTCATACTCGGCCTAAAATCATAAACACAAACCCTTACACAAACACAAAGCCAGAAATCAAAAACACAAATTTCAGATTTATGATTTTTCCTTTCAAAATCACAAACACAAACACAAATCTTAATACAAATACAAACATAGAAATCACAAACAAAAAAATTTTAGATTTTAGATTTTTCCTTTCAAAATCACAAACACAAACCCAAATCCTAACATAAACACAAACATAGAAATCACAAACACAAAAATTTTAGATTTATGATTTTCCCTTTCAAAATTACAAACACAAATCCTAACACAAATACAAACACAAAAATCACAAAAAAAGAAGAGAGAATAACATATCATTGAGAAATAGGAATGACAATGAACCCAAAAAAAAAAAAAAAATGGTGGAGAATGAATCCAAATTATTAAGAGTGAGTTACAGTGAGTCGGTGATAGAGAGGGAGTTGGCGTCGATGGTGAGGTGAAGGCGCAGGGAGGAGGGAGAGAGGGAGAGTGGGAGTGATTGAGGGGGGCGGCGGTGAGGTCGTGAGTGTGGCTGTGTGGGTTGGTGAGAGTGATGGCTTGAGGAGTTTAGGGGGACGGCAGTGAGGCTATGTGGTTGAGAGTGACTGGAGATTGAGAGAATGAGATAAGATTAGGGTTTTCTGAATAAGTTTATATTTATTAGGTTTTTTGGTAATTTTAGTTTAACGGGTTGGGTCCTGGTTTGGGTTCGAGTTCGAGGTGGGTATCACTGAAACCCAAACCCGACTTGAACCCGCTTTGGGTTTTATTTTAAAAACCCAGACCTGACCGTACTATTTCGCGAGTTGGGTAAAACCCGACCCATTAGGGTCAGGTTAGGTCGGGTCGGGGTACTCGCGGGTCAGTTAACAATTGCCATGCCTATTTGAAGCCACTGCTGAAATTAATTTTTTGCCCACCAATAACAGCCAATTACAATCTGCCACTTAAGATTTGTGTATTGCTTTTTTTTTTTTTAGAAGTACTACATTCACAATATTTTTACAACAAATCCTAGTTGTTAAGTTGTTACTAGTTTCAATTTGAACTCACCACTGAAATTACTTTTTGCCCATTAATAACAGCTAGTAACAACTTGTCACTTAGAATTTGTTGTGAAAAATGTTGTGAACGTAGTATTTCTCTCTCTCTCTCTCTCTCTATCTCTCTTCTTGTTTTTCATCTGATAAAAAAATATTGTTTTATTTATTGGCTGATATTTGGACTTAATTAATACTATTACAATGAAAAAAATAACTCTATTAGTTAAAATTGTATTACTACGAATATTTTATGAAAATGTTGCATGCACAATAAAGTCTTGGGATATAATTTATTAATAAAGCCTAGAGTACAATTATATTTATATAGTGGTATTAAATATAATTAATGGTAACTTTGGACTTCTCAAGAGTTGACAGAAAAGCCCAAGGCCCATTGGAGCTAGTCTCTTATTTGTTCCCTTTTTGTCCCACTCCAAGCCACATACTAAAGTCCAATTGGAAAAGCCCAAAAGGCTAGCCCAATTAGATAATCAATTATAAAGAGAGAAACATACAGAATTTTAAGTTACATGAAATGGTTTGTATGTGAGTGTTAGACACTCTTTCATTCTCTCTTGAACACATTCATAGAAACTAATTGAGAGACCACACTTCTTGGGCGTTAGTGGAATTGGAGTGAAGATTAAAAGTGTTCTCAAGAACTTGCAATCTTTGTTTTGAAATTCACCACACCAAGGTACACTCTCTTGTTCTTATATTCTGAAATTTATATAGCACATGTTATTTATTGCGAATGAAGTAGATCCGTTATTTTTCCGCTGCGTATGTTTTTGTATGTGACACACACATGTATTTTTCCATCAGGTAACATGTAATTTCTACTAAAATAAAATAAAGAAAATAAGAGAGAGAGAGAGAGAGAGAGAGAGAGAGAGAGAGAGAGAGGTTGGGCTTGATGACTTACATCTACAATGAAATTCCCTTTGCGGCTACATCTTTACTATATAAATATAGTGAACCCTAGGTAGGATTTACATGGGAACTAAAATTAACTTAGGAGAATCCCTTGATTGGACTAAAATCCAAGACTAATGTTCCTTGATTTTAGTTAATCAATGCTATCAACATGTACTCAAATGTGATATCCATCTTAGTACGATTGTCACTCCACAAGTATAAGTGCTTGTGGGTTGTGGGGGTGTAGGGGGCAAGAGTCGGGGTTTAAGTTTCCAGAAGGGAGCTTCACACATGAAAGCTCGAATTTGTGTATAAACACAAGAGCTGTTTAAACCCCTAAATTAAAAATTACGGCTAAATTGCTTTTACTTTAACTTATCTAAGTGCGGAAATAAGAGTAAATGAAGCGCAAACAACCAATACTACTCTAGTGCATAAACATGAATAACGAACAATAAAAGTAAAGTACAAGAGTAAGGGAAGAGAGATGCAAACACAAGATAACACGGCGATGTGTTATCGAAGAGGAAACCGAAGAACTCGGCGAAAAACCTCTCCGCCGCCCTCCAAGCGGTAAATCGATCCACTAGACAATAAGTTGGGATACACGAATAACAAGAGACCCTCCAAGCCTAATCTACCCAATGTACTTAAGCCCTCCAAGCTCCTACTCCAACAAGGCTTCTCGAAACCGTGTCTTGTCTAGCTTTCCGGATCCCACAATACGTCCGATTGCATCTGCCAAGCCTCACCGGCTTCTTTTGGCAAATCCCTAAAGCTTCCCAAGCTCCAAAACACTCTCTACACTCTGAATAGGTGTGGGTTGTGTTTGGGTACAAATCTCCTCTCAAGGTATGTCAATGGGAGAGGGAATGAGAAGAGGTTAGAATGATTTTTCACTAAGGATGAGTAACTCTCTCTCTAAAAGATGGGTGTGTGTGTGTTGTAGAAAACCTATCTAGGGTTTTTCTCTCTGAATGGACTCTCACAATTTGTGGGTAATGAGAGTATATATAGTATGGGTGAAGGGTAAGAAAAATACCCTTAAAAATCCTCCAGGCAGAATGTTTCGCGACTACCTTGCGGGAAGGCCTTACACACGAAATACTCGCGAAATTGACAACCTGGCATGACTCTTCAGCTTCCAGTCATGTGCTTCTCACATGCCCTTTTCGCGAGAACCCTTCTCGCGAACTTCTCGCGAGCTAGTCGCAAAATGCACTGATTTTCATTTCATGCTCGATTCTTCACCAACTTAATACTAAAGCCAATACAATAAAATCCCACAAAATACAAGGAACAAAATTAAAGCAATTACAACACTTTTTGTCATGGAATAAAGTCAATATAAAACATAGTTGTAAATCACAACTTTACAACACACATTTACACTTAGATTAGATTAAAGTAGAATTTCTATCTTGTATAAAAAATTTAAAAAAAAAAAAAAAAAAAAAAGGTGATATCCATGATACACTAACATCCTCAAACTCAAGGTAGAACTTAATGATGCATTGAGTTTGGACTTTGGAATGTAAACTTATGGGGTGTGGGGTGTGGGAGGCAAGGGTCAGGATTCAAGTCTCTAGGAGGGAGTTTCACACACATTTGCACTTAGATTAGGCTAGAGTATAATTTCTATCTTATATATATATTAAAAAAAAAATGTTATATCCATGATATACTAACATCCTCCCTCAAACTCAAGGTAGAAGCTTGATGATGCATTGAGTTTGAACTTTGGAATGTAAACTCGTAAGATGCATTAAAGATGACCATGAGTGACTGAATTAGAGGTAGAATGGGCAAAGAATGACGATATGAAAGCTCGAAATTGTGTTAAAACACAAAAGCTTGTTCAGACCCCCAATTAAAAATTACGGCTAGATAACTTTTACTCTAACTTATACTAAGTGCGGAACAAGAGTAAATAAGCACAAACAACCGATAACACTACCCTAAGCCATATTCATCCATTATCAACAGTAAAACGAAAGCTTAAAGAGTAGGGAAGAGAGATGCAAATACAAGATAACACCGAGACGTGTTATCAAAGAGAAAACTGAAAAACTAGGCGAAAAACTTCTCCGCGACCCTCCAAGTTGAAATTGATCCACTAGAGAATAAAGTTGGAGTACACGAATAACAAAAGACCCTACAAGCCTAGTCTACCCCATGTACTTGAGCCCTCCAAGCTCCTACTACCAATTGACTTCTTGGAGCCTTGTTTTCTCTAGCTTTTCGAATCCCACAATTCAGCCCGATTGCATCCACCAATGAATGGCTCCTTCCAATGCTTCCCAACAGCACCAAAATCTCACTTTACACTCAGAATGAGTGTGGTAAGTGTTTGGACTAGCAACCTCTCAAAGATATAAAGATAGAGCGGTAAGAGTTGAGGAAAACCACAAGGAAATGTGTAGATGATTGTGGGTATAACAATTTCTAACTCTCAAGTGTATTTTCTAGGGTTTTCTCTCTGAAAAGCACTCATAACAATTTGTGGGTAATGAGAGTATATATAGTGTGGGTAAAGACTTGGTAAAGCAAAACACAACTTTTTGCCAAACAGAAAGTTTCGCGGATATCATTGGTACCAAGTGGATCTTCAAGAACAAGACCGATGAGGATGATGAAGTTGTGTGAAACAAATCTAGATTGGTGGCTCACGGTTATACTCAAGTTGAAGGAATAGACTTTGATGAGTCATTTGCTCCTGTAGCAAGACTTGAGTCAATCCATAATCTTCTCTCCATAGCATGCATCATGAATTTCAAACTTTATCAAATGGATGTGAAGAGTGCATTTTTTAATGGGATTTTACATGGAAGAAGTATTCGTTGAGCAACCAAAGAGATTTCAAGATCCTCACTTTCCGAACCATGTACTACAATTGAAGAAAGCTTTGTATGGACTGAAGCAAGTGCCAAAGGCATGGTATGATCGTCTTACATCATATCTTCTGGATCATGGTTTCAAGAGAGGTCAAGCCGATTGAACACTTTTTGTCAAACAAGATGAGAAATATCTACTTATAGCTCAAGTGTATGTGGATGACATTGTATTTGGTTCAACAATTGATGCCCTTACTCAAGAATTCTCAGAAGAAATGAAGAAAGAATTCGAAATGAGCATGGTGGGGGAACTAAACTACTTCATTGGTCTTCAAGTGAAACAACGAAAAAATGAGATATTCATATCTCAAGAGAAGTATGTCAAAAATCTCGTGAAGAGGTTCGGTTTAGACTCAAAGAAACATGCACTTACTCTAATGAGTTCCTCGGTAAAACTGAATTCCGATCCAGTCGATGTGGAAGTAAATCCAAACCTTTACAGGAGTATTATTGGTTGTCTCGTATATCTCACTGCAAGTAGGCCGGACATAGCTTTTAGTGTTGAGGTATGTGCTCGATTTCAAGCAGCACCCAAAGAGTCCCATATGACAGCTGCTAAAAGAATCATCCAATACGTCAATAGAACATCTGATTATGGAATTTGGTACTCAAGAGACTCAAATGACTGTCTAGCCGGATACTCGAATGCTGATTGGGCTGGATGTGTTGATGATAGAAAAGGCACATCCGGAGGATGTTTCTATCTTGGAAAAAATTTGGTGTCATGGATGAGCAAAAAGGAAAACTCAGTGTCTTTGTCAACTGCTAAAGCGGAGTATATTGCAACGGGTAGCTATTGTGCTCAACTATTGTGGATGAAGAAGCTTCTTCATGATTATGGAATCTCTTAAGACACCGTGCGTCTTCTGTGACAATACTAGTGCCATCAATCTATCCAAGAATCCAATCCAACACTCAAAGTCAAAGCATATCGAAATTCGATATCATTTCATTCGAGACTTAGTGGAAGAGAAGATTGTGTGTTTAGAGTTTATCAACACCACAAATCAAAAGGCTGACATCTTCACTAAATCTCTTGATGGTCCACGATTTGAATCCCTTCGTAAGACCATCGGTGTCAGTATCATCCCTTGACTCACTTTTCTTGTGTGACCCACAGTTACTTATTAATGCTCTCATGTAGAAAGGGTCTCACATATCATCATGTGTTTCTTTTACAAGTCTTTGTTTGTTTTTCCTTGTTTTTGTTGATCTTACTTTATTGTTTTGTTTTTGAGTGTGTTGAAAAATTCAAAAACCCATAAAAAGTGAAAAATCTCAAAAAGTTTGATCGCTTGTGTTGTGTATATCACATGTGAGTTTGGCCTAGTACCTTTGTACTAATGGCGTAGTGCATTTACGAGCTTAGCTTGTTATGTATGCACATTTTTTAAGTGTGAGCGACATCTAGAAATCTACGTTTGATTGTTGTAAATAAATCTTCAAGCTTGTCATGAATGATTGGTCAATGGTCTTGCTTGACCTTGATACATTTGTAGACTTGTGCCTATATATCTTCTCACATTTTTTTTTTTCTTTTTCAAAAGAGCTCTTCAAATGTCTATCTCTAAAAATGAGAAAAGAGCTGAAAAAACATTACTTCGAAAACTAGTTAGACTAGGAAAATGTGGAGCAAATATGTATTAAAATGTATGGTGCCAAAGCCAAATGCTTATTTGTCAAATATATATAAAAAGTTCATGGCATCGTTTCTAAAAAATTTGAGTTGTATTTGATCAAAAGTATGAAACATGAAAGCCAAATGAAAAGCTTTCAATCAAATGTAAACACATTGGTGAGGGGTCATATATGTTCATTTCTATAAGTGAGATAGGTCATTTGACTTCGTACTAGTTAGGTATGACTTGATTGAATTGATCATTGAAACTTCATACTAGACTATGGACTAGTTCATACTTGATCCACACACACAACACACAAGTATAATGTTCAATGAATGCCTATTTTATTTGTATGATTGTACGTGTTCAAATATAATATGTGTATACTCAATTGCTTGATGATCAAATCTAAAAAGATTTTTGAGTATTTTATATGTTTTTTGAAAGTGTTTTTATGAATTTTTTTGTGTTAAGAGTTTTTCCAAACAGTCAATTTTGTTTTTGTTGAAAAACTCATTCAGAGGCATTTTCGCGAGTACGTCACGAGTAAGAACCTACCCGCGAAAATGAGGAAGCCAATTTCAGTTTTTCCAGAAATTTACATAGAGAGTTTCGCGACTCTCTTGCGACTCTTTCGCGAAAAGAAACTTCCTGCAAAACATGTTTTGTGCATGAAGGCCATTTCGCGAGTAGCTTACCCACGAAATGAGTGGATTTTCAATTTTTAAAGGGAAAACAGTGACAGTTTTTCAAATCAATCTTTTTGCCTCCTCCGTGCCTCTTTCAACCCAAAAACACCTTTTCACTCAAATTCTCACCCAAATCTCAAGAACTTTTATTCCTAAGGCTCATCTAAGGTATGTTTTAACACTTTTTCACTCTTGTTTCCTTAGATTAAGTCTTAGATTTTAGGATTTCTAGGGTTGGCTTATTTTTTTGAAAGGGGTTGGAAAAACCTATGTTTATGCAATTTTTTTTATTTATTTTTTCTTGATTGGGTTGTGTCCCATTGTGTTTAGTTGTGTTTGTGTTGGCCCCAAGTGGCGTTTTTAACATGTATTTAGGCAAGATTTCAACATGTTCATGCATTGTTTTACATGTTAGTGGTTTGTATGCACTCTAAGTGTTTGATAAAATGTCATGATAAAATGCCTAAATGACATTTTCTCATTGTTTTGGACTCCAATGAGTACCAAATTTTGCAGATTCCTATGTTTTTACATTCTTAACATGTTTTAAACATTGGTTGTGTTTTTCACACACTTTACTCCATGAGTGCATTGTCATGCATTGCTCATGCATCTCACATGCACACTTGATGCACACACTTGATCACTTGACATGTTTTGCATTTCATTCATGCTATGTAAGTCTTGTTAGATTTTTAGCACTTAAAACATGATCTTGTGACTTTGTTTGTTTGTCTTTATGCTTTTTAGGACTTTTTGTTCATTTTTATGGACTAACTTGTGTCTAACCAAGTTTGTTTCCTTGTTTGTATTTGTCTTTATTTCTTTGTGTTGGTGTTTGTTTTACAGATGTCTCTTATTAAGAAAAATGCCACAAAGAAGCCTTCTAAGCGTCCCCGCACCTCCTCGGAGTCATTTCGAAATGACAATGCTAACATGGCCTTTGTTGATCATTACAAACGGGCCCTAATCATCCTAGAGATGCTTGTGGACTTAGATTCCCTAAAGGGCGTCTTCATTCTGGATGTGTTCAAAGAAAGGACGTGGACGAAGTTGCTTAATTCGATGGGCGATGTGTTTGAAGATATCATTCGAGAATTCTTTGCAAATGCCATTGTGGAAGGTGATCACCTCAACTGTTGGCTAAGGGGGAGAGAGTTCTCAATCACGAGGGAATCAATTCAAGATGTTTTGGAGATTCGTCCGACGACTCCAGACACATCTCTGCAATATGATGAGAGAAAGGAGAAACTAGAGCCCTTTGTGGAAGTTCTTGGTGGACAACTCAAGAAGAAGGCCTTGCACACCATTATGTTCACCCCGAAAATGCGGGCTTTGGCCTACATCATGATCTTCAACTTCTACCCGGTGAAGAACTTGACAACTTTGTTAGGACCAAGGACCATATTCCTATTTGATCTCTTCACTCATAAGGAGATCAACATCTGTGGTCACATTTATCACATCTTCATCAAAAGCATCACAAAAAGGAATTCAAGGCTAACTCTACCATTCCCAAGCCTTGTCATGTCTCTTATTTTAAGGGCAAAGGTGAAGATTTCAAGTGGACTTCAAGTGATACAAAGGGAAGATCCTATTAGTGAGCAAACCATCATCCGAAGCAAAGCTCATATCCCTGGACTAACTGTTAATGTCTCTCAAATTCCAAGAGATGATGTTGTTGAAGAAGGAGGAGGCACTAAAGAGGAAATTGAGCATTTCACTTCAGTTCCGGAGGACACTGCACAACCTTCTTCCCAAGCGCGCGCAAGAGCACCCGATCACCTTGATCATCTAATTGAAAAGGTTAAAGAGTTGCATGTAATGCTAGCTTCACATATCAACTACTCCACATCTCAATTCACATACCTTGAAGGCCAGATCACTGCCCTCTCATCTCAAATTGATGACATGATGAGCAAATCGAAGCCGGAGTCAGATTCGGAGTCCGATGCATTCTAGTCTCTTTGGCCATTCTAGTAAAAAAGGGGGAGTAAATTGAGGGGGAGTACAGCTTGAGGGGGAGTAGCAAAGTAGCAAATTTAGTATACATTGGTTTATTTTGATGGTTTCTAGTTTACTTTAAGTTTTTATAACTTTTGGATATTTACAATGCTTTCGTTTAAAGCTTTCAAGTACTTTAGTTTAAAACTTAGTTTTCTTTAGTACTGTTTTGTATCTTGGTTTTTATAGCCGTTTTGATGCTTATTGCTTTCTAATGCTCTTAACTTTAGTTTCTTTAATGCATCATGTTTGTTGGACATGCAATTGATTTTAGCATTGCTCTTAATTGCATTACGTGTCCGGATGATCATTTACTTGATAAATGTTCATTGTAGTCATTTCCTAATGACTGTTCATGTTTGATCAAGTTATGCTTTATTGCTTACATTTCTTTTGGTATCTTGATCACATTTTACTTGTTCTTTATACATGCCTTGTGTTCTACTTGTCCCGTACTTAATGAAGTTTATTTGTTATGTGCAAGTGTTTCAGGATACAGGTGTATATGGTTCAAGTGCTTCACAACCTTTAGATTTAGGTGTGAGTGAGTTTTGCCTGTGTTCCCAAACTCACGTTTAAGTCTAGAGTCTGTTTAGGGGTTTTGTCACGGAATAGCCAAAGGGAGAGATTGTAAAGTTGTGATTTCCAACTATATTGTGTTGGCTTTAATTCCGTGCCAAATTTAATTGTAATTTTTTCAATCATTTTCCCTGTATGTATGTGGGTTTTAATTGTAAGGGATGAGAGTGAGAGATCGGTAAAAAATCAAGTTTCAAAAGTTGAACAAGTGGATTTCGTGACTGGCTCGCGACTGTCTCGTGAGAAGCAACCCGCGAAAAGGGCCACGTGTAGAGCACATGACTGGAAGATGAAGAGTCGTGCCAGGCTGAATTTTTCGCGACTGTCTCGCAGGTAAGGCCAACCCGCAAAGGACCCGCGAAACTTTCTGTTTGACACGACTCTTCATCTTCCAATCATGTGCTCTACTACATGTGGCTCTTTTCGCAAGTTGCTTCTCGCGAGACAGTTGTGAGCCAATCGCAAAATCCACTTGTTCAACTTTTGAAACTTGATTCTTCACCGATCTCTCACACTCATCCCTTACAATTAAAATCCACATATATACAGGGAAAATTATTGAAAAAATTACAATAAAATTTGGCACGAAATTAAAGCCAACACAATATAGTTGAAAATCACAATTTTACACGATAGATGAATGCCGAAAGATGGCTACAAAGGCCTAAGAATGGTTGCACCAATGACCAAAAAGTGAACACCATGGCTAGAGAGGATGGTTACACTGGTGGCCTTAGGAATATTGGAAGAAGACGATGTCATGATGAAGCAAGGGTCATAAGTGACTGGACAATAGTGGTTGGCAGTGGTCAACAGCTAGGCTGGGTGATGGTTGACATAGGCTGCTTGAAATTTAGTGAAGGTCACAATAAAGTGGTTTTGATACCATGTTATATGTAAGCTTGGTGTTATGTGCCCTTGGTTGTGTCTAGAAGAAGGTTATATTAGCCGGAATGTGCTATTGACTGTGATTAAAGGGAGGTTAAGTTGTTGGAGTAGAGCTTTGTTGTTCCAATCCATACTCAAGCTTTTGATTATAAAAAAAATTAAAAAATGAAGCAGCAAAGTTTTTACAAATTTTATTACAAAAAATTACAAATTGATATGACAATAAATGTGGTTAATACCACTTCAACAATAAAACAAATTCATGTTGAATTATTATTATTACTAGTTGCAGACCCACGCGATGCGTGAGAATATAAATATTATGTAATGAGGTGTAATAAAAAAAAAATGATTACTTCAAGTATTGTCTATTTAACAAAAAAAAAGATTTCTACAAGTAATTTTTTTATCTTTTTATCTCTACAAATATATCATTTTATTATTATTATTGTATTTTTATGTTTGATTAATATTTTTTTAAGGTGAACCATATTCTTCTAACTTCTATTGTAGTGTATTATATTTGCTCAATATACAACTAAACTTTATAAGTTTCAAATTTATTATTCAAATTTATTATTCAAATTTCTCATCTCTTAAGGAATAAGGAAATTATCATAATAATCAAAACTCATTACAAAATTACAATGTTATCTTAACCAAAATTAAAATGAAACTAAAGGAATAAATAATAAGCTTTATAATAATTTTTTACTCAAACAATTGGTAGGCATATTCAAATTCATGTTTCCCAAAAAACTAAGTATTAACTCAAACTAAAATTCTCAAAAAAAAATTCTCTTAATAAAGTATCTTTGCAGGCTTGGTCCTAATTCTCAAAAAAAAAAAAACTCAAACTAAAATTCAACCAAAGGTATAAAAGGGAAAGAGAAGACTTTCTGATAGGATATTAAAAAGAAAAGAAAAAAAAAAAAAAAACCATACCAAAACACATATTAAAAAAAAAAAACCATCAACCTTCATTAGAGTTATAAGAAAGAATAAAAATTCACCGAGAGAGAGAGAGTACTCATAGTTTTGTGTGAGAAAAATATGGATTAAATGGGAAAATGATATCAAATTTATACAAAATAAAATGGGTAAAAGAAGAGGCAAATTATAAAAAAAGAAGAAGGAAGTATAACGGTAAAGTAGTGGGGAGATAAAGAGGCAAAAAAGAAGGGAAAAAGTTGGAAGAAGTGTAATAGTAGGTGTGTGAACTAATAGGGAGAAGAAGAGTTTTTTTTTTTTTTTTGAAAATAGGGGGAAGAAAAGTTTAAATAGAGAAAAGAAAATATAAAAAAATAAATGAATGATATGGCTGCTGATGTGGCTCAACAGGAGCGTAGCAACAATAAATGTTATGCTTAAACTTTTAGTAATACTAGTCGCTAATCCGTGCGATGCAAGGGTTTATCTCTTTGAATTGCTTTTGATATGAAACATGTAAGTTCAAGTAGAACATGTTCTTAGCAACAATAAATGCCACCATAAAAAATTTCATACCCAAAGCATTTGTACGTATAATGTAGTTTTAGTTGTTATAAAGAGTTTTTAAATTTTTTTTTTAAAATTTTAGAAACCATTACAAAGTTGGCTGATAACAATTGTGCAAAATTTTTATAAATTGAAAGTATGAAATGTCTATAGATTAAAAGACAGAAGTTGATAGTACATTTTGCCTTTGTGTAGTAACTCATAAAACAAATAATTAAAAGCATAAAATCAAATTTCCAAAGTGAATCACACCTTTTGCCTAGGAGACAAATTGAAGCATTCTAACATCTTAATTCACGTGTAGTACATTACAATATGTTGAGATATTTTTCTTGATGGATTCTCCTCAAATGTTTTGGTACGTCCATTTGGAACATTCACTTTCCACTTCAATTGCTCGTCATCTTAATCAAAAACTTCAATTGATACTCTACCCAAGATGAAAATTCCTAAACCTTTTGTTTTCTCAAGCACTAAGATTCATACACATACATACATAAATACATATATAGACAAACTAAATAATAGATTAACCACAAAAATATTTAAGCTCATTTGCTTTTCTTTTTTCTTTTCTTTTTTTGAGGTAGGTAGATAATGAGGGAGGGAAGTGTGGGGTTTAATCTGATATTAGGGTCCACAAAAATGCTATTATCACTTGAACGCCTAAAAATTTTTATTTTGGTTTTAAAGATTAATGAAACTCTATTTCAGTAAAGAATCAGATTTCTTTTCTGAACTTCCAAGAACACCATCAATCTTAGCTTACGGTTAGCCTTGCTGAAATGATAATTGCCAACCTACTTAAATAGGTTTTCAAATATTAAGTAAACAACTTCTTCATATGGTCTGAGTTCTAAAAGAATGCTAGGCCTAGGAGTTGCACAATGCACTGAATAGTCTTTTTTGTTTCTTCAGATAATGCAGTAGCTGGGTATTCATACTGATATTTTCAATAGTTAGTTCTTTACTCTTTTTTTTTTTTTTTGAAAAAGTTTTGTTACTAGCATTAGGTATATGTTGTGTAATGAAATTTATTCATCTAACAAAGAAAAATAATATAGATAAGAATGATTTTAGAAACAGTCAAGAGGCAACATCTCAGTTAATACAAAAGGAAAAAAGTTGATTTTTTTAAAGGGAAAGAATTGAACTTAGTACTGTTTATTAAGTGTTTTAAGTATTTTTTGTGTAATGAAATCTATTCATCTAACAGAGAGAGAGACTCATTAAGCTTGAAGTTCACAATATGTCACCATAAAACATGTGTAAGATGCTCAAGAGAAGAGATACAGAACTGCCACTGTCAGTCAATAAGGACTATCATGGTTTGTGAGGGCTGGCCAGTTATGGTTAAAATATCAAACGTGCATGAATTTTGTGCTCTATTAGGATTTGAGCACATTTAGTAGAACCATCATTTACATATTTATGGTATCTAAACAATGTCAACCCAAACCAAGTATCATACACGATAGAAATGAGTTTTGCAAGGGACTAAGATTGACTCGTGTTTTACAACATGCCCCTGCCACACACAGGTGCACACGCATGCAGACACACACATGCATCTAATTATACTCTCATGGCAATAGGGGCGATGCTCACCATATATAGAGACTCAGTTCTCTGATAACCACACCAGTAGTTCAATTCTGTTCAGCCCAATATATCACATAGCATTCCTAACTTGCAGCCAATGCAGCACTGCTCTCATGATTGGTTCTCTATATTTTGAACTCCCTCTAAACAATAGTTTTCCATTTGGAGAACTTTGGGACTCTTTAAGTTATGGACTAAATAGATTGATATATAAAAGGGACAACAAATCACCCATTCACTCTTGCTTAGGTGGTAAATTGAATGATATCATTAGAAAGTCAGAATTGGTAGAGATTTATTGGAAATTTAGACTTTAATTTTAAAAAATCACCTGAGAAGGAACCTGAAAAAAAAAATTCAAAAATTCAGAAAATACAAAACATCATAAAGAAGTAAACATTGATAACCTCAACTTTAAAATTTCCAAACTAAATCCATGCAAATTTGTACCAGCCAAAATTCAATTAACAACTTCAATAGGGTAATCAAAATTCTATGATGGAGTGAAGCAGAAGGATCAAATTCAATGAAAAACTTCAATTGTCAAGTCAAAATTCTAAGGAGAGTGAAGCAGAAAAACTCAACCGCAAATGAAAAGAAAAACAGCCTCAACTTAAAAAATAAAATTCCTATATCAAAACCAATAAATATGCAATCAGATTCCAATTTCATATTCTTTATAGAAACATATTAACAATAAATATGCAAGAAACCATACAGATAAAGGAGAAGACTGGTAAATACCTAGCTATTCTAGTCTCGTAGTTTCTGAATTGTTCAAGTAGCAGGATTTGTGTAACGTATTAAGAGTTTTACGCAGATGCAGAGAATCCACAGTTCCAAATAACCCAGATAATAAAATGCCAAATCTCTGTAAGCAAAACAATAAAGAATCTAATTTTCAACCCACATTTAGGAAACATTAATAGAAGAGAACAGATTGAATAAACCTCAATGTAACTGCAACTGGAAAAGATCTACACGTGCAGGTATAAACTTCTTTCTGAAGAACAAAAATGCAAGCCTTATGGGAGCATTAAAATATTTTTGCAACCCCATCAAACAAAACATTATAATTATCCTTTCAAAACTAACAAATCCCAGTAAAAATAAAAACCAAGAAAAGCACAAAGGCTTAAAAGAAAAAACTGACCTCTTGACAAAAACCACAAAACTGAAAATACAAACCCACTTTTGAGAAAGCTAAGAACTGTTTGATGAACTGGAACAATTAGGACATATGTCATGAAGAAACTTTCACTTCTCAAACTATTAAATTCATTAAGCAGAAATATAAAATGCAAAGAAGCTAACACTATCATATTGTTATGAGACGGTAAATTAGTATTTGTGCACATAAACAAAAACGTCATGGCTTTCAATAAATTAAGATGCAATCTTTTTAACATCAAATGCGGAAAGGGTCTTCAATGCCCAATCTAAAATACATATCTGATTTTCTCATGTCATGAAATGAATTAAAAACTCAAAAACCTCTGTATGCAGTAAACATACCTTGTGAGCCTTATATCAAAACTAAAACCTATACTTGAAATCTACCTCAATTTTGGACCCCTAAAGTCACCAATAAAAAAATAAGAAAAAAAAAATTGTGGGGACTAAATCTACCAACTCTCACATGTTATAGAAAGCTAATCAGTTAATTGTTAACATGTACCAACTATTAGTATAACGATTAGTCCAATCATTACAAAACCAAATATCTAAAAATGGTATCAAAAGCTTATCGTAAAAATAATTAGAAAGACACATTCATTATCAATTCTTCAAGTTCCACAGCCATTTATATATGGTCATGTGATTGATAATGGATCATCAGTATGAAGGAAACTGCATTTTAAATTATAATTAGTCGTGAATGAGTCAGTTCCAGGACAACGTTAAAAATAGATTTTGTTTTTGGCAACTTATGAAGTGTAATTCATGAACTTAAGGCTCCAACCTTTATAATGAGTTAGATCAAGACTACCTCATGCATTGTCTTCAAGAAATGGACCAACACCCAAAATTGCATTATGCAGCAAAAACAGTAGGCTAGACATGTAGTTTACATGAACTAAATCAAGAATAAGAATAACCTGTCTCTTCTTTTTAGGGGCTGCTAAAAACTACTGTTACCAATGCCACATATTGCCTTGTTTGTTTATGTTGGAATCTAAGAATTTCCCAAAAGCAGAAAAATTGCTGCAAACCAACTAAGCCAAGAAATCAATTACAACTAAAACCTTACACACAAAAATTAAACAGTTGTGGTCAATTGGATTTTGTGAATCCAACAAAAGGCCAAAATTTATATCAAGATAGGGAAAAGAAAAGATTGAATCAAAGGATTATGTACCAGCTGTCAAAGAGAAATTTCCTCAAACACATGACATGCAACATTTTTCAGAGTCCTCCAATCATACCATTCTTTTTCTCATCTTTCTAACTCCCTCAAACCAATTCCAAATTTTAAACCTTAATCAAAACCAAATCTAGGCTAGATGCCTAAATCAAAACTAAGCAGTCCATATCAATTTTTTTGTGCATAAAAAAATACATTTACCGATGTGGTGACGGCAGTATTACGGTGGTGGGATGCCGACTGAAGGTGGGTGTTGGCTTGACAATGTTGGCAGCCCTCAGACTTCTCTCTCCGGCTCTCTATTTCTTCTCAAAGTGCCTTGTGAATGTTTTGCTTTGAGGCTTTGCTTGCAAATAGGGAAAAAATTGTGTTGCAAGAAATAAAGTACAGAGTGCGGGAGAGGGGGATAAAATACAGAGATTGGGAGAAGAAAGGAATATGTAATGGGCAAAATTTGTAACTGCCCAGTGTACAAAACGTTGTGTCTGTTGTTAGCATAGTCAATTGGCCTTGGGATTGTCAGTGATTTTTTGAAAGACACAGGTGCATGGTTTGCAAAATGAAACTGTTTGTGAAGGCTTTTCCGGGGAATGTGCAAAATAGACAGGGAAAAGGGTTTTATATGGTTAGTTAAGCAATGTTTGAAATAATAATGAAAAGTAGCATCTTGAGTTTTAGAAACTCGAGATCTATATTAAAACTCGAGTCCCAAAGACTCGCTTTGCGAGTGTTTGGGGACTGAAAATGCCACATAGATCTCGAGTCTTTAAGACTCGAGTTCCATGCAAAAAAAATTTCCCCTATAGTGGCATTTTTAAGCCTTACAGTGACGTTTTAAAGTCCTATAGCAGCGTTTTCCTGCAAATTTTTTTTTTATAAGTAATCACTCCATACCAGATTTAGGGAGCCCTATAGTGGCGTTTTTAAGCCCTATAGTGACATTTTAAAGCCCTATAGCGGTGTTTTTCTGCAATTTATGGAACTCGAGTATTTAAAACTCAATTTTCACGTGGATTTTTTTCCAAATCAAATCCATCCTCTTACAAATCGAGACTTAAAAACTCGAGTTTTATCTTGGAACTCGAGTTTTAGACACTCGAGATGCTAGTTTTCAGCATTGTTTTGAAACGTAACAACTAACTAAATTTTTTTATATTTATTGTTATTTGGAAAGGCTGTTCAGGCTTTTCCAGATTGGTTAAGGGCTGGTATTTATAAGCAGTAAGGGAAAAGCAACGTTAATTACCCAAAAACCAAACGTTGTACACGGTTACTTTAATGGCTTTAGGGAAAAGGCACAATTTTTCCAGTTTTTTTTTTTAAAAAAAAAAAAATGTAAATGTGGCATAAATTTATGTTTGATTTCTCAGATTCTCTCTCCCAACTCTCTGCGCCTAATCGACTCGTTCTCTCTCTCTGTTTATCAGACTTTCGGTCTCTTTCAATTTAACGATATTTTTGTTTTAAACCATTAGGGGTTTCCCTGATTTTAACAAATAGAGAGGAAAAGGGTTATGAATCCAAATTCCTAAATTGACAATAAAAAAAACAAAAGCAAATATCTACAAACATTTTGATAGAAAACCCTAAAACCCAAAACAAAAACGAATCAAATCTAAACCTACCTAACAAAAAAAAAATCAATTAAAAGTAACATTTCATACCCAAATTTGAAAAATGGAAAAAGAAAAAATTTAGCGATGCGGTTCCGTCGATTTGGGTGGTTGATACATGACCTAACAGTTTCTTTCTGTGCTTGCTGTTCGATGGTCTAAGTCTGGCCAGGGAATGGACAATGGCCAGCCTTGGATCTTTCTCTCTTTCTCTTGGGGTCCGACGAACAACTCTGTTCTCTCTCTTTCTCCGTATACGGGCAAGCCTTTTGAATGTAATTTACCCATTTAAGGGCCAAAATTAGGAATTAACACTGTTTGCCAAACAATATAATTAGTAGGCACTGTTTTCAAACTATATTTCATACTAACATCTCGAGTCTATAAGACTCAATTTAGGGCCTATAAATCAAGTCTCAAAGACTCGGTTTTCATGTTCTGATCAGATATGAGCTAGCCCTTTTCCACGTGGCGTCTACCTAGAAATCGAGTCTCTAAGACTCGATTTCTATCTCGACCCTTAAATGCTCGATTTATGTTCATACCTGCATCCCACGTGGATTCCAGCTGGATATCGAGCCTTAGAGACTCGGTTTTTAAAAAGAGTAATTGAGTCTTAGAGACTCGATTTTCAATCTTTGGTCCACAAGCTTCCACGTGGTTAGGGCAGCTACTAACCTTAGTCCTCATAATGTGGGTCTAGGGTCTCTCCATTTTTTCCTCCAAATAACCCAGCAGCTCTCTCTCCCTCTCTCACTCTCTCTCTCACTCTCATACAAAACTCACCCCCATTACAAAACTTCAAATCAAACTCACCCTCCATATTTTTACATCCTCATGTCAGGTAAGGTTTCTCACTCTCTCTAGTTGTTAGTTACATATATATGTATTGTTAGGTTTTTTTATGGGTATGTATATCATGACTATTTTTTTTTTTTTGGTTTGATATTGTTCTTTATATTTTTGATAGAATGATTTGAAGGTTTGTAATGGGGTGAGTTGTGTGTTTAGTTTTTTTTGTTGTTTGAGTATGATTAATGATTTTTTATTTTTTTATTTTAGAAACAAATGATAATGATTGAGTGTGTTTGTATGTGATAATGATTGTGTGTTTGTATGCAAATGTGGGGTTTGTATATGCATATGATGTAACAAGTTAGTGTATATATTTGCTAGGCTTTTATAAAAAGTAAAAAATATTGTAGATATATATTTGTATTGTTAGGCTTTTTATCATGACTATTTTTGTTGTTGTTTGGTTTAATATTTTTCTTTATTTTTTTGTTAGAATGAGTTGAAATTTTGTAATGGGGGTGAGTTTTGTCTTTACTTTTTTTATTTGTTTGAGTATGAAATGGTAATGATTGAGTGTGTTTGTATGTGATGTGGGGTGAGTATATGCAAATGTAGGGTGTGTTTGTATATGCATATGATGTAAGAAGTTGTAATTTTTGTACTTTGAGTATATAAAATGGTTTTGTAATTGATGTTAAATGAAAGAGATAAAATATGTCACTAACATATTACACTTGACTCTAATAGGTTCACAATCTCTGAAGAATATCGATATAAATGTATACTACGGTGGACCCCTTCTCAATCGTGATGAGATTAACGAATTCCCATTTAAAGGGCCAAGTATTGAATGCTATTACATGATGATACGTCATAAGTTGAAGACGTTATATGATTTGAAGATGAAAATAATGGAAGAATTGAATTTGAACCCTGCTTGTTATGATATAAAGATTATTTACTGTTACCCACAAGAAGTCCTTCATGAACGGATAAATTATGGGTATATGGCGATCAAAGAAGACAAACATGTAAAGATCATGTTTAATAGGATCCATAAAATGCCTCAAGTAAATGCTGCTGAGTTGTACGTAAGTTCGGAACCGCTTGCAAAAGTTGATGCCAAGGAGGTGCAACAAACAATTACATCTTTACAATTTACAACCCTAGATGATGGATGCACTACAATGGGGCAGTGGACCACGCACTGGAGGACCGTAAACACCCACTAGCGGGCCATGCTCAACTGCCGAGCACAAATAGGGGAACCTGGCCCATGCCCAATACTGGACCAACAGCAAGCACCCATCAATCTGATTGGCTTTCTTATTGCTTGCCCTGCATAACTCTCGGTACAACCATGCAAGGCAAGCACTTCCCCAACTGTACCTTTGTGGGTTGCGAAGGTCTCCAATTGCTGCACCCACATTAGATGCACCCTATCGCCGGATTTGTCCATGAAGATTATGTCCCCCAGTAGCGCTAGGATGTAGCATCGTGTGTACTTATGCAGTTGATCCTCTTTAGCATTAGGCGGCAATGGATTGACAACTTGCTCCAAAAGCCGTTTGATGAGAATCCTCTGGCCATTAAGTTGCTTTCTCTCATTATTTACAAGTCGAAAGCGAAGGAAGTCCCGGCACACATTCTCCCATTCTTTCTGCGTGCTCCCTGTTATAGCCTCGCCATTAACAGGAAGCCCAAGAAGAACCTCCACATCTTGCAATGTGATGGTGACCTCACTATGTGGCATGTGGAAGGTGTGAGTCTCGGGCCGCCGTCGCTCCACTAAGGCCGTTATCAGGACATGGTCAATCTCTCTACCCGGGATCCTGAGGAGTCCCTCCAAACCAAGTGCCTTAATGATGTCAATGACTCGGTCGTCCACCATTGGCTCTTGATTGGAGAACTCTTCACTACGGCTACGGCAGGTAAGGGACCCTGGATCTTGCACAGAACAGAACCATAGATTAATATATGACAACAAGTGCGTGTACGTTGTATGAATTAAATGCGTGTACATTGGTTAAATCTGTAGTGTTGTGTTTTACCTGCCCATTCCAAATAGCTTCAGACCGATGGTCGGCCTACTGTATCAACACCGACCCGTCAATGGGTCTAGGTTGTGCATGGTCAATCTGTCCAGCATTTGCAGCAGCCATACTGCACAAGAATGATAAGCAGTTAGCATGTAATAGACATTATTGAAAAAAAAAAAAAACAAAAACAATCTAACAAAGATTCTCAAAAAAAAAAAAAATTTAACAAAGTGGCAGTCATATGCCTAAAGAGAAAACACAGTTCCTATGAGGTCACATAGGGTGGAAGACAACCATTCAAGGAAAAATACACTTTACTCAACTTATCACCAGGAAACTAGAACAAAAGGTCATATTCTCCAGATTAATCATAAAAATATGGTAAGTAATCACCAGAAACCATGTTACTTTTCAGAAGGATTCACATTTTAATGAAATTGTAAACTTTATTGAAAAATGCCTAGAAGAGCCTTGGCAATTGCTCTAGAAACCACCCAATCACCATTGGGTTGTCAAATATAAATGTCATATATAAGATAACATATATACGGCTGTAATGATGCAACCCATTACTTAGCATTCAATTCTATGAAATATATATTACTCAAGAAATTTTATGACAAGAAAATTACATAAAATTTCTCATACATGTAGAAATGGTATCAATATCATAGAAGTGAAAGAATTAGCCTTATTAGTAAAATCAATAGTACAGCAATGAAGATCTAGCAGGAATATCAGATTCTAGCCTATATATGCAAGACATGCCCAAACTGATTATGCAAGCCATAAAAGTAATGTTTGATTTGACAGCAGCATTAATTCATGCATTAAACATATAATCATGCTTGAGAGAAAGAAGCACAAAGATGGAGACAGCAACGGAATTCAAAAATAGCTATGTATTAACTTGTGAAACAAGTATTATTTCTTTAAAGAAAGAAGAAAAGAAAAAAAAAAAGTCGAGCTTTTTTATATTTCATCATTTTATTCAAGCGTGTAAATTTATCGTTCATTAGAATTTAATATCTAGGGGAGAAGCTGTCAGTTTTTATTTTTAGCAATTATGGAGACAGGAATTTTGAGCAAAGGTCAATGATATTAATTAAAGTATACACAATAAACAAGACCCACAATGAGTATAAATATAATATAAAAGGGTATTTTAGGACATTTGATTGGAATATAACTCCATTATATCATCAAATCATGTTATACCATATTGTGAATTACAAATTCATGGTTCTATTCATGTTTACCACCAAAACAGATGCATAGGAATAGTAATTCCATTACAAATTCTTATATATAATTTTTTTCTAATTAGTAAAATACTTCATTGAAAGAAAAAAACTACTACAAAGAGGGTTACAACTTCTTATATTCCTTGCAATACTTATTTCTATTCCTAAGTAATCATTATCAATGTATTGAACATGCCCTTAGTTTTTCTGATGCAACCAGGTATCTCATGTATGGGTCATAGCATTTTAAATTTAATTCGTAAACTTAATGTACTGCACCCTAAACCTCTGCTTATCCATCTAAATAGCAAGAGACAACAACAACAAAAAAAAAAAAAAAATCAAATCAAATCATATCAAATCAAGTTCTGACCACTATTCCTTAGGCCTCTTAGTTTCCTCATGTTAAATTTTCTCAAACACGACAATCTCAACACAAAATAGAAAAAATTTCTCGCATTTTCTTGGGAACCAAACAGAGTAACACACGAAACAATCAAATCAATCATAATTTTGGAACAAAAACCACAAACCCACATGAAAAAATCACACAATAAGAAAATCATACTTGAGAGAACTGAGTGGGAGTGGAGAGGGTGCTTGAGAGTGGAGACTGAGTGAGAGTGGAGAGAGGCGTTAGAGCAAAGAGGCGTGAGAGTGAGAGAGGTGCGAGCATGAGAGGGTGTCTGTGTGAGGGTGGAGAGGCGTGAGAGTGAGAGTGAGAGAGTGAGTGACAGAGGCGTGAGAGTGGAGAGTCTGTGTGAGAGTGAGAAGGTGAGTGAGAGTGGAGAGAGGCATTAGAGCAAAGAGGCGTTTAATTTGAAAAAACCCTATATGAAATCGAGTCTTAGAAACTCGGTTTCCAGGTGTTTTCCACGTGGATCAAACACCAACAACGTCACTAACCACGTCACATATAAACCGAGCTTCTAATTGTCGAGATATAAATTGAGTCTCTAAGACTCGATTTCTAGGTGGACGCCACGTGGAAAAAACGCTAAATCAAACGTGATCAATCCATGGAAACCGAGCCTCAAAGACTCGGTTTATAAGCCCTAAATCGAGTCTTTTAGACTCGAGATGTTAGTAATATATATAGTTTGAAAACAGTGCCTACTAATTATATTGTTTGGCAAACAGTGTTAATTCTCAATTTTGGCCCCCATTTAAGCAGTTAGTGTTGTATTTATACTCAGAGACCATCAGACTGTTTTAACGCTGCGATAGGAAGCCTCTCCAAACGATGCACCGTACGATTTTTTAAAGATTAAACTGTATATGTGTCTGAATTTTAGATAGGCACTTTTCCTATATAGCAGCACCTCCTTAATTGTAGGAATTAACTTTTTCTCAGCTTCTGCTATTATATATAGTATATGATATAGATATAGATGTAGATTATTATTTTTTGTAATTAACAACATTATAAAAACTATACAGTAAATTTTGTAATATATATAAAATCTCTTTTATAAATAAGGATATGCGGAATTAAGTGGTTATTCCAGCATTTGACTAAAAACTAAAAAGTAGGGGAAAAAAAGCGAAAAAAAACGTAACCAATAACATTTGTCTCATTATCCATTTGCAATAAGGCATTGTTTTTAAACACAAGCCAATAGGGATAAGTCGACCCCACTCTCTCTCTCCAAAAAAAAAAATCTTTTTTTTTTTTTTTTAATTCATTCTGTCCATAATATCTAAAGAAGAAAATGCTATACATTATCAACAATGGAAACGCCTAATAAGACTGTCAAGGAAAAGACTTGAAGTTGAAAAGAAGCATGAGCATGGCTTGCAATTCACTTTCACTATTCTCACCCAATTATTTCATTCCCATATCCACTAAACCACCTGCTAAACATTTGTTTTCTTCCCACACGTATCTTCCATGCAATTTTAGTCAGTACTACAATAGCAAGAGAGAATTTCCACTACCATCAGTGGCTTCAATCCCATACCAACCCATCAATGTGGACTACTTGGAGGAAGAATTCAGTGGACATGGTGTCACCTTTGAAGGTATTGGTGATAACTGTGTTGCCAAGATGGGACTCGAAAACGGAAGCACAGTCAACTTGATGCTACCAAGTGGCTTAATTTCATCATACAAAGCTCCCATGTGGCATGGAGGCAAGGTGGAGTTGCTGCACACATCAGTCTCTGAGGATGAGAATGGTGGTGCTGTCATTCAAGGAGGGGTGTCTTTAGCCTTAAATTGTTCCAGTGATGGTGATGTCGAAGTTTCTTGGTCTCCATGTAATTGGGCTCTTCGTAATATAATAGGCGATGCTCAAGAATCCATTCAGGTCCGTGTATAATTTTTTAGGCCATGAAACTTTCTTGTAACCAAAGAGTAAACATTGAATTCTATGAAACCAAACTTTATATCGACCTATTTTGAAACTATTTTATAATCAAGATAAAGGCATTTTAGCCTAAAATTTATTGAAAGATGTAACCCCTCTTTGTTGAACGGAATAGAATATATCATAGATGGTTAGCGAATTTGGTTCAAATGGTTATTAAGTATTTTTAGAAGGCTTCAATAATAGTTAGTGCCTATACATTAGTTCATGAGTGATTTAATCCCTGATATTTGAAGTGATCGTTTTTAGTTTCAAACAAATTTAAAGAGATCACTTTACTTAATGTGTCTAATGGAATAATGACATGTCAGTTTTTAATCTGACCATGTCATCAAATTAAGGACTAAAGCGACCACTTAAAACATGAGGGACTTTCACTCAAAAAAAAACACGAGGGACTAAAATCGTTCATGGATTAAAACTTCAAAGACCAACAATGTATTTCAGATTTTTTAGAATTAGTTAATTATTATAGATGGTCAAATTGTCATAATGTATATCTTTGTTTGGTTCATGATTTAGTCTTGTAGATATAAGTACATGGTTAAACGTATGAACTTGTAAAATGCAGGTAGAACTGATAGATAGGGACTCGGAGAACAAAATTGAAGTAAAATACATTGTGACTCTCAAAAAAGATATGTTAAGCTCAGAGCTTGTTGTCTCAAACTCCAACTCTTCTTCATTGCTCCAACTGACGGGGTCCATTGTAAGCCATTTGGTAGTGAGCACGCCAGATGCAACTTATGCACTCGGATTAGAAGGATCTGACTTCTTCAACAGGTCACCATTATTAACAAACTTTGCTTTAGTTCCTCCGGATTTCGGCCAGAAAAATGAATTTGGCTTAGGCCAATTTTTGGGTCAAATGACACTGAAAGGCCTTTCGTCTGGTTGGGGTGCAAGAAATCAAAACACTGCTGATGATGCAGAAAGCAGCCCAAGAGAAAGTGAAGAAGAAATGGAGGGTGAAGAAGATGACAACTACAAGCATTTAAAAGAACAAATGAGTCGGATATACACCAGTGCACCTCGGTATTTCACAATAATTGACAGGGTAATTTTCTTATAATAACCAAATTCTAACATCTCCATTTAATTTGCTGCAAAAATGGTACTTACACCACGAACAATTGTATTTAACAGAGCAATTCATGTGTCTTACACCTCTAGAACCAAGTCACACACAACTTTGTTCTCTGGAGAGCTATGTTTCTGTAACTGAGTCTTTTCTAGAAGGTGGATCAAATGCTAACAAATCTTATTAGGAGTATCTCAATTTCCCTGCTCTGTGCTTGCACATAATTTATATTTTGTACACTATTGATAAGGACACCACCATAGTTGGTGAACTATGTACTCATGCCACAGGCCTAAATTCAAGTCATCCTGAGAGCCCTAACGCCAGCATTGTTTTTCCACATTTAGTTAACCAACTAGGAGATTTTGTGTCCATTAATTTTAAAGCATATGTACCACCCATTTGTGTCATGTATTTACTAAGTCATGGGACTGAATTAAAATAAGGCTCCATTTATCCATTTTTGTAAAATTAAGTACATTAATCAAACATAAATAAAAATGCTTCTCAAGTGCCACTTACCTGAACTCATGAGAGGATTCAATCCTAAAGATATTGACCATTTTCTCTTGTTTCCTTTCTGATGATCTGACCTCTATTATGGAACAGGGTAAAAGAAACTCAGTGGGAGTAGGGAGGGAAGGATTTGATGAACTATACATGTTCAGTCCTGGCTCAAGACATGAATACTACAGCACATATTCTTACGTATGTGTCGGTCAGTCAGCCTTGCTCAAACCTATCATCCTAGGTCCTGAAGAAGAATGGAGAGGTCTGCAGCATTTACATAACCCAAATCTCTAATTATATAACAGCATGCCATTGCTTTTATCTTATTTGCAGGCAATATCAAGAGTGCATCTGTACAAGTCGCTGCAAATCAAGTTGATGTAAGATGCTCCAATTGTGTGTACTATTTGGTTGACTGGAAAAAAAATCAAGATCTTGAAAAAGAAAATTAAGAATATTTTGTAGGTTACTATTTGGGAGTGGAAATAAAAAGATTCTGGTAGCCATCAACCAAGCAAAAGAATGGTTTAGTTGTCTTCTACTTTCTTTAGAAATAATTTCAAATGCCCTTTTTGGCAAAGAAGACGTTCTGAAAAAACACTAGACAAATCAATATTAGTTTTGATCACAAGAACTTACTGATTAGATTGCAGCAAACATTTCAGGCAAGCAATTAAATTCCACCAAACATTTAAAAAGATGTTAAAGCAAAATTTTAAAGCAATCAAGCAAAGGAACAAACAATCTTTCTCAAGAACTCAAAACTTTTACTTCTATAAAGCACATTGAACATCCAATACGAAGATTGTGATGAGTCTTAATACTGTTACAGATTTTGCATAACCCTGATTTACTACATTATCAAATCAACAATATACATCATTATGATTTATGAGCACATTAAGTTGGTACGAGATAGTAGCCTTCATCCTGATCCTTGATCCAAAGTAGTGTAGTAAATACTGCAAGTAAAACAAAAAAGAGGCCACAAATGAATTTCATAGCAGTCTTTTGATGAGCCTTCTGAATGCCAGGCTTGTGAGTTCGAGTTTTAAATTCAAGAACCACCTCACGGGACGCTTGCAAATCAGTATCAGTAAGAACATCATCAGTTGATGAAACTGATTCACGGCTGCCTTGGAACTGCTCACCAGTGGCATATAAACCTCCATTTTCTTTATCATTATAGTTCACAACATGCGAAAAACCATTCTGGTCATATTTGCTTGTTGGGGTCCACTCAATGTTGTTTGAGGATAGACTTTTGAACCTTCTGGCTTGTTTCTCAGAAAAGTCTGAGTTCCCATTATTTGGATCCTGAAGAGAGCAAATGAGCTTCCTTGGAGTCTTACAGATCCTGATGTTGTCAACATTAATCTGAGTGCGTGACCTCTGAAGCACAAAAAAGAGAGGAAGTGGCTACTACTTGTCAAGATCAGTACTACACAGAAAATAGAATTAAACTACTAGAATCACAGCTTTGGTGAAATGAGAGTTACAACTAGGAGCAGAATAGAGGACAGAATCACAAATTTACAAACATTGGCAGGCTCGATCAGTTGGAACTCAAGTTCATATAAAAAACAAAGTTTCAAAAAAAAAAAAAAAAATTGTGGTGGAGTTAATTTTTTTTCTTTCCTTCTTCTCCTTAGGAAAGCAGATAGGATGTCTTGAATAAGTTGCACATGATAGAACCAGAAATTTGAAAGTTTTCCATCCATACTAAAATCTTTGTCACCACAATTTGTGAGTTATTATTTAAAATTTGGCAAGAAACTATTTATCTTCTTTCTCCCATCACTTTCAGTTTAACTTATGAATTATACTTAAAAAACCAAGCATGACAGCTCCTATAACTTCAATTTCACTCAGCCAAAAAACCATAAACTACAATTTCTTATTCAAAATTGAAACAAAATCAAACAATAAATCATGATAATATGCATGAGCAACATACCAGGGGACTAGTTGTAGTGCTTCTCGACATTCCATTTCTAGGATTTCGGTTGCAGAACCCTGCAAATTCCTCTGTGTAATCTCCTCGATTACAATCATATTCATCATTCCCAGAGTGTGTATTAGACATGAAACTTCCCTGAACCTCTGAAAACAAACCATCCTTGAGAGACACATCAACCCCTCCATTCTCATAGCTCCAAAGCTTCCGGTTCACACTCCTACGATCATAATCTGAATTTTGAGAAACCTGCCTCATTGAAATGGGCGACTCAACCCATGACTCATATCCAAGAAAGGAATCAATAGTCTGTGATTCAGGTGATGGAGATGGAGATCTATCACCAGCATTCCATAAATTCCTCCTACTATGCTCTCTCCTACTAAAATTTGACCCAGTGATTGAGCCAGGAGTACTCTCAAAATTTGACCCTTTTGTGGGAGTTATTTTCCTTGCAGTTTGCAAAGCTTCATAAGCAGCACCTCTAACATAAGCCATCTTATCATCCTTGCAATTCTCCATCTCCTCAATTATCAACTCAAGCTCAGAGAATATGCTCCTGGAATCCAAATTCTTCATCAAGAAATTCACCATTTGAATGGCCAACAACCGTTTCTGAGAATTTCCCTCCGAAACCCCAGAATTCAATATCTGCAATCCAGACCGTATTAACAATCTTGCATATGCTTCAACAATTAAACCATTACGCTTTGCTAAAGCCATCACCAAACCCATATGAGAATTGGTCTGAGTAGACTTCTCTTCCAAAGCAGCAGCAACATTTTGACACACCTTATTAACCATCTCATCCGAAGCAAACCTCCAATTATCCGAGTCCACAAGAGCCTTTAAGCAAAGGGCAGCCCCAGAAGTGAGGCACTCTTGAGAACCCAATAGAGAATCTGAAAGAGGCTTACATAGAGAATGAATTATATGCCTCTTTTTGTCTTCTGGGGTAGTTGGGTCAATCCCATATCGCGCAATTGCGGGAACCACCTTTGAACAAGCCTGTTGAAGAGGAAAAGACCCTGCACTTGAAGCCAAGGTCGAGATTATGCATGTCATGATGCTGTCTATCAAAGGAACAATTTTGACACCATGAACGCGAGCAAGAACTTCATAGAGTGAAATTGTACACTCCCCAGACAAAGAACCAGTGCCCTTGGTCTCAGAAACTTGTGCAAGAAAAAGTGGAATTGACTTGGAATCCAGGTCTTTCACATAACACTTTAGTGCCTTCATTGCTGATTTACGACTATCAGCATCTTTTTGAAGATTTTCCAACTCACGCTGTAGTTTTGGGCTAAGATTCCTACCCATTGTAGACCTAAAAAGAATTTCAAGAAAGTTGTGAAAATGTCTGAAAGATGAAATCTTTAAATGGCTTCTATAAGATATGGGCTCACTATATTTTGAGTTGGGATTCTATAACTTTTTTATCCATATAATTCTTTGAGAAGAGAAAGAAAAGAGCAATTGACTACCTCAGAAACAGATCTTGAAACCAAAACAAAAAAAAAAAAAGTTACTATTATGAAACTACAATTCTGCGTATCCAAATCCAAAATTTAAAAAAAAAAAAAAAAAAAAAATGTAGAAAACGAAAAGGGCATATTCTCTATCACTAAAAATGCAGAAATTCAAAATTTTCCTCTTTTCCAAACAAGAAACATGAATTAACTAAAGCAGAAGAAGTAAGAAGTCAAGATAGCAAATGGGTATCTCACAAATCACAATTCTATTTAGAATAGCATGACATTCATGAATCAGAAAGAGCAAAAAAAAATGTAGTAGTAAGAGACTAAGAAGAATAAAAGAGAGTACCTATATGGATCTTTCTTGTCGTTCATCTTTATCTTCTTGATTATATGTAGAAACAGAATGAGAAGAAATGGTTTTACTTTTATGAATCAAAAACCAACCAATTTGGTTTCGAGAATTGTATTTGTGGGATTTGTGATACAGTGCTCTCTGTTTTGGGCTGTCTTATTTAGGTTTCCTTTTTTTGAAGAGTAGACACAGACACAGACAGTAGAGATTGTATTCAAAATGTAATGTAATATGTTTTTGTAGTTTGTAAATACCCTTCAATTTCAAAATCTTTCTTACAATTCCCACCGCTATCCCTCCTTACTGATTAACTATTTTGTTGGACGATAATACCCTCGTTCACGTTTACTTTCTTTTCTTCTTTTTTTTTGAGACACGAAATTTTCTCTTCTTTTTTTACTGCTTACCTACCAATACCATTACCAATAATATTAATATCTCAATTTTTGCAGAAAGAAGGGGAGTTGTTCTTGTTCCTATTTGGATTAAAATTCAATTAATTCCATAATAATCGTATATCAATTATTCAATTAATTTCCATCTTTACATATATCTCTGCATGTAAGGAAATAAGGAATCTATACAGTCCATTAAAGTAAGCAAATCTCACTCATTAAATTATTAAAACAAGTCATATAATTGTTAGAGAAATTTTTGTCACAAATTCGTTATTGCACTCTCAAGTCTCAACGCATGTTCTTTGAAATCATGAAGATTTCAATTAAAATTGTAAAATGGTGAAACATAATTTTAACTAAAACACTATTTCAAATAATGTGGCAATATGCGTAGTGTGCAATAGTAGTTGTGCGGTAATCATTACCAATTAAATCAATAATATAATTGTAGAGAGTCATATAACTCAATTGTCACTTTTTGGTGTTTACAACAAAGTTCAATGACTTGAAATTTGTAATTAAAAAAAAAAAGTTAATGATTTCAATAGCTCGAAATATGGAGCACTAGATGGAATGCATGCTTTTTGTTTTTGTTATTTTTTTTAAGGGGAGGTGGTTTTGGCTTTTCTCAAGTCCAATTATTATTGTATCATTTTGCCTAGTTTTGCTTCCTTTTAGAGTACTAGCATCAGGTGTGCCAAATGCCAAAAACTAAAAACATCTCACATGAGATATTCTATATGCCAAAACATTTGGCATAGATGAACAGTATAATCTCAAATTTGGAAGCGTACAAACAAGAATTGTAAAATTTTTATTATTTTTTTATTCCCTTTTCTCTCTCCTCTCTCACCCCTTTGTCAAATATCTTCCTCTCTTCTTCTCAAAAAACGATCTCTTCCATTTTTTTCTTCTCCCACTCTGATGTAGGGAATGTGATGGGCTGTTTGTGTATGGTTTAGAAACAATGAAATGCTGAGTTGCTTAGAAGGTGGATAATTATCTCTGCAAGAACACACAGTTCCAAATAGCACACAAATGCTAACAATTTATTCAATTACCAAAACCTGATTTACAAAGAGCTTACATTCTACTACTTATACTAGTTGTTTGGCATTGGCAGCCTCTAGATGATTGACAAGTGTCTAAATCCTATCGGTTAATACTTAAGAAATCATCTAACTAACTAATTAATTAATTATAAGAGGATTAGGATATAGCTACTTGAAATTAGGGGTGTCAATGTTCAACTCAACCCACGAACACGACACGAACCCAACACGAGTTTTTGTGGGTTAAGGTTGGGCCTTTGCGGGTTTGGGTCATAAAAGGGTCAACCCGAAAGTGACACGATAAGAAACATGTCATAGATGGGTCAACCCGCGTAACCTACAATAGACACGTTTGACACGCCAATTTATTTGTGTCAACCCGAAATAACCCATATAACACAACCCATTTAACTCGTATAACAAATAAATATTCATTTTATTTTAAATTTGTCAAATACCTTTTATATCCAACCTATATTTTAAATTTAAAAAGAAAAGTGAGTAATTACAAAAATTTACAAGGGATATAATTGGAAATTGAAACTTTACAAACCCTAGATCTCTAAACCCTACAAACCCTAAACCTTCTTATAAATCTATAAATATTTTTTTGGCATAGAACTTGCACAAATGAAATTGGATGAGCTTGTGGGAGATGTTATGAATTTAGACATCAACAAAGAATCTATGGATGATAATTGTAGTCATAGTTAGGATTAGTTTACTATTTGCTCCAACTCTTTCAATATTGATACTTAGCATTTGGCGAGTTTTGAGGATATTTTATTTTTGTTGAACTATGTTATTTTGAATTTGAGTTAAAATGTATGCACTTCTTTTAGAGTGTAAAGAACATATTTCTATATGGATGCTATATTTTTGTTGAACTATATTATTTTTAATATGCGTTGAAGACTTGAAGTGTATGCACTACTTTTGGGATGTAAAAAAAATTATTTCTAGATGAGTGTTATATTTAATATTATGCAGGTTAAAATGGGTTGTGTTACATTTGTGTCAATCCAATATGACCTGTTTATTAAAAGTGTCAAGTAGGTTGGGTCAGGTCAACCCGCCTTATTAACATGTTGGGTTAGGGTTGAAGGATCACGACACGATTATTAAATGGGTCGGGTTCAGGTTGAGCCATTTAGTCGAATACCCTTACCTCAATACGATACAAACCCGACACGCTAACCCGAATTGACACCCCTACTTGAAATTGCCCTGCATCAGGACTCTCACTCTTAAGAAGCACTTGACCTCAAGTGCTCTAGGTTGCCACAAGATTTGTATGAATTTCTAGCCTTCTAGGATGATGCAGTTCCCTTGTATAATGAGTTTGTTGTTGTTGGTAGCACACCAAATGTTGCTGCCTCTGTACAGTGAAGTCCCACACAACTGAAACTCCAATGTAGATGCATTTGCATTAGGAGGACTCCCTTTCTTGAAAGCAAACTTGTCCTCAAGTTTGGTTGACCCTCCAATTTTAAAGTCTTCTTCATCTTGGCCACTGGTTTGGGACTTGCTTTCCCCTTCTTTGGTTGAAATGAGTAGTGAAGCACTATCTTGTGCAAACCATATGTGCTGCACCTTCCTCCCAAGATGGCTTGTCTATAGTTACATGATCGTATGTCTACTTCATCACAAAGAATGGAATAACAACCTCTTGAAACTCTAATTTCATCTCCTTTACGTAAGCAAGACAGTTTATGTTGATGCTTCATATCTTGCTTGTTCAAAATCTCTTGCGACTCCATATTCTCATAACTACCTTTCTCAATCAACAAGTCACAAATTCTTCCTTCAATGCAGAAATTAATTGGAAAAATTTTACCTTTGTGTTGTTTGTCTTTCTCCATTTCTTGCTTTGGAACTTGCAAGGCCTTTGTTCCTAATGATAAATCATTTTTCCCCTCAACAATCACATCTTTTTCTTCCATAGACTAATCATAAACAAGTTCAACCACATATTTCATGCAATCACTCATTTCTTTCCCTTCTTCACCAATCTATTTTTCAATGTAATTATCAAAAATAGGCTGCCCCACATCATGATCTTCTAACTCTTTAACGAGCAAATCTTGATCTTTGAACGCTTCTACCAACAAGTCTTGATCTTCTAACTCTCGAACCAAAAAGTCTTGATCTTCTATCTCTTCAACCACAAGGTTTCACCCTTTGACAAAATAGGCTGGTTCTTGGCTGGTACCTTGGAAACTTCATTAGATCCAGTAGTATTTGACCCAATCTTAACATTCTTGGTTGGTTTCTCTAATGCTTAGTGAAGTTTCACTGCTTTTCCTCTCTTTCTCTCAGCCTCACCAAGCCAATGCCTCATTGTGCTACCAATCTCTCTCTTGTGGTGTTTTTTTTTTTTTTTGGTGTTGTGATTTGATGGGTGGGTTCTATTGTGGGTTCCGATGAATGGATCGGCGGTAGGTGGGTTTGGGTGGGTTAGCCTGAGTTCCAATGGATAGGTTAGCCTATGACATCCTTCTCACTCTCAAATGCCGCCGCTGATATTGCCCAAACTCCTCTTGCCTAGCCGCTGACATCGGCCAGAGGCCATCTCGTCCAGCCACCTCTTGTCCAACATCGTTGATATCGCCCAAAAGAAGAAATTCTATGCTGAAATGGGTTTACAAAGTTTGGAAATGGAGGACTTTTTAAGAGAGAGAGATGTTGTGGTGATGAATTTTTGGGCTGTTGTGGTTTTGTTTTTTATGGTGATGATTTTTTGGTCGGAGGACTTTTTGTGGGGATGATTTTTTGGGCTGTTGTGGTTTTTTTTTTCTTTTGTGGTTATGGGTTTTTTTTTGGGATGATCCGTGGTGGTGTGTTTACCGTTGTGATGGTGGTGAATGAGTTTTTGGTTCAGACCTCAGTGTAGAGAATGGGGAAAGAAGTTTTGGGTTTGGAGAAATTAAATAATTTTTTATTAGACGTTTATATTATTTTAATGTGTTGTAATGTTAAAATAGAATATCTGATGCGAGATGTATTGTAAAATGGTGTGGTAAATAAGATAAAGTGAGTTTTGGTGTATTAAAATGGCAATTAGGATGGCACAGCTGATGCTTTTAGGATGCTTGTCACTAAAATTTAGCATTTTAGCATACCAAATATACCAAAAAGCATGCTCCATTGGATGTGCTAAACTGAAGAAAAAAAAAATTGGCATGGAGTTACAGTGCACTTTGCTAGCTCATGTTATTCTTATATATATAATTTCTCTTCCCCTTCTCTCTCCTCTTAATGGCTCTTTCTTTTTTTGTTTTTTTTAATAATTTCTTCTTTGCTTTGGGTTGAGTTGTGTGTTGAGATAATATTATTATAATGTGTTATATGTATTATTTTAATGTGTTGTATGGAAGAATAGAAGATAAATGTAGGGTATATTTTCAAATATTATGCTAAAATAGATAAAATAATTTATTGGTGTGTTAAAGTAGCATTTTTTTAGAACATCCAATGTTGATGCTCTAATGTTTGATTCGACTTAATCTATTCACGTACTGGTTTAGTTACAAGGGAGAATAAAAAAAAAAGATTATTGCATCATATTGTTGGTTTGATAATCTTTATTAAAGATTATGCATTTGTAATTTGATTATCTTCTTGGTCAAATTATGAAATACTTCCTTCAAAAAAAAAAAAAAAAATTATGAAATACTTGGCAACATGTGTACATGACATGAGTTTGTATCTAATAAAATGTTTTCTGCAAGCATAGTACGCCCCTTAAATCTTTAATTTTTTTTTATAGGTTAAGATAAATCTTAATTGTAACTCCTACAAACACACGAGAGCATATAAGAATAATAATAATAATAATAAGATACATCTTAAATGTTTGTACCTAAGTTTAATATTATTAATATTCATTCTTTAAAAAAATTGTGTCTTGAAAGACCTTGTAAAGATATCATTAGATAAAATCACTACAAAAAAGCTGGGTTTAGGCGGCATTTGTAAAACGTTGCAAATAACCAAAACAACGTCAATGTAGACACAAATGATCTATCACGATGTTTTTTATAGCGACGGTAAAAAATGTCGCTATAGCACCATTGCAATAGGTCTGTTGTGACGTTTTTAAAAACGTTGCCATATATAACTCTTTAACGGCATTCAAAAACCTTTAGTGACGTTTTCAAAAACGCCACTAAATAATATGATATTTTCAGTTTTTATGTAGGAAAATACATTTGGCGACATTCTTAAAACACCGCTGAAAAGCAAGAGGGCAAAGGGCAAACGCTTTAGTGACGTTTTTAAGGTAATTTGTTGATGCACTAAGCAATTAGCATAAATTTTCTTGTTGTGATATATTGAAATTTGTTAATATTCACATTTTCGAAGGAAAAAAAATAAATAAATCTTGGACTTTGAATCAAAATTAAACTAACCCTTATGCTTCTAATTTGAAATTAAAATCCCTTGAACTATGGGAAATGCTCAAATTAACCCTTTGTTGCCATTACATTGGTTCGTTGAGTGGAGATAATATATCACCTGACCTACACTGCACATAATACTACAAGTATTAAAAAATCCTTTAAATATTAAAAAACCATTTAAAAGTTTCTCCTCTTTCTCTTCAAATGCCACCATAGCCCAATTACAACCAAAAGAAGCTTCAATCATTACTTCTTGACTTCAACCAAAACCCCAACCACCATAAATTCATAACCACACAAAAGCCTCAACTAAACAAATACCAAGCTATTCGATCCAAACCCCCCATTGTACAACCATGCCACCACCACAAACAGGTGAAACAACCACACACACCCAAATACGATAGGCTAAGCACAAACTTCAACCTCATATGATCAGCACAATTTACTAAAAATCTCTAATAATAGTATAGACACCTCATTTTATAAAGTTCAAGAACCCTTCAAGCAAGTTAAGTACCCTCCCTCATGGTTAACCTATCTTGCTAGTAGGTAATATGCATAATTGTTTTATTGTATGTTTTGCATGATTAGGAATTAGACCATGATAATATGATGACCATGGTGAATGTATAGTATGTAGATATGTTGGAATTAGGATGTAGACACATCATTGTATATCAACTAATGACTTAGATTAACTACCCCAATGATGAGCTTCAAAAATGTCTCTCACTGGTAATTGTGGCATTTTTGGTTGTTCAGAAGTAATTACAACTTCAAAAGTGTTTCAAAATATTCAAAAGATTTTATTGGAAAATGACCTTTGATTATTCATATCCTCGTATCTTTTGAATTTTGATAAATAGTTTAGTGAGTGTTGTCTCATTGAAAAGTAGACTTCCATGGCTTCAAATGGACTTAAATTTAACTAAATTTAGATTCATAAAAGTGATATATGCCTATTTTAGATTGGAGTAACTACGTTGCCTACATACTGCCATAATTTTTTTTTTTTTTTTTTTTTTTTGCATTGGAATAATGTATTTTTTATGTTGGCTGGTATATCCTAGGAGACAAACTTAGGTTGGGTGAGGTGGGTGTTTAACATCTTTCCACTTGGTAATTTAGCCTTGATCCTAGTCTATGGAATGTTGATTAGGTTTTTTACCTTGAAACTTTCTATTTACTTTCCTTAGGTTGTAACAAGTAATTATCTATTTATTTTTATTAGATTGTAACTAGGATATTAAGTCTTGTAATATTTCTTTTCATATATTGTACTTAGAACCAAAGTCTTGTAATTATTCAAGTCCTGTGCATTCTTTTTATCAATAAAAAAGATGTTCATCTGGAGGTCTTCTTAATTTTCCTTATAATTAATTAAATGACAACTCCATTTGTGTAACTACCTTAACAAGAAGGGGGGGGGGGGTCTGCATTGCCCATGAGGTTTTAAATCTCAAATCACTAAAAAAAAAAAAAAAAACTTTTCCAGGTTTGTAACTCCCACACATGTATCTATGAAATATCAAATAAATGATTCGGTATTGAGTCAAATAAAGAGAATTTGGGAAAGAAATTCTGGAAATTGATACATATATATGCCCAAACATGCAAATGCATACTAACAGCTTACATATGCATTCCAATCTAAAAATGAGCCAAATTTAGCCCCAAGGGGTTTGTTTAGTGGCTCTTAAGGCCTCATAATATTCATAAGATTTTGAGTTCGAAATATCTTGAAGCCACCCCCAAGAGATTTCTCCTTGTAATTACCTGTGTGTGTGGGATGGGAGAACTGCATACACCTAAGAGAATAGTCAGGTATTCGAAGAGGTTTAGATACCCTTCTTTGTCCATATAAAAATTGAGCCAAATTTTATTTTAATTAGTCGCATACCAGCACGTTGCGTGTAATAATTTTTTTAGGATGGTCTGATTAAATATTTTATTAATACTATAATTTTAGTTATTAACCATTGGTTTTCATTAGTTTTTAAGTTATAAAAACCTTAAATATACCTTTTTTTTTACCTTTATACACACACATATATATATAGTGAATCTTTACACATACCTTTAAGAAAACTCTATATATTCCACTTTTTTGGATGTGTAAAATTATAGACTACTACTCCATAATGATAGTGGCTAATTAATTTTATATATTTTTTTAGTAATCTCATTTGTAACGCTTTTTACCATTATCATATATTTACTAACTGATGATTTGCATAACAAAGACGATAAATGAGAGGTAGCATTATTCATTAGATTTTCGAAAGTAATAGTGTATGAAAATTATATATATAAATATATATATATATATATTATAAATAAGGTTAAATGAAATGTCAAAAAATAGATTTTTAATTTTTTAACTTTATTTCTTATGTAATTTTCTACTACTATTAGAGAACATATCTTTTTTAGTTATGATTAATATGGTTTCCATAGTTAGAGTTTGATTAGTTTTAAATTTAAATTTAGTACTATGATTGTATTTAATTGTTGATTGTTGATTTAATTTTTTAAGTGAATTTAACGGTTTATGTTACTACACTGTAAAGTTTTTAATATTCTCCACACGGTAATCTCTATTTTATTTTTTACTTCTCCTTACAACCTCTTTGTTTTCCAATCAACGATTACTAATTGACGTTTAGTTTTTTTTTTCTTTATCTACTTTTTATTACTTTGTATTGGTTTTTTTCTATACCATCTCTCTCTCTCTCTCTCCATTGGCAATCTATCATTTTCTAAAATTTGATGATGACTCTATGACATTAAATATGCATTATTAGTTTTTTTTTTTTTTAATTTAGTGTTTTTAACTTGATTAGTTTTGTATTTCATTCTTCCTTTGATGCATTGGGTGTGAGAATGAGTGTTTCCCTAGCATTACTCCACTTTATGTGGACAATTTTATTTATTTAATTTAGGCAAAATATTATATTTTAAAAATTTTAAAATAAAAAATGAGTGGAAATATAAATAATTTAATGATATATATGGGGGATGTGGCTGAATTTAAATGTTAAATAAAATGATATGAGAAAAAAATTAAAAAAAAAAAAAAAACATAACAATAAACACTAACTTATCCAAATAATTCTATGTAATATAATAATAGTACATTCTTATATACTATTTTTAATTATTTATATTGCAATATGATAATATTTAACAATTAAAGTCATAAAAAATAAAAAATAAACTTAAAACACAAAACTAAATCCCATCAACCAAAATAGAGTTCTAAAAAATACAAAACTTTATCAAGCTAAAATAGAGATGCAAGAAAAATAAAAATAAAAATCCACCAAAAAATTGAGGGAGAAAGAGTGGGAAATAACCACTTTTTTTAAGAGAAAATTATGTAAATAATGGAAGAGTGAATGACAAATTTATACTAAGAGGATGATAATAAAAAGAAACAAAATAAAGGAAGATAAAAGGAAAGAGGAAGAGTGATATCAAGGTAGAATGTTTGGGGAGATGAAAAGGTAAAGAGAAGGAGAAAGGTTGGAGAAAGTGTAAATGTTAAAAAAAATGAGTACAATTTGATGAGCACAATTTTCTTTTATTTGAATTTAAGTAAAATATTACATTTTTTATTTTTTAAAACAAAAAGAGAGAGAAAATATAAATAATTTAATGATGAGGAGGATGTGGTTGAATTTCAATATTGAGTAAAATAGAAGAGAAGAAAAAACAAAAAGAGAGAGAAAATATAAATAATTTAATGATAAGGAGGGTGTGGTTGAATTTCAATATTGAGTAAAATAGAAGAGAAGAAAAAAAATAAGAAAAATTAAAAGATATAACAATAAACACTAAATTATCCAAATTATGTTATGAAATGGAATACTATTTTATTTTTATCTACTATCTTCAATTTTTTAAATGTAATCGGATAAAATTTAACAACCAAAGAGCAAAATAATAATAATAATAACTTAAAACAGAAAACTAAATCGTATCAACCTAAATTAGAGTTCTTAAAAACACAAAAATTTATCAACCTAAAGCGGAGATGCAATAAAAAATTAAAATCCACCAAAACATTGAGAGAGAGAGAGAGAACCTTTTTGTGAGAGAAAATTATGCAAAGAATGGAAAAAAGTGACAAATTTATAGTAAGAGGGAAGGGATAAGAAGAGACAAATAAAGGAAGATGAAGGGAAAGATGAATAGCAATATTAAAGTAGAGGGTAGTGGGGAGATGAAAAGGTAAGGGAAGAAGAAAGCTTGAACAAAGTGTAAATATTTAAAAAATAAGTGAATGTAAAAAAATATATATCTAGGAAAATTGGAAATAAAAAAGAAATATATATAGATGTTAAAACCAACAAAGATGAATATGTAAAGTCAATAATCTATTTATATATATATTTTTTTTTTGGTAAAAAAAAGGAATAAATAATAATTATGTGGCAAATGACGTAGCGATGAGGTGGCGCAACAGGAGCTCAGCAGCAATAAATGCCACGCTTCAGTTTTTTTTTTTTTTTTAATACAAAATAGAATTTCTACTCTAACCTAATCTAAGTATATAACTATATATGTGTGTGAAGCTCTCTTCTGGAGACTTGAACCCTTGACCATGTTTCAGCTTTTAGTAATATATAGATATAGATATAGATGAAATAACAAGTTTGCTAAATTTGATGATTCTTATATGAATTGTGATTTTATTTGACTCATGAATATGTAGGATTAGGTTAATTAAGATTAGTTGATTATTTCTATGTTTGCTATTATTTGCTTCAATAAAGATATGGGAACAACTAAATTTTACAACATTTTCAAATTAGTCTACTACCTCACATGTGGGCCACCTCAGTTTGCAATTTAATTTTTTAACGGCCCATATGTGAGGTGTCATATTAGTTTGAAAATATTGTGAGTTTTGTTGTGTCATTAAAGGGATTCTATTTGCTTTCATGGGGTAGCTTTCCATCCTTTATTATATTATATTTGATTTGATTTAATTAATTGATTGACCTCGCCATATTTTAACTATATGCGATTTACTTTTCATATTTGACTCAATTTACTTAGTTGGCTTTTCATAATGAGTTTAATTTGAAAATATTTACATAATTTTTTTTAAAATAAAATATTTCCTTATCATTGCATTAATCATTTAATTTTTTTATATTAAGATTCCCTTAATTAGTGCTTGACATCTCTTGTTAATGTGTTGGATTCCTTATATGTTTTTTTTAGGAACATTAATTCACAGATAACACGTTGGAGCACACACATAGGCAAAGATGAAACTAGGATTGTTTCTTTGGGGAGAGGGAGGGAAGCATGAAAAGAAACTGACCTTTCAAAAATTAAAAATATTAAAAAAATAAATTAATATGTGAAAAATAAAACTAGCATTTATTTAATATTAACAAATTATAAATAAAAGAAAATTTATAAAAATAATTTTTTTTTATTACATTTATACTCAATCATTTGTGATCTATCAAAATGTAACTCAATAGTCTTTCAATCTATAATTGATTTTGTACTAAATATTGCAATAATTTTCCTTTTAATGAACAACATCAAAAAAATCCATTATAATTTTTTTTTTTTTTTTTTTTTGCTACAAAACCTAGTTTTGACTTTTGACATTATTTATGATTGGAATGTTTTTTTCATTATTGCAATAAAACCATTCTACAAAGTAAATTGTATCAACTATCAACCACACTTTTTGTTTCTCAAAAAAAAAAAAAAAAAAAAAAAAAAAAAACTATCAACCACGAATGTTGAAGTTTATATAAATAAATATATATATATTTATATATATTTTTTTTTGAGATCATTGTATGTCCAATATATGAAAAAAAAAACCACATAGACAAAAAAAAGTTTAAATTCCCAAATTTTTAACTTTATAAGTCTCAAACATCAATTAAGTGAACTGTAATATTAAACATATATAGGCCAAGTGACCATTTTATTTTTTAGATTCTCTAGGTCAATTTTCAATTTGAAAGGGTTAGTTTTCAATTTATTGAACCCAAAATCCTAAGTTTTAATACAAAACACATATAAATCAAATAACTGTTATATATTTTAGATTCATTGAGTTAGCTTTCAATTTGGAATGATTAGTTTTCAATTTGGGGGGATTATAATATTTTTTTTTTTTTTTTTGCATATTACTTTCAAATATATATATATATATATATATATAAAAAAGATTATTTTTTTAAAAAAGTGGGGGGGCTTGTTTCCTCTTGACCAAGTAATAGATCTGTCCTTGCACATAGGATTCCAAAAGATAATAGTTATGAATGCTCAACCTGAAATTATGTGCACTCACTCTCATTCAAAACAGCACAAACCCTATCAGAGCATCTCTAGCAGATTCTCCAAATTTTTGTACTGTTTGGAGAATGAACAGTGATTTTTACCTTTTAGCTACCCATTTTTTCAAATACACTTTCCAACAGATTTTCTATCTCATTCTCTATCTCATTTAAATATTATTTCTTTATTCATTCTTTATTCTTTTTTTATCATCATTTATTCTTTCTATATTCATTCCCAACAATTATATTTTTCAATGAAAAGTGTTATATTCACAACATTTTTCGAAATACTTTCACAAGAATCACATCAAAATCTTATGTGGAAAGTTGTTACTAGTTCTAATTTGAACCCACTGCTGAAATTATTTTTTTACTCGCCAATATTAGCTAATTACTTAAAATTTATTGTGAAAATATTGTGGTATTATTTCTAAATGGTCATTTCTTATTCTTTTCCTTTCTTTCATCCATACGTTTCCTTTTTTTTTACTTTTTTTTTCTCTTGTTTTTTCTCCACCACACACGTATACCCATATATCTCCATCCTCTCCTTTTTTATCTCTACTTTCCACTTGATTCCAGAACCTCCCTCTCTCTTTCTCCTCTTCTTCTGTGCTTACCTTTTTGTTTTTATTTTCGTTCCTCTTTGACTCACTTCACACACACAGCTGACCATGATCTTTTGACTTCTCCTTTATGTTCGCATTTTTGTTTTTTATTTTCTTTCTTCTTCATCTCACTTCACTCACACACACAACCGACAGAGAGATTGGCCTTTGTCTATCTTCTTCTTCTTCTTCTTCTTCTTCTTCTTTTTTTTTTTTCTTCCTTCTTTTCTTGTTCTGATTCACTTTGTTGTTACAATGGAGCTTAGATAGGCTTTCATGTTCTTGATTTGTTGTTTTTGTTTTGATTTTAGATTTGTTGTTCTAATTAAATTTGTCTTTTTCCCTGTTCTTGATCTGTTATTGTGTTTGTGTTTTGATTATGTTACCGTTTGAGAGAGAGACAGATGAACAAAGAAGAGAGGAGGAAAGAGAAAGAATATTTTTTTTATTCAGCTGGGTATTTTTTTTAAGATAAAATAATGGTTTGGAGTTGTTATAGTGTCCTCTAGATTAAGAGAACTACTGTAGCAACTTAAAAAAAAAATTGGAAAAGTTTTGTGTTTAGACCGGCTATTGGAGTGTGAACAATAAGCTTTTTTGGAGAAAAAATAGAGATAGAGCATCTATTGGAGATGCTCTTAAACTGCTAATACATCAATACCTATGTAAAATTTTGAAGTTCATTTTCAAGATAACCCGATCCAAAATACAATGAAAAGGCTTTGACTCCAAATATAATTTTGGAATTGGGCTCTAACTACCAATAGGAAGATAACATGAGTCCCTTCATGTGCAATGCACATGACTCACTTGGTTGGTTGGATTAAGTCAGTCATGTGTGCACATGACAATGCCAAATATCATCTTTCTATTAGTTGTTAGAGCCAAACTTTGTCCAAATACAATCCAAGGAAATAATCCCAAAAGGAAAAAGAAAATTCAGAATTTAAATTCAAAGAGAAATCGAAAGAAATAAATTTTTTTTAGAGAGGTGATTCGCAAACATACATGAATACACAAAGAATTTGAGAAATTATAATTGATCTAGGGGAAGATACTTATGCATTTATGTCTTGTTCATTCAAATCGAGTTGGCCATGTATATGAAGAACCGACAAAAAGATGTCAATAAATTAAGAGTTAAATCATTAAAACGTGAGTGATATAAAATTTAAATAGCATGATAGTTTTTTTTAGAGCAAAATTAAAAGATTAATAGATATTTATATTGAGTGAACAGTTTATAGTACAAATATAAATTTGCTAAAGAAAATGGAGACATGATAAGTAATTTTCTTTAAAAAAAAAATAAACAGATGAATTTTGAAGCAAACCTTTGGATACTTACAAACAGGCACACTAACAATTGTCTTGCATCCGCTACTACATGCAAAATAGAAAATATCTAAATGAGGACAAAACTGCAAAATTGCAAATAAAATAATTGTAAGTTAATCAAAGAAACTAATGTCATAAAAAAATATTAATATTATGTTTTGCCTGAGAAAGACAAATCTATGCCATTGAAAAAGTTCCCAAAACATAATATTTACTTATTTAGATGATAAAAAGATCAAACTTGCTTATTATGGTTCTTTGAATTATGGGAACTTTAAGAATGGTATAGAAGTATAAATTAGATGAATGATTGGGTTTTTGATGTTCCATCTCCTTGTCTTTTGCACTAAATAACTCACTTGACATTAAAAAAAAAAAAGATGGAATAAGTGACACAAATTTAGACTCTAATTATAGAATCTAATTGGATTTTCTCTCAATTTTAAGCTGAGAGATAATCCAATTATATTTAAAATTGGATTCTAATTGTTGTCTAATCTTATGTCACGTTTCTTATCAATTTCTTTTAAATTTTTTTGTTCTAGGTGAGTTAATATTGTGCAAAAGATGAATAGTCTAATATAAATAAACCATCAAAAACCCAATAAACATAAAAAAAGAAAAACGAAAGAAAGAGTAAACTAATGTGTATATATAATATATAAAAAAGAGAGTAAAACTCATGTATATATCTATGGCTTTAAAAAAATGTAACTCTTAGATTAAGTATAATTTGAACTCATATATATGTGTAATTGTGATTGTTTTTAATTGTACATGCACGAGTTATACACTAGTATATTCAAAACGTGAGGGAAAATTCAATTAAATTCCAAATTAGATTTCAATTGTGGGCTAATTTTGTGTCATGTGTCCACTTAATTATTCAAATCTTTGTGCCAAGTGAATTAATGAATACAAAATACTAACTACTAAGAGTCAAGTCCAATATTAATTAACTATAAAAAAAATAAAATAAAACAATTATATATTTACTCAACAAAAATTACTGCACGTTCTATCTTATTAAAAATTAGAATAAAAATGATTATAAGCAGTATTAAACCTAGGCAGGAATTATAACATACATATAATTAAGTTTTTTTTTTTTTTTCTAATAATTTGATTAATTATTTATAATTTTATGATAAAAAATGTATTTATTTTTAAATACATCCATGCCTATACATAGATAACAAGCTAGTCATTATTTATTTTTTATTTTTGAGAAACAGCGGTCATTATTATTTTTAAAAAAAGACGATATACAAAGGAAAATTGGTGCCATTCTTATGGTAATTCAAAATTAATCATGGACCAATAAAACGAGGAAATAATAAAAGAGAACATTTATCTCATCTTGGGCCTTGACGTTAAAGGACGGTTGAGGGTAGTTGGGTCATTTGGCTACAAATTTATCTCGTAATGTCTCGCGCTAAAAATTTCGTTTCCCGCTCTTAGTATTTAAATTCTCCGCAAATTTGACGGACACAATTTGAACGATTATGAAACTCAAAAGTCAAAGAGCAAATTGACCATCAATTCCCCTTCTCGTTGGGCCATGGGCCATGGCCCTATAAATTAAGGGTTCTAGTTCTACTCTTCTTTCTAGACATCCAGTAAAGCTCTGTAAACGAATTCCCATATGGTTTTTTTTATTAGACCACCTTTCAGTCTTTCCATGTTGACTACATAAAGATTAGACCATTACCATATAAAGAAAAATTAAAATGTATTTATTTTTTTGAGAAAAAAATTAGAAATTAAAATGTAATTTAATTAATATATTTATATAATTTTGTATTATATTATTTAAAATTATATAACAGGAAGGAAAAATTCAAATTCTAGTTTTTTTTTTTTGAATAAATGAGAATAAAATATAATACGACTTACACAACTCTTAGTGATAATTACTTATTTTGAAAAGGGACAAATTTTGATATAGTGCATTAGGTTTTTCAATTAATTTTAACACCTAGTTCAATTGGCCAGTCAAACTCAAAAAAATTAAATTCAACGCAGTTATGTGTTTGAATTTAATTGGAAAAGTTAATATAATGCATTTTAGAAATTGTAAATCTGTATGTTTTGAAAAAAAAAAAAAAACCTATTATGAAGAAATTTTTTTTATTTTATGTTTTCCTGTATTTGATAGTATCAAAAAAAATGTCAAATAAAAACTATCATTGCTCAATGGAAAATCTTATTAAACATATAATTTATTTTTAGAGATTGTTTTTCACTAAAATTTTGGAAAACAACTCTATCACATGCCATGCTAAATAAAGGAAGCTAAGAGGCAATATGGAAACTATTTTTTTTTATATAGGAACAATGTGGAAACTATTGAAAACAACTCAACCTCATTTTTAAGGTCGTCACCAAACATAGAAAAATGATATAGTTTTCAAAAAAATATTACCAGGCATAGGAATATGAGATAATTTTCCAAAAATACTTTTTGAAAAATGTATATTTTCTTTGGCTTGAAAAATGTATATTTTTTAAACAATTTTTAATATCGAAACAAACAGAGTTATTTTTAACCTTTAAAAAATGGAAAATGCTATGTCTACAACATTTTCACAACAAATCCTATGTGATAGGTTGTTATGGGTTGTTAATGGTGGGGTAAAAAAGTAATTTTAGTGATAAGTTCAAATTTGAACCAATAACAACTAACCACCTCTAATTTGTTGTGAAAATATTGTGGACGTAGCACATCTCTTAAAAAATATAGTATCATATGTATTTTGTATTAATAAAACTAAAATCTTAACCATAACATAACATTTTATTAATTTCACAAGCATCTTGAGAATTTGAATTTACCAACAGTATAATCCATGCAATGCAAAGTTACTTTTCTTTACTATTCGTCTTTAAATTGTGTTGACAAATATGTAAAATCTCTTGACTGGTAGGGTTATAGCTAAAATCATAATGAAATTATATTATCGTTTGTCAAGAGCCTTGTAGTTTAATTTTTTTTTTTTAAAAAAAATAAGAAGAAGAAAGACCTCGAAGTTTTATTGAAAGAAAAGTTAGCCATAATCAGTTGCAAGAATATCATGTAGGTGGGAGGGAACATACTCCATCCACACCGATAAATTTCTAACATGTCTAGCATGTTTAGTTAGGTTGTGAGGTACAGTATTACCTACTCTACGAGTATAAAAAAAGAAATACGATTGAAAGCCGCTATGGTAGGCTGCACTATTGCAAGGAGATGTCCGAAGGATGCCAATGACTCCTCTTCACTTTTGAGAGCATTAATAACCACCATGGAAATAATGAAATCTCCCTCAAGAATAAAGGAAGAGAGACCAAGATCATAAGCAAAAAGGATGGCTCATATTGCCGCCGCCTTATAGTTTAACTGATTGACACTACCAGGTGTTTTCAAAGTATATGTCCATTTATTATTATCCAAGTCTATGCTAACACTCTCAATGACAAAGTTCTTATAACCATTTTCTTTATTAAATCTCTCTTTGGCAATCACACAAACTGGACCAGAAAAATATTGCTTTCCACTAAATCAAAGTTTGCACCATAATTCTAATAAAATTGAAAAATAAGATGTTAACTTGTAACATTTTGTAGGAAAAGAAAATACAATATCAAATTTGTTATTGTTATAACTTTTAAAAGAGACTTGACTAAACTCACTTGTTATTGTTATAACGTGATAATAAAATCATACTTATTGCTGATCCAACAATAACACCAAGCAAAAAAAAAAAGCTATTTAATTATTCCTTATAATTAAAAAAAAAAGCTATTTAATTATTCCTTATATTCAATTTGATTTGACAATCAAGCTCTTTTCAGGTTGTGATTGAATTGAAGCGTCTAATTAGTTTTTAAATGTAAACTTGAAAGTCGAAGGAAAAAATATATATTAAAGAAAATCTCATACTCCAAGATTTTTAGTTGTAATTGCATTTTTTTTACATTAATAATTAGAGGTGGAAGAATTTGAACTATGGATATTTCTGTTAGAAATACTTAAAGGTGTCAATTAAACTTCAAAACTCTTGGCAATTCTAATTACACCAATTCTAATTACTTTTTATTCCTTTGTTAATTTTTTTTTGTTAGTAAGCCTATTGTAATTCATTTTTATTATATAATATATAATTTTTTTTTTTTGATAATCTATAATATATGATATGATATAATTTCATTCTTTCCTCTTAATATAATTATATATTAACATGCCCTATCTTAGCACAACTATCATATTTAGTTTCCTACGGGCTAAAAAAATACCTAGTATTTTCACTACTTTGTACCATTACTCTTCTACCTCAGGCAAGGGCACGAGGCTCTCAGAGCCCAGAGGTCATACTTGTAAGACGTGACATATTATAAGCGAGCAATTCGCGCCTTCGCAATTTACATTCCTATTTTGCGTTCACACGGAGGACAACAAACTCAACACCAAATGATTGAGGCTAGTTCAGGGTTTTACTTTTTTATTTTTATTTTTATTACTTTAAAAAAAAAAACCAAGGCTTGATCAAAATAATTATCTTTCCTTTCATCCACCCCCACCCCCACCCCCACCCTTCTTTCCAAGTTCCCTCAAAGTAGTCAAATTTACCACAAAAATCAATCGACTTTTGAGTTACAGTTCTAGACCCCAGCATACAGATTTATGGGGACTTCATCATTTGTCTATTGGTTTTCATTTTTCTTCTTGCAAGGTGGGGTGGGGAGGAGAGGGTATCTCACAAGACCACTCTCTCACAGCATGCGGAACCCATACATTCTGAGAGAGAGGTCTAATGAGACCATCTTATAAGATAATTTTTCGGTAGTGGGGGAGCGGGGGATGGAACAAAATATTGTGGGAATTTAGTAGATCACAACTCTTTTAAGTAACAAAACCAATTAATCACATAACAGTCACCAAACTTTTACCCACTTCTTTCCTCTGAAAGTGATAATGAAATAACAATGATTAATTACATCAAGCAGCTCCAATTGTGCAACTTCATTGACATTGTGGTAACATTCTGCAGGTTGGACAATACCACTTTCCTTTGAACCTTGTCTCAGGTGTCAGCCCGACACATGAGTAATGGAACCACTCACCTCCTTGGCACTGTCATTTTATAATAGGTTAGCAAATCCATACAGGAATCTAGAAAACAACAATTAAGTGATACAGAAACTACAAACTGTTAAGTCTGCTTGATATATCATTATAAAAGAATCTAATGAAACCATCCTAACTCATTTAGGATATCATGATAGAAATATGTGTTCATACTTTCAAGAGAGGAAATTTAAAATACATAAAAGTGGTGGTTACTTGCAATAATTTGTTTATGTGGATACGTAAAAAGTTCCAGAAAGTACCTTGCGCAGAGAAAAACAAACCACAAGGTGTTGGTGTTCAGATATTCCAATTTTCTTTCATATCATATTGCTGCTAATAATAATATTACAAGATAAATCTAAAGAGGAAAATGGTTTAGTAGTAGTTAACCCAATGTTCTAATCATATGTTGTTCAGTTTCTAAAACATGTAATTATAGCATATTTTGTAGGATATCCCAAAGGAACTAGATCCAATTACCAAGTGAATCCACAGGCATATTTGGCAAAGTTTTCAAGTAAGCTACAACTGAGGCTTTTTATTGGTTCTGGTTTCCAGTCATAAGAAAATAATATTAACTAGATAATCAGAGAAAAATATAAATAATGCAGAGAAAACAACACTCACATTTTCATTGTCACAGGCAATCATATCTCCAAATGACACCTAAAAAATCAAGAAAATTATTGCACTTTAGTAAATGAGTTAAAGCAGTTGAAGCATAACTGAAAAATATAAAATATGTTCATCCAAAAAAATAATTTACTGAAACAATATGCTAAAAACTTTCAATTTGAAAATTAAAAAATTAAAAACAAGAAGTCAGGACCTGATGACAGACGCAGTAGGTGGGTTCATTGGGATCAATAGGTTGCTCAACATCCATGGGGGCAGCAAATTCCTTTTTATGGCTTCCTGGAGGAGGCATGAGCTCAAAATCCCTATCACGCTCCCGATCCCATTCCCTATTATTGTAATCCAGCCTCTTTGGTTGAGGTGTTCCATAGAAAGGCTTCCGCTTATCACTTTTAGGGACTATAGGTAATGGGGGAAGAATTGCTGGTTCATCTGGGGCTATTTTTCCCTCTGAAAAAAAAAATGGAAAAAGGAAAATAAAACAAACATAAGATAGATAATCAATTAATAAAGTACCTTAGCTTCTAAGATGAAGAACTCTAACAACAACTTTACCACTTCCTCAACATATTACTTTGTCCAACAAATGGGGAAAGTGGAAACCGGAGGGGGGGGAAGCAATGAGGAGGTGGCCGAATCAAGGCATTCCACAAGGGCAAGCCATGTGAACAAGTCATACTTCCAAGCAAGGCCATCTTTTAGAACATGTGCTCAATTATTTTAGGCATGTGCTTAGTTGATTTAGAAGGAAGTTAGTGATATGCTTAATTCATTTAGACATGTGGGATAAATGTTGTATTAGCTTAGGTTGTGATTATTTTAACATATGCTAAGGAATTACTTAGTTATGATGATGTCATCATAACTAACTCTTTGTTGGTTAAATAGCCATGTTCATTGAATCAGAATTTACTCTTTGTGACTTGGATTTGAGGTTGAAAAATACCTCCCTTGGGGTTGAAGATTTCCTCCCCACCCGCCAATCAATGAGTGGATTCTCAAAGAACTTGAATGCTTGTTGATGTGATTCAAGCAATGGCTTGTTAAAATAAGGGACAAGGAATTAAGCCAATTCCAACAAAGATGCAGAAATTCTCTCCTTGCATGGAACTAGAAGATGCTCATCAATCTTGGCTTCAAAAAAATGAGGTTATGCAATTGAGAAGGCAATTTGCTGCCTAGAGAAAGCTGGTGCAATGCTTGGCAAAAAGTGTAGAGCAACACTTGGATTGTCATTGTGCAAAAAGCAATGAACCCATTAATGCTCTCACTGTTTTGAGATTCCCTTTGGATCTTCTATCGAAAGGTGTTAAGAACCCATGGGTAGAACTCACCCTTGAAAACCGGCTTAGAAGGAGAGGGTGCCTAAGAGCTTATAAAACATGGTTAAGCTTACACTTAATCCATGTGGGACACTAGGATCATAACATACTATCACGCTCTGCAGTCGATGTCCACAACGGCTCACTCTATTGACACTGACTCGATGGTAGCCCTTTCTCTTTTTGGCGGCTCCACTCACCTACCAGTTAATTTAATCTAGCCTCTAGGTTGCCCCCTCCGGGATTTGACCATAATGCCGCAACTCATTTGATCCCATACTCATTGAGCTACGTCCGATTACTTGACGTGGTGGTTGGCTATGATACCAAATACTAATTTCCAATCAACTCTACTTTATTTCCCTCTACTCCCCCCTTAATCCAAACAGACCCTTAAGAACCCATGGATAGAACTCACCCTTGAAAACCAGCTTGCAAGGGGAGGGTGCCCAAGAGCTTATAAACACATGCTTAAACTTACACTTAATCCATGTGGGACACTAGGATCATAACAAAAGGTATGAACTCAAGGTGGAAAGACCAAAAAATCCAAGTGTCTCAAAGCCCGTATAGAAGTGCCAAAGTGACTCCAAAGGTGATTCTTCAACAAGCATGGACAAGGAGGCAATCTTGATGGAGTGAAGGGTAAGCAATGACAAGGTTCTTGCGCCTCCACCAACCAAACCTAAAGCCAGCCGCATGGGTTCTGTGAGAGACAGCTCAAGAAGGGTGCGCAAAGTCCTATAATTGTGGTAAACCAAGCTCTTGTTTGATGGGATGTCAAAGAATGATGGGAGCCCAAAATTGTATAACGTTTTGGAAGGAAGGGTGGAGGAGACTTTGAGAATGGAAGGGCCATGACAAAAATGATAACCAAGACTCTACCTATGCCATTGCCCAAGAAGGAGAAAGCGAGTCCTAAACACACAGTCAAGATTAGAAAGATTGATCATTGATGAAGAACAGAGTTATGGTCATGGAGGATCATGTGAACCCTATTCATGAGTTGAATGCTAAACGTGAGGACATGTTTCTTTCAAAGGGGGAGTCCTAATGCAGTACTTTTTAAGCAAGGATTTTCATTTTAAAAAAGCTTGACGATGGGGCCAAGTATGCCTTGATGAGGTGGCTGAATCAAGGCCATTCCACAAGGGTAAGTCATGTGGACAAGTCCTACCTCCAAGCAAAGCTATCTTTTAGAACATGTGCTCATTTATTTGAAGTATGTGCAATTGATTTAGAAGTTACTTAAACATGTGCTTAATTGATTAAGAAGTGGGATAAATGTTGTATTCGCTTAGCTTAAGATTATTTTAGCATGTGACAAATTCATATACATGTGCTTAGGAATTAGTTATTTAGTTATGATGATGTAATCATAACTAGCTCTTTCTTGTATTGAGAGCCATGTTACAGCCTTGTAAAAGGAAGCTTTTGATAATTGACTGAGAATTTAGTCTTTAAGACTTGGGTTTGAGAATGGGGGAATACCTCCCTCTGGGTTGAGGATTACCTCCCCACCCACCAGTCAATGAGTCTCTCTTTTCTTTGAATGCACTGTTATTTAAGTTGGTTTTTTTAATGAGCTATTACAAAATTATACAAGACATGATAGAAGATAATAGAGAAGTTATCTACCTTGCTTTAGATCTTCAGCAAAATAGTTCAGGTCCTCATCAAGTCTTTTTACATGGCTATCTATCTGAAACAAACGCAAAATACAAGACAAACTGTAAGGTAAAAGGAATCCACAAAACTGGCTCTAGATTATGCAGTACAGTGCTTGAACAGATGTCATATATTATACAATTACATAATTGATAAGTAAGAGAGAAAATGTTGAGGCAACTAAAAAGCATCATATAGTGTACAGGTGAGACTCAAATGAAACATATGCAACTTAAACCATTCCTAAACTTCTCAAGTCAAATACACACACACACACAAACATGTTAATTTTATGCAATAAAGTCAAACTCAACAAATTATAAAACGAAATCAAAGAGGCAATAAAGCTACCAGGTGAGGTAAGCTTAAACAATCAGTGAAAGCACATAAACAATGAGAAGTTGGAAAGACATTTTGAAAATTTATAGGAAGCTAGTTATAAGTTGGAACATCATCAAAATCATATCATTAAGATGAAATATACATTTCAGAAACAGTAATAAAGGAATCCAAAGGAAATATACACACACACACACACACACATATATAAAAGCCAGAAATCGAATGGCCATCAGCGGCTATTCTGAATGAGAAAGAGATTTGGATGGTGCCTGCCAAGCTATTAAATCTTTTCCAGATGCTGCATTAATACTGATAACTTATATCTAAGAGAAAGATTTCAGGAAGCCCTAAATCCACTAAATCCTTCAAGGCATATTAGTGTATGAATCTCTTTGTTTATGGCATTTGCCCCCTTCTAACAAAACTATGAATCCTTTTCAAGGTGCTTTTATCCTAGGAAGACACAGGTACAGAATAGTGTCCTTTTTAGGAGGGTTTGGGCTGTTATGTCCAGTTCAATTATTGCCTGGACAAAAAAGAGAAAAGTTACAAAAAGAAAAAAGAAAATAGTTCTTATTGGGTATGAAAGTTGGATCTATGAAGAATAAGAAAAAGAAAAGAGGGCCATTAGTTTTAACGTGTATGAAGCAGCTAATGATTGGCTGGAGTGACTCTCTATGTGATTTTATGGCGATATTAGAGTTTTTCAAGTAGAGTGGGGTATTATATCATGCAATGCGTAAACATGAAGTCTTAACTGGTATCTTTGTTAGCAGGAGTCAAGGATATTTAAGAGTAGAACAGCTCTCTAATTTATATGCTAACATTATGAATGAAAATCTTATAATATATGCTCCATGGGAAAATTCCAGCTAAAATACAAAATCAAAGTTTAAACAAGAAAATTTAATAATAAACACGCCAAAAAGTAATGGGAGGAGGGGGGGAAGCAGTCCCTTGAACAAGTTTCTGGGGACTTTTTTTTTTTTTCTTTTTCTTTTGGTGCAAGTACAGGTATCCAGGGACTCCAAAATTAATATTAAAAAAAAAAAAAAAAAAATAACAACAATAACAACAATGCCCTCACCCCAAAATTTTGGGGTTTGCTATGGATTGAATAGATGAATTGGGTTGGCCACAAGTATTCTTTTATGTCATTTTATCCTATCCAAATTCCAAAATCATATTATCTATAACCTACTTAATTAACATGTTAATTTCACTACTTTACCAACGTTATTTTAGCTCTTACTCCAACTCTTTTCGTTCACTTAACTTGAACCAAGTTATTCCTTTTAACTAATGTATTAATCGCTCTATTTTGCATATGATCAAATTATCTCAAGTGACTCTCTCTCATCTTTTCATCAGTAGGAGACACCATATTTCAATGAATTTCTTTAAGCTCAAGCTATCATCAAGAGTGGAGAAAAAAGCTTTAACTGAAAGCCATACCTACTTTTATGTTCAATTTCTAGTGGGTAGTAAATAATGATAAAAATCAATTCAATATCAAATAAGAAGATCTAAAGATAGGTCAAGTGGTATAAATTCTGGAGCCATGGAGGAAGGTTTTGGTACATAACATATGTCAAAATTTCAGCCTACAAAGCAATACTAGGATACCATATATTGATCAAATAATGCTAATATCTCACCATAAATATTTCTTTTAGTGATAAACAGTATACTTGACTTTTCAACATGTGCAACCTCTAATTCTTTGCTCTCTTATTGAACTCTCTCTTCCTCAAGTAGCAGGAAATTTTCCTTCTCAGTGATAAACAATATACCTGATTTCCAAACTCATATCTGATTTTTCAATATCAAATAGGCAAATCTGAAGATATGCCATATCTACTCATCTTCTGATGATCGTTCTACTGCTAAGATCTGTCAAAAAGCTTCTTGTTTGTACAACCAAAACTAAGTCAGCAATCACTGCTCAACCAAGTTTTCTGTGAGACCATGATGGCCAATCACACAGGTTTTACAATTTTGACTTTCACCAAGTTGCTTCAATATTGTGAACTCTATCAGTATCTAATTGCAGTTAATTTAAAATTATTGACCAAATTTTCTATTTGAAATTTTGATTGGTTAACCTTAATTTTATATTGAAAATTAATTTGCGAAGAATTTTTTCTATTGATTTTATTTTATTTTATATATATATTTATATATATATATATATATATATATACATATTGTTTTTTCTATTGATCTCAGTTGCATCCATATTTTAGCATAAGCTTGCAAGCATATGCGTAGTGGTCGTATAACAAATTCTAGAAAATATAGTGAAAGCCATCCAAGACCGGTTAGCGAAGGTCGAGAAGTTGGACACTAGGTTTGATATCTTGGGTGCTCAACTGGGATCCAAGAAGCCTTCCATCCAGAGACTGCCCAACTAGTCTCTGCCCCCTAGTCTCGAAGGTAAAGTTTCCCACTCAGATGACAACATTGAACCGCCAAAACCTAGTGTTGAAAGAATAATAAAGGTGCCAATAGATGTTGCCACAATGCTAGCACAGCAAGAACATATTGCAGAGTCTAAAGAGCGGAGCTGTAATACCTGGACCATGTGTAGTAGACTTAATACAAATTATTGAAAAGTCAAGTACATTGTTTATCATTGAGAAGAAAGATTTAATCATGTGAGGGTGCAAATGTTGTGAAAAATGAGTGTGATGAAGAGAGAGTTTAACAAGAGAGCAAAGAATTAGAGGGTGCGCATGCTGTGAAAAATGAGTTTGACGAAGAGAAAGTTTACAGGAGGGCAAAGAAATAAAGGGTGAATAGGTTGTGAAAAATGAGTTTAATGCATCTGCTATTAACCAAACCTCCATGATGCATGCAGTAGAAAAGCTTGATACAATGATGCTTTCTATGGATCAAGATAAGGCTATATCGTATCCACCCATAGATTTTATCATTCCAAATGAATTTAATGAGATGGTGGAACACAAAGCTTGTTTGTTCTTAGTGTTGCCAAAGGTGCTTCAAGAATTAATGGAAGAATTCTTATTCTTAAAACACTTTCAAAACTCTAAGACAAATTATCTCCACCCAAGCAAGAATGATGTGGAAAGTGAGAATACAATTTTATGTTGATTCAGTTTTATTTAATTTCAATAGTCAATTGTACTTATTATTGGTACGTTGGGTTTTATTTTAGGTATTACTAGCTAATTAGGTTATTAATATTTTATTTAATTTCTTAGAGTCAAGGTTATTTCGTGATTCACAATTATTAGGTTTTGATCCAGGTAAATAAGGATCAAAGTTTAGCCCTGGTAGCAAGCTATTGTACTCCCATGGAGACCAGTTTATGATGAATAGAATTTCAGTTTGAATATTTCTAATTGTGTGATGTTGGCTCCGACCAACCTTAAGTGCTGATTCCTAGGTTTTCTATCCAGCTTGGTGTAGATTCCAAGCAATTCTAGGTGCTGATTGCTAGGTTTATCTTATTTTTCTATTTTGGATATTCTGAAAAAATTTGGGAGAATTTTGAGCTGCATGAGTTTGGGTATCAAGTTCATTGTTCTGCATCATGCTGGCTTGCTTTAAACAAAAACCATAACATCATGTTTGGGTTGACAACTTTTTGGGGAACAAACTTTTGAACAAAACAATTCCTACTCCCTTATGTATTAATAAATACATACTAAGACATTTAAATCTTAGATTTTTTTTTGGGGGGTAATTTGGGGTAAAAATGTAGACAATTTAAAAGAGCAGTTCTACGGTAACACATCAGATTATAGTAGAGTAAACTAGGCTCTGAAGAATAATAAACAAAATTGATCATTTGAAAGTATTAATTTTGTTTAAAACTACAGCAGGGGCAATAAACACAAATTAGTAAATCCAAAAATGGACATGCATAGACAAACATTTTTGTCACATGTAATGTGTTGTCTATGGCCTAATTCGTAATTTCTAGGTTTTCTTTCAAGTAGAGAATTTCATGAGGATAATGAGAACATAAATTTTCTAAAATTTGAAAGAATAAAAACCAGTAAAGATGTACTGTGCAATAACTAAGAGCATTAGCATCAGGCTCAATGCAGTTTTAGCCAAATTGACCCCAAAAACTCCACTTTTGTTACTTTAACTAATCTACTATTCAGGTACCACTACATCAGCCTCAATACTCTATATCCATTTCATTTAAATAAGGGTAAAATATCATTTTCGCCCCTAAACTTTCATAAAAGTTCATTTTTTGTCCCTAAACTTTCCAGAGTTTGTTTTTCGTCCCTTTTTTTTTTTTGATAGGTAATTAGAAAGCTATTATAAATGAGAGAAAAATGAAAAATACAAGAAGTTCATGATGATGAACAACAAGAAATAAATGAAACAAACAGCACAACAAACAGAGGGTAGTCAGGAAACTAAGCTAAGGGAGGACAAAAACTCAGAGAGAGAAGAACAATCAGTAAAACCCCAACAACGAGACCACTCCAAAAGACTACGATGGCATAAAACCTTTAACTCATCCAACGTCTTCTCTTTGTTCTCAAAGGATCGACGATTTCGTTCCAACCACACAATCCACATTAAGCACCCTAGAACCAAGTTCCAAATGTCCGAATTATGCTTCCCAAGCCACTGATGCCAACAAGATAACAAACCCGCCACCGATCCTAGCATAACCCAATGAATACCAAAGGCCTGAAGCATAAAAGTCCATAGGGAATAGGTAACAGGACAATGAAGAAGAAGGTGGTCTACCGACTCCCCATCACAGCAACACATACAACACCTAATAGCCAAAGGGCGACCCTTAAGCATTAGATTATCTAAAGTGAGGATTCAACCATGTGCAGCTGTCCACAAAAAGAACGCCACGCACTTAGGAATCTTTGGTTTCCAAACACCCTTCCAAAGAAACAAAAAATTCGAAGCACCCCGAATCGCATGGTAGTAAGACCGAGTGTCAAACTTACCATCACCTTTAAGCCGCCAGTAAAGAGTATCTCTCCTATCACCCCAAGGAATACGAGTTTGGATAAGCTGAAGTAGAGAATAAGATGCAGCCAACTCCCAATCTTCAAAAGCTCTATAAAACCTTAAATTCCACACTCTAACAGTACCCCCTTCTGGAATCCACAAAACCTCAAAGATACAAGCATCCTTGTCCGCTGAACACACATAGAGCTTAGGATAGAGATTTTTTAGAGTATTGTCACCAATCCACCTATCATGCCAAAAGTGGATACTAGTGCCTTCACCCACTACAAAAGTCAGATGCTTAGAAAAGCTCTCCCACCCTTCATTAATGCTTCTCCAAAGGCCACACCCATGAGTCCTACAAACATTAGTACTCCACCCCCCTTGACCCTCACCATATTTAGAGGAGATAACTCGTTGCTAGAGATGGGAAACTTCATGACCATATCTCCACAGCCATTTCCCTAATAAAGCTTGATTAAAAGGCACCACACTTCTTATCCCCAAACCACCCATCTCAACGGGTAAACACACATTTTCCCAAGCCACCAAAGGATATTTGAAACTCCCCTCAGAAGACCCCCAAAGGAAATTCCTCTAAATACTTTCCAATCTAGCAGCCACAGCTTTAGGAATAGTAAAAAGAGATAAAAAGTACGTTGGGAGACTTGAGAGTGTATTCTTTAGTAACATGATCCTCCCACCCTTAGATAAATAGAAACGCTTCCACCCAGATAGCTTCTTCTCCATTTTCTCCAAAATAGGATTCCAAATCGAGGCTGTCTTAAAAGAAGTTCCCAACGGCATCCCCAAATATTTCATAGGCAAACTGCCCACTCTACATTGAAGAATATTAGCCAAAGCATCTAGATTATTCACCTCCCCAACAAGGATAATCTCACTTTTCCCTACATTGACCTTCAAACCCGTAAAAGCCTGAAAACAAGACAACACCAACCTTATGGACAGCAGTTGTTCCCTAGAGGCATCACAAAATAAGATAGTGTCATCAGCAAATAACAAATGGGAAATACGCACACCAATAGAGTTCACAGCTCCCACATGAAAACCCCGAATAAGATTACACTCCTCTGTCTTCTTCAAGAATCTACTTAAAACCTCCATTATCAAAAGAAACAAAAGCAGGGATAGTGGGTCCCCTTGTCTCAACCCACGAGAGCTTCCAAAAAAACCTTCAGGGGATCCATTTACCAGGATTGAAAAACGAACAGACGAAACGCAAGCCTTAATCCACCCCTTCCATTTTAACCCAAAACCCATCCGGCCCAACAAATAAAACAAGGCCTCCCAATTTATATGGTCATAAGCTTTTTCAATATCCAGTTTGCAAACCACACCCGGTATTCTGCTCTTCAACCTGCTATCCAGGCATTCATTTGCAATAAGCACTGAATCCAGAATCTGCCTTCCGCCAACAAACAAATTTTGAGTCTCAGAGATGAGGTTATCCAAAACCACCCTCAACCTATTAGCCAACACCTTGGACAGCAACTTGTACACACTACCCACCAAACTGATGGGGCGAAAGTCCTTAATGTTAACGGCATTACACTTCTTAGGAATTAAAGTGAGGAACGAAGCATTCATAGACCGTTCAAACACAGAGTACCGATGAAAGTTATCAAAAAAATCCATGACATCCTTTTCCACCACACTCCAACATTTTTGAAAGAAAGCCATGGTGAAACCATCAGGACCAGGGGCTTTATCACCCTCCATCTCCCTTAATACCTAGATGACTTCCTCCTTCGTGAACTCCTTCTCTAAGGATAACCGCTCATCCTCTTCAATACAAGCAAAATCTAACCCATCCATAGTAGGACGCCCCACCTCAGTTTCCTTATACAACCCTTGATAAAAGAGAACTATCTGAGAGCGCACATCAGACTCATCCTCATAAAGAACACCATCCACCTCAATCCATTTAATTTGATTAGCATTTCTATGAGAGTTTGCTAATCTATGAAAAAACCGAGTATTATTATCGCCCTCCTTCACAAACAAGGCCCGAGACTTTTGCCTCCAGGAAGTCTCCTCTAGAGAAGCCAACTGTTCTATGTCTCATTTGAGTTGAAGGCGACGAATCTGTTCCTCATTTGAAAGACCCACTAACTCCTCTCTCGCATCTAAACCCATCAGCTCAGTCAGCAAGTTCTTCTTTCTAAAAGCCAAATCACCAAACTCCTCTCTGTTCCACTTTTTTAAGTCTGCTTTCAGAGCCTTCAATTTTTGAGCCAAGATGAAACTTGGAGAGCCCGCAAAACAGTATCCATCCCACCATTGCTCAACTCTATCAACAAAACCCTCAGCTTTCAACCACATATTTTCAAATTTAAAGGCACTTCGACCACATCAAACAACACCAACTTCCAACAAAAGAGGACAGTGGTCTGAAAGAACACGAGGAAGCACCCGTTGGGATACATTCTCAAAGTGCTCCTCCCAATCAAGAGAAACCAAAGCCCTGTCAATTCTTGATATAGAGGGAAGACCAGAATCTCTAAACCAAGTGAAGGAGGCCCCCTCTAAAGGTAAATCAACTAAAGAATTATTCTCTATAAAATCCGAGAATGCGAACATGGCAGGGTTAAAAGACTCACAGCCAAGCCTTTCACTTGGGTGCCTGATAATATTAAAATCACCTACTAGACACCATGTCATGGGCCACCTGGCACGCACCTGTGATAACTCCTCCCACAAAGTAGACTGCTGTATACTATTACAATGAAAAAAATAACTCTATTAGTTAAAATTTGAGGGTCTTTTTTCTACTTGGGGATCTTAGATGACCGCCTCATTCACCTATACTGTTGAGCCACCTTTAATATAGTAAGTGCGGTGTGGTGTCAATAGAATTGCGAGACATCCATTGATGACTATGTTGTAAAATGTTGGAAATGACACCTTTGCTCCGACCACCAGTGCTGACCCAATTGAAATCCTTGTGCAGCAATTCAATCAATGCGGTAGTGGATCAGCAGATCGGTGAGGTTTGATTCGAAAACACCCTTACTTAGGGTTACTTAAAGTTAACACTATACTCTCCCAAAAAAAAAAAAAAAAAAAAAAAAAGTTAACACTATATGGTTGAAAATATAAAAATAAAATCTAGGAGCCAGACACCAAAAGAGATTAAAAAAAAAAAAAAAAATTAGGACTTAACGCTAAGTAGAGAAATAGAGTTTCAAATGTTGGCTTAGCACAAAGCATTGAAAAGAAATTCCCAACCCATTTTTATTAAATCCATGATCAACTATCTATAATAAAAATATTTATATGAGAACTTATATAGGATTCCTAGGTTAAATGAGAAAATGAAAGTAAATTACTTTGTAACAAAGTAAAGAAGGGAAATAAATTGTAGCCAATTGTAATTTTTTTTTTATAAATCTAAAATACTTTAACATCTACTAGACTACTACTATTGATTACAACTGTTAGGGTAATCTTTAGACAAAATGGCTAATTTTAAAATACTTTAACATATTTGTTGTAATTGGCTAATCTTTAGACAAAATGCACTTTACTTGTAATTGGGTAGATCTAAGATGAGTTTAGTATTTCAAGAAACATGTTGTTCAAGTCAAGTATTAAAGACGTGAAGATTAGTCCAAGAAACAAGTGAAGAAAAGCTGGTCATTAAGTCTCGACAGATGCCTGCTATCGAGACTTAATGTGAAGTTTGATAGATAACTCGATCTATCGAGAATTACGATTTCAGAATTTCCAAATTTGAAATTCGGCCCAGTCTTGTGTATTTGTTTAGGGCTTCTTAACTCACAACCCTAGACATATATAAGGCTTATTTTAAAGGCCGGCACACACAGATACAGAGACCAAGAGACTTATTTTCTTTGTGTGAAGCTACTGCGTTTGTACGCCATAGGGTTTTGTAACCGAGTGCTTTCAAATCTTCATTGTTGATGAAGTGAAGAACTTTGCAGCCAACAACATTTGTTCAAGTTGCTGGATTTAGTCATGTACTTGAGATCTGTGCAAAGGGTTATTTACAAATTGGAGATTTGTGCATCAAAGGAAAGAATGCTACTACAAGAGCAAGTCAAATTGGGTATTGGAGTAAAGGTTCAATTGTAGATTGGTATTTCGGGATAAGCCAGGGTAGTTGGTAAGATTCCTTATACTTGTAACCGCTTCATTGTTGATTAGTGGATTCTTGGGAGTGGTGATCTTAAAATCACCAGGTGGGGTTTTTGCTTTGCGAAAGTTTTCCCCATTTGTTAACAAATCACCGTGTCCAATTTATTTTCCACTGCACTTAATATTTTTGGTGATTTGTTGGTGCCTTCACATTTTGCATGCAATTGAACTTAATTAATCAACTTGGATAATTGAATTAATTAACCGGGGTCAAGCTATCTTAACCCAACAACAACTAATCCGGTAATGGAATTAATCAACAACAATTGGATGCAATTGACATATCTAATGTCTGCACCATTATATTGACAAAACAACTTTAGTAACAATTTTAATGCTTTCTTGATGAACGGATAAGTAACGAACATTTCTAATTTCTAAGCGACTGCAAAATATTATCAAATTATCATCTGGCATTTTTTGGTGCTTCTACCAGAAATGTCAAGAGTTTAAATTCTCCTTCCTTATAATTAACTATTAAATTAAAATATTAAAAAAAAAACACTAAAGTGGACAGGCGACTCACTTTCTCGGTTTTGATTTGGTGACTATGCCCATATTAATTAAATTATCATTCTATTATGTGCAATATAAATATAAAAAGGTAAAATACTATTTTGGTCTCTAAATTTTACCAAAAGTTTTTTTTTCATCCCTAAACTTTGTAAATAGTTTTTTCAATAGTTTAAGGATAAAAATAGGGATGAAAAAATAAACTTTTTTAATAGTTTAGGGATAAAAAAAAATATTTTCTAAAGTTTAAGGACAAAAATAAAACATTTTCAATAGTTTAGGGACGAAAAATGAACTTCTAAAATTTAAGAATTGAAAAACAAATTTTTTGTAAAGTTTAGAAATTAAAGTAGTATTTTACTCAAATATAAATAAAGATAAGTGCTTCATTTGCACGGATAAACTATACTATAGTGCCTTCCATCTGTTCATGTGAAGTTGAGTTTGAGTGGCAAGAACATTATTAGTAGGTAGACCGGAGCACTAAATTGCAAGACACTGATAATCATGCCAGATATTCCCAGTTTAAGAAAACCACGGTAGGCCATGCTTGGATTTTTTAAATATTTTTCTTTGACATTGAGTGAAGGTTAGTCCTACAAGAATCTCAAAATCTTTCTGATAGGCTAAGAATGTATTGACCCCTTGTGATATATTAATTGATTAATTAGCCAAGTTTTTTAATTAATCAAATTGAGAAAGATGTTGGCTGCAAAGTTCTTCAGTTCATCACACGATGAAGATCAAGAAGTTGCTTGGTCACTGTGCGTAACCTTTGACGGTCTTTAAAATAATCCTTATATATGTTTAGGGTTGTGAGAAAAGAAAGCCCAAACATACATTCATTGATTGGATGAAAATCAGCACTGAAAAACAGAACTTCATAAATCTCGATAGATAGCCATCTATCGAGCTAGCTGTCGAGTCATGGGCTTCAGCAGCTTTTAAACCTCGATCGATGCTAGTTGTCGAGCTTTAAAATCCCGCACTTCATTACTTGATTCTTGGATAGACTTGCATGGCTTTAACACTTGAACTTGAAATCTTATTTCTTGAAGCATTAAACACATTCTAGATCTACCCAATTACAAGTAAAGTACATTTTGTCAAAGGATTAGCCAATTACATAAAATGTTGACATATGTTCCTAACATTGAATCACATATGTCCTAACAATCTCCCCCTTTGGCAATCCGTGACAAAACCACAACAAACAAATGAACATATGAGAGAAGTCATAAATCACTTAACTCATACTCACTTGTTGAATACAATAAAATATATCCTAACACAAACTCTTGAAAAACTTTGCAAGAAGAGAGTTTATGGCAAGAAGACTTTGACAACCTGTATTTCTGAAACACTTTAAAAAAAACTCATCTAGCATTTTAGTGTGAAACAGAAATAATAGATTGCATACAATAAATAAGAAACATGTGTATAAAGAGAGAAAAGAAACAACACATTGAGAGATAGGTGAATAACATACATCAATATATATAAAGATCAAATATAAGTACAATGTATGTCAAGTGGTCACAAGACTAATATACAAGAGATAATGTATCTAAAATAGAAAGAAAAGAAAAGATACATAAATCCTCACTACATTCCTCAATATAAACACTCCCCCTATCTCCTAAACTAACCCTCCCCCTATGAGTATGACTACTCTTATCTCAAAACTACTTTCCCTTTTTGTCACGAGTGACAAAGGGCAAGTAAATCAAGTAGACATCTCATCATCGTCACTCTCATCCTCAAAGGCCTCGGGAGAAGGAGAGGAAGCCACTGTGAAACCACCCATCACAGCCTGTAGTGACGCGATACGACCGACACGGGTGTTCACTTGACACAGCTCATTGCTGAGAGTGTCAAGGCAAGAATCTATGCGCACAAGCTGTGCTATGATGGACTCAAGTGTCACTTCACCTGCTGAAGAAGAAGGAGCGGAGGTGGATGGAGCGGTAGAGGCCAGAGGAGCTGTCGTTTGTGTCTAGGGCTGCCTCTAGCGAAGTTGTGCAAGACTCCGCTTAATGGTAGCGGCGTCAATGGCACACATGAATGTGATGTGGGGAGACTCAGGATAGGAGACAGAAAAATTACGAAGGAGTCTCGTGATAGCGGAAGGAAAAATGAGCTTATCACGAGTCGCCGTGCCCTTATAGACATCTATAAGGGAGAGTAAAAAGTGTGAAGGGAAGTCAATAGAGAGATCCTCAATGAGGGATAACAAAAACCAAGCACGAGGCTCTGTGATAGTGTTATAGTGAGACAATGGATGGAGAACGAATGTCATCACCATGTTAAGGAATCTCGGACCTTTAGCAAAGGCCGAGCATGAGGTGTTTTGACGATCACCCCATGAGGAAGGTGTCTCACAGAATAGAGACGCGAGCTCGTCTTTAGACACTGTCCTCAGACGCTCAAAACCAGGGTAGTCAGGATGTGCTACCCTAGGCACGTGTAGTACCTCGGATACAATACTCGGAGTAACTACCATGCGTATACCCCGAACGCGAGTGACAAACTGGGGTATAGAGTAATCAAATCCGTGCATATTTGAGTACAACTCCTGTATGATCACGGAAGGGCACGTGACCGGGACGCCACAAAGTGACTCCCAACCCTTACTGTGGATGATAGTGGGTAGGTCAGTGTCAGAGAAATCCGACAGGCGTTTCGAATGAATGCCACGTCGTGAAAAGTTCTCCAAGAAGTCCGATTGGCCTTCTCATCACGAAACCGGACATAAGAGGGAGTGGGGTCAGATGGAGAAGAAAAAGAAGATTCCCCAGAACGAAGAGGGTTCTGGGACGGAGTGGATTTACGTTTAGGTGCCATGACGCAACTAACGTAAGAGGGAGAGAAAGAAAGAAAGAGAGAGAGACAATCAAAAAAGTACCAAACAAAAAATATATCAAGATATATAGAATTGAAGGTATGTTTGCATGAGAATGCATGAACATGTGACATGCAAATATAAATTCATCATGGGCTCAGCCCAATCCAAACCTACCAGCACACAACATAGCAACAAAGTAAACACACATCTAAAATGCATGAAATATTGTTATAATGCACATGTGATGCAATGCATGAAGTTTAAAGATTATTTTAATAAAAACTCATCCCAAAATTTTAACAAAAACTCAAAAGTTTTGAAAAATCTCAAACAATTTCAAAAACCCCAAAAGTTAGGTCAAAGATCATGAAAATGCATGATAAAGATGAGGAAAGTATCATACCAGATGAGGAACAAAGATCTTGAGACCGAAAATGAAGTGAGGAAGATGAAAAGCTTGAGTTTTGGGTGATTGAGAGAAGGAGAGAAGTCTGTCTATTGAGAGAGATCGAGGAGAATTGAGACAAAAATAGCGAGAATCCTATTTATAGGAAAATCATAAACCTCGATCGATCGAGAGCTATCGAGATTTAAAATGCGCCTTTTAGCTATCGAAGAGCTAACAAGGAGCTATCGAGGATCAAAAGAGAGGTTTTCTCAACAAAGAAGCTCGATGGACCGAGGTAGCTATCGAGGAGACAGAAAGTTTCTCGATTGATCAAACTAGCTATCGAGAGCTATCGAGAATGCAATAAAAAGAAGCTGAAGGGTCTCGATAGATAGTTTATTTGTCGAGAGCTATCGAGAAGTTGTCGAGAGCTATCGAGATTGCTTAAAAACAGTTTTTCAAAGAAGAGAAAAACACAGATATGAATGCAATCAAGCATGCTACTCAAACCAAGATCCAAACAACATTTTAAGCTCTCAAAAATATTTTTCAACACGAAAAATGTTAAGCACATAGATCCCAAAACACATACACACACACACACACTAGACAAGTCTAACCAATTTTATATTTAAAAAACAAGTCAAGACAGTTTAGTGAGCATACATTAACACAAGTATTCCTTGCGATGGCCAAATCACATTGTACCTACACATGTATCAAAAGTAGCAAAGAATATTGCGTGTTGTGTGTGAAAAATATCGCAAGACTGCATAAGTGTCTATATGTTATGATGATTTGAGATATGAGAAAATCACTTTAACTTACACACAATCATAACTGTTTGATGGAGAATATCACCTTCGAGGTACATCCTATAACTCCCACATCTCCTAGAAGACACGCTTGCAATCATATATAAAGCATTTTGATCTTTTTGCTTTTATTTTTCTTTGCATACTTTTCTTTTAATAAGCATATCATGCATGGGTATATAGGAGAGAGAAAAGAAATACCCAATTATGTTAATCATCTGACATTGCACTTTTGCTATGCCGAAGCATACAGATGTCATTTCATGATTGGCGGGCAATAGTGGTGAGATGGTTATTTATGCCTTTCTCTTAGGATTTTCTAGTCCTTCCCATCAAAAAGAGTGATACGAGTGTTAAGTACAAGCAATTCCTTAACCTTACTCATCACAAACACGAGCCACAAAACTCGCTTGCTTAGTTGTGCATAGAGATGCTCATCTAAACTACAGAAGATACAAAATTTAGAAAATTTTGTTTCAATGGCCATCTAAGGTACACAAGTACCAATGTACACAAACATACATTGTTTTTGTATTTTTTTGATTTTTTTGATTTTTCAAATTTTTTTTAATTTTTATATGAAAAACAAAATAAAGCAAAACTGAAAAATAAACAAATAAAACATGTTAAACAAAGCAATGCATAAAACTAGATGCAAATGCATGAGGAAGGAGGAGGAGAAGGAGAGATCAATCCATGGAGATGACACCAATGTTTTGGTGAAGGAATTCAAACCATTTGCTATCAAGAGGTTTGGTAAACAAATCTGCCTTCTGATAATCAGTGTGAATAAACTCAAGAGTAAGAGTACCATCTTCGACAAGCTCCCTAATGAAGTGATGTCGAATCTTTATGTGTTTAGTTCGAGAATGTTGAATCGGATTATTAGAGATGTTGATGGTACTGGTATTGTCACAGTAGATGGTAAGATGCTCTTGACAAATACCGTAATCATGGAGGAGTTTTTGCATCAATAGAAGTTGGGTGCAACAGCTATTGGCAGCGATGTACTCAGCTTCTGCAGTGGATAATGAGATGAAATTCTGCTTTTTGCTCATCCAGGAGACAAGATTATTACCCACGTAGAAACAACCCCCCGATGTACTCTTTCTATCATCAGCATTCTCAGCCCAATCAGCGTCAGAATACCCAGCTAAGACATCATTTGTGTCCTTGCTATACCACACACCAAAGTCGGCAGTGGTTTTGACATACTTTATGATTTTTTTCAAAGCAATCATATGAGACTCTTTGGGATTAGCCCAATATCTAGCACACACTCTCACACTGTAACTAATGTTAGGTCTACTAGCAGTAAGGTAAAGAAGACTACCTATCATGCTTCTATAAAGAGATGAATCTACACTTTTACCTAACAAGTCAACAATGAGTTTAACATTTGGGCTCATAGGGGTTCTAACAGAACTAGCAGATTCCAATCCAAACTTCTTCACAAGATTTTTAGCATATTTAGATTGAGATAGGAATATACCTGAATCTTGTTGACGAATCTGCAATCTAAGGAAGTGAGTTAGCTCTCCAATCACGCTCATCTCAAACTCGGCCTGCATAAGTTTTGAGAAGCTATGAGCAAGTTCATCCTTAGTTGACCCAAAGATGATATCATCAACATAGACTTAAGCAACTATCAACTCGCTGTCTTCCCTCTTTATGAAGAGAGTTTGATCAGCTTTTCCTCTGGTGAACCCATGTGACACCAAGTATTGTGTGAGCTGATCATACCAAGCTCTAAGGGCTTGCTTTAACCCATAAAATGCCTTCTTGAGGTACAACACATGATCCAGAAAGTATGGATCAATGAATCCTTTTGGTTAAGCCACATAGACATCTTCTTTAAGTAGCCCATTCAAGAATACAGTCTTCAAGTCCATTTGATAGAGCTTGAACCTCAAGTGACATGCCAGGGCTAGGAGGATTCTAATGGACTCCATACGGACTACTGGAGCAAATGTCTCATCATAGTCTACTCCTTCCATTTGTGAGTATCCTTGAGCTACAAGATGAGCCTTGTTGCAGATCACATTTCCCTCCTTATCAGTTTTATTGCGGAATATCCACTTTGTGCCGATGATGTGCTCACCCTCCAATCTAGGTACCAAAGTCCAGACATTATTCCTCTGAAACTGAAGCAGTTCATCATGCGTAGCTTCAACCCAGCTTTCATCCTGAAGAGCTTCCTCAACTTTAGTGGGTTCAACCTTCGACAAGTAACAAGAATAAGACACAAAGTTAGCAACACATTTATCAACTGTACGCTTTCTTAGTATAAGTTTATTCATGTTTCCCACAATAACTTTAGGAGGATATTCAATTTGATCTTGGAGGAAGGTCATTCTCTTCATGGGTTTCAGAATCCGGTGAGGTAGATAAGTTTGCTGAATTTTCTACAACACTTGGAGTATCTGGAGTACTAGGAGATGCGGGCTCTTATTCAACAATTTCTTGAACTTTCCTGGGCTCGAGAGGAAGAATCTCTTTGGGGATTTCCTCACTGAGTTTCTTAGAACCAAAATCTGAAGATTCATCAATAACAACATTTACTATTTCCATTACCTTCATGGTTCTTTTGTTGTATACCCGATAAGCCTTGCTTGTAGAGGAGTATCCCAAAAATATTCCTTCATCACTTCGGGAGTCAAATTTTCCCACATTTTCTCTATCCTTGAGAATGAAACAAGTACTTCCAAAGATTCTGAAATACTTAACATTTGTCTTCCTTCCCTTCCATAACTCATATGGAGTCTTTTTGGTACTGAGTATAAAATATACCCTATTAACCGTATGACAAGCAGTGTTAACGGTTTCTCCCCACAAGTTTCTAGCCACATTCTTGTTATGCAACATTAATCTAGCCATCTCTTGAATAACCCTGTTCTTCCTTTCTAATACACCATTCTGTTGAGCAGTAATAGGTGCAAAGAATTCTTGAGATATACCTGATCTTGTACAAAAGGACTCCATATATGAGTTCTCGAATTCTTTACCATGATCACTTCGAATTCAATCAATCTTCAGGCTCTTTTCATTATGCAATCTTGTGCACAAAGCTTCAATGTGCTCAAAAGCATCAGACTTAGATCGTAGGAGAATGACCTAAGTGTACCTAGTGAAGTCGTCTACCACAACCATGATGTATTTCTTTCCACCAAGAGACTCGGTTCTGGTTGGACCCATAAGATCCAAATGTAGTAGCTCCAATGGTCTAGATGTAGCAGATGTCTGAGTGCCCGGATGTTTAGCTTTTATCTGTTTCCCAAGTTGACATGGTCCACACACCACATTGCTCACTCTACTGAGCTTTGGTATTCCCAACACTGGCTCATGCTTAGATACAATTGAAAGATGTTTGTAACTAGCATGTCCCATCCTTTGGTGCTATAGATCTTCATTTGGTATATGAATGCTATTGCACACAATATCAGCATTAGGAACCAAGCCATAACAATTGTCTAGAGTGCGAACACCACTTATGAGCTTCTTTCCAGATTCATCCATGACAAGGCATTTTCCCTTTGAGAATAGTACCATGAAGTTTTGATCACATATCTGACTTATGCTCAACAGGTTTACTCTCAGACCTTCTACATATAGAACATTTGCAATGTCTAGCAATCCAGGTAGAGAGATGATTCCCTTTCCTTTAATTTGTGATTTACTCACATCACCAAAAGTGACATTACCACCCTTTTTAGACTCGAAAACCTTGAAGAGAGATCGGTCTCCAGTCATGTGTCTTGAGCAGCCGTTGTTAAGGTACCACAAGCATGTGTCCATAACCTTAAATGCAGACTTCATCATGAAGCACACTTCGTGCTTAGATGACAGATCAGTAGGAATTGTGTTTTCTCTCATCTGCCTTTTATGAACTAAACCTTTAACTTTCACTCTTCTCAGACGAACTCCTTTGCACATTTTCATTCTGAGACAATCTAGTTTCTTCTTTGTCAAGCTGAGATCTTTTCCAATAGTCATCATAATAGAATTCAAATAACTTTTAGACTTGCATTTTTTGATACACTCAGATAAGTAGAGGTTAGAAAAACAAGATGTATTTGAAAGCAAAGATCTCTTCAAGCCGGTTGCAGCCATGACAACAGGGGTCAATGGATTACACAGCAAAGATTAAAACCTAATCAGAGTGTGCTTATTCTAATACTACTTGATAGGCCAAGAATGTATTGACCCCTTGTGATATATTAATTGATTAATTAGCCAAGTTTATTAATTAATCAAATTAGCATGCAAGATGCATGGTAGCATAAACAAATCACTAATTAAACTAAATATTAGCAGAAAATAAATTGACACGGTGATTTGTTTACGAATGGGGAAAACCTACAAGGCAAAAACTCCATCAAGTGATTTTAAGGTCACTACTCTCGAGAATCCACTATTATCAAAACAAGCGGTTACAAGTAAAGGAATCCTAGTACCTTATACCAACCTACAGTTGAACTCTTGCCCCAATACCTAATTGAACTTGTTCTGTAATGACAATCTCTCCTTTCAATGCACGGCTCTTAGTACGTGACTAACCAATTGCACAGATCCCAGTACGCGACTTAATCACCAACTTGAGAAAGATGTTGGCTGCAAAGTTCTTCAGTTCATCACACGATGAAGATCAAGAAGTTTCTTGGTCACAAAACCCTACGGTGTACAAACACAGTAGCTTCTTCAAGAGAAAGATGAACTAGGCCAAATTCTGTCTCCGGTCACAATTTGAATGAACAAGACTTTGCTTCACACTTGTGCAATTGTGCGTAACCTTTGACGGCCCTTAAAATAATCCTTATATATGTTTAGGGTTGTGAGAAAAGAAAGCCCAAACATACATTCACGAATTGGATGAAAATCAGCTCTGAAAAACTGAACTTCATAAATCTCGATAGATAGCCATCTATCGAGCTAGCTGTCGAGCCACGGGCTTCAGCAGCTTTTAAACCTCGATAGATGCTAGCTATTGAGATTTAAAATCCAGCACTTCATTACTTGATTCTTGGACAAACTTGCATGGGTTTAACACTTGAACTTGAAACCTTGTTTCTTGAAGCATTGAACACATCCTAGATCTACCCAATTACAAGTAAAGTGCGTTTTGTCAAAGGATTAGCCAATTACATAAAATGTTGACATATGTTCCTAATATTGAATGACATATGTCTTAACACTTTCATTCGATTTTGCTAGTATATAACATTGACAAGTAGCATAAAATGACCATCACTTGGAACCAAAAATTGACCTGCAATATGGAAGGTAGAGAAGCCCAAATACCGAACTCCGGTAGCAAACGTGGTGGTTGGATCACCTTCCCCTTCATCACTGGTCTTTCTCTAAAACACACACACACACACACACACACATCATGCACAGACTGTTTCTTATTTCTATTTATATCAAGCAGGGGTCGTGGCTGGCTTAGCACTTGGAAGCGGAGGATGGATGGCAAACCTGATCGTATATTTGATTCAGGTGTTCAATGTGAAAAGCATAAATGCTACTCGGATTTCAAACATAACGAATGGCTGCTCCAATCTATTTCCGGTCATTGAAGCAATTGTTGTTGACTCTTTCTTTGGTTCGTTCTTTGTTGCCGCAATTTCTGCCTCTATCTCTATGCTGGTAATAGTCTTACTCTGTAGCTTGTAAGATGCATGTCTGTTGTGTGTGTGGTTTGCTTGCTAGACTCTCTGTTTTGTGTCTGTCTCGGGTTATATTTAATTTTTCGATATAATTGATCGATATTATTCTCTCGATTATGGTTAGCTTATGTTCTTTATGTTCTATATATAGGGTTGGGTTTAAGTACACCTGGTGCAACTCGAAACAATATTACATCACTCAATATTTTTTAATTGGATGTGAATTTTGACAAATTCACTGTAAAATTACATTATCTTTGTATATTCTCTATGCTTGCAAAATTTCAAGGTGATAAAAAATTAATAGTTATGTCATCAATCAATTGTTTAAATTCAAATTTTTGTAGTTTAAAATAAAGCATAAAAGATGAGTTTATGGATCGAATGATAAATAACATCCAATTGACATAAAAATTGGCATGAATGTTAAGAACATATAGAACATGTAATTCAACGGTGAGATTTCAAAATATGTATTCTATAACAAGTTATTGGGTGGTGTAATATTACTTAGAGTTACATCAGATGTAACTTGAACCTAACCCATATATATATATATATATATTATGAATTATGTTAAAGAGTGCCCTATAAGGACACATTTAAAATTAATAAATGCTAATTATGAGCTGTAATGCACATATTTTAAAAAATAAAATATACATGTTAATGATTTTCATTAACATTCACAAATTCATTGTAGTTTTGTGTGTTTTTTGGGATATATATGTATAAAACCATTATCTAATAAAATATTAAATGCATCTTAACCATAACCTTTAGGGCATTTGTTAACAAAATCCATATTTTATATAGGCATAGTAATGATGGTTGTAGCGGAGATGGCAGTAGTGATGTTGTGGAGGTGATCGTGGTGGCGATAGTAGTGTGGGCACAAGGGAGTACGCCTTGGCCTTTGGAGTGGACTGTGGCAGAGGGTGAAAAATGGAGTCGCCACCTAGATTAGGTCTAGGAACCATATTAGGTGTTTTGGGCCTATCACTTACATGCGTAGGTCTGCATACCAAATTATGGGTACAGTTAGGGAAGGTGTTAGGCACCTAAGACTGCTCGGCTTGTGGGCCGGCCTCCATTCTGTGTTGCTAGGCCATATTTAAATAACATAACACACACATCATGCACTTAAATAAAATAATACACACAACATTTTAAATATCACATCACAATATAAAAGTAAACAAATTAAATACAATCACAAATATATTAAACATGGAAAGTTGACAATGAAATAAACACAAAAGGAAAAATATCACTAATAAACCAAACATGGCAAAAATACTAAAACAAACATGGAAAAAAAATTAAACATAATTAATTAACCTAAATAGAGCCAAACAGAATCAAAGAACATGTGAAAAATGATTAAAATTACAAAAAAAGATTTTACCCCAATATGGGTTCGGGGTGCGTATGCAGACTCAACTATGTGTATGCATGGTTGAAACCATGCGCACGCATACTCGATGATGCGTATGCATCCTCTAACATAGATCTGCATAAAATCACATTTTTATAGATTTAATTAAACAAAGATATTAAAATAGAAATCAAACAAGCATGTTAAAACCCTAAACACTAAACTAACATAAAGGAAACAAAACAAAGCGATATAAACAAATAATCAAGAAACAAATCAATAAGTATACTAAACTAACATAAAATAAATAAACATGTTAAATTTTACCTAAAACCAAAATAATAAAACAAGAATAACAAAAAAAGATTATAATCAGCCCAAAATCATATTAACACATATCAAAAGAATTAAGATCAACAAACAAAACAAATGTAAAAACTATGTTAAGAAACTAATGTGAATCCTATGTAACAAAGTGCAAAATCATGGGAAAGAGGCTCACCTTGCTTTAGAATCACAGATTTGAGATTGTTTAACCGACCCCTCAGTGCTTACAATACAAAGATTAGATTGAGAGAACAAGAATAATCAAAGAACACAACAATAGTTAGTAATCACAACTCAAGAACAAAAGGTTTTGAGAAATCCAATTAAGAACACGTTTTTGCCTTTTTTTTTTATGCTAGAAAAAGGTTTTGAATCTTTGTAAAACAAAACGTGCTAGCTATTGCCCTAGGGTTTTGAAAAGAGAAAATAGGGTTTTAGAGAAGATGGAGGCTAAAAAATAACTCTCTCTAGCTAGGGTTTTGGTTGGAGACATAAGATGAGTATTTATAAGTTAAAATTAGGAGTTTTGGGGCCTTTTAATAGTCTTTGGATGTTCCCATGGGTCTAGGAGCCAGCACATATCAAAGAATGATATTTTGGTCCCCTAAAATTGAAGTTCAGGGCTTTTGGAAATGACCCCGCGTACGCATGGTTTGGGCATGCGTATGCATGCTTGATTCATGCGTTTGCATACGTCCCCCAAAACCCTAATTTGACAACTCTGATAGCCCAACTTCAAACAACCATAACTTACTCAATATAAATCCAAATTAGGAAAAATTTGTGTTTAAATTGAAACCCAAGATGTCACTCAAAATTTCTTTATGGATTAAAAGTTATGGTCAAAATAGTGAGTAAATGTCATTTTTCAGTATCGATTTTAAAGCAATTTGAGCACTTTTGAATTGTGATTACTTCCAAACTATTGTGAACTCTTTAATTACCCTTGGTTGACATATGTCAACCTTATCATTGGGGCTGGGGACCAAAATTTATTAACGGGGTACAAAATGAAGTGTCTACAAGTAGCAGAGGTGGTGTGGTAGTGGTGATGATGAGGTGATAGTGGTGGTGAATGTATGGTGGGTGACGGTTGAGGCGGTGATGGATGGTGGCATTATAGATGGTGAGGTAGAGTTGTGGCAATAGGGGCACTTGAGACAACGATGGTGGTACTATAATGATTAGTAGTATTGGAGTGGCTAGTTTCCTTTCCATTTATGATTAACTAAGGCTGTAAATGAATCAAGCCGATCATAAACAACTCGGCCTCAGCTCGATAAAAAGCTTGTTCATGTTTGTTTGTTTATAATTAAGCCAAACTTGAGCCTTAGTTTTAGGCTCGTTTAATAAACAAGCCAAGCTCAAGCAAAAAAAATTGTTCACGAATAAGCTCGTGAGTTATTAGGCTTGATACACAACAATTCAATCATAGACTCATTTATAAGTTTATATATGTTAGCTAAATATACTCATTACACATATCTTAATAATGACATGGCCAATATGAGACCATTACCTTTATTATCTTAATTTTTTCCTTCCCTATAAACTGATCAAGAACGACTTTAGACTATAGTTACATTTAAAAATAAATAAATAATTAAATAAGCCACATATGATCCTTTCCTATCAATCATCTAAAGTAAAGTTATGAAACATGTTAGTATATTCTCATTCATAATAGTTATAAACATGTACTTTTCTAGTCCTTTACCATCTAACGTGAATGTAAAAATTGTATTTTGAACAATTGTTGAAACTGTAGATAAGGAATGATGAATGAATGAATTTAATTATATAAATTATTAATTTGAAGAATGGCTAATCATAAGTAGGACTAGATGCATGATAAAATGAGTATACTATTTTCTTTTTCTTTTGTCTTAATTTTAGAGATTTAAGCATTTAATAATGTAATTTTTTTAGATTCCAAGCTCAAAAACTTGACTTGAGCTCGAGTTTGAGCTTGATAATAAGCTTAAGTTTGGTTTGACTAATTAATCAAGCCTAATCAAGCCAAGCCAAGCTCAAGCTTTTTGGCTTTCCCACAAACTCAAGCTCAAATACTATTTTTAGACTTGTCACAAGCTCAAGCCAAGCTCGAGCTTTTGATTTTTCCTAATGAGCCAAGCTTGAACATGCACTACTCGATAAAGCTTGTATCGTTTACAGTCCTACGATTAACTACTCAATCTGTAACTTTGAGTGTGTTTTTATTAAAGTTTTTGTTTATTTCTTTATGCACAACTATTTAAAAGACTCATTTTATCTAAATATAGATTAACTATTTTAATCAATTTTTAGCAAATAAAAAATAAGTTTAAGCAAAAAAAAGTTAAAAACTACTTTCAAAGGTACCATGCATCCTTATAATCAAGATCATTTACCTTTGCAGGGCATAATTCTCTTGACCTTAATTGCAACACTTGATTCTTTGAGACCTAAGCCATGTGATAATGGATCAAGCTTGTGCATACCACCCTTAAAACTCCAATACGGGGTCCTATACACAAGTTTAGCTCTGTCATGTATTGGGTCTGGAGGTACTCGATTTACTATAGCAACAATGGGAGCAAATCAATTTAATAATCCTAAGGATCAAGGGATTTTCTTTAACTGGTTTTTCTTCACTATATATATTTCCACTGCTGTAAGCAACACATCCATTGTCTACATTGAGGATAACGTAAGTTGGAGATTGGGATTTGGCTTATGTGCAATTACTAACTTCATTGGCTTGGCCTTTCTCTTATTGGGAAACCGCTTCTACCTTCATGATAAGCCAAAAGGGAGTCCATTCACTTGTTTAGTTCGTGTTATTGTTGCCACTATTCAGAAATGGAAGGTGCAGCCTTCATCGAAAATCAAAGATTACTACCACAAGCATGATGGAATCACAGAAATAGCTGCAACACCTAAAAAGAGCTTCAGGTAGGAAGTTGAGTCCTTTGTTTTCTGGGATGAATTGAAATTCAGTTATGAATATTTGCCAACTTGGTCACTTTATAATCATCAATATTACATATAAATACCAAAAATACTACACAAGTGCCATCTTTAGGAGAGAGTATCTTATGCATCTACTATATGCATCCATCCCTAATAGTGTCTTGATCTCACATGATTATAGAGTTTATATACTGTGAAAATAAAAGATGCATCTATTGAATACATAATATAAATAATTATTGTATCGTGAAATTTTTAAACGAAATTTAGTGTTCTTAGTATTGAACACAATGTCCATTTAATGTTCTATTTTTAATGAACTCTTTTTTTTTTCATGATAACCATTGATACTTTGACATATACAATCGCAAGTTTATGGAGATCATTTGAATTCTTAAGTTTCATAATTAATTCATTTGACATAATAATAGTTTGATAGACATTTTATAAGCCAAAATTTTATTGGGTTAACAAAAACTACACAAACACACTCTTGATGCAGGTTCCTCAATCGTGCCGCACTTAAAACAGAAGGAGATGTTGGATTGGATGCTTTAATCGCAAAACCTTGGAGGATATGCACAGTACAACAAGTAGAAGCATCTCAAAACCCTTTTTAAGATTTTCCCATCATGGTCATCAAGTATTAAGTATATTCTTAGGTACCCCAATAGGAGCCCAAGCCAGTTTGACAATACTCCAAGCTTTAACCATGGACCGCCACCTTAGGCCACATTTTGAAATCCCTGCTGGGTCTCTCAAAAAAAAAAAAAAAAAAAAAAAAAATCCCTGCTGGGTCTATCCTAGTCTTATGCCTAATCACCACAGCCATTTTTCTTACAATTATTGATCGATTCCTATGTCCAATGTGGCAAAAGCTGACTCATAGGTCTCCTACGCCCCTCCAACAAATAGGATTAGGCCACGTGCTAAACATTCTAATTAAGTATGGCAATTTCAGCACTAGTGGAATCGAAGCGGCTCAAAATAGCCCAAGCTAGCCCACCATCTCCAAGGCCAGCCCGAGTCCATAGTGCCCATGTTAGCCTTGTGGCTAATTCCACAACTAGTTGTGGTTGGCATTGGAGAAGCAGTTCATTTCCCAGGACAAGTTGCATTATATTATCAGGAATTTCCTACGTCACTTAAAAGTACATCAACTGCGATGATTGCAATGATTATAGCTTATAGGGATTTCTTTTTATTTGAGCACGGCTTTGATTGATCTTGTCCAGAGGATCACTGGATGGTTACCAAATAATATAAATAATGGGAAGCTAGATAATGTGTATTGGTTGCTAGTTGTGGGGGGAGTGCTCAACTTTGGTTATTACTTGGTGTGCGCTTCCTTATACAAGTATCAACGTTGAAAAGGTAGAAGATAGCAATTCTGGCACTAATAAGTGATTCTCATAGTGAACAATGCTAGAGGCTCACATGTATTTGTACAATAATAGGCCCAAGGCAAAATATTTTTCACAATTGTTGACATGGATCGTTGTGATTTGTTTATAATAAAAGTGAGATTAGTAATTGATCAAGATAAAATTAGTGTTGTTCCAATTGTAACAAATAATGTCAACTGTATGTTAAGTTTTATTGTTAACAATAAAAGAGACTTTGTGGATGTTTGTATTTTATTTTATTTTTCGGGGAAAAAATAGCAACTAAATAAATGAAAAATGTAATAAGAAAACAAAACCCCTAAGTATTATCCATATCATTCCATTATCAAAACAAAAGAATTCTTGATTGAACGGAGGATTCTAAACCAGCAAATTAGGGCATGTTTGTTAGTGTTGTTTAAACAATAATTTTTCGTTATTTAAACAATACAACACGTATTTCTACAACACTTTTTCACACACGTATTTTCACAACACTTAAACAACGTTATTAGAACAACATTACCAAACGGGCTCTTACTTTTAGCACTTCTCATCTACTTCTTGTTGGTGCACTGCAGCCTGGGTCGAGCCCACACTATTATCAAGGCTCCTGAAATGAGCCTGCCGGAGAAGCTTGCCAAAAAGAGGAATTGAAGTCATCTTTCTTGTCTATTATCATGCACAAAAGTCAAGCAACATTTATGAGAGCACCAGCAATAGTGGTGCTAAAAAGCTAAAAAGCTATTTTTAGCACCACTACTTATAAAAAAGAGGGTTGCAATAGTGGAGCTAAAGGTAAAAATTTTACATTCATTACTACAGTGCACAGCTATATATGGTTGTGTGCACTGTAGTTGAGAGCTAAAAAGAAAAAATCATTTTTTATTCTCCAACCGATTAAAATAATATTTGTTCCTTTGTTTTTTTTCTATTCTTTTATTCTCCAACGAGCAAGCCCTTAGACAAAACACTTTCAACTCTCTCAACTCCCTCAAACTCTCACCTCTCTGTCTCATTGCCGCCGGCCTGACTTGTCCTCATTGTCACCGGCCCACCGAAGCTCGACATCATCGACCCACCAACTGACCCACTTCGTCAAACTCCCAAGCCGACCTAAGCCCCAAGTCGACGATCCATGCCTCAGACTCACGCCTCCGACCCGACTCACCTTCAGGTGAGTTGTCTTTGTCTTCTTCATCTACATGCTTGGGATTTTTTATTTGGGTAATTGGAATGATAAATTTATAATATTTGTTGAATCTAATGATAAATCGTTGAGGATTGGAATGTAGTGGGACTTTTCTGTTTGCAGGAATTTATGTTTTTATTTTTAAATGTTAGTTTGGGAATTTTTTGTGTGCAGGGAAGGCTACAATTTTTTTTTTTTTAATTTCTGTTTTTGCTTCTTGCTGATTTTCTGTTTGTTGATTCTAATTTATTTGCATAGTTCACGAATTTTGGCTCAATGGTAAGTAATTGCAAGCAAATAATATTGTGGGTTGAAATTTATTGTTTAAAAATATTGTCGGTTCTTAATTTAAATAGTCTCAACAAGGCATGGAATTTGATTTCAAATCCCCTATTGATTCTGTGTAAAATAAAGAACCATTCAATCAAATTGATTGCCAGTGTTAATTATTAGATTTTTTTTTCTTTCACATGGCATGTGGTTGTGGCTTTGGTTCCTTTTTAGTAAATAATAAATAAAAAACTATAGAATAATTTATGATTGGTACATATATATATATTTATTTATATGTCATGTTCTATAAATAAATACTTCAAAAACTAAAATATTCATTTTTCTTTGAAGCAAATAATACATGCTGAGGTGGATTACTTCCCAACACATATAATAAAGTCTTGGTGTTGTCTTATATATAGTGGCTGTAAGTCACTTCTTAAGATGTAAAGTCTTAACTGCTCTTGATGTGTGATGAAGTCACAATCTGGTGCATGTTGGTTTTCATGATTGGTGAATCTTTGGAATTAATTTATGAGGAATTGATTTTTTGATTTCGAAATTCTTACAAACAAACTTGAATCATGAATTCTAGTTTTAATGAGAAATTGTTAGTTTGGTTTTGAGATGCTCAAAAATGAATTTGTTGTTTTCTTTATCAGTGGGATTAAGCTACATGTCAAATTAAGTATGCATAATCATGTTCTATTGTTATACTTCTAAGTATTTTAAGTTTTGATATAAATGTTAGTTTGGGAATTTTTGTGTGCAGAGAGGTTTACATTCTTTTTTTTTTTTTTCTAATTTATACAATATTGGTCTTTTACTTTTAGTTTGCTTGGAAGTATATTGTTGTTTCTAATTTGATGGAGTCACGTGGAGACCTAACAAAGTGATGGATTTATGGCATCCATTGAGAGTTATGGACACATTAGAGACCAAGAAATTCATTCTCAACTCCAGTTTGACCTCATTGAACATTTATGGCAATTGCAAGGCGAGTCGTAGGAACTTCCTTTTTTATATGTTGAGAAGCATGAGTCATAAGAACTTGTGCGAGTGTGTGAGTTTTTTTTTTTTTTTTTTTTTTTTGAGAGGGTGTGAGTTTTATTGTAATTTGGTTTGAGTTATGTATGTGAGTAATCTATGAACTACATTGTTTCAGCTATAATATGTGTTCTATTTTATATGTTTTCTTATAAAGTTCCTCCATTTCATAGTTCACATTGTTCCAAGATTGCTTCCTGACAATTGAGATGATTGTTTTAGTCAAAGATAAATTTGTATATATATAATTTGGTTTAAAAAAAATAATGTTGTTATACTGGACAATAATAGGCTATCATGACGATTAAGAAATTTTTTTTAGTCAAAAGATAAATTTGTATATATATAATTTGGGTTTAAAACAAAATATTATTGTTACACTAGATGATTATTTGCTATCATGATGATTGAGAAATTGTTTTAGTAAAAAAAATGTATAAATATAATTTGGGGTTAAAAAAATCACTTGTTAACACTAGACGATTATTTGCTATCATATGGTGGCAGCAGTGGCGGCGGCGGCGGCGATGGTTGCGGTGGTGGCGGTGGTAGTGGCAGCGGTAGCGGTTGCGATGGTTGTGATTGTTGTTTATTGTAGTTGATATATTATTTTATTGCAATGAATATATTATTTTATTGTTGTAGATATATTATTTTATTGTGATGTTTATATTATTTTATTGTGTTGAAAGTTAAAATAGATCCACTGCTGCTGAACGTTTTGTAAAGTGAGTAGGTAAAATAGATAAAGTAACTTTTTGTAGTACCAAATAGCTAAATTTTTAGCTCCACTGCTGTGAATACTCTGAAGATGTGTGTGTTGTCTTGTGCGTGTCCTACAAGCTAGAGAAGAAAGAAAAAGCTGAAGAAATATAAAGTGAATTCATTCGGTCATTTGGGTGTGAACTATGAAGTCCATAGAGAGTGAGGACAATGTGCAATCTTTGAAAAACTATGTGAGAGAGAGTAAGCAATAGAGAAAAACACAAAGAGCAAGAGAAAATTATGAGTGAGAGATATACATAATGAGTAAAAAGAAAAAGAGAGTTATTTTTTACTCTAACTCTAAATGTTGCAATCTCTATTTAAAAATTAATATAGTGAAATTATTTAAAGTTGTCCCATGGTTTTTTCTTTAAAGAAGAAATGATTTTTCATAAATCTTGTGTTCTTATGTGGTTGTGTTTCCGTTATACTTGATAAAATTTATTCTCATTTATATAGAATTTTTCTGAACACCTTTTATTTTATTTTTTACTTTTTATATGTTTTTATGGGAACACATAAGAAATTGTGCTATATAGGATGGTTACTAAGAGCAGGTTCAATGGAATTAATCAACTTCAATTGGATGATCCAGTAGACAAATCTGGTGTTTGCCCCATAATTGTCGAAGTAACTTTGCTAATTGTTCAATTGCTTTCTTGATGAATATGGATAACTAACAGTCAATAGTACCATGATCACTGCAAAGTCAATGGTGGACTTGGCCGGCATCTCCCTTTCTCTCCGTTTGAATTTGGTGACTATATATGCCCTTATTAAATTATAATTTGCCAATATATTAAGCAATATATCGTGTCCTCGTTAATATCGCTTATGGCAAGCGTGCTTACTTTGCACCGATAAACTATAGTGTGCCTTTCTGAGTGGCAAGAATGTGATTTGTAGGTAGACTGGAACATTATAGTAAAAGATACTGATAATCATTTCACATTTTCCTGGTCTTTGAAAACCGCGGTAGGCCACGCATTGATTTTTTAAATCTTTTTCTTTGACAAGGAGTGAAGGTTTGTCCAACAGAAATTTGAACATTTATATTCGTACTGTTTTGTTAGATATAACAAGGTAGCAAAAAACGACAATCTCGTATGAAATTAACAGTTGACTTGCAATATGGAAGGTAGAGAAGCCCAAATATGCAGCTCCGGTAGCAAACGTGGTGGTTGGGTCACCTTCCCCTTCATCATTGGTCTCTCCCTTTCTCTCTCTCTCTCTCTAAAACACATAGAATTTGTTGGATCAATATGTTTCTTATTTCTAATATTTATATCAACCAGGGGCGACGGCGGGATTCACACTTGGAGGCGTAGGATGGATATCAAACCTGATCGTATATCTGATTCAGGTGTTCAATGTGAAAAGCATAAACGCAGCTCAGATTTACAACATATCGAATGGTTGCACCAATTTGTTTCCGGTCATTGGAGCAATTGTTGCTGACTCTTTCTTTGGTACTTTCTCTGTTGCTGCAGTTTCTGCCTGTATCTCTTTGCTGGTAATACTCTTTACTGTGTTGCAACTTGCAAGATGCATGTCTGTTGTGTGTGTAGTTTGCTTGCTAGAGTATCTGTCGTGTGTTTATCTCGAGTTATATTTAATTTTTCAATATAATTGATTGATAGATATTTTTCTCTCGACTGTGAATAGCTTATGTTCTTTGTGTGTTTGCAAGCCTATGGTTACTTTGACAGATGATTTCATTATTTGGTAGATGTAAAAATTGATCCTCTTCTATATCTTTTCCAAGTAATGAGGAAGTGATTGAACTTCATATTCTTTTACTTTCCTAAAAAAATATTGAAGAACACGAATTTATTGCTCTATTTCTATTGGCAAAAGATATTTAAAAAAAAAAAATGATGAATTTGGTTGCAACTCCAAAAAATAATTTATATTGTTTTACTCGCAAAAAAATTATTAATATTATTATATAGACATAAAAGTGACGGTTGTAGTAATGAGGGCAATACTGATGTGGTGCAAGTGATGGTGGTGGTGATAGCTAGTAGCATAGGTGGTGTGGTGTGGTAGTGGCGGTGATGAGGTGATGATGTTGGAGATTGAGGAGTGGTGTCCTTAGAGGCGATGATGATAAGAGTTGTTGCAGATGGTGTTGTAGAGTTATGGCTATAGGCCCGCTTGAGACAATGATGGTGGGGTTATAATAATTAATAGGATTGGAGTGGTTGTCGTAAAAGTCTCTAGTTTCCTTTCCATTTACGATTAACTAGTACTCAATTTGTAAACTTGAGTGTTTCTTTGGCAAAACATTTTCATTTAAGATTTTTTATTTATTTATTCATACATAGCTTTTTAAAAGCTCAATTTATCTATATGCAAATAAATTATTTTTAATCAATTTTCAACAATTAAACAAAAAAAAAAAAAAAAACCATGTCAAAAGGAACCTGCATCCTTAACATCTAAACCATTTACCTTTGCAGGGTATAATTCTCTTAACCTTGACTTCAGCACTTGATTCCTTGAGACCTCAGCCATGTGATAATGGATCAAGCTTATGCACACCACCCTCAAAACACCAATATGCGATCCTATACACAAGTTTAGCCCTAGCATGTATTGGATCTGGAGGTACACGGTTTACCATAGCAACTATGGGAGCAAATCAATTTAATAATCCCAAGGATCAAGGGATTTTTTTTAACTGGTTTTTCTTCACTTTCTATATTGGCTCTGTGGTAAGCGGCACAGCCATTGTCTACATTCAAGGTAACGTAAGTTGGAAATGGGGATTTGGCCTATGTGCGATTGCTAATTTCATTGGCTTGGGCTTTCTCTTATTGGGAAACCGTTTCTACTTTCATGATAAGCCACAAGGGAGCCCATTCACAGGCATAGTTCGTGTTATTATTGCCACTATTCAGAAATGGAAGCTGCAGCACTCATCTAAAATCGAGGATTACTACTACGGACATGATGGAATCACAGAAATAGCTGCAACCGCAACACCCAAAAAGAGCTTCAGGTAGGAAGTTGAGTCGTTCTTTATTTTTTGGGATGAATTGAAATTTAGTTATTATTATTTGAAAACTTGGTCACTTTACAATCATCAATATTACCTATAACTACCTCTAGTACTTGACATGTGCAATAAGGGAAGAGTATCATGTGCATCTAATATATACATCCATTTCTAATAGTTTGTAGATCTCACATGATTATAGAGTTCATATATTGTGAAATAGATGATGCATCTATTGAATTGAATGCATAAGACATATAATTATTGCAACATGAGAATTTTGAATGAAATTTAGTATTTTTAGTCTTGAACACCATGTCCATTTAGTGTTCTATTTTTAATGAACTCTATATTTTTTTTTTTTTATCTACTTATAATGACCATTAGTATTTTGAAATATAAATTTGTAAGCATATGGAGATCATTTGAATTCTCACGTTTGATAATTCATTTGACATAATGAGTGACAGAAATTTTATAAGCCAAAACTTTATTCAACTAACAAAACTACTTAAACACACTTTTGATGCAGGTTCCTTAATCGTGCCGCACTTAAAACAGATGGAGATGTTGGATCGGATGGATTAATTGCAAAACCTTGGAAAATATGCACAGTACAACAAGTAGAAGATGTCAAAACCCTTTTTAGGATTTTCCCATTATGGTCATCAAGTATTTTTTTAGGTACCCCAATAGGAGTCCAAGCCAGCTTGACAGTAATCCAAGCTTTAACCATGGACCGACACCTTGGGCCTCATTTCCAAATTCCTGCTGGGTCTATCCTAGTCATAAGCCTAATCTCCACAGCCATTTTTCTTACAATCGTTGATCGATTCTTGTCTCCAATGTGGAAAAAGCTGACTCATAGGTCTCCTATGCCCCTCCAACAGATAGGACTAGGTCATGTGCTAAACATTCTAAGTATGGCTACTTCAGCACTAGTGGAATCGAAGCGGCTAAAAATAGCCCGAGCCCACCATCTCCAAGGCCAGCCTGGGGCCATAGTGCCCATGTTGGCCTTGTGGCTAATTCCACAACTAGTTTTGGTTGGCATTGGAGAAGCATTTCATTTCCCAGGACAAGTTGCATTATATTATCAAGAATTTCCTACTTCACTTAAAAGTACATCAACTGCGATGATTGCTTTGATTATAGGGATTTCTTTTTATATGAGCACGGTTTTGATTGATCTTGTCCAAAGGATCACTGGATGGTTACCAAATAATATAAATAATGGGAGGCTAGATAATATGTATTGGTTGTTAGTTGTGGGGGGAGTGGTCAACTTTGGTTATTTCTTGGTGTGTGCTTGCTTATACAAGTATCAAAATGTTGTAAAGGGAGAAGAGAGCAATTCTGGTACTAATAATTGATTCTCATAGTGAGCAATGATAAAGGCTCACATGTATTTCTATAATAATAGGCCTTGGATATAGAAAAAACAATTGTTGACATGGACTATTTTGATTGATGCATAATAAAGTTGAGATCACTGGTGAACCAATATAAAAAGTGAAGTTGTTTCAATTATAACAGATTGTGTCAACAATTGTGAAAAATGTTATTTTTCTATTATTATTCTCATTTTATGACAATTGTATGTCCATTTTTATTATAATAAAGGAGACTGTATTGATGTTTGTATTTTATTTTATTTTTGGGAAAAAATTATGCGACTAAATAAATGAAAAAAAGTAATAAGAAAACAAAACCCCTAAGTATTGTCCAAATCATCCCATTATCTAAACAAAATAATTCTTGATTGAACGGAGGAATCTAAACCAGCACTATTCATCTACTTACCTTACCCCTCTAAAATAATAATAAATAAATAAATAAATAAAGAATATTTAAAAACTTATTTTATTTTATTTTATTTTATGGGATAATGTAAAAGCTTGTGCTATATAAGATGGTTACTTAGAGAAGGTCCAATGAATTTAATCAACGTCAATTGGATCCAGTTGACTTATCTGATTTTTGCACCATAAACGTTGAAGTAACTTTACTAATTGTTAAGTTATCATGACTTTTGAGTGGAGTTGTGGTGTGCCTTTGTGTTAGAACCCCTTTTTCTCTCCCCCTTGTGTGTGTGTGTTTGTTTTTCAAAAAAAAAAAAAAAAACTTTACTAACTGTTCAAATTCAATTGCTTTCTTTGATGAATGGATACGTTACAATCTGTTTTTTTTTTGGTTAAGATACGATACGTTACAATCAATAATACCTTTTTTTTTTTTTTTTTTTTTTTAGAAAGTCAATCAATAATACCTTGACTGCTTCTCAAAAAAAAAAAAAAAAATAGTACCTTGAGCCCTTGACTGCAAACTGCAAAGTCAAAAATAGCATCTTTCTGTCTCGCCGTTTTTGGATTTGGTGACTATGCCCATATTAAATTATCATTCTTCCCCTTCATAGTTTTCCAACATATTTATATTTAACAATACCGGGTCCTCAATTTTCCTAGACTGGCACGTTAGATTGCAAGATACTGATAATCAATTTTCCTAGTTTTAGAAAATCACAGTAAAGGCAATCCATGGTTTCTAAAAAATATCTCATTTTACTATCTCAAAAATTACTTTATTTATTGGATAAGATTTATGTATTGTTCTTTAGGTTCTCTTCTTAAGATTCTGCTATGTGGATTTTTTTTCATGTAATGAAAGTGTACTTTTTAATTAAGTAGCCATATAATTGAATTTTAAGAGAAGAACGTAAAGAACAACACTTAAGGTATTGTACCTAAGTTTTGTCCTTATCTATTATAGCATACCACTTTACAACACACTTAACATCCCAAATTCTATTCTTTTACCACTTTATTTAAATATTATTTTTTAATCTTTCTTTATTTTTTGTTTCAAATCGTCATTTTTTAAATAATCATCTTATTATAACGGTTGTATTTTTTTAAACTCGACCTTTCTTAATGGAGATTTTTTTTTTTTTTTTTTTTTGAAGGTCATATTTTTGGAAATCTGTCGATCAAATAAGTTCTATGAAGAGTGACAATGGAAACCTGTTTTTGCTCCAACTAAATTAAACTATCAATTTGTCAAAATCCATTTACGCAAAATATAAACTATCAACTTCTCAAAATTCATTTACGCAAAACATAAACTATCTTTGAAGAGTGACAATGCAAACTCATTTTTGCTCCAATTGAATTAAACTATTGTTGAGGATAAATTTTTCACACCACATGACATTATTTCATTGGCAACCTGCATCACATCAACGTTATCATGGATTTTAAGAAAATCTCTTTTAAAGCTCAAAAAGAGCACATCATCTCATTTTTGGCTCATGATCCAAGCTCATGAGCCTCATCGGGGGAATTTTGGGAGTTGTGGTTTGGAGGGCCAAGAAGTATGTTTAGTAAATCTCCAATGGTTCAAAGTTGATAAAAGAAAACATATTGCTTGGCATGTCTACCACAATTCCTTGAACTCTGACGGGTCAGTGTGCAATAGGTAACATTTGGTAAGCCTCTCATATTACATAACACTTAAAATGATAAAACTCTCCATGCTCTTTACATAAAAATTAATGTCCATCATATAATATAAGTTTAAAAATGTAATTATATCATTTCATATTAATTATATTATTATTTTCATTTAAATTAATCTCAAGCATATGGTTAAATCTATATTAATATCTCATATCTAGCATTAAATGCTCTCCTTGCTCTCCAAGATTTGGTCAAAACACAAAGAACCATAATTACATTTCTAAAACTTCATCAAATATCAACCAACTAGTTTATTACTTATTAAAATTATATTGTAATAAAACCATAGACTTAACATATAATTTTCCAAAACAAGAAACTTAGTCAAAAATACTAGCAACAACTCCAGCAGAAGCTGCAATAACTCCAGCGCTCCAACAGAAGTTGCAATAGCTCTAGCAGAAGCTGCAGTAGCTCCAACAGCAACTTAGGTAGTTGACATATGTCCTAAAATGACATTTTTTGCCCATTAATGGTCAATCCCAGCAACTACCTGCTATACCAAAAGAAGTAAGGATCCCATAAAAGAAATTTTACCATTTTAAGCTAAGATCCTTAGCCTTCAGCTGCAGTACCAGAAATAGGAAGGTCCCATAAAGGTTATCTTACCATTTTTAGCCAAACCATGAATTTAATGCCAAATATTTTCCTCCAGCAGAAGATGTCAATCAAATGATATCATCCAGTAGCTACTGCTGTAGAGTTGACAGTTGTGACTGACAGCTGTAACAGCAACTCCAGCAGCATTAAAGTCTCAAACTTTCTTCTTTTGGTTAAAAAACAAAAACCTACTAATGAAACCACTTACTTTGTTAAATTTTTTTACTTATTTGCTAAATTTCCCTTCAATTAATTCTAATCTAGTTACATACTTGGTTCTATATAAAGAGAACCAAGCTACACACTAACACAACCACTATCTATTCCTCTCTCACCCCATTATTTTGAAACTTCATTCACTTTGCTGCCCATATCTCTAAGCATTTCTATACTTCTTCATCTCTCTTACAAAAATATCTCTTCTTAGATAACACCATTACAACACGCCTATTACACCACGCCATTATCCATTACCTATCTTTCCCACACTCTATTATTCTGAAATATCACTATTTTGCTGCCCATAAACACATCTCCATCTCTTTCTCTATTTCTCTTACAATACCTCTCTTCTTAGAAAGCAACATAACCAATGTCATAACACAAAAGACAACAGCAACAGCAACTATAAGCTCATGTATTTACTATATTTAACCTTCATATTATCTATCTTATACTCCCATATATTTTACAAACACATTCCTCACAAACTATCCATACATACTTCTCACATATATTTCTAATCTATCTTACAAACACCATATCTCACAAAACATATATATTTCTTACCATCTCCATACATCTTAAAAGATACCAAACACTCTTCCAAGAACATATTACAAAAGTCCTTTCTCATGGAAGGCATATGAACATTAAAGACTAAAAGTCCTTCTCTTAGAAGGGACAATGATTTCATATTAAAGTCATTCTCATGAAAGACATAAATTTCTAATACTTAAATTTCTTCTTATGAAAGGCAATAATACTTTATATTCGACTAAACACTAAAAGAGTACTATATGGGAAAAATCATTTAAGTGCATGATAAAGAGCATAAACTTAACCAACCTATGCACACGGCTGGACATGTTCCCTCTTCCTCCAGTTGCACCCATTTTTCCCCTTCAATCATGAAGTCACCATGAAAGGACCCATAATATCATAGTGTACCGCTGGACTCATTTTATCATGCTGCTGAAATGTTATAAATTCACTGTTGTTATACGATCGGAGCTACAAACTATAAAGATAAGTCATTATATCTTTATCTCCAAAATTATACTATTGAGTATGTTTTAATTTATTATCATTGTACTGTTGTACTCATATTATTCTTCCACTGGAATGTTATTAGCTCACTAACGTTATACAACTGGAGCCACAAATCATATAAAGAACAAAGTGATGTTGTATAGCTAGAGTTAGAAACATGCAAGATAAGTCAAAATCCCTCTATTTTCAAGATTACATTATTAAGTATATATTAACTCATTACTATTGCACCGTTGGATGCAAGTTACTTTAATATCATCTCACTATCTAATAAAACATGGTCTCACTAATACTTCATTAATGAACATACATATTAATAAATTGATCTACTACCGTTGCCCATATATTATTTGGACATAAACCACCGCTGGACATATACCACCGATTGACATATATTATTTGGACATAAAACATTGCTAGACATATCTTATTTGGACATAGATCATTGCTGGACATACCTTATTATATTGGACATGAACTATATACCATAACTAGATATGGACTATTGGGCTCATCCCATTACTTGACCTATGACACTTAATTGGATATCACTTAATAAACATAATAATGATGTTCAATTAATCATTTAATCAAAGGTATTCAATTAAATATACTATTTATTTATTTCACCTATTATCATGATTCTAAGACTTTGGGGTTTATCTATTTTGTAGGCTTAAAAATGCACTGGAAGCCATTGGTCTATGCGGCCCAATGTTGAGTTCTAGATTGGACTCCCCAAAACAAATCCGAGTCAAGCAAAGTCACACCTCCAGCGGAAGACACGTGGCTACGTGCAAAAACCACCCCTGACAACTATCAACTTGTCAAAATCCATTTACACAAAATATAAATTATCAACTTGTCAAAATCCATTTACGCAAAACAAAAACTATCAACTTGTTAAAATTCATTTACGCAAAACATAAATTATCTTTGAAGAGTGACAATAGAAACTCATTTTTTTCTCCAATTGATTTATACCATCAACTTGTCAAAATCCATTTACAAAAAATATAAAATATCAACTTGTCAAAATCTATTTACGCAAAACATAAACTATCAACCTATCAAAATTTATTTACGCAAAATATAAACTATCTTTGAAGAGTGATAATGGAAACTCATTTTTGCTCCAATTGATTTAAACTATCAACCTATCAAAATCCTTTTACACAAAATATAAACTACCAACCTGTCAAAATCCATTTACGCAAAACATAAACCGTCAACCAGTCAAAATTCATTTATGTAAAACATAAACTATCTATGAAGAGTGAAAATGGAAACTCATTTTTGCTCCAATTGATTTAAACTATCAACCTGTCAAAATTTATTTACGCAAAAATATAAACTATACTATGAACTTGTCAAAACTTATATCAACAACTGGAAACATATATATAGATGCAATATAAAAATCAACCTGCCAAGTAGAAGTAGTTTCAATTTAACTAAACTACCACTATGGTCTATAGAAAACTCATACATATCATATCATAGTACAATAAAATTTCACATACATAACTCACACACTGAAGTTCTTACAACTCGCATTGTAATTGCCATAAATGATCAACGAGGTTTGATTGGAGTTGAGAATGAATTTCATGGTCTCTAATGTGTTGATGACTTTCAGTGAATGTCGTAAATTCATGTGTCTGCTCCTGTGACACTTGTATAGGAGGATTTTCATCGATTTGTGAATAATCAAATTCCGTCGCTTCATTTTCATCTCGCTCATCTTCAATGATCATGTTATGGAGAATTATGCACGCTTTCATAATGTCTTGGAGCATTTTAGGATAGAAAAATCTTGCAAGTCCACTTACAATTGCGAATTTTTCTTGAAGCACTCCAAATGTACACTCTACATCTTATTCACCTCTTAGGTTTTTGCAAATAATTGTCTTTTTTGTGTTTGTGGAGTTGGAATTGTTTTCATAAATGTTGACCACTTTGGACATATGCTATCGGTAAGATAGTGTCCCATTGTATAGTCATTACCATTGATTGAGTAATTAACTACAGGAGCATGTCCTTGTGCAAGCTCAGAAAATATAGGAGATCTCTGTAATAAATTAATGTCATTATTTGACCTAGGTAACCCAAAAAATGCATGCCATATCCAAATACCATATGATGCCATTGCTTTCAAAATAATAATTCGCTCACGAATATGACCACAATAATGACATTTCCATGCCGCTGAACAATTTTTCCATTTCCAATTCATGCAATTAATGCTCCTTAGCATCCCTGGAAATTCAAGTCTTTGACCATGGGCTACCAATCTAGCAATGTCTTCGTTGTTTGGGGACCTCAAGTATTCATTAGAGAAAATATCAACCATTGTTACAAAAAAAAATTTTAAAATTTTTTATTGTAGTGGTTTCTCCAATCCGCATACACTCATCCATAAAATCAATTGTTACTCTATGCGCAAGCATCCTAAGTGGAGTCTAAATCTTCTGTACTACTCTCCTTGCTTCACTCTATACTCCATAAATAATATTTTGACACATGTCCACCTATTTAATTAGATGCTAATTTTTTTCCTTTTTATATTCCAAACATTCAGTTTCCTAAAGAAAATAAAATAAAAAACCAACACATGTTCACCAGCCACCATCAGCCATCCACTACCACCACCAAGTCCACACCTTAGCCAGCCAGCCAGTTACCAAAAAAAAAAAAAAAACCCAACACATCTTCATCAGTCACCACCACCAAACAATCCATCAAAAATTTACCAGATACTCAACTCCAAAATGTTCATTAAATGTAGCCCTGATAGCCTTAGTTGAAGCCTAATGAGCCACTAGTGTCACTCATCAAAATGAAAACTTTTTTGGGGGTCTCAGTGTGGCCATACCATTTAAAGCCAGCACATTATCTACCAATACATCACTCACATCTTCTCTAATCCGTTATTGTCCCCTGAACGAACCTGAACCGAGGCATACCAATTGGGATTCTCTCACAATGGAACTTTGTAGATTTGTTAAAGTCACTAGCTTTTCAATCTAATACTTTTTGTGTGATTGTTTGGTGGTAGACTGGTGGTGGCAGGTTTAACTTATTTATTTATTTTTGGAAACTAAAACAAGAAAAGGCAAAAAATTAGCATATAATTAAATAGGTCGACATATGTTAAATTATTATTTGTGGAGCATAGAGAGGAGCAGGGTGAGTGGGACAAAAGATTTGGACACTCCTAAGTGTAGCTATCATTTTTTGAAGGGAGGATAAATAGGTAAGTTGGCAAAATAGTCAAGATAAAGTCTTTTATGACCTGCCAAATGATTACGTTTGATATACCGATGACGTTTACATTGTGATATTGGACCCTTAAGAAGTTGCCTCATTATCTCATCCTCATCTAAGTCATCAAAAAACAATTTGTGAAAAAGAGAGCGACCCATGGAGACAACCTTGAAGCCAACATTGTTAGGAAATTATCACTATAGATGAAAGCAACATAAGCGAAACTGATTCTGTAATATATGTTGGGGGGGCAAAGAAACAAATTACTGTATAAAATATGAGACAACCTTGAAGACAACATTATTAAGAAATTATCATTGTAGATGAAATGAACATAAGCCAAATAAGTTCAAAATAAGACATAAGTGTAGAAGATATGATATCAAACATAGAAAATACATAAGTGCCATAAGATAACAAAATAACAAATTATTGTCATGACCTACTGCCAAAATAAGGTTGGAACAATACATCATCTACATGTGCCAAACCTAAGCCTCAAATAAGCCACTACCAAAATAAGGTTGGAATAAAATATCATCTACATATGCCAAACCCCAAGCCTAAAATAAGTTACTACCAAAATAAGCTACGAACAAGATATCATCTCCATGTGCCAAACCCAACTATTTACTCTAATTTTTGTCTTGCAAGGATTTGATCTTGGAGATTTTCCCAAAAAAAAAACAAAAAAGTCTCTGTGTTTCAAACATGCCACTTGAATCCCTCATCATTATTCTTTCATCCTCTTTAATAATTTCAAGACGAAGCCTTTCCTTTACAATATCAATTCTTTGCTCAACCACTTGAACCCTTTCTACTTTGATACGAAGAGCCTCTTTTTCTTGTTCATGTGATTCCTGAATATATTGCAATTTCTTCGCCAAATATTCCCTAAAATCTTTCTCACCATCATTTCTCTTTTGATTAGCCTTTTCGACTTTTCTACCAATCGGTCTCAAAAGCACCATTGTGTCATCATCATTACTACCAACTTGATCTATTGAACTCGGGGTTTGAGGTAACCCTTTTAATCTTTTCTTAGGCATACTCTACTTTGGTTGGTTCTTCAACACAGGCCAACAATGTTTAAATAGGAAAACTGCATTTTTGGATGATGCTTTATATAAAGCCTTCGCTTCATCCAACTATTTTTTTTTTTTTTAAATATAACATAATTAGTATCTTCAAACTGTTGGTAAATTAATATTGTGACACCATTGCAATATAATTTATACATTCGTTTGGTCAGTCGCACCACTTTGATTCTGGGCTTCGACTTTAGCCATGAACCTAGCAAATTTACTTGTCTCCCTATTAATTGTTCCCCATCGACTTGATAAGGAGGAAGAAGAATGTGTGGTTCTGAATGTATTGTTCTCGCAAAATATTGCCAAACTTTCTCACGAAATATCTCTTGCTTTTCCTCATTACCATGCATGGCATACATGCTAGTGTTAAGCCATGCAAAGACAAGGAGGTTGTCTTTAGCTACACTAAAGTTGCCACCTTGTTTTGTTGTTTTAGGGGTGACAATTTCAACTTCTGGTAAAGAATCTTGGATGGGCATTGAAGTATTTTGAGACCCACTTAAAAATGGTGCCACAAAATTGGAATCCCCTTATAAGATATTAGCATATAGTAAAATGTCTTCTTGTGAATCCATCCTTTTAAACAGGTAACGTAAATAACAACATAACCTACTTAAAGACACTCTACAAAGCACCCAAATCACCAAGAATATAAGATGATAAAATAAGACAACCAACTTAATCGAGCATTTAGAATTTCTTCCACAATTAAATTCCCAAATGTAAATAAGACAACCAAGAGCAAAGAGGTCACAATACAATTGGAACTTGGAAGAAATACATAGAGAATGGAGTTTTAACAATGGTGCATGGAGTTTTAACAAAACTAGATTCAAGAATCCCCCGTAAACAACAAGGGGCCATGTTTAAGATAGCATTCTTAAAAAGAGCTATGACAACATCACGAGCTCTAATTAACTTCCCATTTACTGAGTTGCATTAAGCTTTCCTATGTTTTAAGCCGACCTTGTGGGGTAAAAAAAATGTTACTGTAATACTGTCATTCCTATGATTTGGTATTCAAATTATAGCTTGATAACTTTAAAGATTGACAATGGGGAGCGTGTGAAAGCAATGTTAATGTTCTGGTAGGCTAATAAGAACTAAAACTAGACAAAGTGTGAAAATCAAGGTTCAAGACTAAATGGTCTCTCTCTCAATAGGTAAATTTAGAGATAAACAGAAACTTAGTGTGTTAGTCATTACAGAATTAGGTCCCACATATTCTTGGCCAATTGGGTGGTGATTATTTTGCAACCTGATTTAGTCATATTCGATTTTGTCTTAGCTATAGGTTTTAGTTCAATTAAAGGAATTTGGTAAGGATTTAAAACTAAACATTCAAATTGATGCTAACAAATGTATCAATTACAATGAATTTCAATAACACAAATTCTGGCTAAACATTAATTCTACCCATCCCATACAAATAGGAACAAAATTAACCCCACTACTACACGTCCCTTCATGAAAACCAATGCTCCTACAATTAGTCTAATGGACCAACAATCCTAAATACAGTATCAATCAACTAAAAGTTATGGATAGAGATACTACTGGCAATTGAAGATGAATATGTGAGCCAACTTTCTGAATCGAATAATTGGTGACCACTCAAAACATCCAATCTCGTGACAGAGAGTGACAACCCACTGTGATGAAGTCGAAATACATAACCCCGCTGACCCAAATGATTGATGGCCCAAATGGTGAGAGACAATCGCATCATTGAGAGGACATAAACAAAACCCCTAACACCGATGGAGCTTCGGTTTGAGATGACCCAAACGAAACCTTAACCCAAACCCAAAAATCCTTCATTCTTCGATCTAAAGAAAGAGCAATCAAACGAAACCTTAACCCAAACCTAAAAACCCTTGAATCTTCAGTCTGAAAAGAGAGCTATAGAGCGATAGAGTAAAGAGAAAATGGGTAGAGGGATAGTGTGCTAAAGTGTTGGGTTAAGTGGCATGGAGAGAGAAAGAGTGATTGACAGAGGCATGGGAGAGAAAGAGAGAGTGGCATGGTGAGTTCTGTCGAGAGAGTGGAGATGAGAAACTGAAGAGGGAGAAAGAGGTACATATTTTAGGAGGTTGAGAATAAAAAATATTATTTTACGTGTGGAACGTTGCTACAGTATGTTCTAAATTTAGGATGGTACTATAGCTAAGTTGTAATTTTTTTTTACATCTAGCCTCTTGGTTAATGCATCCATTTAGTGGTTTGAAGCTAAAATTTAGCATATTTGGAGTTTTAACCTCCTAGATATTGAGGGCCCGTTTGATAAGAGATTTTTAGTAGCGTTGTTATTTTGTAAAAATATGTGTGGGTGAAAAAGTATGTGGAAATACGTATAATATTGTTTAAACACTGAAAACTATTTTTTAAACAACACTATCAAACACCCCCTAATGCTCTAAGCCATGCTTGGATTTTTTTAAATGATTTTCTTTGACAAGGAGTGAAGGTTTAGTACTACAGGAATCTAAAAATTATTCATATAGTTTTGTTGGCATATATCATTAAGTTGCATAAGTCAACTATCACTAGTGAAATAGAAGATGCATATGTTGAATTCATAAGATATATAATTATTGCATCATGAGAATTTTGAACGAAATATCTTGTTTTAAGAAATAGTACACTAAATGGACCATCACTATGTTCATATAGCGTTTTATTTTTTAATGAACTCTATTTTTATTTTTTAATATGATAACCATTAACTCACACGTATTTCCACAATACTTAAACAACGATATTAAAAATCTCTAACTAAACGGGCACTTAAATTCTCAAATTTCATAATTTATTTGATGTAATGAACCCATTTGGATAGATTGTTGCAAAAATGTGCATTCAATAAAATGTGTTAAGAAAATGTAAATGGTGTTCAAGGAAAATAGGTACATCCTTCAATCTTAAAATTTTAGTTTTGTGCGATTTTTTTAAACGCAACTTCTTAAAAAAGGTCCAGCCAAATATATGTTTTTTTTTTTTTTTTTTTTTTTTTTGTGCATTTTGATGCATTTGCCCAGCTCAAACACCCAACCAACGGGCTCAATAATAGTACAATAGACATTTTATATGCTAAAACTTTATTTGATTAACAAAAGCTACACAAACTCAATTGACGCAGGTTCCTCAATCATGCTGCACTTAAAACAAAAGGAGATGTTGGATCAGATAGTTCAATCGCAAAACCTTGGAGGATACATGGCATCTCTCTGTCTCTTCGTTTGGATTTTGTTGAAAATTGCCAAGAACAGTGCGGATATCGGGCTCGGCTTGTAAGTTCAGAAGGAAAGAAGAAAGAAGATACAAAAGCGATGTCGTTCTATGATAAGGATCCAAAGCTACATTACACGACGTCGTCTAACTTAATGGAATTTTAAGTGAAGCACGTGTTGAAGAGAAAACGTTGTCGTTTTGGTTCTTTTTGAAGCACATAAATTGCCCACGATTTTATTTTATTTTATTTTGTAACAAACTTTCTCCACGTGTATGTATATAATTGGTCGAGTTAAAATTCTATTTTTGCTAGATTAGGCGGTTGTGCTCTGTTCTAGATATAAATAGCAGAGTAAGTTGTAATTATTGGTTACACTCTCATTTTGTTAATATTCAATAAACTGAGCAGTTATAGTTTGATTCTTTTTGAGTGAGAGAGTATATTTAACAATATCATGGCCAAATCAAATTCTATTAAGGGCAAGCGTGCTTCATTTGCACCGATAAACTACAAGATTCCAAGACATTGATAAATGATAATCACCCCAGATTTTCCAAGTTTAAGAAGTCCACGGTAGCTTATTACTAGAGAAATCTGATAATTATTCATACGGTTTTGTTAATTAGCATATAACATTCACAAGTACGTAGCATAAATAGACCATCACTTGGAACCAAAAGTAAATCAGCAATATGGATGGTAGCGAAACCCGATTATCGAGCTCCAGTACCAAACGTAGTGGTTGGATCACCTTCCCATTCATCATTGGTCAACCACTATCTCTCTCTCTGTCTAACACACACAGAATTTGTTTGGATCAATATATTTCTTATTTCTATTTATATCAAGCAGGGGCTGCGGCAGGCTTCACACTTGGAGGCGGGGGATGGATATCAAACCTGATCGTATATCTAATTCAGGTGTTCAATTTGAAAAACATAAATACTGCTCAGATTTCAAACTTAGTGAGTGGTAGCACCAATTTGCTTCCGGTCATTGGAGCAATTGTTGCCGACTCTTTCTTTGGTACTTTCTCTGTTGCCGCAGTTTCTGCCTGTATCTCTGTAAAATCAGAAAATGCAAAACAGAAATGCAAGAACTTACTTTGAGAGAAAAATAACTCTGTATTTGCTTATCAATTTGTTATAAGCCTCAAAAACTTCATAAAAATCTAGGTTGAGCGTGACTTCGAGCAAATCCATATGTGGGCTAGGTTGGGCATGCCTATCCGCCCATCTGATCGAGAATCTCGAATCTGTTTAGCCTTGCTATCATTTGCTGGTCATCCCTTTCATTCAATCTAATGGTCACTAGAATAAAAAATATGATGGCGCAATGAGGAAAGATTTTGAAGGAGATTGTCAAATTTGGGGAGGCATGATGAAGGAGATGGTCAGATTTTATGTTTTTTTTTTTTTTTTTTTTTTAATCGGGTTTTAGAAATAGAAATTCAAAATTTTTGTATATAAAATCAGAATTTTTGTTTTTTTATTTTTGTTTTCTGAGTTTTTCAACCAAATAGAGAGAAATTGTTTCAAAATTGTGCATAGGAAATACATTTTAGAAGAGAGTGAGAGAGAGAAAGCGAGAGAGGAGCGTATAGGGAGGGAGATCATTTTTTTTTTTGAGAAAGTAGTGTTTGATTTTTTTTTTTATGGTCTTTTATGGGTAGGAATATGAAACGGGTTTGTAACGGCTACCCAACAGTTCAAAACATTGTATTTTTTTTTTCTTTGAGAGGAACTTAATTTTTTTTTTTTTTTTTGAGAAACTTTTAAGATGAAGAACGTTGTATCTAATGAATTAGAAAATTGTAGCCACATGATGCAAAGATGAGTGGTCAACAAAAAGTTAAACGTTTCGGCTAAGTGTAGTCAACAAAAAGTCAAATGTTTCAGCTATTAATTATTATTATATAGATATAGATGTAGATATAGATATAAATATATATAGATAAGTCATGTACGTAAGTTTTTTTAATAAGTAGTAAGATCAGATGACTTGAAAGTGTTTTGATAAGTAGTAAGATGAGATGGCCTTGCCGTACAGTCAAAAATTTAGAGGTTGTGATTCGTTTAGGGACGGATCCAGGAATAAAGTGAAGATTTTTTAATTCGTCTTTAACTAATTCTTACATTGAGCAATGTGAAGATTTTTTTTTTCTATTATTTTTAAAAACAAACAAGTGAAAAATATTTAATCTTTGCTAACTATTTGGTATTTTGCACGAGTTAGCAACTATTTTTTTTTTTACGTAACAATAATTTTACTACTTATTCAGTTATTTGTTCTGATCGTTGATTAATATTTCCTCTTTCATACAGAACAAGTCCTGTCGTGCAATAGCCAATAACTTTGTATAAAATTTATGTCTTTTACAAAACAAAAGACTACTAATAGATTATGGCATCTGTGTGTCAAACCAATTGGATTACTAACTTAAATTCATTTCGGCATAGTACAATCAGAGTTATTAACCTTTGATTTTTTTTTTGGGTGATAATTACCAAACAGAAACTTCATTAATAAGAAAAAGTCATAAATACATCATGGAGAAGAGCTTGTATAATCAGAGTTATTAACCTTTGATTTTAGTTTCTCAAAAAAAAAAAAAAAACCTTTGATTTTGAGATTTCATCATGGCATTTGTGGTGCAGATGAATTGTTGTTTAATATATTTCCACATCATTTAAAATATATATTATTTATTGAATTGTTGTTATCAAATTTTTCGTAAAAGATTTTTTAATGAGAAAATTTTCTTTTGTAGCCAGGATTTTGTTCATATCGATAATTCTCTCTTTAATTAAAAATTGAATTGAAAATCTGTGGTTGCACTAAATTATAAATTGAAGTAATTTTTTTAAGATGAACTTCTCTGTTGTTTTAACACTTTTTTTTTATTATAAATGTTTCATATTTGATTTTACTTAAACATTATTTTTCGTATCAACTTCTTCTTTTTATTATTATTATTTTGTCGTATTTGAGAGGTAAACTTTTTTTTTCATATCAACTTTATGAAATTTTTACATCTTGTTCCTTCAAAAAATAACAAAGTTATATTTTTTCTCTTTTATTCCTAAGTTGATTAGAAATCTAATTTCTTACCATAAAAAATTTCTAATATAAAAGTGGGTATATATAATTTTATCTTATCAATTTTTCCTCCACGGCTTTATCAATTCTTTAGATAGACACAAAAGTTTAATTAATTTTATCTTATCAAATTTAATTCTTTAGATATATTTTCTCAAATCAAGTTGATTTATGGATAATTTTTAAGTTACGTAAAAACTCTATCATCTATCAAAAAATTCGGAATTCTATTTGTTTATCTCACACACGTCTCTCTCCCTCACGTCTCTCCCTCTCGACAGAAATCCTATTCGTTTGTCTATAAAGAGAAAATCCACACACACATCTCTCCCACAAAATTCTCTCTTAGTGGGTTTAGACTATAGACTCCTAACCTCTTACTAAGGAAGTCATCTCTATAATTTTCATAGTTAATTTGTGCTATCGCTACCAAGAAAATCATAATTTTCAGTTTGCGCTATTGCCACCAAGAAAACCATAACAATGTGAGTAATCCTTCATTCTTCCTCTTCTTGTATTTTTTTTTTTTTTTAATGAAGAATATTATAAATTATGCCACGTGAGTACATAACAGCAATGTGAGTAAATCCTTCATTCTTCCTCTTCTTCTATTTTTTTTTTTTTTTAATTTCTTCATGATAAGCCACAAGGGAGCCCATTCACAAGTATAGTTCGTGTCATTGTTGCCACAATTCAGAAATGGAAGGTGCCCCACTCATCCAAAATCGAAGATTACTACTACAGACATGATGGAATCTCAGAAATAGCTGCAACTGCAACACCTAAAAAGAGTTTTAGGTAGGAAGTTGAGTCTTTCTTTGTTTTCTGGGATTAATTGAAATAGAGTTATTAACATTTGTAAACTTGGTCACTTTACGATCATCAATATTACATAAAACTACCACAAATACTTGACATGTGCCATCTTAGGAGAATGTATTTCATGCATCTAATATATACATCCGTTTCTAATAGTTTGTGAAACTCACATGATTATAGAATTCATATACTTCCGTTTCTAATAGTTTGTGAAACTCACATGATTATAGAATTCATATACTGTGAAATGGAAGATGCATCTATTGAATTCATAAGACATAATTATTGCAACATGGGAATTTTGAATGAAATTTAGTGTTCTTAGTCTTGAACACTATGTCCATTTAGTGTTCTGTTTTTAATGAGCTCTCTCTCTCTCTCTCTCTCTCTCTTTTTCCCTTTTTTTTTTTTTTTTTTTTTTTTAACGACAATCATTAATATCTTGAAATAGATTATGACCATTAATAGTTTGAAACATACAATTGTAAGCATATGGAGATCATTTGAATTCTCAAGTTTCATAATTGATTTGACATAATAATATGACAGACATTTTCTAAGCCAAAACTTTATTTGACTAACATCACTACTCAAACACACTCTCAATGTAGGTTCCTCAATCGTGCTCAGTGGCGGCGCCACCTTATGGTCAGGGTGGTCCCAGGACCACCTTGACCTGAAAAAAAAAATTTATATATAATAATTTAATTATCGAGCATCGATCGAATACCAATCGAGTCAGGCAGATTCAAACCAAAATTTTTATCGCAATTTTGATCGGTCGAAAAATAGGTTCGATCGATCGAAAATCTGGAAAATTTTTTGAAAAACAGAGCATTTTAATGCAGAAACTCCTCAAAGCACATTGTATTATGAATAAAATGCATGAGTATGAGATGAAAAGTTTTTCAAAAACACTTGGATTCAACTCAGATCTTCCAAAAATAAGGTTTTTAATCATCAAAAACACAATATGCATCAAAATCAAGGAACATATAATCTTGGATGGCCACAACAAGATCACACACAATATAATGTACCAAGTTTACCAAAGAGTAACTTGTGTAGTGTATGCAACTAGCAAAAGCTTGAGAAACATGTGAGGTGATATGGAAATAGAAATCAATCACAATTTCTACAAAATTCATCACATAGAATTTGAAAGAGACTATCACCTAAAGAGTTACATCATATAACTCCCACATCTCCTAGAAAACAAGCTTGCAATTATGTAAGTTTCTTGATTTGCCTCATATTGTACACACAAATTTTATTTGATCAAAAACTTATTAAAATTAGCCAGGATAATGTACACACCAATTTTAATTGATTGAATTAATTATAGCCAAATAATGTACACACCAATTTTAGCATTTAAACCGAGACTATACCTTATGTTCTTTTTGTGTATGTGCTACACTTTCTCGAGCACAAAATCTTACGATATGCACTAAGGTGTTCATGATTGGCTAGTAAACAGTGGTGAGATTGTTATTTATGCCTTTCTCTTTAAGTTCAAGTCTAACAATCAGAGGCATGTGAATTCAAGATCAAGATAAACATCTTCCCACACAACATGCACTACAAAGCTCAAACTGGTAAAGTACAATAAATAAGCTCATCCAAGCTAAACAAGATATATAAACATGTTATGTAAAGATAATATGGTCAATCCTTGATTATAAATCCAAGATGTGAAATACAAAACACAAAAATATTTTTGGTTTTTTAAAAAATTTATGACCAAAAACAAAAAGCACACATTATGCTAAATGAACAATGCAAATGCAATGCATGACAGTGCTCAACTAAGCTATAGAGGGTACACAAATAAGAAATATCAATTTCTTAATTAACCATTGAGTACATGTACAAATTAGTACATACTCACACAAAATCAAAAATAGCTTAGCACTTATATAACACATACTATTCAAGTTTCTCCACAATGTCAAGCATGTTCTAAATCAAGAGAGAGATATTATAACTCATGTAATCCTCAAGAAAAAAAAAACAAGACTCAAAAACAGAAACAAAACATGTCCACAAATAATTGAAAGAATTAAATCAGGGACAAATCAACAACACTCACTTTAGAGAATCTTTTCTCACCCATCTAACACGAGTTTTCGGCTTTGTAGGTGAAAATCCATGTGAAGCAGAGTGTATTTGAGGGATTGCACCAATCTTCTGAGAAAGACTAAAATTCTGCAATTTCCTTTCTCAAGCCAACAAGCTTAAATTTTTCAAAAGAATATGAAACAATTTATATGGACTTATGGCATGAGAAATATCATCACAAATCCTAGACTGAAACACAAAATGCTTAAATTTTAATTTATGACAATTAGGACGAATGTGACCGGAGACACCACAAAAGTGACAAACAGGAACAAATTTAAGAACATCAGTATTCCTAACAACAAATCTAGTCTCAGATTTTGATTTTTGCCTCAACAAAGAATAATTTGGTCTAATATGACCAACAACACCACAACGGTGACAAGTAGGCACAAAAACAAATTTATTATGCTCTCTAACAGTAGGTTTAGACTTAAGTTTAGAAACTTCAGCGTCTATATCAGAACTTATACCTTTGTCTAACCTAGCAAAATAAGCCTTTTCTTTATTATTCCTCTTGAAATGAGGGATATAAACTTTCTCAGTTTTAGGCTTAAGAGAAACAGAAACACTTTTGTTATCAACAGCAGGCTTGGTACAAGTCAAATTTTCAATTTTAGCTTTAGATTCAACTAACTCTTGTTCCAAGCTTTCCATCTTCTCATCTTGAGAAGAAATTTGATTTCTCAAAAATTCATTCTTTTTATTAGATTCATCTAATCTAACAAGTAATTCCTCTTTTTCAAGATTAGCCAATTTTAACTCTTTCTTGAATTTTTTAGCAGTTTTCATAGATTTCAATAATTCCTTACGGAGAGTTTCACAGGCATCAATAAAATCAACAGAAGCATGAGCAGGAACATGATCAGAAAGACACTTCAAATTATCCATGACAACAGGGGTCAAGGATCATCTCTTAGATCAAAAGATCTAAAACAAAAGAGCTACCTGCTCTGATACCACTTGATAGATTTTAGACCCTTTAAAACACAAATGGATTAACCTAGTTAATTATCCAAGTTATTACTTAGTCCAAATTTCAGATCTAGGTTATCACAATCAAACAATCATATCATGCATAGCAGCGGAAATATAAATAACACAATGATATGATGACCCAGGAAACCAAACCGGTAAAAACCTGGGGAGGATTTAACCTAGCTATCCTCAAGGTAAACTTGAATCCACTATAAAAGAATCGAAGTTTTACAATAGGACTTAAACCACTAACATCCTATTGCTACCCACTAGTAGAAACTTACTGACACGATCACGTGCAAGCTCCGAGACCACGGACTCCTTCTTTCTTGGATTCTCCAGCAAATACAAGCACACCCGCTTGTGTTTCTTTAAGTTCCTATGGCAGCAACTGAATGATCATCAAGTTCTTGAACGAATCTCCTCTTGATAATCCTAAGTTTGTGTAAAGGAAAGCTCCTTACAGATCTCACAAGATATTTACACAAACAGCAATATGAGCAACGTCTAAAACGTGGCTAGGGTTTGCCTTATATACTTAGGGCAAAAACATAAAACCCTAAACATTTTAATGAGCTAGGGCTGAGTTGGAATTCTGCAGAAAAAAACATTCTGCCTGAGATTCGATCGATCGAGCCTGTTCTTCGATCGATCGAGCCAGGCCAAATGCACTAATACTTCTGCAACAGCTCGATTCCAACTTTACATAAAAGACACAACTTTGAGCAAGTCTGAACAAGACTAAACAACCTGTTTTGATCATGGTTTGCCAACAATACACATTAGAGTTCTAAATACATTAGTTGCTAACTCTTTAGAACCTAACAATATTTATTTACCTTTAAAAAAAATTTTGGGACCACCCTGAATTTTTTTTATGCCAATAAAATTAAATTTTGGTCCATAATTTGAGCAACTTAACAATATATTGGGGTCTTTCAAGCAAAAAGGAAAAACTCAAAAAAAAAAAAATTTGAACTAAAATCTGAAAAAAAAAAAAAAAAAAATTATAATAAAACTACTACAGGCTGGGCAGTGGCTTGATTCCTTCGACTAAGCACACTGCCCAATACAATACAATTTTCAACATTTTATTATTTTTTATAACAATTATTTTTCCTCACCAGACATATATTACTTACTTCTCATTTTTAATTATTTTTTCTTTTTTATTCTTAACCATGCACGTCTTATGTCTACTCAATTTTTACACTTCATAATTTTAAATTTTATCACATCTTCATCTACACTTTTACATCTACATTTTGCCTTCCTCCTTGTTCGTAATTTCTGTGTCTTCTACCAGTACCAGTGTGGTAGTGCCTCTTCTCAAGTTTTGAGTCTCAAATTTTTTAATACGATTTTTTTTTAGCTGTACAGGTACTTTTGTTCATTTCTTTTCTTTTCATTTTTTTTTTCCTTTTGAGGTTTTTTGGTTTACAGAATGCAAATTTGTTTTGGTTTTAAGAATAAATTTTTTTTTTTTTAAAGCACGAACTTCATGCCGGCCAAATCTTGAATTTCGGCCAGTATTTATCGAAACACCCCGAAACACCCGAAATAGAGTGGAATGACCTGAAATTTTTCTGAAGTGGAATAGGGTGGGTTACTGTTCCGGTTTGTTTACCGGCATGGTATTTTCCGGCCATTACGGCCGGAACGGAATGGAATTAATAACATTGAATCAAACCTAATTACCTAAAAGCTAAAAAGAAATAAGATTATGTAATTTATGAACACCCTGAACAAAATTCCTGGAGCCGCCACTGATCGTGCTACACTTAAAACAGAAGGAGATGTTGGATCTGATGGTTTGATCGCAAAACCTTGGAGGATATGCACTGTACAACAAGTAGAAGATCTCAAAACCCTTATTAGGATTATTAAGATTTTCCCATTATGGTCATCAAATATATTCTTAGGTACCCCAATAGGAGTCTTAACTAGTTTGACAATACTCCAAGCTTTAACCATGGACTGCCACCTTGGACCTCATTTCGAAATTCCTGCTGGGTCTATCCTAGTCGTACGTCTAATCACCACAGCCATTTTTATTACCATTATTGATCGATTCTTATGTCCAATGTGGCAAAAGTTGACTCATAAGTCTCGTACACCCCTCCAAGAAATAGGATTAGGCCACGTGCTAAACATTCTAAGTATGACAATTACAGCACTAGTGGAATTAAAGTGGCTCAAAACAGCTCATGCCCACCATCTCCAAGGCCAGCTCGGGTCCATAGTGCCCATGCTAGCTTTGTGGCTAATTCCACAACTAGTTGTGCTTGGCATTGGAGAAGCATTTCATTTCCAAAGACAAGTTGCATTATATTATCAAGAATTTCCTACCACACTAAAAAGGACAGCGACTGCGATGCAGGTCCGACTCAATAAGTGATGTAATTGATGCAATCGTTTAAGGCCTCTAAATAAAAGAAGGCCCCCACTTGTAAAAAAAAATTATATATATAATATATTTATCTATATATTTTAATTAAAAAAAATTAAGCACTTTTATTAGTTAATAAAATGCATTAAAAATGCTCCATTGTATCCTAAAATGCAGAAGATTAAAAAGGAAAAAAACAAAAATAGTCAAACTTCAACTAACAAAATTAAATTTTAGGAGACAAATTTATTAACTCATTCTTGAAATATGCTAAAATCAAAATTAATACCAAACAAATTCATTAATAATACAACGTAACTGTCTTGAAATATGCTAAAATAGAGATTATAAATTTCAAAAACAAAAGAAAAATCTATCGTCTCTCTATCTCTCTGCCTCTCCATCTATATTCTTACCTTTCTTTTCTTCATCTTCATATTGATTCTTGATCTTTTTCCTTAAACTCAATCTAGCTTGAAATTTTTCTTTGTTGATTCCCTTCAATTCACAGCAAATTCAAAATTGAAAAGGGGAAGCGTACCAGAGGTAATCTTCTTCCCCTTTTTATCTTTCTGAAAATGAAGATGATGGGTCTACTATTTATTTAACTTAAATTATATATATTTTTAGTTTATTTCACTGCAGAATTGATTGATGGGACACGTTTTTAGTCATAGGACAGGTTGAGAAAATATTGATTCAAGATATTGATACAAAATTCTGCTATGATAGGACCCGTTTCTGCCCCTTTCTTAATTGGACCCATTTTTGCTATGATAGGACACATTTTTTGCTTTTACACTTAGCCATAGGAGTACAGGCTGGACATCTCACATCTGCATTGCACAGGTGCACAGCAGCACAGCAGTGCAGCCCACAGACAACACGTTTTCTCACTTTATCAATTATTATAAATTATTATACCAATTAATAATTTGATGTGTATCATATCAACTCATTTGTATTATAGTGACACTAATTTATTGAACTATGTAAAAAATTAATTTTTATTTGTGCAAGTTTAGACTTTAAAGTGGTCACGACTTTAGAAAAATTACAAAAACTTAATTAGTAATTTTGCATCTCAAAAAGCAAGAAAAATAGATTTTAAATAAAAAAAATTCAATATATATTATTTGATTAATATTTAAATATAAAAAGACCCCACTTAAAATTTTCGCCTAAGGCCCCCAAAGTTGTTGAGCCGACCCTGCTGCGATGATTGCAATAATTGTCGGGATTTCTTTTTTTATGAGCACCGCTTTGATTGATGTTGTCCAAAGGGTCACTGGATGGTTACCAAATAATATAAATAATGGGAGGCTAGATAATATGTATTGGTTGTTAGTTGTGGTGTGAGTGATCAACTTTGGTTACTACTTGGTTTGCGCTTCTTTGTATAAGTATCAAAGCGTTGAAAAGGGTGAAGATAGTAATTCTGGTACTAATAAGTGATCCTCATGGTATAAACAATGCTAGAGGCTTGAATGTATTTCTGTGGCCGCATTATATCAAGTTTTCGTTTGAACAATAATGGAGAATGTATTGATCTTTTGTCTTCAATTATATCACCGAAAAAAAATTATCAACTGCATAAATGAAGAAAAGTAATAGGGAGAGAAAATAAAACCTTCAAGTATTGTCCAAATCATCCTATATTCTTGAATGAAAAGGTGGATACTGATCCTACAAATTACTTTCAGGACCTGGGCCTCCTCATCTCTTTACACCTCTATCAAAATAGTGCATGCCAAACAGCCAAAGCTTGTGCTATAAAAATTATAAGGTGGCTGCTAATTAACATAACACACTGTACCCTCTTGTTGCACTTTTTATTGGGGATTATTTTATTTGGGAGTTTTAACTTTTAATTCAGTATTTTTCAAAAGGTTGGGTGAATTGTCAGTAAATTGGTATTTTTAATTTTTATGTTTTTCGACACTTTGAAGTTATGTAGGAGTTTGCAGATTAGTGTTGAGTCTGATATTTGGAGCACTGAATTCTATTAAAATTCTATACTCCAAGTGCCGAATTTACAATATATGCTTGGTTGGCAATTTTGGGAAATTTTGCATGATGTGTGGCTGGTCTGGATAATCGTGTGTTTTAAGTTAAGACACCCATTAACCCTCACTCTGCTTATAGAAGTTATCATCGTTTTGTGGTTAATCTGTTTTAGTCTTCTAGAAAACCTATAATTGTAATAAAAAAAGATTTATAAGATACTTTGGTCACATATCATTGTCGTGTGTTGGCATCAAAATATATCCGCAATGCAGTATATTGACAATTGCTACTGGGTGAAAGAAAATCTGGCTTAATTTATGCACCCATTTCTTGAGTTAGATTCCTAGGAATCCGAAAAAGATCGAATCGAAATGCCACTGGGTGGAATAGCGGATCAAATTATGTAGCGTGACAAACTCAGTTTTGAAATTTGCTTTGATGCATAGTTCATTGATCCTGCATCCTCATTTTTCTATTTTGCTATTGGGTTGATTGTCCGTGGATTGATATTGTATTGACTTGGGATCATATATCTAAATATTTAAACTATTATTTGTTATAAAAAAAAAAATAAAAAATAAAAGATAAATCTCCGAAAAATTTTATTTTTTAGAAATATAGTTCTCTCACTTTATTAGTATCGAGTCATGTACATTTAATTCAGCCCATCAAATGTGGGTAATTATTGAGTACTCTCAGAGTACTATAAATACGTACTCCCTCCTTTCACATAACTATGCGTCCCATTAATTAAATTTATGGTGGGACTCACAATTCATGTGAGAGGAGGGAATACGCATTTATAGTACTCCCAGAATATTCAATAATTTTCCATCAAATGTCAGGTTCCTATAAAATGGATGGACTCGATTCCCTACTTGAAAAACGATACTCATTAGGACCCCTTGAGATATCACCTCAATGTCAAGTCCAATTTTCCAAAAACCCCAACGCCTAAGTCTATGTTTTTGCATTTCTTCCTTGGCCTATTCTTATTTCTTAGTAGCCAAGTTGTTTATTTTATTTACTTTAGTTTTATTCCCTACTTCTAGTCACAATTGATATAAGTGCAACATATAAGCATGATACTAAATTAAGACGCCTTTAATGACTCATATTTTTACAAGGGTTTAGAGTAGGAATGGCAATGGGTCGGGTTCGGGCCGGGTTTTTTGATACCCGGACCCGACCCGCGGGTCCTCCCCTATTACCCAGCCCGTTTAATAAACGGGTCTTTTTTTTAGCCCCAAACATAGCCCGTCGGGTCTCCGCGGGCCCCGTCCAGCCACTTTTGGGCCTATTCCGTGGCTGCCCAATCTTATTATTAAAAAAAAAGAAAAAAAGGCAAACACAAATCAATCAACATTGTTATTAGTTAAATCCTCAAACTCCATTTATCATTTATGGAAGAAACAAAACTCCGATTTTTACGTTTATGGATAGATTTTTACATCAACATAACATTCACTCCGATTTTTACATATTGAATCCTCAAACAAATACCCAAAAACAAAAACTACTGAGAGAGGAACAAAACTCCATTTATCATTTATGGACATATTTTTACATATTAAATCCTCAAACAAATACCCAAAAACAAATCTACTGAGAGAGGAAATGAGCCCAAAAACAAAAATGAACCAAAAAAAAGAAGAACTTAGACCACTAAATCTCTCTCTGATCTAACAATCACGGGCTCCTCTGTGACAAAAACGGCAACCACCACGAGATTTGTGCTCCTCCACGAGGGTGAGGGTGGGTCGGTGAGTGAATGAGAGTGAGGGTGAGGATGAGATGTGAGTGTCTGAACTTGATTTGTGACTTTAAGAGTCTTGGTGGAGCTGATTAAGGAGAGACCTGATTCTAACACCAACGAAGCTCATATTGTACCTGATTTTTTACAGTGTCCAAAACTAGTTAGCTAGTTGTTCCTGATTCTAAAGTTTCTCCAACTTCCATTTCTGCCACCAGTGAACACAACTTCCATTCCTAAGTGAGAGTCTGTGAGGGCCGAATGAGATGCAAGTGAGAGTAAGAGTCAGTGACGGAGGCGGCTGAGTTGAGAGAGAAAGGAGAGAGGCAGTTGAGTTGAGAGAGAAAGCAGAGAAATGAGTTTTAGGTTAGGGTATATATATATATATATATAGGTAGGTTTTTTTGTAATTTTATATTTAAGCTAACCGGGTTGGGTTAGGTCGGGTCCGGGTTCGGGCCGAGTTTTTGTCAAAAACCTAAACCCATTTCGGTTTTTTTTTTTTTTTTTTTTTAACCCAAACCCAACCCTATTCTTTATCGGACTAGTAAAGCCCAACACATTAGGGTCGGGCCGGGCCGAGTACTCGCGGGTTGGGCATAAATTGCCATCCCTAGTTTAGAGTGCCCTTAACTTTAAGTTCTGGTCAAAGTGTCGATTAGTATTTTGACTCAATCTGATTTTGCTTTGATTTCTAATTTCTTTAAGGGACAATTATGAGTTTTAAACTCTTTTTAAATTTTAATTAATTATCAAATTTTGAAAATAGATAATTTACTGAATAATTGGAAAATACCTAATTATGCATTTGATTTATAAATGCATTATGGTACATCCTTTTTTTAGGGTTTAAACCAATGGTGTTATAACCCCAATCAATTGCCAATATTTTTTTTGAGGAACCAATTACATTTAATTATTTACAATTGTATTCATCTAACACTATTTTAAGGTTTTCTTCAAAAAAAAAAAAAAAACTCTATTTTAAGTTACGTTTTATTACCATTAAAATTTGATGTTGTACGATCTTAACTAATGACATTATGCTTGACAACAATATAAAGTTGTTAGAGTCATATTTTTTATATGTTGGAATATCTGAGTTAAAATGCACTTTTGATGTAATTAAGTCTTAGTTTAGAATGTCTCTAAAGTATTCAAGTGGTGTCAATTAGAGACAAATCAGAACAAGCTCAAGAGCTACTCAATTCAGTGTTACAATTTTTATCTCGAGTGATTTCTTGCAGCAGCTAAGGGTGTGCTATTAACCTGCTAAAATCAAGCCGATCCAACCCAACCCTCCGGGTTGGGTCGGTTTATAGGGCTTGGTCAGTTGGGTTGGGGTGTGAATTTTTTTTTAATAGTGGGTTGGGTTGGGTTCGGGTAATAAGATTCACAAATCCGCCTAACACAACTTGACTCACCTATATTTAATATATATTTTAAAATATAGTATACAATTTTGTTATTTACTTTTTTGTCCCTCTTCCTAAATAAAACTCAAACCCTAAGTTCTCTTCATTTCAATCTCCTTCTTATCTCATGTTTCTCTCTCTGCCACCACTCTCACTCCTAGCTATTTTAAACCCTAAATTAATAAAATCCAAAACCTAAGTTCTCCTCATATAGTTTATATTGGTTTGGTATTATGCTCAGGATTATTTGATTGTAATTTTGCTCTAATTTGTGGTGGTGGTGTTCTAATAACAGTAATAATAATAATTGTGGGGGGACGAGGATCCAAAATTACTAATAGAGTACTTGATGACATTTCCGAGGAGGCAAACCTCGGGAAACCTCACTAGAATGTCCTCGTAAAGATCACAGCTACCTTGTGCAAGAACAAAAAAACCACAGTTAATTAGGGTTCCAAGGACACCTACTCATCCTCAAAAAGTCGAGAATCAGAGCTAAGGGAGGGCATAGTGCAAACCGAGGTTGAAAAAGGGTTACCTAGCACTGGGCAAAGAAGAGAGGAAAGAGGAAGGATAGAGCAGCCATCCCCTCCGCAATAAATGCACTGCAACCACTTAGCTAGCCACATTAATGGGGGAAATGACTTGTGAATAGTGTTCATACAGCTTATACCTTAGTGTAAAAACCTTCTAGTAAGGCCTTGATGGGACAAGTATCAAGGAAGTCCGATCCTAGCCCTCCAAGTGTAAAGTTTAGATGCATTTTGGCTGACTATATAAAGCCAAGAAGCACTTGGATCAGGCGGTCTTTTTTGGGAAAAAAAGGAGAAAAAGAACTTGTAACACCATCCTCGACCTAAAACCGAGGACACTAACCTTATCATATCAAGGCTTCCCTCAATTGAATATACTCAAATCTCATTTGGAATTAATACGATGTTCGTGATCTTTCCTATAATAGGTATTTAAGGTTGACTATGCATCTCATCTCTATAAATTAATTGTGTGAGCAAAAGTATAAAGTCAAAACCTGTTAACTTCTTTGTAAGTACTTTTTGCCCCCTACAATTGGCGCCGTCTGTAGGAAGTGTCACCTAAAGTACCCTTGAAAACCTTCGTAGTATGGCAAGTCCCAGGCGTAGTGGATCATTGGAGTCTATGGGATCCCAGCGTAGGGACCATTTTGTTAATCTTGAGCAAAAGAGTGACCGTCATATGGCCCATACTCATAGCGAGAGAGCGCCCTCCATTCATTTTAAGCAAACTGGCCAGCGTGAAGCCAGTCATAATTCAAGTGATGAAGAAGTACATAACCTAGAGAAAAAGGTGGAACAATTATGACGACAACTTCGTTGCAAAACTCAAATAAGGGAGCAGAGGACTCCCACCCTAAGTCAAAGTTTAAGTTTTGAAAGCGACAGGAGTTACCGACCTCGAAATAGAACTCTGCCCAGTGAATCGTTCATGTCGTCATCCCATTACACTTCTGGAAGAAAACATTATTGTAGAAGGTCTAGAACCCCACCAAAGAGAGGCCAAGGGCATGATGCCATGGGCAAGGCTCTCCTCCAGATATCCCGCTCCCCTTTTTCTTAGCGTATTAAGTAGGCCAATCTCCCACATCGTTTCAATCAACCCACTTTTACCATTTATAATGGTAAGACCGATCCTGAGATGATTCGATAGTCTTGAAGAAGGATCTATACATTCTTTTGAGGAGCTGACAAGGGCATTCGGGGCGAGGTTCGTGACATGTAGTTGGGTCCTAAAGCCTCTGGACTCTTTACTCTCGATATCTATGAAGGAGGGAGAGGCCTTGAAGAACTATTCCGATAGGTATTGGGAAATTTATAATGAGATTGATGGGGACTTTGAAGATGTCGCCGTTCGAACCTTCAAGGTGGGCCTCCCTACACAGTCTAATCTTTGGAAGTCGTTTACCATGAAACCACCTCGGAATATGCACCAATTAACGGATCGGATTGAGGAGCATAAAAGGGTCGAGAACAACCAGAATTCCGGCAATGGAAAAACCAAGGCTTTCTCCCCTGACCGAAAGGATAGTTCGTCAAGTCGGTTTACGTCATCCCGACCGAGGAGGGAGTTTTCAGTCAGGTGCCTCATAACCTTGCTGGCCCCCAAATGAAATAGAAGTGGAATTTCCTTATCGTCCTTGGGAACAATAAATGTCATCTTTGTATCTCCGAGGAAGGACTCTAACCCGGTCAGTGGAGTAATGACGGTATCTTTGCAGATAGAGGGAAATGAAGGGGAAACATTGCTTAAGAAGCCCAAGATTCAGGATCAGTCAATCTTGGGATTTTTCGAGGAAGATAAGGAAGGAACAATTCAGCCACATAATGATGCATTGGTGGTAACCTTGCGGATAGCGGTGTTTGATGTCAAGAGAGTAATGATTGATCAAGGAAGTCGGGCTGAAATCATGTATTTTGACATGTTCAAAGGTCTAAGGCTTTAGTTAGAGGACCTAAGTAAGTATGACGTTCCTTTGATCGGATTTGTCGGGAATACCACTATTCCAAAGGGAATGATCCGACTGCCTGTGCAGACAGGAGATAAAGTGGTAAGCGTGGATTTTCTCGTAGTGGATGCTTTTTCTCCGTATACGGCCACCCTTGCTAGGCCATGGTTGCACGCTTTGGAGGCTGTGTCCTCAACTTTGCATGTAAAGTTGAAATATCCCACTGACGAGAGAGTAGCGGAACTAGTAGGGTGCCAAACAGTGGCCAGACAATGTATGGTAGCAATGGTTAGCCAACAAGTGACCGAAGTGGGTTCTCTGGAGATAAGACCAACCTTGTAGCAATCACAACCCGGGTTGCCAGTCTCCTCGGATTGTTCAGTATCATGCAAGGAGCTCAAGAAAGTTGTCATTGAAGAGGATGAAGAAAGGTACTTCCAAGTCGGGACTCAACTCCCATCAGAAGATAAGAGACAACTAGTAGATTTTTTGAAGAAAAATTTGGATATTTTTGCTTAGAGTGTGTATGAAGCACCTGGAGTTGACCCAGAATTCATCTGTCACCAATTAAATGTAAATCCCAAGGCAACCCTGAGGAAGCAGCCACATCGGCGTTCTTCTAAGGAGCATGCCGAGGCAGTGAAAGAAGAGGTTCAAAAGCTTAAACAAGCAGGGGCGATTAAGGAGGTGTTTTATCCTAAATGGTTGGCCAACACTGTTGTAGTGAGAAAGAAGTCAAGGAAGTGGAGAGTGTGTGTGGATTTTACAGACCTTAATAAAACCTGCCCTAAGGATCCATTCCCTGTTCCGAAGATCGATCAGTTAGTAGATGCAACATTTGGACACCCTAGAATGAGTTTTCTGGATGCTTTTTAGGGGTATCACTAGATCCCATTGGCATTGTCAGTTCAGGAGAAAATGGCTTTCCTTACTCCAACAAGAAACTATCATTATCGAGTAATGCCTTTCGGCCTAAAAAATGCTGGGTCTACGTATCAGAGAATGGTGACGAGGATGTTTGAGAACTAGTTAGGAAAAAACGTAAAAGGCCTAGTAGACCTAAACATATTGTTTGTCACCATTGTGGTGCCTTTAGTCATCTAAGACCTCATTGCTATAAGTTTCAAGCTCTTAAAAGAATAAAAAGAAAAGAGAAACTTAAGCTTCTTGGAAGTTATGCTAAAAAGGGTAAACCGGATGTGAGTGATAATAGCATGTTGTTAAAGAAAGTGTTTAATGCTCTTAACACCTTGTCTATGTGCATCTCCGGTTATCATTCTTCCAACCCTCGTCTCACTTCTCATGAGACACTCATTCCAAACAATTGTTCCGTTTGGATGAGGAAGGGTTCCTATGGTTGAGTTTTTGCTCTTTTGGTCCTTGATCTAATTCTTTCGATCTTTGTTGGACTCTTCATGCATTAGATGCTTCATTGTCATGCATTTGTGCATCATGCATCTCTTTATATGCAATTGCTTTGTTTCTGTTTTGATCTTACTTTTGTGTTTTAGTTTTGTGTGAGTAAAAATCCAAAACCACATAAAAAATGAAAAATTCAAAAAGTTTGATCGTATATGTTTGAGCACATTTCACATGTGAGTTTGGCCTAGTACCTTCATACTAATGGCATAGTGCATTTACGAGCTTAGCTTGTTATGTATGCACATCTATCTTTGTGGGAAAAATCTTGAAATCTATGTGTGATTATTGTAAATCGATCTTCAAGCTTGTCATGAATGATTGGTCAATAGTCTTGATGGTTTTGATACTTGCATAGACTTGTACCTATATATTTTCCCACTTTTTTTTTTTTTTTTTTTTTTTTTTTTTTGCTTAAAGAGCTCAACCAATGTAAATCTCAAAATGAAAAGAGATAATGAGCTGCAAAAGCCGTCGCACATACTAGTATTCGACTAGGAAAAAGGGAAAGCGACTTTTATGAAATTGTATGATGCCCCAAAAAGCCAAAGGCTTGTTCATCAAATTGAAATATCAAAAATTTCAGGCATCAATCTCTAAAATGAGATGTTTTAATTCAAAAAGATCAAATGATATGAATTGTAAAGAAGCCAAATGAAAAGCTTCAAAGATATGTAATCATTTTCTTGTGGGAAGTCATATATGTTCATTTCTATAATTGAGATAGACCACTTGACTTAGTACTAGTTGTGTATGACTTGATTGAATTGATCATTGAAGCTTCACTCTAGACTAAGGACTATTCCACATTTGATACACACACACAACACACATGCCTAATGTTCAATGAATGCCTTATTCATTTGTTCGATTGTACTTGTTTAAATGTGATGTGTGTGTGCTCATCTTTATATGGATCAATCCAAAAATATTTTTGATCATTTTATATGTTTTTGGAAGTGATTTTTATCACTCTTTGTGTTCATGTTTAGTGCTTACTTTGTTTTTCATTGTTTAAACATATTCTGTGTTGAAAAACAAGTGTCAGAATTTTTGGCTACTCATTCTGACTACTTGCGCGAGTAGCTAGCAAGTAGCGAGTTTTGGCGACTCGTTTTGGCGACTTGCCCAGTCACGAGACCCAATCACGAGTTCACACAGAATGGTTTCGCGACTCAGCTTGCAACTCACCAGTCGCAAAACGCCCAGAATTAGCTTTTTAAAGAGCTTTTTTGTGGGAAACTTGTTTTAAACCTCTCCCATCCTCTCTTAAACCCCTCTTTCAATATTTTTACATCAAAATCCAATCAATTTGAATAGTTTTTCATTTCATTAACATCTCTAAGGTAATTTTAAACTCTTATCATTGATTTGGATCCTTAGATTATATTTTGAAGAGTTTTGTGCTCTTGGTTGGGATTTTCATCATAAGGGTTGGGAAAACTTAATTTTTGTCAAAATTTTTGTATGGGATTGGTTTCTTTTGATGATTTTCTTTGGATGTTGGCCCCTTGTGGCAAAAAGAACATGTATTAAGGGTGGATTTCATAATGTTCATGCATTGTTTTACATTGTAATTCATAATGTGCACGCTAGGTGTTTGATAAAATGCCTCTTAGGCATTTTCTCACTTGTTTGGACTCCGATGAGTACCAAACTTTGGGGTTTCTCATGTTTCCTCATTAGGAACATGTTTGGTTCATTAGTTGTGTATTTAACACACCTTGCCCCACATGTGCATTTTCCAAGCATTGGTCATGCATTGTACATTGCCACCTCTTGCACACACCTCTGCTACCCTTGTCATGCATTGGTCTATATCTTGTTTCTTCATCCTAGCATGTCATATTTTCTTTATACTTTGTAGCATTCTGTTTGAGCTTTATTTTCTCATTCATCTTGCACCCTTCATGTATCATACCCTTGCTCATATCTTCTTTTCTTTCCCTCCTTCCTCTTGATTGTTTTGTCTAATCGTGACAAAAAAGGGGAGAGTATACCAGAGAGTATAAAGGTTTGTATCGTCATTTCTATATGACTCATGTGCACATTCGTAGGGAGAGAAAGTCATAGGGGATATGCATATACCAAGGGGGAGAAGACATTTTTTTTGAAAACCTTGTTTTACTTTATGCTTGTTCTCTCGTTGCTTTATGGTGCTTTGAGTTATGTTTAGTATCATCTATACTTTGCTGCTCTCATCGCATCATGCTTGTGTATTGGACATGCATTCATCCTTATGCTATTGTGCTTCATTGAATGCTTGTTCAGATGATCATTTGCTTTGTTATGTGATCATTGTAGTCATTTCTATATGACTGTTTTGGTATATGATCAAGTTGCTCACATGTTTCACATTATGTTTACTTGATCGCAATTTACTTGTTACATTATACTTGTCCTTTTATTACTTGCTTTACCTTGAGCGTCTAATGTGTTTTGTGCAAGTGTTTCAGGTTACAGGTATATATGTTCCAAGTTCATCACAGCTCCTATGATTCATGATAGGGGGATGAAGAGCCTAATCAAAGGGGGAGTATTGATGTTGAAGAGCAGCAGCTGCCTATATTTAATGTTTTGCTTATTGTTATTTATGTTATCTTTATTTACCGTACATGTAGTTGTACCTTTTCTTTGTAGCCTTGTACTTGTTGTTAAATGTTATGCATTTTCTTTAAGTACTTTCACTCTTGTGCTCTTTGTTGGATTTTATATCCTTAATGCAATTACCTTGAGTTGTTGCATTGGTTGAGTGTTGGACATGCAAATGATACTTTGCATTAAGCTTATTAGCTTGCATGTCCAGATGTTCATTCCTTATGTGAATGAGCATTGTAGTCACTATTTATAGTGATTGTTCCTTTTTGGTCAAGCCACGGTTTATTACTTATATTTTGTTTTGCTTGATCGCATTATGCTTGCTCTATATGAATTACAAGTTTTTTGCATACAATGATCATATTGTGTTGTTGTGTTTCAAGAGTTACTTGTTCTTATGGTTCAAGAGCTACACAGATTCTAGAGTTAGGTGTGAGTAAGTTATGTTCAACTGTTCCCAACTCACATGTTAAGTCTAGAGTTTGTTTTAGGGTTTTGTCACGAAATAGCCAAAGGGGGAGATTGTAAGGTTGAATTTAATCAACCATTCTGTTGGCTTTATTCCGAGCCAAATTTGCTTGTATTTTAGCAATTAGTAACCCTGTATTTAGGTGGGAATCATATAAGGGTAGCGTGTGAGAGAGTGTGAAGAAATGCTCAAGATTGTGCAAAGAAGCAAAGTCTTGCGACTGGATCTCGCGGGTTGCTCGCGGCTTGCAAGCCGCTAGAAGTTTCACACGTGCCAAGCATGCCAGAAGTTGAAGTGTCATGCCAGCTAGAGCACTACAGGACAAAAAGTACAGACTGGCCGTTCAGTTACCTCGCAGCTTGAACTCGCGGCTCAGTCAAGTCGCAAGGCCAAGCCGCCAGCCAGCTCTGTTTTGGAAAAACTGACTCTTCGCATTCTTTTCTCACACCAGTATAAATACCCCTTATACCCACGAAATGTAGAGGGCTTCTAGAGAGAATTTTGAGAGAGAAACCCTAGAGAAAAACAAGATTGACTCATCCACAATCTTTACATAGAGACTCTTCAAATTCCTCTACTCTCACCCTCTCCATTGTTACATCCTTGAGAGGTTCTTAGCCAAATCCTTTTCTCACCATACCCACATCTGTGAGAAGGCTTTTTGGTGCTTTGGGAAGCAGTTAGGAAGGGATGAATTCACATTAGTTGATGCTATGGGCTATAGCGGAATCTGGTAAGCTAAAGAAGAAATAGGTTCGGCATAATCTCGTTGGAGTAGGAGCTTGGAAGGCTTAGGTACACTGAGTAGATTAGACTTGGAGGGTCTTCTGCTGTTCATGTATCCCAACTTGATTCTTTAGTAGATTATTGACCGCTTGGAGGGCGACAGAGAGATTTTACGCCGAGGGCTTCGGTTTCCTCTTCAATAACACATCGTTGTGTTGTCCTTGTGTTTGCATCTCTCTTCCCTTAATCTTTGCTATTTAATTTCTGTTGTGGATGTGATTTTAATTGGTTTAGATTGTTTATCAATTCTGTTTTAGCTTATCTTCATGTTCCGCACATACATTGTTTGATAATAAGTTTGAATTGATAATTTGTAAATTGGGGGTCTAAACGTTCATAAGTGTTTTATACACTATTTGAAATTTCATCCTTAAAAGACTAAGTCTATTGAAAGTAGAAATATACATGAAGTCAAACATTAGTGTATGGTAAAGATCAGGAAAACAAGGTAGTTCGTGGTGCATATTGCTAGTGTAACATTAAAAACTACTGCTGAAAATAATAAGTAGGAAGTAAAAAGAAAGTGCATATGACAAAAGGTAAGTCGAAGTTTTTTCATTAATAAATTGAAGTACTAAAAAAAGGGGGGAAGGGTAGGGCCATAACATTTGGGGTCGAAGCAAGAACCTTTGCCCTGATGGCTGGGGGATAGAACATCTTCTCTGGATTCCTTAACTCCGAGGAAGGATCCACACCGGTAGCGTTTAAAGCCTTGATCCAAGTCCGAAGGCAAAACCCTCGGCATACTGCGGGAATCTGGGACTTTAGATGTGCCTCAGTTTCCTTCTGCCCTAAGTTGTAAGCTGCCTACTCGACCTTGTTCATCTCCTCGGCCTTTTGCTCTAGCTCCTTATTTAACTCCATGACTTTAGCCTGAGCAAGTGTGAGCTAACCTTCTGCCTCTCTCATATGGAGGAGTTGTTCACAAGCCTACCTCTCGAAGCTCTCAATCGAGGCTTCAGCACTCTTCCGAGCCTTATCGCATTCAGCCAGTTTCGCGAGAGTCTCCTTTAGCTTCTTGTCGATTTGGGCTTGGGCTTTCTGGTCAGCAAAATGCCGAGATTCTTCCACTTTCTTTTCATAGAAAGCCTAGTCAACCCACTCCTCGGCCACGTGAGCTGCTTGGGTGGCCTACAAATGTGAAAGTAAAGAAAAAGAATTTGAAGCTAAGGATCTAAATAAATAAATAAAAAATAAAAAGACGCACCAAGGCTAAGTCACTCTTCAGGGATAGAAAAATCTCATGCTTCTTCAGATTGCGTAGCTTGGCCATATCCCGAGGTAGAAGAAGCGCTTGCTCCACTGAGTTGGCCACATAACTTTCCCTACCATTATCAAAAGCACGAATTGATGAATCCGTGGGAAGGGGGGCTCCATCCAAAACCAGGGGAAGGTTCCAATTCGGAACCCACGATCGGCATTCCGAGATCATCTCTGAAGTCTCTCCTCCGCTCCTTTGTTGGGACCAAGTAACTTCGGCAACCTTAGCTTGTTCGGAAGAAGTTTCTTCTTGGATTTCCCCTACCTCGATGGGACCCTTTCCCCATTTTTTATCCCTTTTCCACTTTTTATCAGCCGGATCAGACTGGGTAAGAGGAGGAGGAATGGGTGTTGGAGGCCCGGGCACCACAGGAACCTCTAGAGTGGCATCTCTAGTGTGAGACTCCAGGATTGATAGCAAGTCGGGCAGCCTTTTTTCTATCACCATTGCTTCTGGAACTTCTGTGGCCTCCTAGTCCTCACTAATTGCAACTATGGCCGGTCTCGAGGTGGATGCTACGTCCTCGGTCACGTCTCGATGGTAGAAAATTTCAAAGCCTTCGTCGCAGACAAGGCTTTCAGTGCTTTCTTCCTCAGTTTCCTCCTCGACCTTCTCGGATTGAGCTTCAACCTCGTCGTTTGAGGATATGACTTCCTCTACTAAGGGTTGAGTCTCTTGTAGGGTGGGGAGTTCCATAAGTTGAGTTCCGGCAGGAGGAGGCTTTTGGATGAACCCTTCAATAACTACGTCAACCAGTACGAGACATGGGTCTTTGGCCTTGATCACGTGCTTAGAAACTTGGAAGCGGGTGGAGATTGGTTCGAAGCCAAGGATGATATGCACTGCCCGAAGTTAACTGTCTTGGTTTAGGAAGATCTCGAATCTCAGGACTTGGTTCAGCAAGTTGAAGTTCACCAAGCTTCGCCTTTTGGCAGTAGCCTTTTTGTCTAAAAAAAAAAAAAAAACAAAAGGGAATAAAAGTGAGAAAAAGGACTAGCATAGAAAAATAGAGATAGAATATTGGTGTTTTAGTTCCTAAATGGCACAAGATCATAAAGGTTTCCCTAAACCACCCCACATGGAATGTCATCTGTGGTCGGGCAGTGAAGTCCATCATGCCACTCCCCTGAAACAATGAGAAAATCCTCATCCATGCATTTGTTCATCTCGGGGAGGCAGGAAATTAATCTAACAACAAGAACCCTAGTTTTTAGGTAGTATCCCGCTTCATTATTCCTCTGGCAACTATAGACCCATTTTATGTCATGATGAGTAAGATTTATACCCATCTTGTCGTTTATTGCATCTACATTACCCAATATCCTAAACATGTTCGAGGCACACTGAGTAGGGAAAAGTCTGTAAAGATTCAAAAAACCCTAGTAACCCTACCTATAGGAATCCTCATTCCTCCCTCAACAAATGCTATCATAGGAATCGCTACGACCTCAATGGGTCTTTTCTCATGCCACTCTCCTAAATTACAGTGTTATATGGATGCGTTACTAGGAATCCTATATCGCCTTTTAAACTCTTCTTTATGCTTGGGGGTGTCAACTAAGCTAAAAAATCTACCTATTTGTGAGAAAATGAGGATAAAAGGAAAAGAAGATCTAAAAATCTGTCAAGAAAGAAAGAATCACAAAAACACTTACAAAATCTGGGAAGAAGGGCTCCTCGGGCGAGTTATCTGAAGAAAGGAGTGAGTGTATGTTCTAAAAGAGAAGAATGGAGTTAATGCCCCCATCTCTCCCTTTATATAAAGGTCCAAAAAGGAGTGGCAGTTTTCCCGCCCCTTCGGTGCAAGAATAGGGACTGTAGGATCATGATCTCACCGCAGAACATGGGGAACAGGAGCCGCCTACAACTTTTATTGCGACATTGTGGATACCGAAGCCTCAGGAGCGTGTGTCGATCACTTGAAGGGACACTCTCACGTGGGAACACACTGGAAGCGTGCAGAGGAGACTGACCCTAAACTGTCAAAACCTCCCTCTCCTAGATTAGGAACGGAAAGCGAGGTTTTGGGGGGCTATTGTAGGGGGACAAGGATCCAAAATTACTAATAGACTACTAGATGACATTTCTGAGGAGGCAAACCTCGGGAAACCTCACTAGAATGTCCTCAGAAAGATCCCAACTACCTTGTGCAAGGACAGAAAAACCACAGTTGATTAGGGTTCTGAGTACACCTACTCACCCTCGAAAAGTCGAGAATCAGAGCTAAGGGGGGCCATGGTGCAAACCGAGGTTGAAAAAGGGTTACCTAGCACTAGGCAAAGAAGAGAGGAAAGAGGAAGGACAAAGCAGCCATCCCCTCCGCATTAAATGCACTGCAACCACTTAGCTAGCCGCATTGATGGGGAAATGACTTGTGAATAGTGTCCATACAGCTCATACCTTAATGTAAAAACCTTCTAGTAAGGCCTTGATGGGACAAGTATCAAGGAAGTCTGATCCTAGCCCTCCAAGTGTAAAGTTTAGATGCATTTTGGCTAACTATATAAAGCCAAGAAGCACCTGGATCAGGGGGTCTTTTTTGGAACTTGTAACACCATCCTTGGCCTAAAACCGAGGACACTAACCTTATCATATCAAGGCTTCCCTCAATTGAATATACTCAAATCTCATTTGGAATTAATACGATGTTCATGATCTTTCCTATAACATGTATTTAAGGTTGACTATGCATCATCTCTATAAATTAATTGAGTGAGCAAAAGTATAAAGTCAAAACCTGTCAACTTCTTTGTAACTACTTTTTGCCCCCCACAATAATAGTAATTAAAAAAATTGTCAAACCCATAGATCTAACCCAATCCACGTGTGATGGTGGGTTGGGTTGAAAAAAACCCTCCAACCCGACCCACACAAACCCTTAGTAGCAGCCAATCTATCGAGGTTACTTAAACATCGACAGCAAGCTCAATAGCAACTAATCAATCAAGCTTCAATTAAGTAGAATTCCAAGATAACTTAAATACTATTTTTCAAAGTCAACATCATACACAACATAGACACACATCATTGAGAAGTTTTTGCGACCTTTGTGCTCCTAGGCTTTTGTACCAAGCTACTTTTGGTTCATCCATTGAAGTGTGTTGATGCAAAGAACTTTGCACCAACAATCTAAGTCAATTATAAGTTGTTGTAGCAAGACAGTCACGTTGATAAAAGATTCATACAATTGTTAGCTACGTTTACAGGAGATCCAAGCTAATAAAAGAAATTGATTCTCAATCAAAGTCAATCAGGGATTCAAGATTGGAGTTATACTAGTGTTACTAAGTTCTACAATTCATAAATATTTGGGATTGGGTAATCACTTGTACTTCCAACCTCTATTTTTTATTAATGGATTCTTCAAGAGTGTTGACCTATATTATCACTCACTGGGGTTTTACCTGTGAGGAGTTTTCCCATCATACCTATATTGTTATGTTAAATTTATAATTTTTGTTGCACTTAGTTTTTGCAGTATGTTCATTCCCATCACATTGTAATTGAACTTCACATGAAATTTGAGTAATTACGTCACTAGGCTAATTTCTTAATCCAAAAAACAAAATGTCATAATTTACCCTTGTACTATCAGTGTTGTTAGGGTGAATTATGAGAGTTTAAACACACAACAAATTTGACCCAAAAAAAAATGTTTACAGGCAGATAGCAAATGGTAAGTAAAAAAATTATATTAGTGGTTGATCAAAATAAAAACTAGTAAAAACTTGCTTACATGACTATTGTAAAAAAATGTTGCGAAGTTTTCTTGGAGAACTTCTTAAGGCAGTCATGCTTCTATCAAACTTTAATGGTTTCAACTCTCCTCCTTATCCATCTAGACAAAAGTTCATGCAAAAGAAAGGATCTCCATCCAGGTCTCACGTCTGGAAGGAAAAAGATTCTAAGTGATTTCTCATCTTTTCTGATCTCTTGCATGGTTCATGGTGTGTTTTGAATCAGTCTATTTTTGATGCTTTGTTTGTTTGTTTGTTTTTGCTTTGTTTTAAGTTTTTTTTAATAAAAAAATGAAAAAAAAAATCAGAAAAATACAAAAACAGTGTGTGTCTGTGTATGCTGGTACTTGTGTACCTTTAGATGGCCATTGAAACAAGGTTTCTTAACTTTGTATCACTTGTAGCTTAGATGAGTACCTTCATGCACAACTAAGCAATGTGAGCATTGTGGCTCTTTTATGTGATTTGTATGATTTGGTTGATCTCTCATATCTTAAATCACTCTTTTTAACGGGAATGACTAGAAAATTCTAAGAGAAAGACATAAATAACCATCTCACCACTAAAACTCGTTAATTATAAAACATCTTTGTGCAATTCATAAAAGCTGTGCTCGGTAAGGTGTAGCACTTACACAGCAAAACTAGGATGTTCAAGCTTACATAATTGGGTACTTTCTTTTCTCTCTTATATGCACATGCATGATATGCTTAAAAGAAAAATATTCAAAGAACATGAAAAGTAAAAAGAATCAAAATGCTTATAATTTGATTGCAAGTGTGTTTCTAGGAGATGTGAGAGTTATATGATGTACCTCGAAGGTGATAGTCTCCATCAAACAGTTATGATTGTGTGTGAATGTATTTGATCCTCCTATATCATTACTTTTCACATAATAATGTACTTATGCTCTCTTGCAAAAGTTTCACACACAACACGCATACTCTTTGCTACCTTTGATACTATTGTATAGATACAATGTGATTTGGCCATCACAAGGAATACATGTGGTAGCATAAGCTCTCTAAACTGTTCAAACTTGTTTTGAAATAAAATTTGGTTAGACATGTTTAGTGTGTTTTGATCTAGGAATGCTTTGCATCTAGAGTTGAGGTTGTGTTTCTGTGCTTAACATGCTCTTTGAATGCTTGCTTTGATGGTTATCTTGGTTGCATTCATCTTGTGTTGTTTCTCCTCCTCAAAATCTCTTCTTTATGGCTGTTAACAGATACCTTGACACCTCCTCAAAACAAGCTCTTCTATCGAGATTTATGGGTTTCTGTTTGATACCTCTTGATAGATAGCCCAATCCATCGAGCCAAATTCTTTGGAGTCTCTATCTGCTCGATAGCTCCTCGACACCTTCCTCGATCTATCGAGATCTTTTTCCATCGACACCTCCTCAATACCTCTCGATCTATTGAGCATTTTTTTCTCGATAGAAGCTCGATACCTCCTCGATCTATCGAGATGCGTTTTCTATATATACTTTGAGGTTCGACCCGGTTTTGTGCAAAATCAAATATCTCGATCTCTCTCTCTTTTCTCTCGACCCAAAAACCCTTTTCTCTCCAAAATCCTTCTTCCCCCTTCATTTTCGGCTTAATCCAAGTTCAATTTCATTGGTGAGTGCTCTCAATCTTTTTTTTTCTCATTCCTCATGCTTTTTCATGCATTTAGACCTAGGTTTTCAAGTTTTTGGGAATTTTTGGGGTTTTTGTTTTTTGTCAAATTTTGTGGATGGGTTTTGTTAATTTGATCTCACATGCTTATGCATTGCATTCTATGTGCATTATAACAATGTTTCATGCATTTTAGGATTGTGTGACTGATTAAGCACTATGAGAATAGTACTTTTCTTTTCCCAGATTAAAATATATAAAAATACTAATATATCTAAATATATTTTAACAACAAATGTTTGAAGAGGGAGTAAAAATCTGTTGGAGTGTAAAATCTACTAATCAAATAATTGTGTTTATCTGACAGAAAAAACCATGGCTATCATATATATATATATATAATATATATATATGCAAAGCTGAAAGAAAATCTAATTAGATTTCAAATTGTAATGCAAAGCTGAAAAAAAATCCAATTAGATTTCAAATTGTAATCTAATTAAAGTCTAATTTTGCACTACGTGTCCCATCTAATCTAAGTTTTAAAATTTTAGTGCCAAATGAGTTAATTAAGTGTAGAAAATGAGGAGACTAATATAAATAAATTATAAAAAACATAATCATATATCTAACTATATGTATAAAATTAGAGAAAGAGAGTTTGAATGATTTTATATTTATGAGCCTTTTTATGTATAACTAAAAACAATTCAATTTATAAGTCATTTATGTAATATACCATAACTATATACAGTCCATTACTAACTAGGTTATGAGTGTATATATATATATATATATATATACACTTTTTTAATCCAAAGTTTAGATAAAATTCAATTAAAATCAAAATTGAATTCTTTCTCCAAAAAAAAAAAAAAAAATCAAAATTGAATTTTACTTTTGTTAGCTTTTCATATAAATTAAATTGTTTAGAATTTTGCTATTATTTTTTATCTGAACTAATGATCATATTATTGCAACCATTCCCTACATATAATGTGATCAAAGAACTACATTGCTGTCAAAAGAACTACCTAGAATTTCAACAATAATAGAATACCATAATACCTCCAAAACATAGTCAAATAACAATAACCGACTCTAATCAAGAGTATAGTCGAAACAGACAACACAATAGTTACAGTTCCAAAGCCAAAAACAAAAAAACAAAAAAAATGCTATTTCCAATTCTTTCAAAATCATCTATGTTTGTATGTGCAATCATAAGGATACATTTTGAAAATTACATTACTTACACATACTAAAACAATAAACTGATCTAAAACTCATATCCAAGAGATGCATAGACATGGGGGTAAACAATTAGACAAAGATTTTCCTACATGGGTATAGACAATTAAACCATTCACCTCAAAAACTTCATAAAAATCTAGGTTGAGCGTGACTTCGAGCAAATCCATATGTGGGCTAGGTTGGGCATGCCTATCCGCCCATCTGATCGAGAATCTCGAATCTGTTTAGCCTTGCTATCATTTGCTGGTCATCCCTTTCATTCAATCTAATGGTCACTAGAATAAAAAATATGATGGCGCAATGAGGAAAGATTTTGAAGGAGATTGTCAAATTTGGGGAGGCATGATGAAGGAGATGGTCAGATTTTATGTTTTTTTTTTTTTTTTTTTTTTAATCGGGTTTTAGAAATAGAAATTCAAAATTTTTGTATATAAAATCAGAATTTTTGTTTTTTTATTTTTGTTTTCTGAGTTTTTCAACCAAATAGAGAGAAATTGTTTCAAAATTGTGCATAGGAAATACATTTTAGAAGAGAGTGAGAGAGAGAAAGCGAGAGAGGAGCGTATAGGGAGGGAGATCATTTTTTTTTTTGAGAAAGTAGTGTTTGATTTTTTTTTTTATGGTCTTTTATGGGTAGGAATATGAAACGGGTTTGTAACGGCTACCCAACAGTTCAAAACATTGTATTTTTTTTTTCTTTGAGAGGAACTTAATTTTTTTTTTTTTTTTTGAGAAACTTTTAAGATAATTGCTATCAAAAGGGATTTTAAATGTTATGACCCTTTGATCCATTATCTGATCATGCTGTATTTATTTTTTACCCTTTTTGGCTTTGAAACTTGTAATTTTGCTCCTTTTTTTCAATTTTTTTGATTTTGGCATTTGCTTTTACGCGTGAATTGGAGCCGAACAAAATATCGTATCAACAAATGTATGTACTTATTTCACATATATGTGTGATTGATGCATATATGGATCTCATATATATATATATATATATATGAGAGGGTGTATATATACTTGTTAGGTTTTAGATTTGCAAATTCTAGTACATTGTAATCTTAATAGAATCTGTAATGAGTGATCAAAGAGAAAGAAACTGAAGCTTTCAACAACCCTTCGATATATTCCAATGCTCGTTCGATCGAATTTGTATTTTCGATAGCCTATCTATCACAGCTTAATCAATCGAAAGTAGATTCTCTACACTTCCTCAATAGAGCCTGAATTGATCGAGAATCGTGAATTATGGAATCTGACATGTTTTAAGAAGTCCGTTATTGCCTTGTTTTTCATACCCTACATGCAAACATATATAAGTGCCTATTATAGCACAACTCAGCAGAGTTGTCAAGAGACTTGGTTGTACACTTCAAAGAGAGAAAAATTAAACCTAGTTTACACCAACCCGTGAATTCAAAATGTCATTCTCCATCAAATGATAATGTTCGGTGGTCAGAAAAAGCTAAAAAGCCACAGAGCTAGTCCCAATTGTTGTTGTGGAGTTGAAACCTTTAAGGTAGTCTTCTTGTTTTCTTGTTTCTAGCATGTAAAGAGGGGGGAACAAGATTGCCTATGCCCTTGCTAGACGAGCAGTTTCATCTGCTGACACTGATATCTGAGTAGAAGAGATACCTTGTGATTTGGAGGATGTATTCCATTTTAATTTCATTCATCAATAAAACTTTACTTACCTTTCTCTCAAAAAAAAAAAAAAAAAGAAGAAGATATTTTCTATTACTTTAGTTCAATCAAAGCCGCGCCGCCTTCAAAAAACAAAATCAAAGTCACGCCCACTAGAGAGCAACCCCAATTAGTATCCCATTGTGGATGCCGTGCGTCGCAGTGACAGAAGAAATTCTTGAAAGTATAATGCTAGTTGGAAAATGAAATATTTCTACCACACCAACCAAAATTGAATGGTTAAAAATCCTTCACAATGAAATTGAATGGTTTAAACATTGAATAAGGCAACAAAATTTCATCATGAAGCAATGAAATAAGTTCTTGCTTTGAAAATGTTGATAGAACTTACTCTACGTTGTTTCATTGTATTATGTTTTCAATTGTTTGATGTGATAAAAAAAATTTCAAGCACAAATAATCAACTAACCAAATTTTTGGATTTTCGGTCAATGAAAAACATTTTTGGATTTGACCAAATTTAACGTTAAAACAAATACAGTGAATTCGCACTACCTATATAGCACTACAAGTGCACACAACTATTTCACACCACCAATTTGACTGCTTAATCTATCCAAAACGCAATCATTACGTACCACTATCCTTTAATGTGGTCACCTCTGATAATTTTATGCACTATCACCTGAAATCTAAAACTAAAAGATCAGGACTCAAATTTTGTAAAAAAAAATAATGAGAGTGATCTAGACTAAAGTAGTTGAAAGTGGAGGGAAGAAGAACTACAGGAAAAGCTTTTTCAATTGATCATGGTAAACACGAGAGGTCCCATTTTAATAGCCAAACTTTTTTAATTGGGTTTTTTGGCATTGCTTTCCATTCCACAATCAGAAATTTAGGACCATACTTTTACCATACCATTATTCACAACTATTTTATGTGTCAGATTGTCACTAATCCTATAATTTTTTTTCAAAAGTTATCCTTGTGGATTTTTTTTTTTTTTTTTTTTTTTTTGGGTGGGGCCTTTTTTTTAGACAGTTTCAACTTATAACGTCCGTTCCTGATGATAGTTCTTTAAGTAGGCATAGCCATTCGCTTTGCCAACAAATATTCTAGCCCTTAGAGCATTATAATGCAAATTGTCCTATGCTGTATTCTTATAAACTGTCAAAAAATAATATCATTGAGGTTTTTTTTTTTTTTAAATGAAGACCCATCATAACTATATCCTTATGTTAAATTTAATTTTCATTGCACTTAGTTTTTGCAGTATGGTTATTCCCATCACATTATAATTGAACTTCACATGAAATTGGAGTAATTAAGTCACTGGTGAATTATGAGAAAGTTTATAATTTACCCTTGTACTATAAGTGTTGTTAGGGTGAATTATGAGAAAGTTTATACACACAACAAATTTGACTCCCAAAAAAAAAAGTTTATAAGCAGATAGCAAGTGGTAAGTAAAAAAGTAATATTAGTGGTGGATCAAAATACAAACTTGCTAAGATAACTATTGTAAAAAAAGGTTGGGAAGTTTTTTTTTTTTTTTGTAGGTATATAATTACTTGTGAATTATAGGATGGGAAATTAAAGTGGTAGTTGTTGTATCAATTTTAATGCAGGTTGCCGGCAGCTGGTGCAATAAAAGGTAAAAGCAAAGTTTTTTTTTTTTTTTTTTTTTTTTTTTTTGCTGAATGGGTAAAAACAAAGCTGAATTCAGCTCTTTCCAACAAATCCAAATCTTCTATCCTACTTTTCCTGCTCCCCACTCTATACTCCACCAATAAAAGCTTACCACGTGTTAACGAATCCAACCGTCATTCCACATCTTCTGATCATCATGCAATAGAAAGTAAAAACTAAGCTCAATTCTGCACTCACCAACCTTCATTCCACGTCACCTTTGAATTCAGGTGAATGGGTAGCATATATTATACAACCAAACTTTCTAGTGAAACTCCTAAAACCAATCAACGCATGTCTTACTTATTTTCATAATTAATTTATTATAAAATAAAAAATAAAAAATAAACCTCCCGAAAGCAGCATGGCTTGCCACTTCAATTATTATTTTTTTTTTTTTATAGTGAAAACATGCCTTATATTCATTACTCAGGACAATTGTCCATTGCACTTACATCCAGACCAATCTGGTTTACAATTACAGAAGGGGTATCCTCGACCCAAACTACAGAATCACTTACATTCCAGGCCTCCTTAGCCATTATATGAGCTGCCATATTGCTTTGTCGACGGACATGTGAGCAACTCCATGATCTAAACATTGTCAGTCCTGCCTTGACGCCTTCCACCACTTTCTGAATTAAGCAAGGACCCGGGTCATGGCCACTTCAATTATCGTTGTCCATTTCAAGGTCACTTCAATTAACAAGCAACGATGCTTTTCTGATTTGAGTGATAGAAAGATACTATGGACCAACTAATAATAAATTATTAGTCTTTCTTTAATCAGCATCAGATTCTCACGACAACTGATTCACCAAAAAAAAAAAAAAAAGATTCTCACGACAACTGACCTATCACCTATATCAACTGGTTTTGACAAGCTATAACTTACATCGAGTTGTAAGGTATTATCACTCTCCCCTTTTTTGCGTTGCCATTGATTTGGACTATTGCAGCAATCAAGTTCTGCTATCACCGCATGCCTACTGAACTCAACAGCAGGATATAATACTTGTTAAAATTTCTGTGTCACGTCTTTTCTTAATCAACAAAACCAAGCCACAGATGTTGAGTGGTGGGGACCCAAATGGACCTACTTTTCGACATTATTTATCTAAGCTTCTGTACAAGTTGTTACGTGCAACATTTAGAATCACAATGGCAGCAAATGAATTCCAAGAGTCCAGCTACGCCATAGAAGGGAGACACTCCTCCAATGAAAAAGCACAAATGTCAGATACTCACAGCAAACGTGGTGGTTGGATCACCTTCTCCTTCATCACTGGTCTGTCTCTCTGTCACAACTTTATTGCTCAAAAATGTGTTTGCATGTTTGTCATGAAAATAGCTGAGAAATGTATTTTGGAACAGCATTTGCAAAATGTTGATCTTCCTGGTATCTGTTTCCCATGTTCAGTTCAATTTATATGAGACAAACATGTCTCCAATTTCTGGTCTTGTATTTTTCTTAGAACATTTGAGAACAGAACCAAATATGCCAAAATCCAGGGACACTGATTGGCTTGACACTTGCTGCTGGAGGATGGGGAACGAACTTGGTTGTATATCTGATTGAAAAATTCTATTTCAAGAGCATCGTCGCTACTCAAGTAGGAAACATTGTTAATGGCTCCACCAGTCTACTTCCAGTCCTAGCAGCAATCATTGCAGACTCCTTTTTAGGCTGTTACTCTGTCATCTGGATTTCTTCTTCTTTCTCTTTCCTGGTAATGTTCTTTATCTGTTTTGCTATTAAGGGTATCGGAAAATCGTATTACACTCACTGTTACACACTCCGTATATACTCTCTTTTGAAATCTTGTTTCAGTTCATGTAGCAGTCAGTCTATGTGGCAGTGTATAATAAGGAGCCTGTGACTATTAGATACTACTGAACAGTTTACTTACTTAGAGTATCCACAGCAGTAAAGCTATATTTTTAGCTATTTGGCACCACAAAAAGTTATTTTATCTATTTTACCTATTCACATGCTGCAGCAGTGGATCTATTTTAGCTTTTAACACAATAAAATAATATAAACATCACAATAAAATAATATATCTCATACAATAAAATAATACAAATCCACAGTCACCACAAAACAAACCCACAGCAACCCGAAAATCCAGCAACCCAAAACTGAAACCCACCACTCCGGTATGCCAAAACCCACCACGCCGGTACGCCGAAACCCACTCCTATCCACGAGCAAGTACAACCACGAGCGATAACCTCTCCGATCCACGAGCAAGCACAACCACAAGCAAGCACTCCGATCCACGGAAAGCCACTTCCATCCATAAGGCCGAAGCACAACCACGAGCCCGAAACACAAAGCCGAAACACAAGCACAGCCCGAAACACAAAGCCGAAACACAAGCACAACCCGAAACACAAGCACAGCCCGAAACACAAAACCGAAACGCTGAAAATAGAGAAGAGAGGCCGAAATGGGTCGGCGATGGGTCTGTGGCGGCTGGGCTCGTGTAGATTGGCGATGGGTTTGTGAGGAAGAAAGAAGGGTCTGTGGGCCTGTGGAGGAAGAAAGAAGAGATGGAGAGGCAGTGAGGAGAGAGACACGGAGAAAGGAGAATGAAAGCAAGAAAGAATAAAAAAATAAAAATAAAAAGTAGTGTGAACACAAAATAAAAAATTATTATTATTTTTAACTTTCAGCTACAGTGTACATCCATACATAGATGTGCACGGTAGCAATGAAGCTAAAAATTTTAGATTTAGCTCCACTGCTGTATGGTTATTTTTGTGTTTTGGTGGAGCTAAAATAGCTATATAGCTTTTTAGCTTCACTGCTACAAGTGCTCTTATACACAAAGTACAAACTCACTATGCCTTGTGAAATTTATTTTAATTGAAAAACGGATTACGAAACAAGCTCTATTGTAGTAGCCTAGTAAACAGTGTGTGTGCACTAAAAAATATTTGTTGAATTTTCATGATTCCAGCACTACCTTTTATTTGATTTGTTATCATTCATTTCTGGACTACTAATATATAATTATAATGTTTTGACTAGAAGATTGGATAGTTAAAATGCATCTATGCTTACATGGGAAACAAATAATTCTAGCGACCTCATCATGTTAGCCTTGCCCTCAAATAACCAAGAATGTTCTGAAATTATTCCTAACTAAAGTTGACACTACCGACACTTGCAGGGCATACTACTTTTAGCCTTGACAGCAGCGCTCAAATCCTTAAGGCCACAAACATGTGTAAATGGACCAAGCTTGTGCCCAATGCCAACAAAAATCCAATTTGCTGTCCTATATATGGGTATAGTTCTAGCATCAATTGGGCTAGGTGGTACACGCTTTACTATAGCTGCAATGGGAGCAAACCAATTTGACAATGCAAAAGATCAAGCGATTTTCTTTAACTGGTATGTGGTCATATTGTATGCCTCTGCCGTGTTAGGTGCAACAGTAATCGTCTATATTGAGGACAGTTTTAGTTGGGCCTTGGGGTTCGGCATATGTGTTGTGGTTACTCTCATAGGCTTAGCCATTTTCCTGTTGGGAAATCGTTACTATCGACATATTAAGCCTCAAGGAAGCCCCTTTACAAGCTTAGCTCGTGTTATTGTTGCTGCGACTAGGAAAAGAAAGATCCCAATTTCATCAAAAAGTGAGGATTACTACAGTGAGCAACTTGGGAAAGTGGAGAAGGTGGTTGCAGTGCCCACCGAAAGTTTCAGGTAAAAATTGTAATTACATAAAATCTCAAACTTCCTAAGTTAAAAACCATTGTAAGAGATCACAAATAAAACAAAAACAGAAAAATTAGCTTGGCGCCCACTAAATACACATACAAACAGTATCTCAAATTTAAACTTAGAACCCCATAAAAAAAATAAATAAATAAGTCACAAGATGTTAGAAAATATAGCTATGAAAAACAAGTTTTGATTTAACAATATAAACCCTAAAAATTAGCAAATGACAAAAATAAATAGATAGAGTTAGAAAAATCACAAACTATAGAATCACGCAATTATGGCTTTCTTGGCCGAACAATCTCTAAGATCAGACTATCTTCAAGTTTGGAGAGGACTTATGGGTTGCTCCAACTAGATGGAAAAGAAATGGGAAAAAGATACAGCCCAAGAAAGATAGAATAAGCCTAAACCTAACCCAATCCCAATTCTAACACTTAACCCATTACCTTCCAAGTTAACAGTTAAGTTGTGCTATAGTTTATAAACAGACATGAAGAGTCATTTCTAACTAATGTGGGACACAAAACAAAGGTTTAGGGTTTGAAAGTTGAAACACACACCCTCCAACACAAGAATCATACTAATTGCTTTTTAAGAAAAACTGGAAAATTTTTATTTTGATTAATTATTATGAGCTAAGAAAACTTGATAATGCCATTACTCAAAGCAGGTTCCTAAACCGCGCAGCATTGAAAACCGAAGGAGACACCAACTCAGACAGCTCCATTGCAAAACCATGGAGGCTGTGCTCAGTACAACAAGTTGAGGACCTCAAATCTTTGATTAGAATATGCCCAATACTATCAAGTGGCATTTTCTTGAGCACCCCTATAGCGGTCCTAATGAGCTTGACAGTCCTACAAGCTCTAACTGTGGATCGGCATCTTGGACCACATTTCAAAATCCCAGCAGGAACCATGATAGTGTTTCTACTAGCCTCCACAGCCATCTCTCTCACTCTCATCGACCGGATCCTCTATCCTATTTGGCAGAAGTTGTCTCATCAGTCTCCTACGCCTCTCCAACGGATAGCACTTGGTCACGTGTTCAATGCCTTAGGCATGATTGTGGCAGCACTTGTTGAGTCTAAGCGGCTTAAAATAACTAAAACACACCACCTTACAGATGAAACAAATTCCACCATTCCCATGTCAGTATTGTGGCTGGTGCCACAGATGGCTGTGGTAGGCATAGGAGAAGCATTCCATTATCCAGGACAGGTCACACTCTACTACCAAGAATTTCCAACATCACTCCGAAGTACATCAACTGCAATGTATGCAATGATTGTAGGAATTGCATACTATATGAGTAATGCTGTGATAGGTCTAACTCAGAGGACTACAGGATGGTTACCAGATAATATAAATAATGGAAGGCTAGACAATGTGTATTGGATGTTATTTGTGGTAGGGGTTATCAACTTTGGTTATTATCTAATATGTGCTAGGTTTTACAGATATCGGAATGTGGGAAAGGAGAATGAGAATTATATCTCCGATCGATAAGTGAGGGTAACCGTGAGTGCAATAACTAGCGTGCCATAATTATTATGTATTTCTATTGTATCCATGATGGTTTTTAGGTAAAAATCTACATTACAATTCTGTAAAACAAATAATTGGGTTGTCATTTTTATATTTTTCCATTACTAGATCTCAAATTCTATTTTGTCAGTAACAGAGAATAGCAGAGTAAAAACTTCATTCCTCTGGCTATGATAATTATAACTGGACACACACAACACCTGCTGCAGCGTGTGTACCCGACTTGTAAGAGAGGAACATGATTTATGTCTCATACATATATTTGATCTGTTCTCCATTGGATTATTTACAACTAAGGGCATATATCCTATTGACAATTCAGGTTAGTTTGAAGCCAGAAAATCAAATTGGTAAAACAAAGGACTTAAAAATGAACTTGTTAAGACAACACTACAATTCCCACTGGATAAACTCCCACAAGAATCTGTAATACCATTTGCCAGTTTTAAGTCCCAAATCTAAAACCACAGTGACAGGACTGCCCCCGGCCTAAAAAGGACTTACCACTTATGTAATTGCTTATTAGACATGATTTTCAATGTACTTGTCCCAATGAAAATTAAAGGAACACAATCGTAAAATTTCACTATTTATATCAACATGTAAAATATATGGACACTTATTTTCTCCACTATCTCCTCAATACAGCAGAAAAAAGAATTTGAATTGTGTTCAAGAAAGCTAAAAACAAAACTACCGTGTGCATATGGTGTTTGAATCTCTACGATAGGAAGAATTTTAATGAATAGAACTGCTCTGCTTATCGTATAACTTAACTATCGTTTTTTCAATCCAAGCGTCTTGCCCAAACTTGTTTTCCATTAACTGCGAATTTCGCTGTTTCTTTACCTCCAAGAATACGCTGAATATCTGAAGAAGAGCGAACGACCACATTTGCATACAGCGGCGGCGCCATATTTGGCTGAGGTTTCATTAAGATGGACTCTATACAGTTCCCAAATCTCCTACATTCAAGAAAACAGAAAGGGAATCAATAAAAGTTACAAAAGGCTGCAATAAATAGTACTTATTATTGCATGTCTGTGTGTTTGCTAGTACCTTGTAATGTATTCTTGAAGTTCTTCACTTGTAACATAATGACCCATAGAGAAGTTCATTAACAAAAATCTACCTCTAGTGTGAAAACTAGGCACTAAAGGAGACAGACTAGTACTACTAGTAGCAGCTTGAGGCACCGAAGGTTGAACTTGAACCGAGTTTGCGAAATTTGGTGCGACTGAAACTGAAGAGGCTTCAAGAACCTGATATGAAGGGAAACCTTTACGGCTGTTTGAGAACTGGGGTTGAATGAATCCACTTTGAGGCCGCGAAGATTGTACCATTGTCGGAACTATATCGCTAAAGACTAAATCACACACATACGTTTTGATTTCCTCAATCTCGCTTATCAATGTTTCCCTCTCCGGATAAAAATCACAAAAGGAAAATCTTGGCTCAACAAGACTAAGCATCAACGGCAAATCTTTATCAACATCATAAGAAGGTGCTTGAGACAAGTAGAGTAGGAACGTCATTGTCTCGCGTGCTAATGCATGGAGCTTTTGATCTGGTAAAGGTAGGATCATAAAGACAAAGTCTTTAACGCCTCTTATTTCAAGACGAATCCAAAAGGCCACAACTTTCTTGGATTGGTTAGGTTCCAAACGCAGGTCAATCACTAACCGAGCATATATTCGGCGATCAATATCGTGAAAGGCTTTAAGTTCGTCAAGGGTATTACAGGGAGAAGACATTGTGGTTGAAGGGTTTTCTCACTTTTTCATGGGGGCAAGAAGGGTGTTTGATTCTTGGGAACTTGAATATGGACCTTTGGAAAATGAAATAATGGTCTGAGGGAGGAAGAAGGCCTTTTCTTGCGGCTTTATATACTTCTCTTAGAAAGAGAGAGAAAAGACACCGCCTACTTGTCAAACGAAGAAAAGATAAGACCATAAATAAAAACATTAATGTAAATAAATTGTTTTTATTTTTATTTTTTGTGTTGCAAATTGGGTTGGGTTTAGGTTAGTAGACTGATAAATCCGTTTAACTCAACTTGACTCACCTATTTCGTTTTTGTTAGTTATTCTTTTGCTCCTCTCCCTAATATAAAACAAAACTCTTCCCTATTTATATTTTCTCTTTTTGGTTTCAACTTAGTACTTTATATTTTTCTCAAAAAAAAAAAAAATCAATACTTTATATAAAAAATTAAAAAGTTTCAACTCATTCTCTTCACTGATTAAAATTTTGAAAGGATAGCAAATAGTTGTAATAACGTTGCTATCCTATGTTGTTTCTTAACTGATTTGGGATAATACTATTTTGTATGATTATTTGTGTTGGTTTAATAATTTGTCTGTGGTGTTATGCTTAGAATTTTTAGAAGACTATAGGAGAAGCAAACACTTGTAATACTATTGTTTGTTGCTGTTTTAATGCTCAAAGTTAAAGTTTTTTTATAAAAAAAATGTCCAATCCAATCAAACCCAACCCACGTGGGTTTAGATTAGGTTGGGTTGAATCCCTGTAATAGATTGGGTTGAGATTTCTTCAACTAGATTGAAAAAACCTCTCAACCCAACTCCTCGTTTGCAAACCTTTGAGTGCAATATTTCTTTTCTTTTCTCTTTTTGGGTTTTTGAAGGGCACAATAGTGCAATTATATAGGTTAACCTTTTCCATTCACTAATTAATTATGATTAGAATAATATTAGTTTTCATGAAATTCATCACAATTATTATACATTAATCAAAACATATCATACAACAACTATATATAAAAAAATCAATATATATATATATATATAGATTTTGACAAGTTATAACTTATATCAAGTTGTATGATATTACCATTCTCTTCTTTTTGCGTTGCCATTGATTTGGACTATTGCAACAAGTAAGTTTTGTTATTACCATATGCCTAGTGATATAGGCCGGTCCTACCATTAGGCTAATAAGTAGCCTCCTAAGGTCCCAAGTGAAATAAAACCCCAAAATTTTAATCAATAGAGATATTTCTATACCTATAACAATATTAGTTAGGCTCCAAATATTTGTCAATAGATTAAAAAAAATTAGTAATGCAATAGACACAACAAAATGTTACAATAATTTCACAACATTCCTAAATTAACATGCCAACTCAACGTGGGCTCACCACTCACCACTCACCACAGTCTTTAATTTAAATCTTTTTTGCTATGCTACTTTAGAAATGTTGTGAAATTTTTATGTTCCTAACATTACTCAAAAGAAATTGTTTAGAGTTATGCAATGTCCACATAATTTTCACAAAAAATTCTTAATGACGATCTATTACTGATAAGTAAAAAAATGATATCAATGATGTGCCCAAATTAGAAACAATAATATATTACTACCTAAGATTTGTTGTGAAACTTTTTGTAAAAAGTATTGTAGATATGACATTACTCAATTAATTATAAAAAATAAAAAATAAAAGAAAAGAAAAAAAATATCAAAGTGTAGATACTCACAGCAAAACGTGGTATTTGGATCACCTTACCCCTTCATCACCGGTCTGTATCACAGGCACAACGCTGTTGCTCAAATATGTGTTGCATGTTTGTCATGAAAACAGCAGAAAAATGTATTTGGAACAACATTTGCAAAATGTTGATTATCCTGCTATCTGTTTCCCAAGTTCAGTTAATTTATATGAGAAAAATATGTCTCCAATTTATTGTCTTGTATATTTCTTAGGAACATTTCCGCCGTTTGAGGACAGTTTGGTTGGTGCAACAACAATCTTTCTATATTGAGGACAGTTTTAGTTGGGCCTGGGGGTTCAGCATATGTGTTGTGGTTACTCTCATAGCCATAGGCTTAGACAATTTCCTATTGGGAAATCATTACTATCGGCACGATAATTAAGCCTCATGGAAGCCCCTTTAATTTACAAGCTTAGCTCGTGTTATTGTTGCTGCCATTAGGAAGAGAAAGATCCCAATATCAGCTAAAAGTGAGGAATATTACAGTCAGCACATCGGGAAAATGGAGAAGATAGTTGCAGTGCCTACTAAAATTAAGTTTCATGTAAAAATTTTGGTTACATAAATTCTCAAACCATGGAGGCTGTGCTCAGCGCAACAAGCTGATCCTGATTAGAAATTCCCCAATACTGTCAAGTAGCATTTTCTTTAGCACCCCTATAGGGGTTCCTAATGAGCTTAACGGTCCTACAAGGTTACAAGCTCTAACCATAGATCACCACCTTGGACCACATTTCAAAATCCCAGCAGGAACCATGCATGATAGTCTTTATATTAGTCTCCACAGCCATCTCTCTCACTCACATCGACCAGATCCTCTATCCTATTTGGCAGAAGCAGTCTCATTGGTCTCCTAGGCCTCTCCAACAATAACACTTAGCCACATGTTCAATGCCTTAGGCATTGTTGTGGCAGGACTCGTTGAGTCTAGCGGCTTAAAATAACTGTAACACACCAGCTTACAGATGAAACAAATTCCACCATTCCCATGTCAGTATTGTGGCTGGTGTGACACTTGGCTGTGGTAGGTATTGGAGAAGCGTTTCATTATCCAGGACAAGTCAAACTACTACCAAGAATTTCCAACATCACACTCCAAAGCACATCAACTGCAATGTATGCAATGATTATGGGAATTGCATATGATATAAGCAATACTGTGATAGGTCTAACTCAGAGGACTGCAGGATGGTTACAAGATAATATAAATAATAGAAGGCTAGACTTCATTGGATGTTACTTCTGGTAGGGATTATCAACTTTGGTTATTATCTATTCTGTGCTAGGTTTTACAGGCATCAGAATATGGAAAAGGAGAATGAGAATTATATCTCCGATCGATAAGTAAGGGTTAACTGTGAGTGCAATAACTAGCGTGCCATAATTGTTATGCATTTCTATTGTATCCATGATGGAGTTTCTAGTAAAAATTTACATTCCAGTTCTGTAAAACAAATAATTGGGTTGTCAATTTTACATTTTTCCTTTCCTAGATCTCAAATTCTATTTTGTAGAGAATAGCAGAGAGATAAACTTCATGTCTCTATGGCTAAGATAATTATATATAACTGGACACCTGCTGCAGTGTGTACCCGGCTAGTTATTTCAATGAAGAGTGACATGTAAGAGACGAACATGATTTATGTCACACTTCTATTTGATCTGCTCTTCAATCTCCACGTATAGGATTATTTACAACTAAGGACATTGATGTAGGACATGGTTTAGTATTTAATTTTTATAATTATTTAATTTTGCGCAAGGATTTTTGCATCCCTGGCTAGCAGTCATTGTTGTTGTGCTTGGTATATCTTTTTTTTGGTCTGAAAAGGGTACTTATATATTAAATATTAGAAGCAACAAGTCTATTACAAAAGTTGTTAGCTTTTTCACAAGCTAACAACGACTCCACCACATGCGGTGGTTCTACAAAAACAACAAAAGTGAAGTTACACCTAGCCCATATTCTAGCTAGAGCATCCATGCATTGATTTGCTTTGCGGTAAGTGTGTTCAATTCGTTTGTTGGGGATCGCTCGCAGGAGGGTCCTGCAATCAGTTAAAAGAGGCTCCATTAGCATATTGACAGAATTGTTATTCATAAGTTGGACAACACTCTTGGTATATCACCAAGCTGATGGTGATTACTAAAATAAGTCAATAATTGTATCTTATTATATCATATAATTTTTTTTTTATTATATCATATAATTAGAATTTCGTTTCACATTTATTTTTATTTTTAGTTTTAAAATTTTGGCAAAAGAATGTAGTTTACACATTTCCTTGCACTAATGAAAGCATTTCTTTATCTTGACCTCTACTCTCACAGTCTTCGCAGTTTCTTTGATTTTAGTTCTACACAACATATAGTTTGATTGCAATCTACTGTTTTCTCTTTGCTTTTGCTTTTATTATTCCTTGGACAGTATTTATTTTGCCATGTTCAAAAAACTGTAGAACTCCCTTATCCCATATAGCACAAATGTAGAATCCGTTGTCAAACATTCAATTCTGAGTTTTAAGAATCAAACAGATTGGCAAAGCTCGTACGCTCAGAGTTTACTTTATAGCACCAAGGCTGAGACTGAGCCTAAAACCATGATCTCAATTTTTTTACTAAGTCATTAAATAAAAATAAATGAATTTTTTACCAATCCATTGACCATTTACCACTGTTGTTGCTAACGTTTTGCCACTTGCACTACCATTGTGGCAATACCTTTTTCTTATCAAACTTGTCTTAGTTTCTTTCTAAGGCTCATTTCACCAACCCAGCCATCAATCACTAGGCCAAGACATTAACAAAATAATGGTTCCAGTGTTGAAAATTGGAAATATATAAGCTTCTCTTCCAAAAATCTATTAGACTATGAATTCAGCATTGTTCAGTAAATCCTGTTTGGGGAGTGTAATTGCTTTAGATCCAAGCCTACTTTGGTTCAGTTGATCTTGACAAAAGATTAGCAGGACAAATCTGAACTTTAAAATGAAAGGAACCCGTCACAAGCACAAATTAGAAACAATTCCCTTTTATTTAAATTCAATATTCTTGCTTCTACCATTCAATTTTACTTGGGTAAGTGAAGCCTGTGTTACATTTAGGCACACTCGGGTGCATCCAAGCAAGACATCGCTTATTGTACTTAAAAGAGATAATGCATATGCCTGATTCACAAGTAATCATTGGTATATTAAAAATCCTTTTGTACACATTAAAAAAACCTTAACCATTCATCATCTTCGAAATACAGAAAAGGGCCGTGAGAGAAAACAAAAGATACAACTGTGAAGGCTTTGCTGTAACAAATTTTAATCGGTAATAGTCAAAAAAGTGTGATGTAGGAGAAAGCTATAGAAAATAAGATTTAAAAATATCTTGTACTTTTTTTTCTTCTTTCTTTTTGTTAAACATATATTTTTTTTTCTCTTCATTGTAGTTTGAGATGTTTTTTGTATGTTAGAGACTTGTTTCAATCATTAAATACTACTAGCAAACTACATGCAACCAATTTCAAGAGGGCATCAATTTCTTAGGAGAAAATGTCTTCTAAGTTATTCAAGTGAGTAAACTGTAAACAATGGCTCCGTGAAGAATAATTGCACCAGCTTCCTTGAAATGAGATTTGAGACTTTTTTTTTTTTTTTTTGGAGAAACGATTTGAGACAATATTCATTCTTAAGGAATTGACAGAATGCATCAACGGAGCTCTTATACTTGACAGCTTCACCATATCATATGTCATCATCATTCTTCTTTGGATGATATTTGTTTTCCATTAACTGAGAATTCCACTTTTTCTTTACCTCCAAGAATACGCTCGATATCTGAAGAAGAGTGAAAGACCTCATTTGCAAACATCCTTGGATCAGCTTTCATATAAATGGACTCTATACAGTTCCCAAATCTCCTACATTATTCAAGAAAACAGGAAGGGAATCAATAAAAGTTACAAAAGATTGCAATTTATTGCATGTCTGTGTGTTTTTTGGTACCTTGTAATGTATTCTTGAAGTTCTTCGCTTGTAAGTTGTAACATGATAACCCTTAAAGATGTTCATGAACAAAGATCTATCTTTAGCGTGAAAATTAGGCTCTAAAGTAGACAGACTAGTACTACTAGTAGCTTGTGGCACCAAAGATTGAACTTGAACCGAGCTTGCGAAATTTGGTGGGACTGAAACTGAAGGAGGGGCTTCAAGAACCTGATATGCAGAAGAACCTTCATGCTTGTTCGTGGAACTGGGGTTGAATGAATGCACTTTGAGGCTTCAAAAATAGAATTGTTGTTGGAACTGTAACACTAAACGCGAAATCACACACATTCCTGACGAATTCCTTAATCTTGGTCATCACGTTTTTCCTATCCGTATAAAGAGGCTGAAAGGAAAATTTTGGCTTCAGAAGACTAATTATCAACGGCAAATCTTTATCAACATCATGAGAAGGTGGTTGACACCCTTCTACGTCTAACAAGTAGATTAGGCACGTCATTGCCTCCATGGCTAATACAGCGAGCATTTGATCTGATAAAGGTAACACCGTGCTGATAAAGTCTCCATAGCCTATTTCTTTAAGATAATTCCAAAAGGCCACAATTTTCTTGGATGTGCCACGGTCTATACGCAGGAAAGCCACTAACCGAGCATATATTTGGCGATCAATATTGTGAAAAGCTTTAAATTCTTTAAGGGTATACCCGCGGGGTCGGGGAGAAGCCATTGTGGTTGAAGGGTTTTTGAGGGGGGAAGAAGTTTGTTTGATTCTTGTATCTTGGGGGACTAGAATAATGGAATAATGGTCTGAGTGAGGGACAAGGCCTTCTCTTGCGGTTTATATACTCTCTTAGAAAGAGAGAGAAAAGACGTCGCCTACTTGAAAAGATAAAGACCAGAAATTAAAAACAATAGTTTTACCAAAAAGAAAAAAAGAAATTAAAAACAATAGTGTAATTAGGGGCCCAATTCAGGAGAAATTATAAGGTCCACATGGTAAATAAGTGACGTGGTCCACCATTACATTGAAAGACTCACACATGTTTAAAATTGCTGAGTTAAAAAAAATTTAAAACAGAAACTGATTACTGACTCAGCAATTTTAAACAAGTGGGAGCCTTTTAATGGAATGGTGGACAAGTGACGTGATCCACCAGAGAACTGTATAATTTCTCCCAATTCAGTGGGCTGGTTTGGAACTTGGATTGCTAATTTCTTTCATTTTGCTGCGCATTGGTTCTGGCGTGGGCATTGATAATTTTTTTTTTTTTTTTTTTTAGAAAGAAGTCGAGTGTTTTATTGGATCAAAGAAGAGGTTATATCAACCTGAACAAAATGTGAAAGTGACGGTGGAACATCCTCTATCTATACACTAGTATCTGACAAATTAAGTGCTAGTCTTGCCAAACCATGTGCGACTTTGTTACCTTCCCTCCTAATATGAGAGTAGGCTAATTCAATAAAGTTTCTTTCCAAAGCTCTTGCATCATCAATGATCACCCTATACGATGCCATACCCGAATTTTTTGTCCTCAAAGCTTTTGCAACAACAGTTGAATTCCCTTCAACCAAAATACCATCCACACCAATCTCACCTGCAAATTCAATGGCTCTAGTAGCTGCCATTGCTTCAATCTCCATAGGCTTGTAAGCTTGACCGAAATTCTGCATTAATGAAGCCACGACTAGCCCTTCATTGTTACATATAACGACACCTACACCTGATCAATTATTTTCTAGCAAATGGCTTCGTCATAATTAACTTTGAAGGCATTTAGAGGAGGTGGTTTCCACTAGCACTGAATGTCTTTTGCAGCACGAAGTGAAGGCCTGGGCTGAGCTGCACTGAATTCAGCTAGCCACTCAGCTGCAACTCGGGGTAATTGCTGCGAGGTGTGGTGTTTCTGCTAGGTCCAGATTTTATTTCTCTGCTGCCACACGCACCATGCCGTTACCAAAAACAATTCTACCCACTTGCCATTATCCAGAATCCACATGAGCAACTCCCTCACGTCCTGTACCTCAACCCGACACCGAAAGTCCAAGTCCATTGACTCCCATACCACATCCAGTTCCGAGCAAGACCAGATGGCATGAAGTATGTTTTCTGGTGTAGCCGTGCACCTGTTGTTGGGCTTTGTGGAGCCTAGTTTTGTTTGATCCGATTTGAGGACCTGACCCGACCCGAATAATGTTGTGTGGTTGCCGTGTTTTTTGTGTAGTGGAAAATATTGTAGCCGCAACTTGTACTCTGTATTCTTCCCTGATAATAGTGAAATTCCTGCAACTCTGTGAACGTAGGCAAATTGCCGAACTACTTAAATACTGTCTTGTGCATGTGATTGTTTTCTTTGGCGTGTGTTTTCTCTATTTTTTTGTTTCTCACAGGTTGGGAATTTGGTTTAATTCCCTACAACTGGTATCAGAGCCTAGGGTTAGGTTTGAGTGTGAGCAATGGCAGAGGAAGCAGAAAAGGCGTCTGGAATAGAAAAGTTCGATGGCACAGACTTTGGATTTTAGAGGATGCAAATCAAGGATTACCTTTATGGGAGGAAGCTGCATCTGCCGCTTCTAGGGGAAAAACCTGAGGCTATGAAGGCTAAAGAATGGGCTCTCCTTGACAAACAGGTACTGGGAGTTATTAGGTTAACTCTGTCCAGGTCTGTTGCACACAATGTTGTAAAGGAGAAGAGCACAGCAGATTTGATGAAGGCTTTGTCTGGTATGTATGAAAAGCCGTCAGCAAACAACAAGGTGCATCTGATGAAGAAACTGTTCAATTTGAAGATGGCAGAGAATGCATCAGTAGCACAACATCTGAACAAATTTAACACTATCACAAATCAATTGTCGTCTGTAGAAATTGATTTTGATGATGAGATTCGTGCTCTGATCGTCTTGGCTTCTCTGCCAAACAATTAGGAGGCAATGAGGATGGCAGTAAGCAATTCTACAAGAAAGGAAAAGCTCAAGTACAATGATATACGAGATTTAATTCTGGCTAAGGAGATTCATAGAAAAGATGCAGGCGAAACCTCAGGATCTGGTTCTGCCCTAAACCTTGAGACAAGAGGCAGAGGTAATGACAGAAATTCAAACCGGGGCAGATCAAAATCCAGAAATTCTAATTGAAACAGAAGCAAATCTAGATCAGGCCAACAAGTATAATGCTGGAACTGTGGGAAAACAGGTCACTTTAGGAATCAATGCAAAAGTCCTAAGAAGAAGAATGGAGATGATTTTGCTAATGTTGTAACATAAGAGGTACAGGATGCATTACTTCTTGCAGTAAACAGTCCACTTGATGATTAGGTTTTGGACTCAGGAGCTTCGTTTCATACCACTCCACACCGAGAAATCATACAGAATTATGTTGCAGGTGATTTTGGTAAGGTGTATTTGGCTGATGGTTCAGCCTTGGATGTTGTAGGTATGAGAGATGTCTGGATATTGTTGCCCAATGGATCTGTTTGGTTACTGGAGAAGGTTCGACATATTCCTGACCTGAGGAGGAATCTGATTTCTGTTGGACAACTTGATGATGAAAGGCATGCAATACTATTTGTTGGCAGTACTTAGAAGGTTACAAAGGGAGCTAGGGTATTGGCTCGTGGAAAGAAAACTGGTACTCTGTATATAACCTCAAATCCAAGAGACACAATTGCAGCTGATGCAAGTACTGATACAAGCTTATGGTACCGCAAACTTGGTCACATAAGTGAGAAAGGGATGAAGATGCTGTTGTCAAAAGGAAAACTACCAGAATTGAAGTCCATTGATTTTGACATGTGTGAAAGTTGCATCTTAGGAAAGCAGAAAAATGTGAGCTTCTTGAAAACTGGCAAGACACCGAATGCTGAAAAATTGGAGTTAGTACACACTGATTTGTGGGGGCCTTCTCCAGTTGCATCCCTTGGAGGTTCAAGGTACTACATCACTTTTATTGATGACTCAAGCAGAAAGGTATGGGTTTATTTTCTGAAAAATAAATCTGATGTATTTGAAACTTTTAAGAAGTGGAATGCCATAGTTGAGACAGAAACAGGTTTAAAAGTAAAATGTTTGAGGTCAGATAATGGAGGAAAGTATATAGATGGAGGGTTCAGTGAGTATTGTGCTGCACAGGGAATTAGGATGGAGAAGACCATTCCTGGGACACCACAGCAGAATGGTGTGGCTGAGCGCATGAACAGAACTCTCAATGAGCGTGCTAGGAGTATGAGGTTGCATGCTGGACTACCAAAAACTTTCTGGGCTGATGCTGTTAGCACTGCAGCTTACCTGATAAACCGAGGACCATCAGTTCCCATGGAGTTCAGACTTCCTGAGGAGGTTTGGAGCGGTAAAGAGGTAAAGTTTTCACATTTAAAAGTTTTTGGTTGTGTTTCTTATGTTCATATTGATTCTAATGCTCGTAGTAAACTTGATGCAAAGTCTAAAATATATTTTTTCATTGGCTATGGTGATGAGAAATTTGGCTATAGGTTTTGGGATGAACAAAACAGGAAAATCATTAAAAGTAGAAATGTGATATTTAATGAACAGGTTATGTACAAGGACAGGTCAACTGTAGTATCAGATGTTGCAGAGATAGATCAAAAGAAATCTGAGTTTGTCAACTTAGATGAATTGACTGTAAGTACTGTCCAGAAAAGGGGTGAAGAAGATAAGGAGAATGTAAATTCACAGGTAGATCAGAGTACACCTGTAGCTAAAGGCCGCAGATCTTCTAGGAACATTAGACCTTCACAACATTATTCACCCACTCTAAATTATCTCCTGTTGACTGATGGTGGTGAGCCAGAGTGTTATGATGAAGCCTTGCAAGATGAGAATTCAAGTAAGTGGGAGTCAGCCATGATAGATGAGATGGATTCCTTGTTGGGGAATCAGACATGGGAACTAACTAAATTGCCAGTAGGAAAGAAGGCTTTGCACAACAAGTGGATATACAGAATAAAGAATGAGCATGATGGTAGAAAACGTTACAAGGCCAGATTAGTTGTTAAAAGGTTCCAGCAGAAGGAGGGCATTGACTACACAGAGATATTTTCTCCAGTTGTGAAGATGTCAACAATCAGACTAGTACTGGGAATGGTGGCTGCAGAAAACTTACATCTTGAGCAATTAGATGTGAAGACGGCATTCCTTCATGGTGACTCGGAGGAAGACCTTTACATGATTCAGCTAGAAGAGTTCATTGTTCAGGGACAAGAGAATCTAGTTTGCAAACTGAGAAAGAGCTTGTATGGCCTAAAACAAGCTCCTAGACAGTGGTACAAGAAATTTGACAGTTTTATGCATAGAATTGATTTCAAGAGATGTGAAGCTAATCACTGTTGCTATGTTTTGACAATTCTTTCATCATATTACTGTTGTATGTGGATGATATGCTTATTGCAAGGTCTAGCATTGAGGAGATTAATAATCTGAAGAAGCAATTGTCCAAACAGTTTGCAATGAAGGATTTGGGAGCTGCAAAGCAAATCCTTGGTATGAGAATCATTAGAGACAAGGCTAATGGTACATTGAAGCTTTCACAGTCAGAGTATGTGAAGAAAGCTCTCAGCAGGTTCAATATGAATGAAGCTAAACCAGTGAGCACACCCTTGGGTAGTCATTTCAAACTAAGCAAAGAACAGTCACTGAAGACAGAAGAAGAAAGGGACCATATGAGCAAGGTGCCCTATGCCTCAGCTATTGGCAGCTTGATGTATGCTATGGTGTGTACAAGGCCAGACATTGCACATGCAGTGGGAGTTGTGAGCAGATTCATGAGTAGGCCTAGAAAGCAGCATTGGGAGGCAGTCAAGTGGATTTTGAGATATCTGAAGGGTTCATCAGATACATGTCTTTGCTTCACAGGTGCAAGTTTGAAACTACAGGGTTATGTAGATGCTGGTTTTGCTGGTGATATTGATAGTAGAAAGAGAACTACTGGGTTTGTTTTTACTTTGGGTGGTACAGCTATATCGTGGGCTTCAAATCTACAGAAGATTGTTACTTTGTCTACTACAGAAGCTGAGTATATTGCTGCCACTGAAGCTAGAAAGGAGATGATTTGGCTACATGGTTTCTTAGATGAATTGGGTAAGAAGCAGGAGATGGGCATTCTACACAGTGACAGTCAGAGTGCAATCTTTCTTACCAAAAATTCGGCTTTTCATTCAAATTCGAAGCATATACAGACAAAATACCATTTTATCCGTTACCTTATTGAAGATAAGCTGGTAATACTTGAGAAGATCTGTGGATCTAAGAACCCGGCAGACATGTTGACTAAGGGTGTCACTATTGAGAAGTTGAAGCTGTGCGCAGCTTCAATTGGTCTTCTAGCTTGAGGACAGGAGGATGAGTTGCAGGGATGAGGGATTGTTTTTGGAGGATAGCGACTGATGTTGGTGATTGAACTAGTCTCCAAGTGGGAGATTTGTTGGGTTTTGTGGAGCCTAGTTTTGTTTGATCCGATTTGAGGACCCGACCCGACCCGAATAATGTTGCGTGGTTTTTAATGGGAGATTTACTGAGGCTTAGTCCATGGAGCGGAGGCTTGGGCCGACAGGTGATTAGGGTTTAATTGTGGTGTGGTTGCCGTGTTTTTTGTGTAGAGGAAAATATTGTAGCTGCAACTTGTACTCTGTATTCTTCCCTGATAATAGTGAAATTCCTGCAACTCCGTGGACGTAGGCAAATTGCCGAACCACGTAAATACTGTCTTGTGCGTGTGATTGTTTTCTTTGGCGTGTGTTTTCTCTATTTTTTTGTTTCTCACAGGTTGGGAATTTGGTTTAATTCCCTACACCTGTCACATTGATTATCCAAGATAACTTATCGACGGACCAGGTTGCACTTTGTGGGGAGTGAATTTTTATAGGCTCTCCACATGAAGTGTTTCACCTTATTTGGAATGTCAAGAGCCCATATTTTCTTCCATAGACCTGTGCCCCCCTCAGGCTAAACTCCCACTGCCAAACTAGCCTCTTGCTCCTTCAAAAATCTATATCCACTCTTGCTTGTGTACTAACCATCCTCCGTCATTGGCCACAACACCGAATCTGCTCCTGCATTTTTTGCCAAGGGTATTTTTATAATCAACTCCCCCTCCTCTGGTACAAAAATCCCATTTATCATTTCGTGGTTCCAAGTCCTATTGTCTTCATTTAGCAAACAGTCCACTATTGCCTCCTCCATTAAATCCGGTATAAGCGACTTGATTTTTGGTGGATGTTTTATAGGCAGCCACCTATGTTGCCATATCTTGATCGATCTTCCATCACCAACCCTCCAACATGCACCACCTAGAATGACATCACGACCTTGAAGGATACACCTCCAAGCGTATGACCCTGCTGTGTTTTCTTTTGCATCCAAGATCGACCCACGTGGAAAGAACTTTGCCTTGAAAACTTTATAGAAGAGGGAATTCATGTTTGTAATAGGTTGCCATGTTTGTTTGGCAAGTAGAGCATCATTGAAGAGGACTAGATCTTTGAAACCCATCCCACCTATCAATTTAGATTTTGTTAGCTCCTCCCATCAAAGCCAATGTATCTTCCTTCTATTTCCACGTTGTCCCCACCAAAAAATTTTAACCATGACTTCAATTTCATGACACAATCTCGTTGGTAGTTTAAAATAGCCCATTACAAAGGTTGGGATAGCTTAAATGACGGATTTAATGAGCACCACTCTTCCGGCTTGTGAGAGCAATTTTCCCTCCCATCCTTGTAAGTTTCTCCATACTTGCTCTTTGATATAGTTGAAACTAGCTCTTCTGCCCCTTCCAATCAAATATGGCAGCCCCAAATATTTCTCATAGAACTTAATCTCTTGCACACCAAGGAGGTTTTTTATCATATTTCTAGAAGTCAAGGGAGTTTCCTTGCTAAAGAAGAGTGATGTTTTTTCTTTGTTTATTTTCTGTCCAGAGGCAGCCACATACAAAGCCAACAAGTCTAGGATTTTTCCACACACTGATACATTTGTCTTGCAAAATAACAAACTATCATCTGCAAAAAACAGATGGGTTAGTTTAGGGCCTTGTCTGCAGATAGAAAAACCCCTCAGGTCACCATCATTTGCTGCTTTTGTGGTTAGCCCATGTAGTCCTTCCGGAAGAGGAAAGGTGAAAGTGGGTCACCTTGCCTGATCCCTCTAGTAGGCTGGATGAGGCCATGTTGTTCACCATTTACCAAAATTGAGTACGTGACAGTTCTTACACATACCATAATGAGATTGACCCATCTCTCACAAAAACCTATTCTCCTCATAAGACTCTCCAAATACACCCACTCAACCCTATCATAGGCTTTGCTCATATCCAATTTTAAGGCCATAAAACCATCACCTCTAGATTTATAGTTTTTCATACAATGTAAGGTCTCAAAAGCAATGAGGATGTTATCAGATATGACTCTATTTTTAGCAAAGGCCGATTGGTTTTCAGTAATAAGGTTTGGTAGGAATTTTTTCAAGCGGTTTGCTAGGACTTTTGAGAAAACTTTGTATAACACATTACACAAGCTAATGGGGCAAAATTCAGTAACTAATTCAGGACTATCAACTTTTGGTATAAGAGTAATAAAGGTGTGGTTAACAGGTGAGGGTAAGGTACCAGTATTGAGCTAAGATAGGATGGAATTAGTAACATCAAAGTCTACCGTTGACCAAAAGTGCTAATAAAACAGTGGCGGCATGCCATCAGGACCTAGTGCCTTCAAATGAGCCACCTGTTTTAGTGCTTGTACTACTTCCCACTCTTGAAATTTGGCCACCAATTATTCATTTATAGAATCTGACACTACCTGTGGGATATTTAGGAGAGCTTCTTGTACCCCCAATGGAGATGAAGATGAAAATAAATCCGAGTAGTATCGAATAAAGCTTTGACCAATCGCTTCTGATTGATCTACCCATCTTCCATCTTGTACTCAAATACCCATGATCATATTTTTTCTAAATCTCTTCGTTGCCTTGCTATGGAAATATTTAGTATTGTTATCCCCCTTGCTCAGCCAAAGGACCCTTGATCTTTGATTCCACATTCTAGACTCCCTATCAAGTAAAACATTAATCTCCGCCTTCAAAATTCTGATTAGAGAATTATTACCACCCCTCATTGCTACTCTTTCTACTAATACAAGCTCTCTTTTTTTCCTCTCCAACTCCCTTCGAACATTCTCAAAACAATTGTGATTCCACCAAGTCAGGTCCTTCCCGCATTTTTCCACCAGTTTTAGAATTTTGTTATCTAAGTTTACTCCCTCCGTGTTTGTCCAAGCAATTTCAACTAATTCTCCACACCTTGAATCGGATAGCCATATCTCTTCGAACCTAAAAAGCCTCCTTCTCACTAGTATCTCCAATCCAAACAGATTAAAAAATAGGGGCATATGATCCAAAGTGATGCATGATAAGTGTTGTACCTAAGCTCCTGGAAACTGCAAAAACCAACCATTATTTGCTAATCCCCTATCCAATCTCTCCCAGATTAACACGCCATTTTTGAAGCGTCTACTCCATGTATATTTAGTCCCAATGAAACCCAAATCCATAAAGCTACATTCATCAATTACCTCCCTAAATAGCTGCATCTGATTATTGCTTCTCAAAGCTACCCCTAATTTTTCATCCTGGCTAGTGATTTCATTGAAATTCCCAACACATAGCCATGGAATGTTCCTACCCCTATTGAGGCTTCTTAACTTATCCCAAGCTTCACCCCTCCTAGCTATATCTGGCTTTCCATAAAAACCTGTGAATCTCCACACATCTTCCATACCCCCATTGATAACAGCATCAATGTAATATCTATGTGAATCCACCACTTCAAGCTTCCCTAAATTTTTCCAAAACAGAACCAATCCACCTCCTCTTGTTGTTCTCGGTACCACCCATTTTTTATCAAAATTGATGGTACTAAGAGTTCGATCTAGCCTTGCTTCATCTGCCCATATCTCGGCTATAAACACGACATAATGATCTTTTGCTCGTAAAATTTCAACAAGCTCTCTCTCTATCCTTGGGTTCTCAAGCTCACAACAGTTCCATACTAAGAGATTCATTGCTTTTGGCAGGGCTGTGAAACAACCTCCGCCAATATCTGAGATTGTTGATCATTCTCCAAAGAAACCTATTGTCTCTTATTTGTGACTTCCATTTGACTCCTACTGTCATCCACTGATCTTTTGCCCAAGCCAAATGTTTCAGTAGACCGGTGGTGTGATGGAGTGGAGGTTTGAGCTCTGAGTAGGCAAGTCCACTTGCCTATTGGTGGAGATATTTCATCGGAGTACCCCACTGGTTTGCTTGGCCAAGGAGTGTCGGCCTTGTATGCTTCATATTTTTTCGACGTTACCATGGTTGACTGTGGGACTTGATTGTTGTCATCACATGGTTCATTAGTGAATTGAGTGGGAGACACGTGACTGATTAATGAGGGTGCTAGGGCTTCCACATTAAAACTCTCCAAATCATGACTCATGAATGGCATGTTAATCACGACAGTTTTTTGATTGGTATTGCTCTCATTCAAAGCCAATCCCGAGTTATTAGGAGGAGGGATCTTCGGGATTATGCTATTATGGGACTTTAATATTTCCGTTTCCTTCCCAACGTCCTCCACCATTGATTGCTTTCCATATGAAGTCGTTACATCATTATGAGTCAGAGTCTCTGACTCTTTACTGTCAGCTCTACCTGTCTCCTTCTCCATCTTGTCACTCCCTTGAACTCCCACCTCCGTAGGAACTCCATTGTTAACCTTTGCCACCTTTGTTTTCAACTCAATCCACCTATGTTTAATATTTTATATATATATATATATATATATATTGTTAAATTTGCCTCTCTCCTTAGTATAAAACAAAACTCTAACTCCTTATTTATTTATTATTTTTCCAGTTTCAATTCAGTACTTTATAGAAAATAAAATAAAATAAAAATTCAACCCAACTTAGAATTTTCAAATGGAAAATTCTATAATTACAAATTATTTTACAAACTTCTGATGTGGTTAGTAGTTATTGATAATTGAAAATATTGCAATGCTATAGTATAACTTTTTTCACTCATTAATTAAATATGATTAAAATAACATTATTCACATGCACTCAACACTGTTCAGAATTATTATACATTAGTCAAAATAAATTATATTAACAAAAAAAAATTTATTTATATATATATATATATGCAGAGACCAAGTCAATATGATTTTGACAAATTATAACTTATATCAAGTTGTATGTAGGGGTGTTTCACGAAGCCGCTTGGATCGCATGACTACACCTAAGCCACCGACAAAATGAAGTAAATGCACAATGTGGAGCAATTTACAGTTCAGAATTAAGAAAATTGCACAAAATTGCACCACACCACACCCATGCCATATATATATGAACTTTGCGTTTCAAACTGATTAAATACATACATACATACATACATACATACATATATATATATATATATATATATATTGTGGGAAGAAGTAACCTGAAGGCAGAATGACATAATGGATGGGCCGTCGGAAAAGTCAAATAGGCCCTATTGTTCGTCAGTTTAGGCCCAGTCAAGGCGAGATAGCCAACAACTAGGAACCGAGTAGGGAATGGTTCGCCCAAGGAGCCCTAGGAGCACACCCTACTCAAGAGATCGGAGTCCAGCTTCAGAGCCCCTAAGACAATCGACGAGGAAGGAAGTAGGGCGAAGCAAGTGAAAGTAGGAGGTGCCTTCCTGGAGAAGCACCCATCACCTCCACATTCATTGCTCCCTGCCAAACCACCTTACCGCATTAAATGGAGAGCGACCCCTAAACAGTACCTGCACAGCTTTCACAACTTGCTCTATCACCATCAGCAAGGCAATAATGGGACAAGTATCCAAAGCCAAATTTAAGAGACCTCCAAGTGGGTGGCCAGGGCACATCCTTCTACTATATATAAAGAAGCAAGTCCCCCATGAAAGAGGGGGAGAGAAAAACATTTGAGAGGAAGTTCCTAGAAAGAGATAGAGCGATGAGTACTATAATTATTGGACATCTATGTTGTAATTTGGGCTCCTTAGACTGACCAAGGAAGATCTTTCAATATAAAAGATTCATTCCTTAGCTTTTCATTCAAATATATTTTTGGCCATACTTATCTTTTCATTTGTCTTGCTAAGATATCTCTACTTAAGCTTGGGTTGTTGACCCTGACCATCCACCTCTTCTAAATTAGTTGTATTGGGCTTACTCTTTTAACAAGGCCCTCAAATCATTGGACTGGGCTTGTAGTCGGTAATTTTTGCCCCCTACACACACACATATTTATATTAAAATTTCCGCATTGCACCTATTAATATATAAATTTTATTTTATATTTAATATTGATTTTGTAAATATTTAACTACATTATATATAGATATTTAGTATATATTAAATATATTTACTACATATTTAACATATATTAAATATAGAGAACTGCTACGTCCACAACATTTTCACAACATTCACAACAAATCATAGGTGATTAGTTGTTATTGGTTCAAATTTAAACCTAAAATTAAAATTACTTTTTTGCTTTAACAATAACAACTAGTAATAACTTGCCACTTAGAATTTGTTGTAAAAATATTGTGGATATATAATTTCTCTTAAATATATTTAGTATATATTTAATATATATGAAAATCAACCAAACCACATCGCACCATACAATGACTGATCTATTGAAGTACAATGCCCAAAACTACACTAAACTGCACCGCAAAACCTCCCTATTTGTATGATATTATCATTCTCTCCTTTTTGCGTAGCCATTGATTTGGATTATTGCAGCAATCAAGTTCTGTTATCACCATATGCCTACTGAACTCAGACAGCAGGATATAATGCTTGTTAAAATCTTTGTGTCACAATGGCAGCAAATGAATTCCAGGAGTTCAGATACGCCAAAGAAAGGAGACACTCCTCCAATGAAAAAGCACAAACGTCAGATATTCACAGCAAACGTGGGGGTTGGATCACCTTCCCCTTCATCACTGGATCACTGGTCTGTCTCTCATTCACAACTTTATAGCTAAAAAATGTGTAGCATGTTTGCCATGAAAATAGCTGAGAAATGTATTAGAAACAACATTTGCAAAATGTTGATCTTCCTGATATCTGTTTTCCTATGTTCAGTTCAATTTATATGAGGTAAACGTTTTCTTGTCTTGTATATTTCATAGAACATTTGAGAACAGAACCAAATACGCCATGATCTCACGCTCTTACACTCACAATCATGTGGTACGTACCAACACAACTTATTGCAAAAAAATAAATTAATTAATTAATTAAATAAAAAAAAATCCAGGGACACTGATTGGCTTGACACTTACTGCTGGAGGCTAGGGAACGAAATTGGTTGTATATCTGATTGAAAAGTTCCATTTCAAGAGTATCGTTGCTACTCAAAAAGGAAACATTGTTAATGGTTCCACCTGTCTACTTCCAGTCCTCGCAGCAATCATTGCAGACTCCTTGTTACTCTGTCATCCGGATTTCTTCTTCTTTCTCTTTTCTGGTAATGTTCTTAATCTGTTTTGCTATCGGAAAATCTTATTACACTCGCTATTGCACACTCCATGCATACTCCCTTTTGATTGTTCATGATTCCAGCGCTACCTTTTATTTGATTTGTTATCATTCATTTCTAGACTACTAAAATTTAGTTATAATGTTTTGACTAGAAGATTGGATAGTTAAAATGCATCTATGCTTACATGGGAAACAGATACCTAGCCACCTCATCATGGTAGCCTTACTCTGAAATAATTTACTTTTTAACCAAGTATATTCTGAAGTTATACGTAACTTAAGCTGACACTACCGAGACACTTGCAGGGCATATTACTTTTAGCCTTGAAAGCAGATTCAAATCGTTGAGGCCACAAACATGTGAAAATGGCTCAAGCTTGTGCCCAATGCCAACAAATATCCAATTTGCTGTCCTATATATGGGTCTAGTTCTAGCATCAATTGGCTAGGTGGTACACGCTTTACTATAGTTGCAATGCGAGCAAATCAATATGACAAAGCAAAAGATCAAACAATTTTCTTTAACTGGTGTGTGGTCATTTTAATATTTTATATGCCTCTGCCATGGTAGGTGCAACAGTAATCGTCTATATTGAGGACAGTTTTAGTTGGGCCGTGGGGTTCGGCATATGTGTTGTGGTTATTCTCATAGGCTAACCATTTTCCTGTTGGGAAATCGTTATTATCGGCATATTAAGCCTCAAGGAAGCCCCTTTACAAGCTTATATCGTGTTATCATTGCTGCCATTAGGAAGAGAATGATCTCAATTTCATCTAAAAGTGAGGATTACTACAGTGAGCAAGTTGGGAAAATGGAGAAGGTGGTTGCATTGCCCACTAAAAGTTTCAGGCAAAATTTTGATGACATAAATTCTCGAAGTTAGAAATCATTGTAAGAGATCACAAATAAAACAGAAACTGAAAAGTTAGCCTGGCGCTCACTAAACACACACATATGCATAATACTAAAACCCATTTGCCAAGTAAATCTTTTTTTTATTAAATTCTAGCTTGCCATTCCAAATAGTGAACATCCAAATAAAATTGAAAATCGAAAAAGAAAAAGAAAAGGCAGGCAACACACACACACCAACACCCACACACACAACCATATATATAAATATATATATATATATATATATATATAATTCCACTCTGAACCTTAAACAGGATCAAGTGCGATTGGTAGCTAAAAAGGTGAAAAGTTGAGCATTATTAGAAAAGAATGTACCGATAGAAAAAGAAACAAATCATGTAGTAAAACTAAATACGCCAGTATAATTTTACTATTTGCTTTTTCAGAGAAACTGGAAAAGTTTAATTTGATTAATTATTATGAGCTAAGCAAACTCGATAATGCCATTACTCAAAGCAGGCTCCTGAATCGCACAGGATTGAAAACCACAGGAGACACCAACTCAGACGGCCCCATTGCTAAACCATGGAGCGCCACATTGGACCACAATTCAAAATCCCAGCAAGATCCATGATAGTCTTTATACTAGCCTGCACAGCTATCTCTTTCACTCTCATCAACCGGATCCTCTATACTATTTGGCAGAAGCTGTCTCATCAGTCTCCTACGCCTCCCCAACGGATAGCACTTGACCACATGTTCAATGCCTTACGCATGATTGTGGCAGCGCTCTTTGAGTCTAAACGGCTTAAAATAACTAGAACAAACCCCCTTACATATGGCTGTCGTAGGCATTAGAGAAGCATTCCATTATCCAGGACAAGTCACACTCTATTACCAAGAATTTCCAACATCACTCCGAAGCACATCAACTTTGCAATGTATGCAACGATTATGGGAATTGCATGCTATATGAGCAATGCTGTGATAGCCTGATAGGTCTTACTCATAAGTGAGGGTAACTGTGAGTGCAATAAGTAGCTAATGAATTTCCTTTGGCTCATTTTTTTCTAATGCTACCAAACAAACGAAGCACTAATTATTAATTAATTGCTTGTTAGACATGATTTTCAATGTACTTGTCTCAAAGAAAATTAATGGAGGAAAATTGTAAAATTCACTATTTCTGTCAACTTCTTTTCTCCTCTATTTCGTCAATACAGCAGAAAAAAGAATTTGAATTGTGTTCAAGAAAGCTAAAAACAAAACTACCCTGTGCATATGATATTTGAATCTCTATAATTGGAGGAATTTTAATGAATAGACCTGCTCTGCCTATAGTACAACTTAACTACTGTTTTTTCGTGCCAGAGAGTCTCCCCCGAACTTGTTTTCCATTAACTAAGAAATCAACTGTTTCTTTACCTCCAAGAATACGCTCAATATCTGAAGAAGAGCGAACGAACACATTTGCAAACTGTGGCGGCCCCATCTCTGGCTGAGCTTTCATGAAGATGGACTCTATACAGTCCCCAAATCTCCTACATTCAAGAAAACAGAAAGGGAATCAATAAAAGTTACAAAAGGTTGCAATTTGTAGTACTTATTATTGCATGTCTGTGTGTTTGTTATTACCTTGTAATGTAGTCTTGAAGTTCTTCTTTCGAAACATGATGACCCTTAGAGAAGGTCACGAACAAAGTTCTATCTTTAGCGTGAAAACTAGGCACTAAAGGAGACGGTCTAGCACTACTAGTAGCTGGTACTGGTAGTAACAATTGTCGAACCGAGTTGGTCGAATTTGGTGGGACTGAAACTGAAGGGGCTTCAAGAACCGTATATGAAGGGAAACCTTCATGCCTATTTGAGAACTGGTGGGGTTGAATGAATCCAATTTGAAGCTGCAAAGATTGTACTGGTTGCGGAGGAACTATATCGCTAAACGCTACATCACACACATTCGTGACGAATGCATTAATCTTGCTTATCACCTTTTGCCTATTCTGATATAAAAACCAAAAAGAAAAAGCTGGCTTAGTAAGACTAAGCATTAACGGCAAATCTTTATCGACGTCATAAAATTGACACCCTTGGTCCAACAAGATTAGGCACGTGATTGTCTCGTTGGCTAATGCACGGAGCAATTCATCTGGTAAAGGTTGGATCACACTGACAAAGTTGGCATAGCCTATTCTTTCAAGACAATTCCATAAGGCTACAACTTTCTTGGATTGGTTAGGGTCTAAACGCAGGTCAATCACCAACCGTTTATATATCTTGATATCAATATTGTGGAAAGCTTTAAATTGGTCAAGGGTATACCACCAATGCATTGTGCCCTGAAGGTTCTTCACGTTTTCTTTGGGGAGGTAGGGATTTTGGTAGCGGCGAAGGTGTTTGACTCTTGGGGACTTGAATATGGATCTTTGGAAAGCGGAACAGTGGTTTGTGGCTTGAGTGACCTTAATGAAATAAGGGAAAAGGTCCTTCACTTGCGCTTTATATAAGAGAAAAAATACGCCGCTTACTTGTCAAACAAGAAAAGAGTAGATTAGAAATAAAAGCAACAGTGTAATTAGGGTGCGCCACCAAAACGGACTCATTCAAACCCAATTAGGTGGGTTGGGTTAGTTTTTAAAAGTTAATGGATTGTAATTTTTTTTTTTTTTTTTGGGCTTCAAGTTGAGTTGGAAGTGAGTATGTAAATTCATAAATTCACTTAATCAAACTTGACTCATCTATGTTTAATATATATTTTAAATATATATTATATTTTTTTGTCAGTTACACTTTTGCTCCCCTCCCTAATATAGAACAAAGCCTTAACTCTCTATTTATATTTTAACAAACCTCAGTAGCGAGGTATTCAAGGACATTGGAGAGGTAGACAAGGGAGCCGAAGCCGACACGCTAGGCATATCAAAAACATACTCTTAAAGAGGTAACAGTTTCAACGGTTAATGTACAAAGACACAGATAGAGGGCTGTAAATTGGCCTATTTGATAAGAAATAGATTTTTTTTTTTTTTTTTTTTTTTTTTTACAAAAATGTAAACCATTTGAATTTTTATATAACTCTTTTTTAAGAATCTAATTTATAAATGGATAAAATAATTTGAAAATCAACAAGAGATTTCATTTTTTTTTTTTTTAAATTAAAAAAAAAAAAAAAAACCAACAAGAGAATGGTCTTTATTTATAAGCAATGTTTTAGTAGAAGTTAAAGATGTATTTTTACCGGATTTTCCTTTAGTTTTATCTCTATGGGCGTAGGGGTATTTTTGAACAAAAAAAAAAATCTAGTCCAAACAAGGTAAGCCCCTTAAATAGTAGTATCAATAAAGAAATAAGTTTTTGTTTTTAATTAATTGGAAAGAGGGGTTTTTGGTCTTTTAACTTTGTGCCACTTAATCAATGTTGGGGTGCAAAGTGTAACAAAAGTAATAGTTTAGGGTGCAAAATATGCAATCAAAAAGTTTAGGGTGCAAAGCGTAATTTAAGGAATAATTTAAAATGGTAAAGTATAATTTCTCCTTAAATAAGATCAGAGTGTATTTTCAAATTAAAAAAAGCATTGTGCTTCAAAATATGGATTTCTTCTTTTAAACTCTTATCCCATTGGTGGATTCCTTGGGTAGCGAGTTCTAATTTTGTATCTCTTTGGGTAGTGTTTATTATATTCCATAGAGTGGTGAACTATCTATATAAAAGTGTTTGGTCTACAAAAATAAGAATTGGCCCCCCCAAATATTTGAATTAGTTCAATAATGCTCTTAAAAAAAAGTAATTGGTCTAATAGTTATAGAGATATAACTTTAGTTTTCACAATTCTATTTTTTATTGTAAAATGTGTTCTTATATCTGTTAAATATTTAATAAAGTTTGGTATCAAACATTTTTTGAATTTATCTTTTTCAACCCGTTATGTGACAATTAACAAGTCATTGACTCATTAAAAAAAATTTGTCACTAAAACTATACATGAAATGTGTCTTTCATTGCCATATAATGGGTTAGAGTAAGGTAGCTTTAAATATGTTTGGAGCCTAACTTATTCCTCCAAGTTTTGGATCATTCATATTTTTGAAAATTTCATTAGTTCAATTGAAATACTTTTTACTTACTTTAGCATAAAATTTGATAGTTTGTATTTAAAATGAAACTTTTTAAGAATACTATGAAAATGGAAAAAATGAATTTTATTTTATGAATGAGCACCATCAAAAATAATTTTGATTAAAAATACTAAGCTTTTGTTTTTTTGTTGGGTGTGTGTATATATATAACTTGTTAAATAAAAAAGTGTGTATATATAATAAAAAAGCGCGCGTGTATATGTGTGTGTGGAGGTTGTCTTAATAAATATATTAATGTCGCAACTTGGCCCCTTCAAACAAAAATTCTTAGCTCTGCCCCTAATTCCAGTCATCCTTCGTCCCCTTATCAGATCAATTTGGTTCTTCCCTTACAAATCCAGTATCAGAAACAATAGGTTTTTTTCTTTTTACAGTTAATAGGATACTTAAGTCTAACCAAAAGTTACGAAGTTGACATAGTTGACTATGATTGTGAATCGAAACTGCACTAAAACCTCTAAAACCAGAGCCACCAATTCCCTCCCATTTTTCTTTAGATTTAAAATATGTGACATTTAAAAATCAAATAAATGCCATGTCTCATACATCCAACTAAAAATGAGAGAATTGGGGACCCTTTTCCAAGAAAATTCCTTGTACCATTTATCCAAAGTCTAAATATAAATCGTGTACACTAATATCTCATCTATTGAATTCAATATATCAAATTTTCTAGACTAATACCATTGAAGAATGGGCTACAGATAAAATCTTACTATATTACAGTTCATTGATTGTTGCAGAAAGAAAGATCAAAGAAAAAAAAATGAGGCATTTTTGCAGAGCAAGGGGTTAACTGGAGGCAATATTATTTGCACAAAATTATATGACGTGATTTTGAATCAATCAAGTTGGGTTAGTAAACCACCAAACAACTCGTATGGTTATTGGGAACTGGAAGGTGGGATGTTGGTATATTTAGTACAGTCAAATGGTCCGATCTCTTGATTATTTTTTCTTCTCACCTGAAAACAGCCAACAAGTATACGTTAAACAAATAATTCCAATAGCAAATAGTTTTGCTCTTCTTTGTAAATCAATACAAAAATGCAAGGTAAAATGCTTTCTTGACTTAATCAAAATATAAATAGGATCGTAGAATGCTTAATTGAGAAGCATATATCAGGTCAAAATTCTTATATAGTTAAACATCTTGCTATCTTTGTAATATGCTACAAAAATGTAAGGAGAATTCTTTGAGTAAGGAAAAGTATTATGAAAACATGCACTTCAGATAGTGCCGAGTCCAAAAGTAATTGTAGCTTTAATCACAACAGTAATATGGTATACCAGTGGTAACTGACTTTGTTCTGTGATTGTCAATCATTGGATACCATGCAAACATCAAAACATGAGTAATGTGGAGCTCATTGTTTTGCACTCCATGCAACATAGCATACAAGGTAATTCAGCCAGTTAAGCATGGTGGCCACTGTACACAATCACGACATTTGTAATTTCTCGTATCTAAAACTACTCCCATAATTTCCAACTCAAATCATGTCTATATTAATTTTTTCTTTTTGTATGATATTTGAAAGTAATCTGAGTCTGTTATCAAAAGATTTTCTATATTTTTCCAACTTAACAATATATTCACATGTTATGCATTGACTAAATCCATGTCAGAAAAAACTAGTGTCAAGGAAATTGGGTCATACCGGGGACCAAGGACCAGGTTCAGGTTGAGATTTATCAGGAGGTGAATGTTGTACAGCTCCACTTTTCATTGTCAGAATTTCCTGCAGATAATTCTGTATGAGATAACCAAAGCAGAATTTAAACTGATAATAATGAGTCATGAATAAGATCAGAAGCAAGAAATTATATGATTATTAAAATTCTTCAACTATTTCCATGGTTAGAAGTTCTCTGCAGGAGATGACCAATGCTGAATTTAAGCAACCATCAATAATGAAATCATGGATAAAATCAAAAGCAGTGAATATTATGTAGGGAAAGTTACAATTTACCCCATGAGGTTTGGTCCTATCACAATTTAGTCTACAAACTTTTAATTATTATAATTGACCTCTTAAAGTTTGGATTTAAAATAAAATCGTTAAGGTTCCATCTGGATGAATAGATTTGCATTTTGTGGACAAACTTTCAATTTCAACTTTTCCCCTTATGGCTTGGCTCTATCACGATATAGTCTCACAAAATTTTCAATTGCTACATTTTCAACCCCTGAAGTTTGGAATAAATAAAACCATCTAGGGGTCTTTGGATGGAACCCTAACGATTTCAATTAAGTGCAAACTTAAGGAGATACAGCATAGGAATTGAAAGTTGGTAAACTAAATAGTAATAGGGCCAAACCATAGGATAAACTGTAATATCCCCTATTATAAATTTTCAGAGGATTGAAATTCTTCAACTACATCCATTGCTCAAGCATATAAGGTTTCAAAGGTTATAAACAGGGTAGCTTGACTAATACTACTCCAATGCATGAACCACTATTAGGAATGCACACAATGGATTTTAAACCTATGACCTGAACCTCCACCCCTCTTTATGGAAGATGTTTGAGCTAGATTCTAGAACTCATTGGCACAATTTGGGGAGAACTCTTGAGTTGGCACATCAGCTGGATCAAATTATGAATCAACATGAAAAATAGTGGAAACAATCAAACTATGTAGGTCCAATTTTGATTGAGGGCTGTCCATTCATGGGGTTTAAGGATTAAGGATAATCTTTATGCCATCCCATTTAATAAAGGAATATCACTTTGATGCTAGTGCATCTCCCTATCATTACATCCAACTGATCCACCAAACCATTTTCAACTCTAGATATTCATCAGTTTTGAGATATGCACATAAGAGATTGCACCCATACAAGGATACAACTGCTAACAACATACTCAAAATAAAATAATCATGTCCCAACTAAACATGGTTTGTCTATACATGTATGTGGAAGAGAACAAGTATACCTCCCCAGCAGATTCAAATGCAGCTAACCACTCATCAGAGAACGGAGCAGCATGAGGTGGAGGTTTTATTACAAGAGCATCTTGCTTCTTATCATTCTCGAGGTTATCATCCTCAGGGCTCCTCCTGCCATCCTCAGGGTTCCTCCTGCCATCAGAACTGTCAGATTAAACTGTTTAAGCTTCTCCCTGAGTTTCTGTGCAATCTAAAACTATTATATATGGAACGACGGAGTCAAAGGAAACAAGGAAAAGAGAAAACACAAGACAACAGACTTACAGCTGCATTGTAGTATCCTTATCATCTGTGGCATGCACAACCCCATCTGACTCTTGCTGCATTTCACAGATCTGAGAGATGTCAGTTTCAGCTTCCCCTGACAAACTTCCACTCTTCAACACATTGTTACTTTCTGATGACTGATCAGTTAAGATAGATAATCCTGATTCTTCGCTCAAGGAACAAAAGCCCTTAGAATTATAAGTCCTCACTGCCCCTGAAATTTGATCTGTGCTCATTTTTGCAGAAGAATCAAATTTCAGAGATGCTTGATCACTGAGACCATTGTCGTGCCTGAACTTTGAATCAGTACAATATTCAAGATTTTCAGCCAATGGCACAATGTTAACAGAACCCATCACTGCGTCCTCCATGTGCAAGTGCTCAGCCTTTTGATCTGCATCAACACCATACTCTTGCAAAGCAGGGGTTGCCTCAGAAAACAGCATGGAACTTTCTGATTTACTTCCATAAACATCATATCCTGCCATAGCACTTTCCTTCTTAAGTTCCTCGGAAGTGGTGTTTGCAAGCAAGAAGTCATCATTTAAACACAACCCATGGTTATTATCTAGCAAAACTTGCTCTACTATGAGGATAGAATTTTGAAGCTCAGGATGTCCAGATTGGTCATTTACATCATCAACCACCATTAGATACTGATTACTCGCAGCTGAAATATTCACATTACTGTTGAAACTTCCAACTAATATTTTACCATTTGAGGATTGCACCAAATTTGATTCCTTATACATGTCATTAAATCCATCAACATCTTTACTTCGTTGATCAACATGAGGACTTTCCAATTCACTTCTACCAGAGCCTTTGGCTTCTGAACTATCAGCATCAGTCCTGCTATTGAATCTAATGGACCCTTCAGAAGACTGACTCTTTGCAAACAAAAGGCTATGATATGTTTCTGGACTCTGATTCTCCTCATAATCAGCTTCAACAGAGCAAGGTATACTCAGTTTTGTTTGTTCCAAAGAGTGTTCATTGACCACGTGAATATCTCTCAACAGATCAATGGGTACTATTGAAGTACCGCAATGGCAACCACCAATGTCATCGCCAGGCTGTGACTCAGAGGTGGCACTGGGAATTTTTATTAACAAATTGCATTTTTTCTCTTCCAAATCTTCTTGCTGAGTCACATCATCTATCCCAAAACCACCATTAACTTGCACTGAAGGGCTTAGATGGCATGCTGGATGAGGGTTTTCCAATTCATTCCCACTAAAATCTCCACATTTTGGACACCCAGTACCAGTCATATATCCACTTCCACCAGAACTTTTGACTTTTGAATTATCAGCAGCAGTCCTGCTATTGAATCTCATGGACCCTTCAGAAGACTGACTCTTTGCAGACAAAAGGCTATGATATGTTTCCGGACTATGATTCTCCTCATAATCAGCTTCAACAGGGCAAAGCATACTCAGTTTTGTTTGTTCCACAAAGTGTTCATTGACGACGTGCATATCACTCAGAAGATCAATGGGCACTATTGAAGTATCGCAATGGCTATCACCAATGTCATCGCCAGGCTGTGACTCAGAGGTAGCACTGGAAATTTTTGTTAACAAATTGCATTTTTTCTCTTCCACATCTTCTAGCTGAATCACATCATCTATCCCAGAACCACCATTATCTTGCACTGTAGGGCTTAGACGGCATGCTGGATGAGGGTTTTCCAATTCTTTCCAACTAAAATTTCCACTTTTTGGACAACCAGTACCAGTCATATGATCTTCACCCCTCATTTCCATTTCCATTTCCATTTCCAATGGGCTAAATTGACCATGGAGTTCCACATTATGTCTAAACTGTGTATCAATAAAAGAGTTGTAATTTTCAACCACTGGCTTGTTGTTTACAGAGCCTGATGGAGCACCCTCGACATGTTGGCATGCCATGGTCTTAGCCAACCCACAGCTACAGTCTTGCATTGCAGATGATACCAGACAATGAGTATTTGCACTATTTGATTTACATTCACAAGCACTATTTGCTTCCAGTATAGCAGACTCAACAGTCTGACAGAGCTCCAGTTTTTCTCCAATTCTTTCATTTACATCATCAACGACCATGAAATATTGACTATCCACTGTTGAAGTGCTCGGGCTACTTTTTACTGTAGCATCTAACATATCACCCTCTAATGACTGTGCTTGTGCATCTCCCACAAGTGAATTACTACTCATTTTATCATCTTTACCAGCATCATCTTTTGCCTGCTCCATGTACACAAAGCAAGATTGGCCGTGAGAGCTTTGCAATGCAATCTCACTACAACCTTGGTTTTTTGGGCTGACATCTGCCAAACAATTGAATTTCAGAAACTCTTTAGAAGCTCCATTATCCTTGAGGAAACTACCCTTTTTTGCCCATAGCCTCTGACTCTCACTAGAAATTTTACCATCTTCACAGGTGGAAAGCTTCATCAGCTCAGATTGTTCCCTGACATCATGCACACTGCTTAACCAGTCATCATTTGCTTTTGAAATATTTGTTGTACTACTACCACTGACATTCTTAGTAGCCAAACTATATGGTTTGTTTTCTACACTTTGGTGATCAATCAAGTCCTTGGTCTCAGAAACACCATTATCTTGCACCACACAACTAAGAGAAGAAATTGAAGGGGGATTTTCCAATTCAGTCCCACTCAAATCTCTATTTCTCAGGCAAACATCTGCGACCTTGTTGTTGTCATCAGACTTCTCCAACTGTCCACAGTATGTCCTCTGTAGTTCTGACTCCTCTCTATGAGCAATCACTTCAGTTTTTAATGGTTCTGCACTTTCCAGAACTTGTTGGTTAACATCATCAAGAATTCTGTCAAGCTGATTCTGAATCTTTATTGCTTCATAGCACTTGTTGTCATATGGCACCTTCACTTCCACCTGCCTATTATTCATCTGCAAGACAGATTTCATCTTTTCATCTTGCTTATTATGTGAAGCAGGGTTAACGGTAGATGGAACTGAGCATCCCAAACTTGAGTCTAAGACCTTCATATTTCCAATTGTTCTCACATTGGGAATTTTTCCCGGGTGAAGTGGGGGCCTCAGATCATGAATGTGGTTTGTGGCACCAGGTTTTCTCAAATTAGAAGTATTAGACACCGGTAGATTGTATGGTCTAGAAGTTCTTTGTAATGGGCTATGCAAAGAAGCCTTTGGCTGCAAAGAAATCAAACAAATGACAGGATAATTTGAATGAAACACTCAAAAGTCATTCCTTTATAGGCGTATACACATCTAATTAACCAATTATGGGAAATATAAGTGGCACACCTGACCAAAAAATCCCAGCGATGGTGATGGCATCCGCAAACCTGATGGTTTTGCTTTTTGGAGCTGTGCATGTTGCATCTGTCCACCAGTTATGCAAGCATTTTGAGGAAGAGTAACAGAAACTTTGTTGCCTCCGCCATCATGGCTGTCTGGTGTATGACTAGTAGAGGGAAGCAATGTATCTGGGATGATCTCTGAGCTGTTATTTGCCTCAGTAATAGGCAGATGCTGCAAATTGGCTGATGGATGCTTTTCTGATGCTGAAATGACCTGCACTTATTTAAATTAAATAAATCAATAAAAGGGACATATGCTTCCTAGTTAATAAGGAGATGCTGATGAAGTACAAGAAATTAATAGCCTAGTCACACAAGTTTCTACAATGTTAAATAGCAAATCCTTCTGCTTTCAACAGCTTCAGGTTCTCACCACTTTTCGTCTAGCTTGTCTAACAGAGGTACCAGCTGTTAAAGATTTGGTAGCAGGACCAGATTTTGGATTATTTTGTACAATTTTGGTACTGTCTGATGAGGCCTTTGGTCCAGTCTTCCTCTGTACATTAACTGCAAGATTGGGAAAAACAAAATACAATCATTTTACATAGCCATTTTATTTAGTTCGATAAATACTTTGAACACAACAAATTTATCTGAAAAGCATGAGAAACTTAATCATACAATCATTATAAAAACACATGTACAAAACTACCTGGTTGAGCAATCTGGTTGCGCCTTGAGTCATTTGCACCTGAGGTAGCACCCTTTGTAGTCCTAGAAAACACAGAGGAATCTAGCTTTGAAACAGGTATTTTAGAAACCTTTGATGCTTTAGTTTCGGCTTTAGTTGTGTGCACGTTTGCAGGCCTTTTCAGAGTTCAAATAAGTTAAGGGCAACTGTACTAAAAACGCAAATAGATATGCACATATATGTTCAGTTAAACCACTGAAAACCATCAAATCTTCTATTAGCAAGGATATGAAGATGCAGCCACTGGTCTTGGGCATCCACCGCGTTTAGACCCACTTCTATTTACATCGTTGGTTGCAAGAACCTTTCTCTTGGCCTGAGGATCACATATTTAACATAACTGCAGTAAGTTATATACCACCCAGGTTTCATCCAATAGAATATGTGAAATCATCAAAATTGGAAAGCTTACGCTATTAATCAAGACTTGCATAAAAAGTTAAAAACAATGCATGAGAAAAACCAACCGCAGAAGCTGGGGCCACATTATCTCTAGCTGGTGAACCATGCTTCGGCAACAAGCGAGAACCACTCTTTCCATTTTTCTTCACAGAAGTTGGCAATTCCTTGAATAAATCTACTTCCAGTGATTGCAAATCTGCTGCATTATGGGTGCCATCCGATGCACCAGACAACGATTCTCTCCCTTCTTCGGGGATAATTGACAACATCCCCCCACCAACCTTACTAAAACTTCCACTAATCATAGATAGCTCTGACGGATTCAAAACACCTGGACATTGAGCAACAAATAAGTTCATCAACTAGAATCCTAGCTCCAATCTCCCGAAGAAAATAAGGTTAAAAAAAATTTAACAATCAACATGTCTGAACAGAGAAATTAGGAAAACCTTCTTCAGTAAAAAAGGCCCGATCCCATGCTAAACTTTTCCGCAAATTGTATCCTCCACCCTTTTTCTTCCTCTTCATTTGCTGTGGCTCCATATTGAGTTTCGGCATTTCTACTTTGTTCGCGTTAATGTTCTCTTTGCTAATACCATCTGTTTGCAATGAAGGGCTTGGTTTTTCGGTATCCACATTGCCTACTCTACCCTTTGCTGTAAAACAAGCCGCCTATTACAAACTATACCATCAAATGAATCAGTAAAAAAAAAATTCTCAACCACTGTGGTTCAACAAATTAATTACTTTCATGATCATCGCAGCGATTACACCATTAAAGCCAGCAAATTTTCTCAAATATGATGAATTAAGAGCACTAAAAAAAAAAAAAATTTTGCTAATTGCTAAGCAGATTTTGAAGTAAAAGGAAGAGATTAAAGTAGGTACATTCTGAGTAAAATTACAATAAATCAACGAAACGCGAGAAACAAAAGCTTTATCAATAGAGCAGAATGTGAGCGACATTATTAATAGAAACATCCAAATCGAACAGAAATAATACCCTAGAAAGCGAAAATGCAAATGAAACTTAAAGAAAATTCAGAGCAACAAATTAAATGGTTGAAGCAAATTTGAAGAGAGAGTGAAAACCCTAACCAATTGCGGAGCGAAGAGGACGAGGAGGCTTAGATCCATGGATTTGGAGAGGCGAGCATAAGAAATAGTTGTTGCTGTTAAGCTTTGAAGCGTCGTCGTTTGGTAACTCTAGCAGTAGAGAATCGTCTTCGCCGGAGATCTCCAAGAGCGAGAGATCCGACTCCATCTCTCTCTCTCTCTCTCTCTCTGAGTTTGTACTCTAGAAGAATCGAAGAATGAAAAAGTATCAGTGAAAAGTGAGGGTTTAAGAAGGAAGTTTAAACGGTTGGTTTGGATCTACGAGTTTTGGTTTTTTTGTGCCAGTGTTGTGTGTGTGTGTGTGTAAATTTTTGAAAGGATTGGTAAGCGGGAATTGTTTAATTTTGTCAATGATGAATGAAAATGACCACGTGTTGAGTTAGTTACGAGAGTAGCCATGTCATAGTCTGATATTTACGAACCAGTCCTCAGCGTCATGGTCAACGATACGCTGCTTTTGAGTTTTCGGCTTTGACTTCATTGCTTTTGGTGTAGCATGGGCCAGGCTGAGAAAATATAATCTAATACTACGGGCCCATCCCAGACTATACAAGGGGTTGTATGGAACTATATGTAAGCCATCTGAACCGTTGGTTCAAGAATTGCTATTACATGGCATGCATCCAAGACCTCTAACTAGAAGATGGTAAAGATACATCTACTTCGCTCTATAAAATTATTGAAGACAATTTTAGTGAAAACCCTTTAAATATTATTATTAGAATTAAACCAACATCTATATTAAACATGATAGGATTTTATTAAGGAGGAATCACACCGGACTACTAAGTAATAAAAGTTAATTAATAAATACACGTTTAACTTAAATATGCTCAATTTCTAAAAAAATGCTCAATTTCTATAATAAAAAAAAAAGTTAGTTGATCACAATATAAAAAATGGAAAATGCTAAAGTTATTATAAGTTTTACTGCATTAAAATAAATAAATAAAACTTACAAATTAATATGACAATGTATATGATTAACAGGCTTCAAATAAATGTGTTTTTATAATTGGTGGCACATCAATTTATAAGCTTAATATAGTAATAGTTGTAAACTTATAATATCCCCACATTTCTCATAAAAAATAAAAAAAATAAAATTCAACCATAACTAATGCACATTTCGGCACTCTTAACCAACCCAACAAAATATAGATGAGTCAAATTAAAGAACTTGAAAAAATAAATCCTCACTCTAGTCCCACGTTAATTAGTTTATGGTAAAAACTAAGAAACCATCGTGAGGCCATGTTGGGCATCGCATCACAACAGTGCACAAATTAGAATGCAAAATGGCAATCTTTATTGAAATTGGAGCACAAATTTCAGTTGAATAATGGAATAGTAGTCTTTCAAACCCAATTGAAGAAATTAGTGATATTTGCTTCCAGTCCAATCATTCAATAGAAATCTTTAGGCTGCCCCCCAAATTATTCAAAATTCTCTTTCCATTCACTCTTAATATAAATATATATTAAGAGTGGCTCTGATACCATAAAGGGGGAAGGGACGCGCAGCTGAAGGGAAGAGACGGAAGCACAGTAATAATATAGTGAAAATAAATGTTAAAACAATAATAAGGCGGTAGAACCAGCCAAGTAGTATATATCAAAATAATTCAAAGTAAATGAAAACAATTTAGAACCATCCGTTATAGCGGTAATCCGTCCAAGGTGGTGGTAGCAACAAGTAGAATAATGAACATAAAACTGAAAATACTTGTTATTGAAAGTAGAACAAACACTTACAGTAGTAGTAGGGAATACAAGATCTCAACAGTTACAGGTTAACAATTACAAAGCTTGTTCTAGTCCTAGATACAAGGATTGTAGAGAGATAGTGGTAGTAGGAACAAGGAAATAGGAGCAAGGAACTCTTTCTAGAGAAGTAAGAAGCTCTCAAGGAAGAATTCTGAGAAAACAACTTGTTTTTAAACATAAGAGACAACCCCCCTTAAATAGGCAAAATACTTGAGTGAATAGTACAACAAATAGTAAAAGTGAACAGTGTGGTGAACAGTAAAAGCTTGTCAAAGTGAGTGTGTCACATGAAGCATCTCCTTTTCAGCAGGAAACATGGAGAATCTTCTTTTCAGCAGAAAACATAGGGAATCTTCTTTTCAGTAGGAAACATGGGGGATTAACATCATTAGAGGTGGAAAACAATAGTGGAGTTTAACCAGAAAGTAAACATTGCAATAATCAACAATTTTGGCCATTATGCAGGCCAGACAAATAGGGGAACCAAACTCCCAATCAATCTTTTGCTAAGTCATCAGCGTCTTCATCATCATGACCAAACCACTCCTGATTATAGGGGTAGTAAGGGTCCTTTGAAACAGAGGCTTGAGAGGACCGTTCATCATCTGAATCAGTAGCTTCATGGTCCTTAATCATCTTGATGAGCAGGGCAAATAAAGTATCAGGGTCCTTGCGGATTGTATCTAAAGGAGAACCCTTCTTCTTGGACTTTACAGGTGGTTTAACATTTTTAGTAGAAGAGGAAGCAGGTGCATCAGCCACAGCTTTTTGTACTGCAGTAGTGATTCTGATTGGGGAAGCACTTGGGGAAGGGAATTCTCTGGCAACATTATTAATGATGGATTGGATGTGAGAAAACTTATCCCACCATTTAACATACCAACAGCGGACGAGAACGTCACCTTCCTTAGCATACTGCCATTTTAGAATCCAAGGAATCTTATATTTCTTAGAGAAATGAAGCAGGGGGGTAAACTTGGCTCCATGAGCATCAACTCAGAATCTTAATGTAAAATTTTGGAAAGAATCCTTCAATGGCGCAGGGAGTATTTCAACAGTTGAACCAAACTGGGACCACCAGCGGATGAACCAGAGAGGGAACTCAGATTCGAAATCTTTGTCAAAATTAACAAACCATGAATGAGACATATTTTCATTTTGGTAGAGCATGAACCTGAACCAGGCAGTAATATAATCATGATATGAATAGGGAATAGGAGATGTTGGCATCCTTCTTGTGGCAGCAGGGTTGGGGCCCCACATTTCTTCAGAAATAATGTGGTTTAAGTAAACACTGTGATAAATAGTCTTATCACTATTAGCCTTATCTTTTATGGCTTTGATGGTAATTGATTTCTCATGACGTAGAATGTCAGAATAGTATTGAACAGTCTTTTGGCCGTGCTCAAGAATCCAGTGAAATTGTGGAGGAAAATAACTAGTGGCAAGCCTAAAAGGGTTAGTAATGGAGGCCCTATTTGGCTCAACAGAAAACAGGTTTTGGATAGATTGTTTTTTAACATATTGGGAAGCATTGGAAGCATTAGGGTAAACAGTTTTAACAGGTTGGTTAACAGTGACTAGAGCATAAGGATCATATGGTGCGGCTAAAACAGAGGAATAGTTAGGCTTGGGAATAGTACCTAATGGAGTGAAACAGTTAACAATGTCCAATGAGGAAACAGGTTCTTTTTTAACAATTGGATTAGAAGTGGCAGGTGTCATGTCTTTTGACCGTCTACTTGCCATTGTAACACTGCAGAAATTCACGGGTAAGGAAATCACGGATAGCATTTTGAGATCCTTTAATATATTCAATGTCAAAGTCAAAAACACTCAAAATAGCTTTCCATCTAGCAAAAATATGTTTTGAAGCAATATTTTCAACATCTTTTTCAATAACATATTTAGCACTTTTGCAATCAATACGTAACAAAAACTTTTGGTTTAATAAATCACTTTGAAATTTTGAAATACATAGCACTATAGATAAAAATCTCTTTTTTAATAGTACTATAATTTAACTGTGCATTGTTCCAAATACCAGAATGGAAACGAACAATTTGTTCTGGTGACTCAGGAGAAACTCTTTGTTTCAGAATACCCCCATAACCAATGTCAGAGGCATCAGTTTCAACAATTTTAAAAGTACCAACAGTGGGAATACTAAGACAAGGCAATGTCTTAACATGAGATTTGATTTGTTTAACTAGGGAAGTATGAACATTAGACCAAGGAGGAGGATTACTTTTTAATCGGTCAAACAAGGGTTTACATTGTTTTCTCATATCCTTGTAGAAATCTGCAACATAGTTTAATGACCCAAGGAATCTTTGGAGTTGTGTTTTATCAATGATAACATCAGGAAACTTATCAGCAAATTGGATGGCTCTATCTATAGGACGAATCTGTCCTTCAAAGATATCATAGCCAAGGAAACGAACTTTGGTTTGAAACAATTTGATTTTCTTAGCAGAGACAACAAGACCATTTCTTTTAATAGTATCTAGAAACAAATACAAATGTTTCCAGTGTTCATCAATAGAGCTAGAGTAAACAAGAACATCATCAATATAAACAATGGTGAAATGACTGAAGGAATTAAAAATGTCATTCATGATGTTTTGAAACTCACTCGGGGCATTCTTAAGACCAAAAGGCATAACATTCCACTCATAATGTCCAAAAGGAGTGGTAAAAGCAGTTTTGTACCTATCATTCTCACTAATCTGGATTTGCCAAAACCTAGATTTCATATCAAACTTGGAGAACACTTCAGCTTCACTTAATCTATGGACCAGGTCATTCTTGTTGGGGATAGGATACCTAATCCACTCCAAAACCTTATTCAAGGGTTTGTAGTTAATTACTAATCTAGGGGTTCCTCTTTCAATCTCAGCATTTTTCTGGACATAAAAGGCAGAACAAGACCAAGGGGACTTGCTATTCCTAATTAATTTTTTCTGCAGCAAATCATGGATTTCTTTTTTGCAAAATTCAACAGTTTCAGCATTCATTTGAATAGGACGAGCTTTAGTTGGAATATTTTTCTCATCAAAATCTTTAACATATGGCAAGTCAACAATATGTTTTTTCCTATGCCAGAAAGCATTAGGAACATCAGAGCAAACATCATCAATCAACATTTTCTGAAAATTATCAATTTTAGATTGCAACAATTTATTAGAAATTTGTTTAGCAATTTTCTTGAATCTAACTTCTTGCTGAAGGAAGTTTAGATGTTTAATTTTAGCATGAATCATGTTTGAAGCAACATCAGCATCAATTTCAAATTTTGAAGCAAATTTTAATTTTACTTTTTGTCCAAAAGGATCAGTAGTAATTCCATCATGTTCAACAAGAAAGGGATACAAAGCATTTATAAAAGGCAAACCAATGATCACTTTACAGTCATGTTTTTAACAAGAACAGAAGGAATCTTGAAACAACCATTATCATGGCATACATTAGCATTATTCAATTCATATTTAATTTTCATCTGAGAACCATTAGCAGAAACCAATCTTTCAGTAGATTTTTCAAAATATTTTGAAGGAATCATTCCTTCTTGGATACAGTTCATATCCGCACCAGAATCAATCATGGCAATAATAGTGAAATGATAATCAGGAGAAACAACAATTTTAACTTTTGTAAACCATTTTGGAGGAAGTATTTTATTAACAAGAGTAAGTTGAGAATTAGTGAAAACATCAGCAATACCTGTATCAGAAAGAAGGGCCTGTTGACAGGATTCATCTCCATCTTTGTGCTCATCTTGTTTACTATTATTGTTATCACTATTTATTATTATTTTTAAATCAAGTTTTAATTCGCTTATTTCTTGTTTAACAATATTAATTTCATGTTGTAAATCGTTAACAGTTAAATCTTTGGATTTCTTTTTATTAAATTTTTCCAAAGTTTCTTCAAAACTTATAGTTGATTTTAGTTTTTTATCTTCTTCACTCTTAATGAGGGTTTTAACAGATTTAACAACATTGCAACAGGAATCTCTACAACCAATTTTAATATTAGGAGAATCAGAAGAATCAGTAGCAGATTGATATCAAGAATCAGGAGAAGAAAACTCATCTTCCAAGGAAGTAAACGAATTGTTTGATTCAAGGATTTTGAATAATTCTTCTTGCTTTTTATCATCAATGTTTAACATGTTGAACTTATTTTTTAACTTACCAGGTTGTTGTTTACAATCTTTACTAAAATGTCCAGGTTTTCCACAGTTAAAGCATTTACCTTTACCTGATCTTTGTTTAACATTTTTCTTTTTAGCATAAAAATCATCAGGTTTAACAAAGTTGGTTCTGTATCTTTTATGCTTTTTATCGCTGTAATTTTTGTGACCTTTATCATGTTTTTTCCCTTTTTGCTTGGAAGGAGCAATAGGGGGTAAACCATATTGTTCACAGAAATTACCCATTTCGTATTTAGCTTTTGCTTTGTTCTTTAATTGGTGTTTTAACAATTTTTCATCATTGCACATATTAATACCAAGTTTTTTAATAGTGCTTAAAATATCACCATAAGTCAAATTATCATAATCAATAGAATCATTTTTTCCAATTAACTCTTGTTTTACCTTATGAGCAAAGATAGGAGGCAAACCGTCAATAAAATTTTCTTTCCAATAAGGCTTGAAACAGTCCTTCCGATGCATTACTCTGGAAAGGAAAACATCTTGGTACCATCTGTAATCAGTCATAGTAGGACATCTCAAATTATTTAGCAAGTCAGAAATTCGAGATGAAATATTAGATGGAGTACCAACAAAATGTTTGATAATAGTATAAATCAAGGTATTAACACCATCAGGAATTCCTCGACCAATACTTTCATCAAAAATAGAAAAACCTTCATCATTCTTTTTAACAGCGTGTTTAATAAATTCTCTGGAATCTTCTGTGAGATATGAATCCCACCATCCGCGGAGAGTACCAGAAAAACCAGAAGCAAGAAGGTCAACAATTTCAGGGTGATCAAGATTATGGTTGTTAACATAAGCAATTTCGACCATAGACATATGACCCATTTTATTAATGATTTCTTGTTTAGACAAACCATCAATATTCCATTCATAAATCTTATCAGCAGAAACAGAAAACTGAGTTTGAAAAGGTCTTTCTTCAAACTGCATATCAGGAGGAGTAGGTTTTGAATACCAATTTTTTGTAAGAAACATATGTTTGGAATTTCCAACAAATCTTTTAATTTCTGGTAAATTATCATCAAAAATCTTTTTGGCAAAAACAGAAGATACAATATCAGAATCTGTACTTTCATCAGAAACAATTTCTTTTCCATTTCTTGAAATAGTGCAGGCTGTACTTCAGGAAGTACTTTCAGTTTTAACTTTTAAATCAGAAAGCATTTGTTCAACAATTTCAAGAGTCTTAGATTGGGAAGTTCTGAACTTGAAATTTTTATCATGAATGGGTAAATTAATCAAAGGTTCTTCAACAACCTTGACAGAAGCATGTTTTTCAGAAACAGATTTTTCAACAGAAGTTTTGTCAACAGCAATTTTGAAAGGAGAGGCCTTACATCCTCTTTTGACACTTCATCTTTCTTAGTAGTTATCAAAATTGGCTCAAGAGGAGGATGACTAGACTTAATAATTGTTTTATCAGTTTTAACAAAATTTGATTTTTTTATCACATTTAAATGTTGTTTTGAAACCTCATCTTTTGAGACATAATGGTTTTCAAGAAAATCAAAAAACAAAATATGTTTTTTCCATTGATTCATCTTTTCTAACCATTTTCTCTTAACACGGTCTTTTTCAGACTGAGCAAATTTATTTTGGAAATATTTTCTTTTAGGTCTTTTCTTTGAAAGCATGAACTCATTGTACAAAGAATCCCAATCAATTTCAAAATCATCATTTAAAACAGTCAAAACTCTTAACTGATTTTGATAAACAGAATTATCAATATTAGGAAAATTAGAAGGACAAACAGATGGACAAGCAATATTCAACAAACAACATTTTTCATGAGTTCTTGAAATAGAAGATATTTGTTCAACAGTTCTAACTTTGTAAGCAGAATGAAAAGCATTTCTAACAAAACTAGTGTTATGAACAGTTTTATTCCATTTCCGGAAATCAAGGATCTCATGTTCTTCAACAGTGTGATCTTCTTCATTTATCATATCAGGAGGACAACTATTCCTGGAGCTGACAGAGGAGTTGGATCTCCACAACTTATCCATACTATCCTAGATTCAACACTCAATTATCATGTTTTTCTCATAACCGTTGCATTTCGTAACACATAACCTAACCAACCCTATACCTCTCATACCCTACACGCCTTCTCTTGGCTCAAACGGGCCATACAGTTCGGTTCTGGGAATTCACATTACGACTAGGGTGGCGCCAACGAGGGTAAGAAGGGAACACAACAACAGAGTACCAAAGGTTCAAGTAGACACGGACAAGAAACGAAGACACAACAACACTATCACCGGCCAGAAAAGAGTGGCTCTGATACCATAAAAGGGGAAGGGACGCGCAGCTGAAGGGAAGAGACGGAAGCACAGTAATAATATAGTGAAAGTAAATGTTAGAACAATAATAAGGCGGTAGAACTAGCCAAGCAGTATATATCAAAATAATTCAAAGTAATAGTTCAAAGTAAATGAAAGCAATTTAGACCCAATCTATTTTAAGAAGTGCTGTTGCCAACTTGCCAACAGATATACAATCTAGTATTCTGGAAAGCAAGGCTATGTTTGGGTCTTTTGACCTATGGTTCAAATATTTCGAAAAACGGGGGAAGGGACGCGCAGCTGAAGGGAAGAGACGGAAGCACAGTAATAATATAGTGAAAGTAAATGTTAGAACAATAATAAGGCGGTAGAACCAGCCAAGCAGTATATATCAAAATAATTCAAAGTAAATGAAAACAATTTAGAACCATCTGTTATGGCGGTAATCCGTCCAAGGTGGTGGTAGCAACAAGTAGAATAATGAACATAAAACTGAAAATACTTGTTATTGAAAGTAGCACAAACACTTACAGTAGTAGTAGTGAATACAAGATCTCAACAGTTACAGGTTAACAATTACAAAGCTTGTTCTAGTCCTAGATACAAGGATTGTAGAGAGATAGTGGTAGTAGGAACAAGGTAATAGGAGCAAGGAACTCTTTCTAGAGAAGTAAGAAGCTTTCAAGGAAGAATTCTGAAGAAACAACTTGTTCTAAACATAAGGGACATCCCCCCTTAAATAGGCAAAAATTCGGAGTGAACAGTAAAAAGTGAACAGTGTCAGTGAACAGTAATCCGTGAACAGTACTCTGTGAACAGTAAAAAGTGAATAGTATTTTTTCACTTTTTTTCATAAAAATTCAGCTGAATACTTTATCATTTTCTTCAAACTATGAAGTGCAAGCTTTAGTCGGGAGAGGCATGGCAAGAGCATTCCAAGAGCAAATCATGACAAGAAGTAGAAGTAGTACAAGATTCCATCTTTTTTCTTTTTAAGGACACCAATAATATATCTAAGATCTTTAAGGAATATCATATTGCATGGCTTTGTCAGACGCATTGGTGGGATTCCATTTTGAATATTATAGCAATTTTGGCCGTTGTGCAGGCTAAACAAATATGGGAAAGTAAATGCAGTCTTAAGACAGCAATAACTTCCCTTGAAACAGTAGTAACCGCAGGTAAATAGCATCAACCAGTAGTAACCGCAGGAGTGAATCCTTTAATCAGTGAAAAGGGCATCGGACGGATAGCCATCAAAAGGATCAAAAGGACCTTGTGGAGAATCACATTCATGCTCATGGTAAATAGCATATTGATTACAAAATGCACAATATAAAATTGGCTCAAACACTGGGGTTTTCCTGGGGATGAGAAGACTTCTTGGATTACAATGATTAGTAATCCTCAAATGAGCAATGGCATCAGAATATGGTCTGGAACCAAAAACAGAGATTCTATCTGTGCAACCCATGAAATGATAGTCTTTCCATAGATTCTGAGCAACATTAATAATTTGATTATTGAAACAATTTCTCCAACATTCAGCAAGAGCATAAGGATCATCAAATGACAATTGAGAATTTCCTTCAAACCATGGCCCTTGGTGAGTGTGACCAGTAATGAGAATGAGATGCTTTGAGGGCTGGACATTCATCCAGTTATCTCTTTCCCATTTAGGCAACGTACTCCAACACCTGATTGAAACAGAAGGACTGCTAAATCTTTTGATAGCATCCTGAATAACTTGTGGGAGTTGGCTAGCTTGATAATGGCTTGTTATTTTTATAAACCTGATAAAGCCATATTCAAACATTTGGGAAAGCCAGTTGGGATCCCTAATATCATCAACATCTGAATCATCATCGGCAACATATGAACCATCATCATAATTAGTCAGAAGACCGGGAAATGGATATTTCTTTTCATACACCCTGAGACTATTCCCAAAGTGTTCTTCCCAATCAAGCTGAATAAAAACATTATCACCTTCATCTAATTCATCAGGATCAGGGATAGTGGCCGTAACAAGTTTTTTGAAATATTTTAACCATAGGTCAAAAGACCCAAACATAGCCTTGCTTTCCAGAATACAAGATTGTATATCTGTTGGCAAGTTGGCAACAGCACTTCTTAAAATAGATTGGGTCTTAAGACTCAATCTAGCATAATTAGTGCCCATTATAGTCTTTTTATCCATTGAATGGATTTCCTCTTTGCCAAAGAGTTGACTAATGTAGGCTTCAAGACGGCTTCTAAGAGCTCATTTTCTGAAACAAGGTTATTTTTTGGAACAAGGTTAAATACCAAGTTCTATCATTCTTTTCTGTCCTTCATATACCGCATCTCCATTTTCTGCATGGACCATAGCCAAAGCACCAAGGGACTTGCACTTCTTAAACCCTTCTAATAGAAGCTCATCATTAATCATAAGTGCCCCCTTGTAGGCCAGGAAGAACTTGAAAGAGTTTATACCTATAAGATGGCATATACATGAAAAGAGGAAATCAAAGAAGCGTTCGCAAAGGTCCAAAACAAGAAGAAATCTGGACAGTACAAACAGAAAAAATAAGAAAACTAACCTTTCTCCTTAACCATGATTTCCACTTCTTTTGAAACAACTTCATCCCATTTTGTAATTGCCATATGGAAACCATAATCCATGCAAGATTTCTTTGCTTTCTTTTCGTAGGCTTCAAAACCTGCTGTTAAACTCCCACTAACTGGAATAACAAAGTCAATATGCATTGTTGTTCCACCAGCTAAGGCTGCAGCCTGACCACTGAAGAAGTCATCAACTGTCTCGGTACCCATAAACTCAAAAGCTAGGTGTGTGTGAGGATCAATTCCACCTGTTGAGGTAACAAATGTAGTCATAGAGTACATCAGGATCAGATCTACGTAATTACAAATTGGTGTTGGAAACAGAAAAGAACTAAGCTATTAAACTCAGATAAAATGAACAGACCTATCAAAAATAAAATAAAATAAACTGAAAACCCAACTGACAGCTTGTGATTATTAATAATAAATCTTGTCTTTGAGAGGATGAGTGCAGACAGGCTGAAGAATAAAAATAGGAGCTATTGCCAACATGCAAGAAAGACTGCAACTCAACTTGATGGATCCCACCATGGTGGCATGCCATGCAAGACCAGAAACTATTCATCCAACTTCATAAGATATGGCAAAAGGGACATTGTGGATCTGGAAGCCTTTTGAGTATGAAATTTTCCATCCCATTTCATATATGAGGTTCAAAATAAATACAACAAAGAAGAAATAATCTATCTCTTCCATTTAGATTGTAGAGTGTATGCTGTATTCTGAAACTGTAAATGTCATTGAAAAGTATTACATAATAGTACACTTAGGTTCCAAATGCTCCCACCATACTCAAAAGAGTGAAGTCACTTATAGTGATCTAACCTGTAATTATTTTTTATAATATGAAAAAATAACCTGGCATGACAAATTTTCCAGTGGCATCAAGCACGGTAACATCATCACCAACCTGCAAAAGGCCATCAGACAAGTCAGACATAAATCAAACAATAGAAAGCATAGAATAAAAGATTTTTTTTATAAAATTAAAAAAAAAAAAAAATGAAAGGAAACATAAAGGTAAACAACCAACTAGGCAAGAAAAGGGTATATATGCATGAAAGAAAATTTATAACAGGGTAATTATTGCCTAAAAAAACATTTGTGAATGGAAAAAGCATGTGTTGATAATGCATAGTAGCTTAAAATCTTAATCTGCAAGTAGCCTAGAGCTACAATGAGCTAGAAATTGTTTCTTTTGGTATTTCAGTGCCCAATGGCAGATGAGTTATTTATTTCTTTTTTCTTTTCTTTTTTTTTTCATAAGAATGAACTCAGTATTGTATAGTACACCAAAAGTGTGGATCTTAAAGGGCTATTTTCAAATGTCTCCACATGGCTGGCTGAAATAGCCAATAGCATGAAATATATCATCCACCTTTTTCAACATTAGTTACTCTAAGAGAAGGGAGATGGAAAACATTCAAGGAAGCCATCCAGCCCAAGACAAAACAAGAGATTGAGCATGTCCAAAGGAGCTCAACACCCTCAAACATGTTATTACTATTTTTTCTACCACCAAGACACCACAAAAGTATCAATGTATAGCTTTAAAGCTTCACAAAACCTCATGCGCTTAAACCCTATTTCCAACTAGCTGGAATATAAACCATCATCAAGAAAACATTAACCAGAAGCTCCTGAAAATAATGAGACCACATCTCCGAGCTACAAAACAATGTACCAGAATACAACTATCATCCCTTTGCTACACTTAAATGCAATACCAAATGATAGTGAACTGTCTTTGATAAACAAAATTCTCCACCATAAGGATCTTTTCCAAACTAGCCAGCATCTCAACTACCACCCTCAAAGTTACCCAAGAGATCCTAGAAAATGAAATTGTAGAGACCAAATCTCCCTTAAAAATAATAAAAGAACAATGTAGCAGAAGATGATCCATCCTCTCTCCATTGTGCTTACATATTACACACTCTTCTAGATTCTCCATCATAAGAATCTTTCAGAAAACAACTATCCATGCAAAAAGAGTCACTTATAGGGAATGTCAACACAATTATACTCTTCCATAGCCACACACACACACACACAACACCCTGGAATCCCCCCTGTGGAGTCACTTGTATACTTTAGCTTGCTATCCTGTACCACTCTAGCTCAAATGTCTAGAAAAGCTGCTTTAAGTAAAGCCTCCCCATACAAAAATCATGCCAAAATTGGAATTTCCTACCACCAAATACATCTTACACAAGAATCTTATGGACCTCCTAGCCACTCCTAACACCATCATAAGAATATCCTACAAGAACTTTCCATAAAAGCAGTCCATCGATCCAGCTCTTCCCACATTACAAACCCACAACATGCCTCCAAAGTGTATGTCTCACTTTTACAAACCACTATAAGAGTTTCCCTAAAAGAGTTTGGTTATGTGTAGTGTAAGGTAAGTTCTATAGTACCCAAGTTTCTTAATTGAATAAGGGAAAAAATTATCTTCCAGTCCGCCAACTGGTTTTTAACTCAATTTCACTAACCATCCAAAAGACATTTATTCTTAGACTTTTCTAGTCTGTCAGCCAACAAATATATGCATCAGGAAAACAGACCAAAAGTAAGTGGGAGAGCTCAATATTATTTATTCCATACAGCCAACATCTTTGTTATCCCCTCTAATGCCAAATTACATAAGCGTAGGACTTAAACATAGGGCCCTGAGGCTAAGTCCAATATAACATACAGAAGCAACACCATTCAATGTTCAAGAGTCCTTTACCAGTATAATATAACATGATCCAATCCCATCATTGATAACACCAGTCTCTCATCAATTAACAATACAACACACAATTTATACCAATTCAAAACAAAGCACTTAGTAGATTTACATAACTACAACATTTTTATAAAAAAAAAAAGATAGTACCTTGATATTAGGCTTCACAGCAACAATGATCCCATCCTTCACATAAACATCAGCAACCTCCTCTCTATGAGCATTCACAACAGTTCCCCCTTTAATCAATATCTTTGACGATGAAGACGAAACCCCACATGACGATTCACCATACTCAATCCCAGCATCACAAAACTGAAACCATTTTTTTTTTCAAAAATAATAAAAATTACATAACATAATACTCCAGTTTGGTTAAAAAAGAAAAACCCAGAAAGTAAAAATGGAACATAGTCATAGTTTTGTTTCTGTTTTCTAATCGTTGATTGAATTATGAATATAAGTGAGTTACATGTTCAACCTTATTTCTTTATGACATAAAGCACAGTTGACTCCAGCAGAACTTCACTTTGAAGAAACCAGAAGGATTTTCAATAGGAGGAAAATCAGAATCAGATGGAGCAACAAATGCAGAGTCTTCTTCATCTTCATTAGTAGTTTTGCTATATGGAGAGGAAGCTTCAGGTTTGGTGGAATAGTAAACAGAGCTTATTTGAGATTTATCGCTTGAAACACCTTTTAACTTTAAATCAGTGGGCTTTTCAAGACTTTTTTGCAAAAATTCATTGAGATCTTGATCTCTTTTTGAAATATTTTCAGATCCAGCAAAGGAATGCCTTCCTTCGTTGATCCTCAGAGGTTGATTATTTTGAAAACTTATTTTAACAATACCATCAAGATATTGTTGAATATGAGTAAGATCAAGCTCATCAAAAATAGGTTCAGCAATAGGAGATTCTTGTTCCAACAACAATTCAGTGGGAAGCTTAACGTCTTGCCATTGAATCATTTTTGGAACTTGAACTTTAGCATCAGGAGTTGAACATTGAATTAACATAGTTTTACCAGAAGGTTCTCTATGATTTATAACGCTAGGATTTATTTGAGTACCTAACAATCTGTAATAAATTCGGTAAATTAAAGCAAAAGGTTTACTACCTTCGTCCATGATATAACCAGATGAAGCAATATTTAAAGTCAAAGCTTTAACAATATTAGGATCATCCAAAGCAAGAGTAAGATCAGGATAACAGTTAAAATAAACAGGACCATCATACAAAGAAGCAGTGATCATACCAAGAACGCTATCTTTAAAATTCTTAAATCTAGCATCACGTAAACACATTAGAACAGAAGCATTAATACCCTTGCGGGTGAGTGGTTTAATAGCAACTTAAACCATACCAATATGCAAGTAACTGAATTTTTTAGGAGCAATAAATTCTCCAATATTCTTTTTGGAAAACAAGCAACATTTTTCGTGAGTTTTTGAAATAGAAAATATTTGTTCAACAGTTCTAACTTTGTAAGCAGAATGAAAAGTTTTCTCAACAAAACTAGTTTTATAAACAATTCTAGTATCAACTTTAGGAATAGTCCATTTTCGAAAGTCAGGGATCTCTTCATCTTCAACAGTGTGATCTTCTTCATTTACAATATCAGGAGGACAACTAGTCCTGGAGCTGACAAAGGAGTTGGATCTCTACAACTTATCCATACTATCCTAGATTCAACACTCAATTATCATGTTTTTCTCACAACCGTTGCATTTCGTAACACATACCCTAACCAACCCTATACCTCTCATGCCCTACACGCCCTCTCTTGGCTCAAACGAGCCTTACAGTTCAGTTCTGGGAATTCACTTTACGACTAGGGTGGCGCCAACGACGGTAAGAAGGGAACACAACAACAGAGTACCAAAGGTTCTGGTAGACACGGACAAGAAACGAAGACACAACAACACTATCACCGGCCAGAAAAGAGTGGCTCTGATACCATAAAGGGGGAAGGGACGCACAGCTGAAGAGAAGAGACGGAAGCACAGTAATAATATAGTGAAAGTAAATGTTAGAACAATAATAAGGCGGTAGAACCAGCCAAGCAGTATATATCAAAATAATTCAAAGTAAATGAAAACAATTTAGAACCATCCGTTATGGCGGTAATCCGTCCAAGGTGGTGGTAGCAACAAGTAGAATAATGAACATAAAACTGAAAATACTTGTTATTGAAAGTAGAACAAACACTTACAGTAGTAGCAGTGAATACAAGATCTCAACAGTTACAGGTTAACAATTACAAAGCTTGTTCTAGTCCTAGATACAAGGATTGTAGAGAGATAGTGGTAGTAGGAACAAGGAAATAGGAGCAAGGAACTCTTTCTAGAGAAGTAAGAAGCTCTCAAGGAAGAATTCTGAGAAAACAACTTGTTCTAAACATAAGGGACAACCCCCCTTAAATAGGCAAAAATTCGGAGTGAACAGTAAAAGTGAACAGTGTCAGTGAACAATAATCAGTGAACAGTAATCAATGAACAGTAATCAGTGAACAGTAATCCGTGAACAGTACTCGGTGAACAGTAAAAAGTGAATAGTATTTTTTAACTTTTTGTCATAAAAATTCAGCTGAATAATTTGTCCTTCTCTTCAAACTATGAAGTGTAGGCTTTTGTCGGAAGAAGCATGGCAAGAGCATTTCAAGGGCAAAACATGAAATCATGACAAGATTCCACCTTTTCTTTTTAAGGACACCAATAAGATATCAAAATATTTAAAAGATATCAAAATCTTTAAGGAATATCTTATTCTTTGTCAAAAGCATGGGATTGGGATCACTTCATAAGTGCATGGCTTTGTCAGACACATGGGATTCCATTTTGAATATTGTAGCAATTTTGGCCGTTTGTGCAGGCTAGACAAATATGGGAAATAAAGGCAGTTTTGAGACAGCAGTTTGAAACAGTAGTAACCGCAGGTAAATAGCACCAACCAGTAGTAACCGCAGGAGTGAATCCTTTAATCGGTGGAAGGGGCATCGAACGGATAGCCATCAAAAGGATCAAAAAGACCTTGTGGAGAATCACATTCATGCTCATGGTAAAT